>CM060846.1:206695511-207408011 GCA_030762175.1 Metallyticus violacea | reverse complement strand
AATGGGAAAAAAAATAATGGGTCCTTTTATAGCCCTATAAGTTCTTGAAACTGGAATACGCTAACATCTACATACTTTACAGCATGTGCAGAACATGTCTAACCAATGTTCTTGCCATTTTGCATTGACGTTTAATGACTAAGTTGTTGATTTGGTTTATTTATGAACGCTCTTTAACATCTCAGGTCATCAGCGCCCCATTCAATTCAGGGTGTGAAACGGCCGATAAATTTTGTTTAGAGGCTATTTTCTTGGCTTGAAGTTCTTTTACATGGAATAAATCTACGACACGGGTTCCACAACTTTACTTCCCTTCCGAAGGAACCCATACTTGGGATTTTTACGCCAGAAAAAATTCATTGATTCTAGCCAGGGTTGAACCCCAATCTTGGGATTATGAAGCAAGCATAGTTACCACTACACCATCAGGACCGACCGACTCAATGACTAAGATACACCGAGAGGAGAAGAGAACAAAGATCTCATTTAACCTAATAGCTCAGTGTCGTGAATAAAGCGGTTGTTCCACCGGAAATTGGCGGGAAGTTCAATACGTGCAGGGAATAATGAAAACCATAGGCATCGTGCTCTAACGGAGACTGCTTTATGCTACTGTTGTATGCGAAAATGAAAATGGTTTACATGTGATTTGCCCGGTAATAAGGACCTAAAGAAAGATTCGCTGACTCACCATTGAAAATAAAGCTACTTAATAAACTACATTTAAATTTTGTTACTTAAGTACTCAGTGTGGCTCATCCTTTCCTTGGAACATTTCGAGTTATATTCCTCTGGACAATCATTACAAGAGCTAGAGTATTTATGTTCGCAACATAATGTCAAGTTACCATTGGTGTAAAATAATGGGCTATATTTTACAGTTTAAGTTTACGTCATTAGTGATAAATACTGCCAGTCTTTACTTGCAAACAAAGGCATAATTGTCGTATGTACCGTAGCAAATTACGCTTCAGTTACAAGAGAGTGTTGCTCAGAATGTTTCCTACAGATTAACACGTCAATGGTTGTTTTCTAAGTACACTTGTAATCACATGTCATAGCTTTTGGTAATAAAACGACATGTATCATGAAAAATATTCAGTCACGTTCTGTTCTGTTTTTTAAAATACCTCTGATTTTTGAACCTGTAACAATTTCAGTCATTGTTTACAATTATTGCAATATATATTCTAACATATAAATACAGAGTTGTCATTCGCTTACGCAATCGGAAACTGAATTTGCCGACGGGAAGTTAGTGCGAAATCATCTCCCAACCTACCAAGGGAAATCATGCCGCGCACTCGCAGCTTAGTGTGTATATTTTCCCTTCTGTTTCGATATTTATTAGTAGCACATGTTCATTAATATGGTACTCATCAGTAAAGTAGACGCTCGAAGTGCCTGCTGTGAGATATGCCTGAATACTGTTGAGAATATTTTTCAAACACTCGTCGAAATTCGTCCTCCCGAATGTTTTACACTGCCTCCCGTATTATTTGTTTTAGCATTTCCACTGGGTTTATTTCAAGTATAACATAAATGTTATATGGATGAAGATGCAGCAATTGGACGGCTTTATATGCATTGTCGACAGATACACCAACATAATGAACTAATGGAATTAAGTGATTTCGAGCAGAAGTTTCTAATCGATAGCCTATTTCATCAACCTTATTCTTTGTAAAATGTATTTGTTTGGTCCCGGCTTCTTGTTAAAGAAGACACCTTGGATTTTTTCTTTGTTTACCCATGTGAAAATTGCACTTTTTCTGAGAATTCTATTTAATTTATACAATTCATTTGTCAGATCAAAACTTGAATATGCTTCCATTATATGGAGTCCTTACATTGACAAATCTATTACACTTATTGAAATAATTAAATACAAACTATTAAAGTATTTTACCTTTATTCAACACTATAAGAATATACGTATATTCTTTTTACACCGTGTCAGTTAATAAAGCTGTTCACGCTCGAATTATAAATACAGAAAAACACCTTAAGGGGATTACATCTTAATAGTAACCCCAGTTGCCTCTCTAATTATAGCATTTCTTCTCCTGCCTGTAGTTTTTAACACAATTCTTCTCTTACATTACGCTTACTTCGCTCTTATACTCCTGTTTGTAGTTAATTATTATTTTTAGTGACTGAACTTAACTAAATGAGCACCACTATAGGTGGTCCGGGATTCGATTACCCAGGACCGTCCTCCCCGACTGAGGCGTTTTCCAGATGTTTCTAAATGACAAATGACGGGGAAACTTAATCCTGGAACGCTTCGTTTCTTTAAAAAAAGTTTTTTCCAGTTTATTATTTCATTCCATGTATCATCAATGTCCACTGTCTCAGCAGTAAAAACGGATGTTAAACAATGTTGAAAAAAACTGAATGCAAATTATCATGCTTATCAAATAATAAAATCTTTTTTGTTTTCCGAATTTTACAATTCTGGATATTTCAATTGATATTCTAATGCTTTAATGCATTTATGTCTAAATGCTCCATGTATAACAGTGTAGAACAACGATTTAATATTTTTTGTAATATAGAAGTTAAATATGATTTTTGACGGTTGTAGAATTATATGTGTTACCCAATATATATCGTAAGGTTATATGAGTTACGGGTTACCTGAGGTTGCTTACTGGAAAAAATAAGCTGCCGCATCCAGCAAAAGGTAGATTATTTTTAATAGTGTTTAACGTCCGTTTTTACTATTGAGGCAGTATGGGCGGTGGCAGTGGTGATCATAAAATGAAACGATAAATTTGGAAAGGAGTTTTTTTTTTAAGGAAGGAAGCGTTTTAGGTTTAAGTTTAGGGTACCTCCCTGGCATTCACCCTTATGTGGACTGAAGTAAATCTGAAAAGGGAAAAAAAACCTCAATCAGGAACCCCAGCCCTCCCACCCAGGAGTCCGTGACTTAACGACCTCGGCCAGGCGTGACGGAGAAAGCGAATATAGGAGTTGTTACAAGAACAGCTAATATTTTCAGAACATATTCATATTGTTTTTACTGCAGATAAAATATATTTTATTGAAAACTGATACAAATAAGATTGTTGTAGTGTATAGTTGTTACAATGTTTGCATACACTTTTCATATGTACAAGTTGACCATATATGTTACGCATGATAAACAATAAGAAACATGTAAAATTAAGAAAATTTTAAAAATAATAATAATAAATAAATAAATAAAGGGAAGAACGGTGTTGAGCACAATCTGTATTATAAGAAATGTCGAAAATGATGCCCCTCGGTGGAAATACATTGTTGGCATGTGCGTAGGCTATTCCTGTATTTCATCCAACTTTTCTTCCATATGAATACGGCAATTTGGAATACGTTTCCTGCTATTTAGAGAACTTGTCTCTTGTAATTTTTTTAATAAGTAGGCGAACAGTTTTTCTACGGGATCACGATTGCAAGAATATTTTCTTACGATTTGCCTTACTACTTTTTCAAGACGATATTCACGTAGTACCATAACTAACGAAGAACATGTAGCACACAATTTACACACAATGAGAGCATCAACTAATTTACTAACGCAGCACAACCACCCACTGTCAAAGCTTTTCTCAAATTAACTACCTAGATTTTATCTGTACATGCACTTTACGGCCTTGACGACCGGATTCTCACATGCTCATCCGCGTTGTACCAATCCATAGATCAAATAACCTGATTGTACTATTTAATTAACTCAAAGTAATTTTGTATTTTTTCTTAGTTAAAAGCAGAAATTTGATCATCAGTGGATATAAATGTGTAAAATCGCTCCTATATTAACATGTTCAAATTTTATCCCAGTTGTTTAATGATTTGTTGATAAAAACACAAAATAACGTATTATATTATTTTTGTTCTTCTCCTTTATACAATAATATATCTATAAGCAGAACAAATCAATACATTTCTTGTTTAGATCAACTTTTGTATTTTCCTCCAACTTGTTCTTTTCAGTCTCATTCCTATGCGCTTCGCCATCTTTCCTTTCCAAATATCGCCTAGCTGCTGTTTTGTGCAGAGACGGTTTCTGGCGCAGCGAGCGAGGTATGAACCATGGGCATTAGCCTCGCTTCACTGAAGAACAAACCAAAGTCTAACCTCTTTTTCTCTTTCCGCTTCCTCTTTTTCCAACCACCCTTCAACTTGTATTATTATTTTGGCTTCTGCGGCATTTCTCCTAGTTTTCCATGCTCTCTGCGAATGCCAGAGGGATGCTTTAGTTTTATTGTTTATACCCCTGCAGTTTTGTAGTCTATCTTGTGGACTGCTAGCAGAAATGAGATCTCAAAAGAAAGAGATTGGAGAAGGGGAAGGAGAATTGCGATCGTTTTATTGTAGTTTCTGTTTCCAACGAAGAGACTTAAAAATGCTTGACTTGAGCCATAAGCGAAAACATCACCAAGCTTGGACAAGTGGGATGTTCTTTCTCTCTTTCCTATGATATTCGGTAGACCACATTTTCTGTATACTACATTGTTTCTACTACATTATGAAGTTTATGTAAATGCACCGAGCTATACTGACTCGTGTTTCCAAAACCCAATTCTCGGATTTGCTTTGTGAGCAAGAAAGAAAGAAATTAATTCTCTTCCCCTTCCCAAAATCACCAACGTTGACAACAAAAATACATCATTGCTGTTTTTATTTTTTGTTTCCAATTCAAATACTAATTATTCTTATTTCCATTACGATTGAACTATTTTTCTTTTCTAAATATTTCTTTTAAAACCATTCTTTCTGTTTATTAGTTCTTTTTTTTACTATAAGTGACTGTATTTTTCAGAATTCCACGGTTTATATATGGCAGTCAATTGAAAACTTTTTCTGTCCAAAATTTTTATATTTATATGTATTTCCATATTTACAATCATTTATATAAATTCCATCTTGTCTTATGTGAAAAAGGACAGTCCCATTCCTATATGCGAACGCCTAAAGAGTCGGTTGTCTTGGCCAGGAAGTTATGATGGTCTACACCTTTAATCATGACTTTTCACATTGGATTTACTATTTAGTTTTATTTTCAAGACTATGGAAAACGAATTCCTTCTCTGGGAAAAAACTGCGCAAATTGTCTTAGTTTTGTGCTGAAATAATAGTAAAATCGTATATAATATATTCATAAAGTTGGTATTCCTCCAGTTTCAGCCTATATCATATTATTCAAGGCATGCAATTTATGTAAATAATATAACATTTGAAGAAATCAGAAAAAATAAAAATATATCAACACTGAACGAATAAGAATAAATGAAACATCTTCACAGCACATCAGAATAAGATAAAATGGATTATAATCAAAGTGCAATGGCAAAAAGATGGTTAAGGAGGTTTAAATGTTATAGTTGGGACAGCTATACAAATAACTTTGAACGTGAATGCCATTCCAAGATATGGCATACAAAATAATGAAATGCTTACAGTTCAACAGGGATAGATACAATAAAAATGCATAAAACTGAAAAAATATTGGACCCCATATTATCAACACCTATGGACAAACAGAGAAGGAGAAAATCCACACTTTTGTATTAACGAAAATACACGCAGCTTCTAATAAAATATAGGGATTGGAAACTACCCTCCAAAGGCTCAAAAATTAAAAAATCTGCAGAAATAGATGGTATAAATATAAAGCTAATAAAACACACACTACTAGAAATTAACAAATGGTTGACATATGCTGGATTTATTTCTGACGAATGGAAGTAAGCTGTTATATATTTTACATTAAAAAGAGAGAGATAACACTGCCAAAATAATATATTTATAAAAAGCAGCTTATAGAACTTAAGCTAAGATAATTACTAAACGGCTGAATATAATTATTGGGAGTATACTGATAGAAGAGCAAAGTGATTTTAGCCGCTCACGTTCAAAATGTATGTAAAACAAATGATTGAAAACAGACGAGAGTAAAAGTTAATGATGTTTATTTTGTTCATAGACTACGAAAAAGCGTTTTATTTATCATTAAGGAATAAATTATGGTAAATAATGTATAAGAAAGGATTCTCAGACTATTTAATGAAAGTAGTTCAAACTCTATATTTTGAAACAATTTAATTTGTTGACAAAGAGGACAAAATTAATATTAAATTTATAATTATGAATCAAGGTGTAATCAAGCCCTCCGATATTATTTAATACATATAATTTTAATATATAATTAACATTCTTTATTATATAGTAAATCAGGATATATAGAAACACTCTTAAGAGTAGTACATGTTAATATAGCAAGAACTAATGAAGGAGAAATTGTGAAAACTTTTATATATCAACACAAATATTACAATATTTCCAACCGTTTGAGTTTTTTTAAAGGCAGAAGAATACATATAAACGATGCTGGAGATGGTGAACTACCGCGTTTGACTCCTTGATTTGCCATTCGAATACATAGGTATTTAGAATATTGAATGGTGTTAAAAACAGACTTTCGTATATAATTATAATAATATAAATATTATTATAAATATATCGATAAAGTTATTAACTAGTGCAAGGTCAATTAATTAATTATTTTAAAAAAGTTCTGAACAATATATTATATGCTGATACCCCAATAGTACTAAGTGATACCAAAGTTGGTTAGCAGATGGGCGAATACAAATTATGTGAAATAGCAAGTAGCTATAACATAAAGATATCTGAAATGAAAGCAAAAATAGTAGCATTATAGGCACGAATCATATAAGGAATAAAATTATAATTAATGTTAATGCAATACAAGTATATAGTTTTAATTACCTGGGGCTCAATGTGTTTTATTGCAAAAAAACATATAGATAAAAATCTGAGAAAAATTTATAACATGTATGACACAATAAGAAAATATTGAAAAATGAAATGTTTAATTTCTATAAGGTAATGTCAGCACCCATGTTAACATATGCGTAAAACTGAACAATAAACAGATCAGAACTGTTGAAACGAAGATCTTTCGCTTACTATAAGGCAAAAAATACAATGATTACATAAGTGAGAAACTAATTTTTTTTTTTGATTGATTTATTTATGGACGCTCTTTAACATTTCAGGTCATCAGCGTCCCATTCAACTCAGGGCGTGAAACGGCCAACAAATTTTGCTCAGAGGCCTCTCTTTCAGACTTGAGGTTCTTTTTCGTGCCGTAAATGTACGACATGGGACCCACGGCTTTACTTCCCTTTCGAAGGAAGCCATACTTAGGATTTTCAGGCCCGAAAAAATCTATCGGTCCTAGCCGGGATAGAACCCGCGATTTTGGGTTTAGGAGGCAAGTATAGTAACTATTACACCACTAGGACCGACAGAGAACGTTAATGAAATAGGCTCTATATTATAAACTTCTAGAAAGATTTTATCACGTTTAGCCCAGGTAATTTGTATGTCTTGTTTGCAGTGCATATTAAGCCACTCAGCTGCTGCATCTTCATCCGTATAAAATAACTGCAGTACTTGAAATAAAACCCGTGAAGGCGCCAAAACAAATATATGGTAGGCATTTTACAATATTCCGAAGGATGAATTGCAAGGAGCGACTGAAAATATTTTCAAGAGGATTCGAGCATATCTCCCAGTGAAAAGCAGGCACTTTGGGCATCTACTGTGATGGTTTGTACAATAATAATTTATATTTACTACTAATAAATAAACCAAGAAACAAATAATACGCACTTTGAGTTCGGATCATACGACATGATTTTCCTCGGCAAATGGCGAAACCGTTGCACAGCAACTTCCTACAAGTAAAATCAACTTCTAATTTCTTAGCGAAATGAGGATCTTGTAGTATCTAGAGCATAAACGACATTTTACTATTAGAAACTTCTAAGAAGATATCAATATTATTTTCGTAAAGAATAAAGCATTTAATTTTACATGATACTTTGGCTTGATTAGTGGTCTGGAAGCAATCTGTTTCAGCTTTCCAGAGTATAACAATGCATCATTTTGGGGTAGAGGAAACGAAATGCAATACACAGAAATAGTACATGTAATGTAATTTAATGCTTATATTATTTAATTGCAACAGTAATTATAACTCATTAAATTTCTATAATATTCTGTTAATGGTGCAGTGGGAGTCAGATAAAAGTATTGGGCAGTTACAAATTGGTCCAAGAGAGAAGACTTAGTGCCGTGAAAATGTAGTAAATCCCTCATTAATTGACTCAAAATGTTTCGTAACCTCTTTACACATCAAACAAGGACTTATGAAACAGTTTGTAATGCTTTTGGCAGCAAAAGCCCTTGCTTGTTGAGAAAAGTCCGTTGTTTCCAAGGAAAAACAAAGGAAGGTTTACAAATTCAGCGGCTTATATAGGATACTACATGAATGACTTGCACATCAGGCATACGACTGTTTCAGAGCAGTATCATGAATAAACTTGAAGATGGCCGATAAAAGAAAAATGTAAATCCACCCTTGAAGTTGAAGACCCTTGATATAACATAACCTTTGAAGTAACATTTTCTGGGCTCTTGTCTTTACCCGTTTCCAAGCTACGAAAAATAATAGATTGCATCAGAGTGTAAAGGGATGCAAAGAGGAACAAGCATTGAGAGAATATCTCCACAAAGACTTACTAGCCGCAGGCAGAATTCTACTCTGAATTTATTAAGTGTTGGAGAGAATATGGCGTATCTAAGATGTGTTTAATGTTTTGAAAATTAAGCTATTTTTAAAGTGCTGAATCTTTATTATTGCAATTTCCTTCCTTTTTTTTTAAATATTTCACCCATTTTACGACATGGTTCTTCGGGATACCAATTTGAAATAGTTGCTAAAAGTATTCAGCGCTATCTAAAGTTTTGTTTGTAATGATTTTTTCTGGCGCTCTTCGGAAGAAAAATTTAAATATTAATTCAAACTTCAAAACAAACCTATTTTCTAACATCTGAGTAACAGTTTAAAAAATCTTCCCAGTACTACCATGAAGCATGCTTTTGTTCGTTTCTTTAATTTTGTCCACTATAATGATCTTGATAACGACATCAGATATAATTACTTTTTTCTTCACTGGGGAAAGCACTGTCCTCTCAAAATCAGGTCATTGGTCTTAACGGTAATTTTTATCCCTTCAAACAGCTGAGGTACAAAAAAATCTTTCTACGATGGCATAACAAACAAATTCGTAGACACACCATACACCTACCCTCTACTGTAATTTGCGCTTTCCTTAAACCTCAGCTTGTCGGCCCTTCTAGTCAAAGTTACTGTATTCCACTAGAGCGATGTTGCAAACAATTAAGATCTATGATAGGTTCAAGTGTAACTATAGTAGTTTTATATAAAAGTTCGCAGTCTTCAGTTAAACACGTGAGTTGTGAGATTGGGAGTCTGTTGTAGGTTAGGTTATGGGTGTATTTTAAAGCTTGATCTTCAAATTATTCATTTATTAAGCAGTGCCATTCCATGGTCTATAGTGTTGTTCTGAAAATGCATTCTTAATTTGGTACTATTATCTTTGCGATGCCGCATTTTCATTCATGAACTCCAGTAAACACTGGTGTAAGTATCAGTTCCTGCCTGACGCACTCACACCAGATGACGCATTAAGAGCAGCCTGTTCGACCTACAATAGATTTTCAACTTGCAGTGAACTTGGCAGAATCAAATTTCACAAAATTTGTGCAAAATTGTAAGTAGAAAATGCAAGCAAGTATAATTATATTTAAGATTATTTTGTCTTTTTCAAATTATTTAGTTTTGCTTTAGCTTTTTTCATTTGTTAATGTATGCTTTATTTAAAACTTTATTATTTATGTGCGCAGTGGTACTAATGGTGGTGGTGGCGGCGACACCCTCAGCAGCAGCAAAAAATATAAAATAAAATCTGTTGACCTTCATTCTGCTACCTAATTTTTGTACCATAACCAGTGTCCGTATGTTTTTATTTATTATTATTTATTTTTACAATGCAATTAACAGATACCACTAACATATATTCCAAACCTAAAAGGTATAGCTAACTACTTCTAATTTTTTCTACTAGAAATAAGCCGCTAAGAATAAAAACATAGAAAGATAAAACGGTCCTCGGTTTTTAATGGTATTTGTAAACTATAATAATTAATTATACTTTCTCTATAAGTTCACAGTTAACAGAGAAATATATTTCTTATACCGTTGACTCTAATGCTATTCATACATTCTATTCAAGGTGTTTATTCTTGTCCATATCTTGGAATCCAGACCGTCTTGCTTCGGAATTCATCGACGGCGATAATATCGGGCATCTAGGTAAGACCATGTCAATCTCAAGATATATTGTGTACTTATTGCTGGTCGTTCTCCTGGTTCTAGGCTTGGTCTTCTGTTACTGTAACACTCACTGTGATCTTTATGGAATTCTTCTTTTCGGTCTTATTCTTTTATTTTTTGCTCATTCTTGTGTTCCGGTAATATGTCAGTTTATTGTTTTACTGCGGTTTTTTTTTTTTTGATCTTCTAAAACTCTTTTATTGTACGCTGTATATGTTCTATCTATAATAGTTGTAGTACATATCGCAGTCTTTCACATTGTCTTAGTTTAATCTACTCCTATTGCAGGATTCTGCTTCTTTCTTTAGGTGTTGCTGTTCTGTGTAGTTGATACTCCTCCATTGAATTTGAGATATTTTATTCGGTTAAGGTAGTTCTTTCGATCCCAATTTCTATTGTGTATTAAGACACTCAAAAGCAAAAGGTTCTGAAGCGTCTATCACTACTCCCCATAGTTCACAGTTGTTGATATTTCTGCCTATATTGTATAATGGTCCGTGGCCAATACGTAGTGTACAAATGCATTTGTTGCATATGTGTGAGATCTCACACTGGTTAATACACATGGAAATATTTCTTTAGTTTTTGCTGCCAGTAAGCTGGTCCATTCTTGTAGTATTGTGTTTCGATATGCGTTAAGTTTTTACATCTTCTGCCTAAATCTAAACCTTACCCGTTTCTTTTTTCTTCAACCAGTAAAGGACTCCTCATATTTTAATTTGTAGATCTATTGGCCAGACTGCTGTGGTTATCACTGATGACATTGTCGTACATGTGGCCTACGTTAGTCTTATTAGTACCTTCCTCTGAGAACCTCTGGGCTTCCTTATGGCTTGTTTATCTTGCACTCTCTATGGCCGTACGCCTGCATCATGTTCTGCAATGAATATCATTAAGCTGTTGCGGTAGATTCTAATTGTATTGAGTGATATGCTAAATTTCCATGCCTTGTGTTTGTTATTTTCATCATAACAATGTCAGCTTTGTTTCTAACTTTTCTTATGTGCTTTCTGAAATTGAGTGCTTTGCCCAAAAAGAGCCCAAGATACTTTATGTTATTTTGCACTTTAATTTTATGAATATTAATTCATATAATTTGTAATTTTTAACATTTCCTGACAATAAAAGGCATGACGAATTTCCATTTTTGCACCATTCTGTCTTAAATTTATATGTTCCATCTTTCCTCATTTGCAAAAATTCTCTTTCTTTCCAAAATAATCATAAGGTAACCCTTTTAAGAAATTACTTCTTTAAAGTTAGTCATTATTTTAAAATTCTCTAGCAAGGGTTCTAGGTCGTGTCGTAGAATGCAGGACACAAAACTGAGTTTTGTGGACATTTCTTTGTACTCTCCCTTCTGATTCATTTATTAGTACTACTTATGTGCACTCTTCTATTTTTACAATAATAAAGGAGGATCTCATATAGACCTTTGGTCATTCCTTCAGCGTATTTATTTAAAGATCGCAGGTCACCATGTACTGTCGAATGTTCCTGCAATATCTAAGCATGTTGCTAATTGATGCTTTTATTCTGTTCCAATGTTTCTATGACTGTATTAATTGCTACTTCATATATTTACCATTTAATTCCACCGTATTCCTTTACAAACATACTTGTCATTGTATTATATAATTTATCCCTTTACACAAGAATAATAGTAGTAGTAACACTAGTAGTAGTAGTAGTCGTAGTAGTAGTAGTAATAGTAGTAGCAAAATAGTAGTAGTAGTAGTAGTAGTAGTAGTAGTAGTAGTAGTAGCACTATTAGTAGTTGTAGTAGTAGTCGTAGTAGTAGTAACAGCAGCAAACAGTGACAATGTACTTAGTAGCAACTTCAGTAGTAGAAGTAGTAGTAGTAGTGGTAAGTAGTAGTAGTAGTAGTAGTAGTAGTAGTAGTAGTCGTAGTAGCAGTAGTAGTCTTAGTAGACTTAGTAGCAATTGTAGTAGTAGTAGTAGTAGTAGTAGTAGTAGTAGTAGCAGTATAGCAACTTCATAGTAGTAGTTGTAGTAGTAGTAGCAGCAGTAGTGGTAATAGTAGTAGTAGTAGCAATAGTAGTAGTAGTATAGCAACTTCATAGTAGTAGTAGTAGCAACAGTAGCAGTAGTCGTAGCAGCAATAGCAGTAGCAGTAGTCGTAGTAACAATAGCAGTAGCAGTAGTAGTAGTCTTAGTAGCAAGTGTAGTAGTAGTGGTAGCAGCAGCAGTAGTAGTAATAGTAGTAGTAATAGTATTAGTAGCAGCATCAGTAGTAGTAGTAGTACTAGTAGTAGTAGTAGTAGTAGAAGTAGTCTTAGTAGCAATTGTAGTACGAGGAGTAGTAGTAGCAGCAGCAAGCAGTAGTATTAATAGCAGTAAGCAACAGTAATATAGTAGTAATGATAGTAGTAGTAGAAGAAGTAATATAACAGCAAGTAGTAGCACTAATAAAAGCAACATCAGTAGTAGAAGTGGTTGTTGTAGTAGTAATAATACCATTTAGTATCAGTAGCAGTAGTAGTAGCAGCTTTTGTAGTTGTAGCAAGCAGTAGTGGTAGTAGTTGTAGCAGTAGTGGTTATAGTAGTAGTAGCAGCATTGAGTAGCAATAGCAATAGTAGTAGTATAAGTAACGTGGTAATAGTGGTAGTAGTAGCTGTTGTAGTTGTAGCAAGTAGTAGTAGTAGTAGTAGTAGTAGTAGTAGTAGTAGTAGTAGTGGTGGTAGTAGTAGTAGTAGTAGTAGCAGTAGTAGTAGTAGTAGTAGTAGTAGTAGTAGTAGTAGTAGTAGTTGCAGTAGTAGTTGTTCTTGTAGGAATTAGTAGTAGGAATAGTAGTAATATTAGTAGTAGTAATAGTAATGATACTAGAAGTAGTAGTGATGGTAGTATTAGTAGGAATAGTGGTTGTTATTCTAGCAAGTAGTGGCAGAAATAGTAGTGGTAGCAGCAGTAATAGTAATGGTATTAGTAGTGGTGTAGTAGTAGTAGTAGTAGTAGTAGTGGTAGCAGAAGTAGTAGTAGTAGTAGTAGTAGTAGCAGTAGTAGTTGTTCTTGTAGGAATTAGTAGTAGGAATAGTAGTAATATTAGTAGTAGTAATAGTAATGATACTAGAAGTAGTAGTGATGGTAGTATTAGTAGGAATAGTGGTTGTTATTCTAGCAAGTAGTGGCAGAAATAGTAGTGGTAGCAGCAGTAATAGTAATGGTATTAGTAGTGGTGTAGTAGTAGTAGTAGTAGTAGTAGTAGTAGTAGTAGTGGTAGCAGAAGTAGTAGTAGTAGTAGTAGTAGTAGTAGTAGTAGTAGTAGTAGTAGTAGTAGTAGTAGCAGCAGCAGTATCAGTAGCAACAGCAGTGAGGTTAGTAGTAGTAGAAGAAGAATAAAAAGAAAAAGAAGTGGTTTTAAGGGTAAAGACATTCTTCGAGGAGAGTTGGATTCACCCATACTAAAATAACCCTGCCTGGGAATCAAAAGAGGCTTCTTCTCGGAAGCTGCGGTCGATATCAAGACGATTCTAAGATGGTGAACATATAATTTAATCATACTGTCATTCTTAATTCTATTCTCTTGGTGGACAAAATATCATCCACCAGGCTGCTCACTATAAATCAATTGTCCTTTGAGGCAAGCATTTTTAAACAATAATTTCTCGGGTCAAAATTCCCAGTTTGTCTTCAGTCTTACGTCTCTGCATACTCCAGCGAAAGCATTTAAATGAAATATGTTCACCAGTATAAATTGTGCCATCGTAAGGACATTCAGCAGTTGCAGTTAGCCGAAAGCAGTGCAAATATTCCTTAAAATACCTTAAGACCTGTTAAAACTTGTGTTAAGTAATAATTTAACTCTACCGCACTGCATTCTTTCTACGAATGATGTGGGCTTAGTAATATTCCAGATTAGTAGATAGTCAAACAGAACAGAACCTAGCACCTAGTGGGTCGGTCATTGCAGGCCTTTTAGTTTCAACTGCCTGAAATGTTTTTGAATTGAGTAATTTTATTACGCAAAATTATCACTCATAATAATACATAGTGTTATTTTTAATATTTTTTATTTATGGTCGCTTCAACTGCATTGGTCTTGTCGTGACATCTGTAGATTATGTACATGAACACTGTAGGTTTAGATCTATAGTCTGTAGGGATGAATGAAAGTAATTGTGTAAACAAAACAAATAAGTAAACAAATGAGCTCGATTCCTTGGCACCTAAAAAACATGTAGCATTCACCTTCTAAGGCAAGGAAAACATTTTAACCAGACAGTTTTATCTGACTATTTAGTGTCGAGAACGCTGCCACAAGGCCAAGGACACAGTGTTTCTGTTCTTCTGTAAATGTGTCAAAAATAATTCAATTTAACAATACTTGCAGAATTATTGGAGCGAAAGTATTTTTTCTGCTCTGGACATTTGGAGCTTTCTGAATGTTGAGAAACATCGGTAACTGTTCAGTGTTGATTAACTCTATATTTTAAGGAAGAGTATGGGAAGACAGGTGTATGTTTTGATGAAATATTATTTTAACCTGAGTAACAGTCCAGAAATACTTCAGTTCGGAATACAGCGAAATGATGAAAAATAAATGTGACTCCGGCAATTTATATAATATTAATGACAACTCTTTTGCTTATTTCGAACTAAGTACTCAATGAAACTGATATATTAATTACTGATGTAATAAGCTCAGGCTGAAAAATGGTTTCATATGTTTAATGCGCACATCAGAACTTAGTTTTCTTACTCTAATATTATATTGGTGAAATTTTCTTTGTGTAAGTTCATGTAAGTCACAATGATTATGAATAATGGTCAACCCTAAGCGAGAAACTTGTAGATATACTTATTTTTAAAATAACTATAAATGATAATTCATTATGTTAGAATATCTTAAAAATTAATAAAGAACTATTCAATAAAGCATTCAAATTGAAAAATATCAGCACTAAATCTTAGCGCAATATAAACAAATATTAGAAGTATATAGAAATTTAAGAACATAAAGTCATTTTTACTTTAGTAATAATGCATATTATTTAATGCTAAATTAGTACTCTGGTTTAAAATGAAAATATGTAGCAAACACTAATGGTGTCCTCCCTTTTACATTTCCATGAGTTCTTTTTGTTTTTTGTTTTTTTTTAATGGTGTTTAATGCCCGTTTTTACTACTGAGGCACCACAGGCGGTGGACACCGATGAACATGATATGAAATGATACATTTTGAAAGGATATTTTTTAAGGAAGGAATCGTCCAAGGCCCAAGTTTAGGGTACCTCCCCGGCATTTGCCAGTAATGAGGACTGAGGAAAACCTGGAAAAAACCCCAGTCAGGGAGGACGGTCCTGGTGGGATTCGAACCCCAGGACTCCCGCTCACGAGTCCGCGCCTTAACGATCTCGGGCACCCGTGGCGGTCCATGAGTTCTGAAAAGAAATATCATCATATTTAAAAATATACTATACCTAAACTTTTATATCCACAACTATACACGTCGATACTTTATTCTATATGCACTTTTTAAAATGGTGGTTTGGCAACATCGTTTATGAAGCAATAGTGTCGGCGTTCACATTCAATAGTGCATGTGCAACAACTCCCTACCGGTTCTACTGCTCTGTTACCAGTCTTTGTAGGAAATTAATCAGTGATTAATATGTAATTTTTGGTAGCGGATTCTTGTTCAAATAAAAATTTTTCTGCGTGAAAATAAATTCCCGTAATCTAGACTGAAACTACAAAGAAGCTATTACCAGAGTAAATATGAGATCTTATTTCACATAAAATTACATATTTTCAATAAAAAGATGCCAGAATACATATTTTCAGAAATGTCTGAATAAATACATTAGTTTTTATTTAATTTCATTTCTTACTCTGGTATTCAGTTATATTCTACTGTTTTTTTTTTTTTTTTTGTTTTTTGTTTTGGAACCAACTACGCTATCATAATAGAAGTACGTATTTTGTAGATAAATACGAGGTCTTGGGTTGGATATTGAAAGTTATTTAAAGGCTTATTCCTCGTCTTGTTAATATTTTGATTTCTTTTGTAATATTGAATAAAATAATGCTATCCTATACCGGGGTGGCAAGAGTATAGAAGTTTTCCTTTGAACCCGAAAGAGTTCACGATGAAGACAATAAAAAAGGGCTATGAATACTTTCTTCGATATTTCATAGATTTTTTAGAAAAACTATTTTGAAAAAAAATATATACGTTGGCAACCCTCTCTACTCTTGTAGCTACTATGAGGATGAGTGATAAGGTTGAGAAGTTTGCGGTTGGAGGGAAAATGTGACCGCTGCCTGTTACGCACCCAATGTCGGAAAGTGGCCGCAATTATGTTGTACGAATTGCATTATAGGCACTGTAATATTTGATACTAATATTTACTTCTTAAGAGTTATTGCGTGTCTTGGCAGCAAAAATGTTAATATTTAATAAAGTATCTAAAAATGAGCACACATTTCTTTAAACTTTTAATTAAAGAGATAAAAAATTAGTGTTTTACACTTATATATGCATATTTATTCGTATATACTTAAACTCCAAATAGATTCAGTATATTTTATTTGAACCATTAGTGAAAGAAAATAAAACATTCTTGTTTTTACGTAATCATTCAATAAAACAAAATAAAAACGAAAAGATTTTATTTCATAGTTTAGCACACAAAAATAAAATAATTGCTATGACTCCGTGCGTGCAAGAAGTTGTAACTGAATCATTAACCACCCTCACTCTCCACTGCGCGCTCACCCTCTAATAACAAACCGGTTTGGAATGTGTACGACGTCAAACAGCATGTGTCCAACCCCACACTGTCAGGCAAGCACTGTCGCAGCATGGAACTCCTATCTAAAATGATGACTTAAACAAAATTAAAATTCTAATTGTGACGAAACGAGGCATTTAGTAAGAAAGCGAGGAGAACAAAAATGCCGACCACCTGTGTTCTGTCAGGACTTTCAATACGCTTTGTTGTAATCATTCCGTATTTGAATTGTAAGGCCATGAAAAATGCACAAAACTTGTTTTATTTTATTGCAATGCTGTTTAAATATCTAACATGAATTATATATTTGTTGTCTCTCTCTATACGGAATCCTCTCTTTAACTGATGATATCCATACCCCTTCCACACCGTGTATGTAAAACTTGTACATATATAAAACGTAAGTTATAAATTGCTATGGGCCATAACTGGTGAAAGGTGGCAGAATAAGTAAAGTTGTACAAATGTAAGACAGGACCAGGTCAAAGTTAAAACCATTATCTCTTTTTAATGACCTGTAAGTGCTTGTTGAGAGGCAAAGACAATTAGGAGATGAATCCTGATTGCGTGGTGACTCTGAGAATTGGCGCCACATGACCTAATAACGAGAACCTCTCAGCGTTGAATAGTTTACATTTTGAGTAATCGGGGTCAAAGACAGTCACGCGTCTCAAAAGTCACACATTATCCGGCCCATTGGCCATGTCCCGGCATTCTCTTCAGGCATTCTTCAGGCTCTCTACAAGCACTCTTACGACCCTTAGATTCATATTTAGCGATTCAGGCCCATATACACTCTCGCAAGGACGCACTTAGCTTCGATATATCACCCAGTGTAATACTTGCAAATAGTGTTAAAACAAAATATATAACCGCCAATCTGCTTCTCGAGTGTGTCAGTGTAGGAAGTGAATAAATAAGAAAGACATGAATGCGCATAACCAGCATAACAATTCTAAATTTCTAAAATTAACCAATCTCAACATTGTAAATTGTTCGTTTACTCGTGCGTATAATAAAACAGCAAATGTTTGCGCTACTCGTGAGTTCTCTGAAAACGTCCCATCCTTCCCCGAAACAGACTCAGCAATAAATGAGAAAAACTTGAGATAAAATCCTCGCCATATTTTCATTTTTTATCGCTGAAATAAGTACACCCATGTGCAGTGAAGGCGCCCGGATTCATAATGACTTTAAGACAGAGAACATTGAACTTGAAGCCTACTGCATCACATATTTCTGAAAAACAATTTAGTCAACGCGTTTGAAATATCGGTGCGTGCCTACAAAAGTGTTCGGGTTTCAGTTAACTACAAAGCATTCGAAGTGATCTCCCACAACCAATGCACTCATTCTTTTGTGATTCTCCATTTTCTCTCCTGCAGTGTTAACGCGCATTTATTTTCGATTAAATTGTGCGCACTGAAAAAATGTTGAAAGGGAAAGGAAGATTCAGTTCATGTTTTCAGCAGTTTTAGATTAATGAAAAAAATGTTACTTTGCCAACCAAATGGAAAAACAGTGTGCAAATAACAATTTTTCCTGCATGAAGGTACATAATTTGTAGTGAAGGGGGACATTTGAGTTGAATATAAGGAAATAATTTCAATATTTTGACAAATAATTTTCTCTGTGTTAACACATAAATTATGGATGTTGTAGGGTTTTAACCAATAAAACATTATTTTCCACATTTTGATAAACATTTTCGTGCTTTTATTACATTCGATAATTATTTGAATTTTACAACATAAAATTCCGCTTCATAATGCGTAGTTATACATATAGATGTTATATAGAATTCGGCGTAACGACTACTAACAAAGAACCGCCATGTATCCTGCGTTTAGATTTTAAGTGTAGAGTAGTTTGTTAGATGTTCGAATATATAAAAATAATATCCTGGAGAAGTATACTAATAGGTTGCTCGAGTGGAAATACAACGATCGAAACTGTCACTCTTATTTCAAGTTAGTGTGTAAAAAATTGAAAAAGAATACGCTCGTATGATAGACGTACTTTAGGAAGTGGCTCTATATTAAAGCAAAAAATAATTAACTGCTCGAAAAAACCGGCAAAATAGTATGAATTATGCAAATAGACAGTAATTCATTTAATTTGAGACATATTGTAATTGTTAGAATGCGGCTTTAGAGGTTCCGATAGAAGTTCAAGAAAATTTATAGAAATTTTATTGCAACTTGAGTCCCATAGAGTTTTGGCATATAAACAGAACAGCTTATTTTAATGAAGACAGTAATAAGCTACTGCAACCACTCAGTATCAAATTGCTATATAAACAGCAGAGAAGGCATTTTAGCAAACGGGACGTGTTATGTTCGTCTAAAAATGAATATACAAGCGTACATCATGCGCCCGATAAGTACAAAATAATACGTACCCTCAATTAATATCCCCATCCCCCCAAAAATAGCACAGTGAAGTTTTATTTATTTATTTTTTTGTTTATTCTTGAGCGCTCTTTAACATCTCATGTCAGCAGCGTCCCATTCAGTTCACGCCGTAAAACGGGAGAAAAAAGTTTGCTTAGAGATCTCTTCTTTCAAGCTTGAGGTTTTTATACTGTCATAAATGTAAGGCACGGGAACCAAGGCTTTACTGCCCTTTTGAAGGAAGTCATACTTGGGTTTTACGCCCGAAAAAAATATTCGATCATGGCAGGGATTGAACCTAAGGTTTTGAGTTTACGAGGAAAGTTTGGGTACACAGTTTTTTAAATAAGGGGGTATTATAATAAAGAGAATCCATCTTTGATATGGTTTGGAAAAGTCAACCTCAACATTTAGTTTGAGTATTAAAAATTCTGCAGACGTAGGATTTATTCCAAGTTAATTCTGTTGCTGCTATTCCACCCCATCCTAGAACGCCAGCTCATGGAGTGGCTAAGGCTGGCCCTTGCGCGTGCGGCGCCTGCTGCTTCCTCTGCCTCTGACGTGCAATTTCTTTTACAGAGGGCAGAATTGCGGAATGCCATGTGACGAGTACACCGGCATCCCTCCAGGGGCCGTCCCGTGGCTTTCTTTTACCAGACAGCTCCCCAATTGTCCTCACAAGGCAGGGTAGACCACTTCCAGACCTTAACGCAGAAAATCTCTGATTATATACCGGGAAACGAACCGGTGACCTCCTAGACCGCAACTAATGTTAACAACTAAATCAGGGAAACGGTTGATACTAGTATTAGCAGCTGTGCTTTTTATAATAAATGCATATTTGGGTTTGAAAAATTATCTCGAACAGAATAGAAAATGGAAAATTGTTGAAACATTGATTCAAACTGTCGCTGCTTTCCCACAATGAAGTTCAGAAATGTTCTTATTTTGTTATATGCCAGATAGCTCATTTAGAACTAAATGGTTTTTTCACACTGACCTGCTATAACGACACCAAGGACCACTAACGAGTCAGAAGCATGGGTATCGTCATCACTTGAAAGTACTGTTATACTTTCCGCATTTTTCTGTACTGTGTTATAAAGATACTGAAGGACTCCAAGTATGCATACAATACACATACACTTATTAAAACAGGACAAAATAAATAACTGTGTGGCAATTACCTGATGAATAACTTTTGTAAACTGGAATGCATAAAATGTGTGGGTTATAACTATGAATAGTATCTATAATTGTTTATGTTCTTTTTAATTCTTAACATCTTTATACTTTTGTTTGGTTTTGTAATTTTTATAAGCTACAAATATTCCACTTTTCTTTCAGAATCAATATATTAGCATCAGAGAATGTAGCCTAGTGGTCAACCACGTGTCTGCTTGTCAAATAACCGGCAAGAGTACACTCTCCTATCGATGTATGTTATTAGCGAAGCGGATCTGCAGTACCTGTTTGCAAAACGTTAATTCCTTAGAAAAGAAAATAGTCATCGGGTAAGTTCAATTATTTTTTTACAAAGATCATACTAAAAGTAGCCCTTTTAACCAAAAGCACACAAACTAAAATTGCATTTGGTTACATTAAGTGCTACAAAATATTATAACATTAAATGTTAAATGTGATGATTGTTAATCTATTTAAATGGATAATATTACTTATTTTACAATGTATACATCTTTTTTGAGTTTTACATTCCTCTCAGCAGTTCATAAATGAGACTAAAGTGCAGCTGACATTACATAAGTTTATTTTAATAGATTCCATACATTTATTTTAATAAGTAACCACGTTGGCAATCCCGAAATCATGTCATCTGGTAGAAAATCAATAACAGCTGATACCATCATTGTGCATGCTATAGCGTCTTTCAGAGAAAGCTACAATTTAAAGATAAATATAGTAAAATATATAAAGAAAGTGTAATAAAAGTAAACCAAAATTAACATGTAATTTTACCGCGCCAAAATACGTTTAAAGGCTACATATTACCACCGCTGAGTTGTTGTAACTTTCCAGAGATTTAGGTAAGTTTCGACCTTGCTTCTCCTATTGAGAAATGATTGAACTATTTCTTTGAAACAAGGATCGTTTCGAAATGACTGCAATGAATAAATTTGTATTGATTTATTTATAAATATTAACAGCTATCTAAAAATGTTTGACACACACTTTAAAAGAGATTTTAACTAGTCTGCAAACCTTCTCACAAAATAAAATGTCACTTTAAACACTTATGTCATAAATAACTTATATTTTCCTGTAGCTAGGTGGCCATATTAAATTTTTTCCTTCATATTAGCACTTATGATCCGCACTCGAAAGAGATAAAACTCCAGAAACATAACTTTCAAGCAACCAGTTGCGCCTCAGTTATGGCGTTCTTAGTAACAACAGAGTTCACAGGACGAACGTGATAATTAGAAAATATAATCTCTTATATAAAGTCTGTATTACAACGAATATCAGTTGTTATTATTATGGGTGTAAACATACAATCCTCTAACTACTTAACGACTGGGAAGAGACTCTGAAAGTGTTTGTTGTATTTGGTAAATGTCACTTGGTATTCCAGAGCAGTTTTATTCGTCCCTTTCGTTTCCTATATTGCAATCTGAATGCTATTTTAGGGTTCAATTTCAATACGTGTTACATGTGTTTCAGCAGCTCTCGTGAAATTTCTCTTCTTTCGGTATTAGCGAACAGCAACTGATCAGTAACTCGGCAGCCTCACATTTCAAAGTGAACGCCCGCGTTTGAAGGTATCGAATAATAATGGGCGCTCTAGTTACCAGCAAACTGCCACAACGTTCTTGATTAAACGTGAGGTGTTACAAAGAGAGAATGAGAGCGGTGGCATTGGATTTTTTGTTGCATGTTTAACGTGTCATAATGCGTAGGTGAAGAACACGGTAGCTTTAAATCTGAAAAATAACTAATAGGCTTTATATTTACTGTGATAATATTCGTTGTTAAATTTCATGTTGCCACTTGCAAGAAAATGAATAAGTATGAAGCAAAAAACATGACGATTCTTTGTAATATTGTGCAAAATTAAATGTTTTTGTTATTTCTACTGTCCCTATCCAAATTATTATAGAACTATGTATAAATTGCATTAATTTTCGTTTTCGTTTTCGTTTCATTTAGCTGTTTTATTATTTTAGTTTGTCTGCTGATGAGCCGTAGACAAGGGTTCAGTAATGAGTTAATTGAGGATAACTAAATGACAATGTATTGAAAATGTATAATTTCTTGATTGATGTAAATTATGAAGTTATGAAACTAGTTATAAAATTAGGGAGGAAAAACATAAATTTAATTGTAATATACTGAAATATAAAGCAAAAATGATTATGGTGTGAATGACTCTTATATATAAACGCTGTAGTATTTAAATGTCTATATTACTAGGTGTGTGCTCTAATTCCCTGCAAATAGAGATAATGCTATATTTTTACTTTTTAAGTTACGTTTGCAAATATATACCATACAATTATTATTTCATTAATTTTCACTTAACATGATAATTTTCCTTAAGTAGTAAAAAATAAATTAATAGCCAAATATTGAGGAGTTTAAAAATAATTAACTTAACTAAGTTAAATTGAAGGATATTAATAACATTATGAGAGTGCGCTTAGCAATAACGTTTCAAGACAAGTACGATTTTCCATGTTTGGTACTTTAAGTTTAATGCTGTAATAAACAAGTTATGGAAAATGATAGCCGCGTAAATAAAAGAAAACGCATCGTTTAACTATGTATTCCAAAGGAAGTCATTATTTTTTCTTCTAAAGGAAACTTTAAATTTAAATATCATTACTTGCATGCAGGCTTTCTCTAATTTATTTCTGATGCATATTAATCAAAATACTGTTAGTCACTATAAAAGAGAACTTTTAATAATATTAGCCAGTGCCTCTTATATTAAAGGTGTAGTTTGGTCTGTTCAACCATGCAGCCCCGCCTGCACGAATGGAAAGTTTATAATGCGCTCATCAGGGTATATAGAATCAGATAAGAGAAGTACGTGATTCTGTGCTTGGAGGAGGACACGGTAGGTTAGCCAGGAAGGCCGAAGATCCGTGGTTCGAATTTCGGTCGTGACCCGAATTTTTCAAGTCTGATTCTTCATTTCCAACTTATAACGTACCCACCCGGTAGATAAGCTCTGATTAGTAAGAGTCTGTGTGTGTAACGTGTACGACATTTACTGGATATGTAGGGAACCGAAACAAATACGCCCTGCTGCAAATCCAACTTTATCAATTGTCATCGACATTACCCAAAGTTGCACTAACTCTGGAAGTAGACCTTTTTTGTTTTCAGGGATGCATATAGATCAGATCACTTCAAAATATTATAAATAATTCTCCCGAAAATAATTCACATTGCCAATGTAAGCATCATGACTTCGAGCTACCCTGAATTATGGAAAAGGGCTATCGTACGTCCGTCCCCATTCTAAAGCTAAGTTACCAACAACAATCAATTCCCGAGGGAATTTAAGGGGTGTCGGATAACACGTCCTTGTTTAAAATTAAACTTCGACAATAATTGTCCTTCGGTCCCTTCTGGAAGTCGTAATACATTGATTATGTGAGTTATTGTCAGGAGAATTATTATTTATAATATTTTGTTGTGTAGGTGTTTGCGAAAAAGATTTGTTATTTTCATGCTTATGTTTATTTGTTGTCTTGTTTTACATATTATTAAATTAAACTTATAATCATAACTTCTGTTTGCTTTAGATAGGCATAAACAGATTTTGGTTTATTTACGGACACTCGTTAACATCTTAGGTCATCAACGTGGCATAAAATAAAGTTTTACATATGCTTATACTATAAAATCTAGGTTTGTGTAATACCCATTTAATCACTAATTATAACTGTGAATCTTGATTTCGCTAGCTTTCACACTTCAATTATGAGTGGGTTAAATAAGCAGTTTCATACCAAGTGTATTAGTCGGTGTTAATTTCACATGTGTCATATAGCCAAACAGTGTAGATTTAATAATTTCAATATTTGTTTACATACTTTTATCATTCATTATATTAACTAGGGGGTTATAGAGAAGAGAAGGCCTTATTGCTTTATCTCTACCAGTTAAAATATTTAATGAAACTACCAATTACTTAAACAATATCTGTGCAAACAATTAATGCTAGGAGAGAGGGATAAGACTGAGCATTATCCCGTGTTATCTCGTGGTTGAGATTGTATCCTACAGAGACACAAGCCCCATTTTCCAGCAGCCGCCATTGACAAACAACTATCAGGAAAGATCCTGACTGTTGCCTGTAGGAGCAAAGGCTCCCTTCCATTTCGGGACTTGGGTGTGAACGTCCAGAGGACTGAGGACATAAGAGTAAATCCGCACTACCGTCTGAGGATTATAGTACTTTAAGAGTAACAATTAAGGACCAAAGATATCATTTTATCGGCTTAAATTCTAGTCAACCTTTAAGATGAAATGAACAAGAACAGATGAAAGTAGTAAGCTTTGATGGAACGAAATCATTGCAACGAAAGAACCCGTGGAAAAGAAAGAAAGAAACGGAAAAATTGCGATTTTGTCCAATGCCGTTCTGCAGCACTGAAGTTTGAACCCAGGTCACGATAGTACCGACTCATAGTTTAAATTAAAACAATCGAGATGACTATCCAATTATAAATTATAGCTGAGAAAAGGGTTATCTAATTAAAACAGATATTTATTTTCGAAACATTTAAACTTTCGAACCAATCTCAAAACGTTCATAGAGCATATTTTGCACTTATAGCTGTCAAATCTTCCTTTCTGCTTGTTTTAGATGGTCATTGTCTAAATTCAAAACAAATATTCTACTTGTTTTACTTTCGAGATTCCTAACAATATTTTATTTTGACTTGCATAAAATTACAAAATTTTACGACGTATGCAAATCAATGCAAATGGTTATTGAATCAAATTTTTAAGATCGGAGGAGAATATTGCGGTATTACAGCCTTGCTGAATGGCTGGCCGTTTGTGCTTACGCCCCCACTGGAGGCACTTCCAGGAGGAGACACCGGGGGGGTGAAGCACGGACGTAGCCGAGGTACTTAACTTTGTTTCCGAATAGAACACCCCAACATCGGCAGAGACTCCCTCCCCTCTCCACGTTTTCAAAGAGTTCTAACCCTCAGACCCTCAGAAGGTATCACAAAGTCCAGCTCACTTCGCTTGGCACTTTCGATCCTGTGATGGAATCAACGGAATGAAATACCATGAAATGGGAAAGCAAAAATGTTGTGAAAATGATAGAACCATCAGATCAACATACTCCTAAGTGACATGGGGAAACCATGTAAAGGCCTAGCTGAAGATAACCGGTTCCAAGGGACCTCCAAAATGCAAGTACTAAAAGCTTTATTGCTTAGTTGTATGTTTATGAAACTTCTTATGCAAGTTTCTCAACTCTATTCTCAGCTTTGAAATTAAAAATACTAGATTATTTATGCTATCAATGAATTATCTGTAAAGCTTGTCTTTTAATCGACTTATCTAAGCTAACACTATTTATACTATCTAATAGAGACTGCCACGTGCGACTGAGGTCGTTAAAATGCGAACTCATGAGCGGGAGTTTTGAGTTCGATTACCGTCAGAACCATCCTCCTCGACTAAAGTTTTCCCAGATTTTCGTCCGTCCTCATAAATGGTAAATGCCGGGGAGGTACCCTAAGCTTAGCCTGAAACTCTTTTATCAATAAAAAATCCTTTCCCAGTCTATCAGTTCATCCCTGTATCATCAATGTCCATCGCCTGTAATGCCCCATTAGTTAAAATGGGCTGTAAGCACTATTTAAAAAAATATTGACACTTACCAATTAGGATCCCGGGTTGGTTACATTACTGCAATTGCCTTGCTTAACGTAACTGAGAACATACTGAGGCTATGGTTGGGAATGAAACGACTGTCCTAATTCTTATTGACTTCTCTAGAGCATTTGACTTAGTTAATATTAAACAAACTACTTTCAAAAGTCCCTGCATTTATCTGAGAAATCGATCCAATGGTTTCACTCCTATCTCTTAACGAATACAGTGAGTATTAATAGAAGATTGCCTTTCGCCTTGGAAGTCGGCAGCTTGTGGAGTGCCACTAGGTCAGTGCTGGGATCAAATTCTTTTCTACTTGTATAAATGACGTCACAAACCACATTAAACATTGCAGATACCATATATTTGCTGACAACCTAGAACTGTATATGCACTCAAGACCATCTCATCAACTCCTTAAGTGAATTTAGCGAATACCCAGACTCAGTATCAATGTAGGCTAAACAGAACGCCTTATCATAAATCCGAAAACATTGTAGGCAACCGTAAAGGGGCATAATCGATTATTGAACAAAATTAATCAAACAGTGTTCATTCCCGTGAAATCTAATGAAATAAAAGTGTCAATAAATTCGTCTGTAATACATTTTTGCTGTATATTTTAACAGAAATCTGAATTAGCAAATTCAAATGAAATAAACTTGTAAAAAATATTTTGAGTATTCCATTGCTTGAAACGGCTTAAGAAGTTTCTCACGTTCAATATGGAAAAAAGAAAGAAAAAGCAACATTTGTATGAACATAGAATATGCAACATTTCCATTACTGAAATAATGGAGAATGCAAATAAAATAAACTTGTAAAAATATTTTGAGTATTCCAACGGCTTAAGAAGTTTCTCACGTTCAATATAGAAAAAAAGAAAGAAAATGACAAATATATATCAACATCGATTATGCAACACTTCCATTTCTGAGATATTATATTAACTGACATCAAGACCAATCTTGGACAAAGGCTACAATGTGTTCATAATGCCTGCGTTCATTACTATGCAACCTACAGAAAACAGATTAGATCACTCCGCTTTTGACTTGTTACCCTGGCATCGACTGGATACTAGCAGGAAGTTGCACCCTGCGTCGAATTCTATGCCTCTCAACTCCACACTATCTTTCCACCGTTTTCATCCTCATCTACTCATCATAATTTAAACACCCGATCGAATAACAATTCCACTCTCTCTATATCCTTACACCAAATCTCTACCCTTCACAGCTGTCGCTACTCTTCTCTGAAACTCTCTGCCGTCAAGTATCAAGGGCTGCCGGTCACAAAGACAACTTAGAATATTACTGAAAGATTATTTTTTTGTAAATAGCATCATTTAGCAATTACTATGTTCATATTGTTAATGTCATTAACCGTAGCATTTATATTGCATACATAGTAATCGTAATTACTCCTAGAAAGGTGAAGAGAGGACTTTATGGTTTTAAGTTCATCAGATAAAATAACTATATTATTATTTTTATTTTTAGCATTTTAGATTGTCCACTCATTTTAAAGCTTACATAACATGTAATTTCATTGCTTGAGAACAATTCTAAAAATGAGAGCATATAGAGACAAACATTCTGTACAATATTACGTAACATCAAGCTGAAAAGCAACATAAGGGATACCATATGTAACTTAAGATAGCTTATGAAAATTTAAAAAGTATGAGAAATGCAAATCAGTCACATACAATTAAAATACAAATTTTATAATATAAAAACAACAAAATACTCTTATTAATAATTTTGTTAAACTTAATATTAGTTCAATGGATTACAAGATGAAATTCTGTACCTAAACCTTTGAAATTAATATATTTAAGACAAAAATGTATTGATGTCAACCACTGGCTATGATGGGACAGTTTGAACCAATAAAGAAGGGAGTGACCTGTTACACAAAAACCCCTGCAGCGGTGAACCAACCACCAACCGCTTGTCCTGCCATCTCACACTACCACACGGTTTGTTGTATTTTTCACACTCGTCCATTCCAACAAAAGATAGAAAAGATTCTCTATCTCCTTTCTCGCCGCTTTTGTTAAAAAAAAAAAAAAAAAAAAAAACGCTCATGCATGCACCCTCTGCCTTCCACAAAAACACGAAGAGTTCGTTAAAATAGTGCCTAAAACATTTAAACTAGCGGCCAACAAAGGCTAGGAAATCAAATAAAGAGGAACCATGGTAAAGGGCGGATAGGGGGCACGGGAGACAGCGACAGACAGTGAAGTACAGAATAACGTAGTAAAGAGAGCATGCTACCAACTGGCGGGCGTGGTGATGGTGGTGGATAGACCACTTGTATGTTTTGCTTCGGCACAGAGAGAGGGGTGTGAACGGGATGAATTAAAAATAACCGATTCTATTTGAGTGTGAGAGAGAGTATAGGATTAGCAAGGTTTTTACATGTGTGGGCATGTACGCTGTGCAGTCAGTGTCCGGTTACTCGAAGCGGGTCCCACCTGCACCAGTTGGATGACAGAGGTGTGAGGGTTCAACGTTAACTAATTCATTTTTCGCTTTTTTTTTTAATTCCGCTCCCCTTTCGTGTTTTCTCTGGAACCTATCATCAGGAGAGTATACACTACAGTAACTTATCTCTCTCGCTGTTGTATATTTGTTGTGGCAAAAAAAAACGGCGGGAAGTGAATAGGGAAAACATATCACACAAACAGAGTGGACGGATTTGGTTGATGTTTGGCCTTGTATGAACAGAAGGCGAGCGAACCAAGTGTGATTGCTAGGTGGGGACGTCTAACCCCAGCGTGTTTCTCGCAACCCCAAACACCTGTTGAGAAAGACAATTTGGTGTGAAAATATCTTTTATCCCGTTGTTTACACATTTCTCAATCTAGCGATCTAGCGAAGGCAGCAGGTGTAATTGAAAGAAGCATGTGTGTTGGAAGTACAATACAGCATCCAAAAGGGGCAATCCTGTTTTCTTTAGATCAACTAATTCAAAGAAGACAAACCTATAATTTACCTACATTAGTATTATTTGGAGATTATGAGAACATTTTCTACAGGTTGCACCTTAAGAGATTATGTATAAATACTCTCTGGAGTGTATAATAAAAATTGTTAAATATTTTCATTTTTACAAAAAAAGATACATCTTGGGCAAAATGTGCCGTAAGTGGTCGCTAGTGAGCATTTTAATCACAGTATACCTTTTATTAATTTTTTTCAGGATATACTATCAATTTTCAGGAAATAAAATTACTAAATTTGTGTTAGACATAATGGTTCTATTACTTCTTATGAGTGTGCTGTAACCATAGGAGTCTGTGAAAAATTTAGGAAATTTAGAGGTTACGTTGATTTTGTTACTTTTCTAATTCCATTAGTCTTCTGCCGCTACATGCTCACACAAAATTATCATATGATATCTAGCTGTTGCACATAAAGTAGAAAAACACACTCACAAAGTCACTCAAATCTTTTCACTAAATAGAACATATTCTCAACAGGATGGTAGTAGCAATGTTTCGGCCTTCGGAACCCATGGGCTATTCAAAAGAAAACTTAATTTTGAGGATAAAAAATAATAAACCATAATTTATGCAACAAATTTCAGTTTGTGGACGTCCGTTTCATTTACAGTAGTCCTTCGGCAGCTGCAGAAAAGCCACTACGCTGTTGGTTGAGCCATAGGAGAAATGCTCACAATAGCGAGGGTTCTTAAGAAGACCTTAATTATCAGCTGACATGCAAACGCATAAACCTCAAACTTATACCAGCTCATGCAGGAAGGATAATAAGACAGCTATAAAAATATCAATAGGAAATCTAAACATTTTTAAGTTTTAAAATTATCTGTGAACAAAATCCTCACACAGCTCTCTCAATTACGTAATAATGATGACTTTTTTTTTTTTTACTAAGTGGTCTGTGTCTTCCGTTAGTTTTGGCCTGGGTAATTCACCTAATCCGTAGATTGTTACTCACATGGGAACTGTTTCGCTTAGAGCAAATCAACCTCAATGAAACTTGGTAGAATAATCAGTTTAAGCCAGCCTGAATTTAATGAGCATTTTTCCGCCAAATAATACTACCTACTGAGAAGATTCATTGCGGTCGATTTCAATGCAACTTTGTCTAACACTAGGGCCGTGGCTCGACACGGCACTGCATCGCATGCAAGGTCCGGCCACTAGAACATTGTTCACTTAAGGCTATATCATTGACTTCGCCATCCATGAAAAGATGAATAATACTGCACAGCAGGGCGGCCGGTCAAAAAAGGCCATATGGACCCCCCATAGAAAATACCAAATCTCGTATTTACCATTTTTTCTTCTTCTGGTCAACTTTTAAAACAAAAATGCATGAAAACACCAATATATAACCAATGGTTCTTAATTGTATCTTACGCAATAAGCTCATTTCTTCTCTGCTGTGTCCGTCCTTATGTTTAGTGGTACTTCCTAAACCCAAGATCGCTAGTTCAATTCCGGGGAGAATCGGTCGATTTTTGGGCTTCCTTCAGAAGGGAAGTAAAGCCGTGGGTACATCTCGTAAATTTTCGGCATGTAAAAGAACCTCAAGTCAGAAAGAAAAGGCCTCTGAGCAAATTAGTCGGCCGTTTCACACCCTGAATTGAATGGGACACTGATGACCTGAGATGTTAAAGATCGTCCGTAAATAAACCAAATCAACAGCCTCTCTACTGTAGTAGCAGTAGTATGCGGGTCCTCCATTAGCGAGGGGAGTTCATGGGCTAGTCCGGAAAAGTTTACGCTTTATACTTATACCTTCATGGCCAGCAAAGATTTACAAGGACTTATATTTGTCTTCTACTGGATGGATTAACCTTCCTCGTGCTTATTTCTCCGTTCTCTTGGGCCAGCAGGAAGACGGGCCATATTCTCCCTTTGGTATTCTCCCTTTGATTAAGAACCAGATGTTGAGGGTTTACTGATACCATGCATAACTGACTAGGGGTTGTTTTTGCGCGTTTTTTGGAATTGGGTGACTTCCTCACTGTTTGTCAGGACTTTCACAGTGTTAACTATTAAGTTACATAAAATTATTTCTTTTGTGGCAATGAATAAGTGGACGGTTTATTGAAAACTCCATTTTCGCAGTTACACTTTCATTTATTTAACTGTTAAGTTGAAAGTGAAACGATTTAAACCTCATCATTAGGAGTTTACTCAGCAAGATGGCACACAATTATTTTATTTTTTTATGGTTTGAAAAAAAAAATAGCTGACTGCGTGTGAAGTGAGAAACATATCTTGTCTATAGGGATGAGATTAGAAAGAAATCTAAAGAATAAATTTCGTTTCTGCACAGACAGATGAAAAAATTGATACTATATGATGTGTGTCACAATTAGTTGTGATATTAAGATATACCAGTGGAGTAAACCAGTTGATCCTAAAATCCATTGCTGTTTCTGAATTGATTGCAGAAGGCTTAAGGCGTACTATAACAGGTGAAAAAGTAGAGTTCCATATAAACCATAAATTTATAGCACAAATGTATGATGGCGTTGCGGTTATGAGAGAAAAAAAGGAGGAATATTTTTTGATAAAGGAGAGGTTTTCATACGCCATTTTGGTGTAATGTAGTTATGATCCGGGCTCACCCTTCTACAGGGGCCACGAACTACCACTGCTGCACAGCAATCAGAAACTTTCTTGTTTAATATGAAAAATATATTATTTATTACCCTGTTATACATAAATGGTCTAGAGTACATGCTATGTAATCAAGAAAAGGTGTTAACCAATTTTCATTACAAATATAGAAGTATTAGAAAACTTATTTTTGGGCATATGTACATAATATTTTAGTCCTTTATCCACTAAAGTCCTATATTCGTAAGTTTCTGCATTATATTTCTGTAAGATATCCGGTAATTTAGGGTGTTTTGTAATATATAAAAAATAAGAGATAAAAATAAATGTATGATTATATAGGAATTAGTTTACTGAATGAAGCATTGAAAATTTATGCAACAATAATAGAAAAATGATTGAAAGTAATTAGGGAAACTGTTTCCTAGAAGAACAGTCGGAGTTTAGTGACGGAATATTAAGTATTGATATTCTATTTATAATGAAAAATGAAAGAGAAATGAAAACCATTTAATAAACAACTCCACCTGATTTTTATAGGACCGATGAACCGAAAACATTTGATAACATAATAATAGACAAAATTTTGAAAATAATGGAATTAGAAATAATGGAGCTAAGAGATATACCTAAGCATTTATTTATATTATAAAATATATATATGAAAACGCCAGCATATGCTATAAATCAAAAGAAGGTGAAATATACTAGGAGAGAGGTAAGACTGAACTGCAGTTTGTAGCCTACGCCTTTTAACTTATATTTAGAGAAACGTTTGAGGAATCTTAAACTTTGTCTGAATAAATTGTACATGTCTAAAAATGTTAATAATAGAAAGTTTTTAAAAATTCGTACTTATGTTGATGACCATGTGACTTTTAATGATTAAAATACCTTACATAAGAGACAGTTTGAACTATATAAAGTTACAAAAAAATTATCCTACTTCAAAACAGAAAACCAAAGTGATGGGGTTTGCAGGTAAAAAGATTATGATATCAAAGGCTGTAGTGGGAGATCAGCATAAGTGAATATGTAAATAATTTTATTTATTGGGCTGCTATATCCTATTTAGACTAATTAATAATCACCACAAAATTGCAATGTTCAGCAACGTATGTGAAACCACTAAAACAGCACTCAATAGAAGGGTTACAAAAGAATACATATTAAACTGTATAAAACTTAACATACCTGTGAGTGAGACATGGACCACGGCGGAGAAAGATAGGAATCGACTACATGCTGCAGAAATGCGATTTCTCCGAAGTGTGACTAGAGCGACCAGATTGGACCATATTAGAAACGATACAATGGGAAACAACTTAGGAATCCGCAGCTTATTGCATATGATTGAATTGGTGGAAACATTTAAGGTATGGATTAAGAGAGACTATCCAAAATTATTTCAGAATATATATCTATTGGTTAAAGAAACTTCGGCCGGCCAGCAAAACGATGGACACAGTAAATAAAGGAGCTGAAATAAATTGAAGATTCTATAGCTTAAAACAGAAGAAGAAACATTGATATTGACGAGACAAAGCCAATTGGAAAATATTTAAAGGCATTTTATAAAAAAAATTGACATGAATTCAATATGTGCTAGGCTTTCGAGGCTGATCTACTTATTTAGAACTCTAAAACTATTGTAGCAAAATTACATCTTAATAATTTTTACTGTACTTTAAATTTCATGCTGTATCACATTACTATTTGGGGTAACATTAGTGGTATATAAGTGGTATATATACACTAATAAAGGCCTTACTCATCTTGACAACTTCACCCAATGATGCACAGCGTAAACGTTTATTTATCAGTGAAGAAAATAACAGTCATTAATCTATACATATTTAACTTTTTATTAAAACTTGAGAGAGGCATAAAGAAGAATTTTCCTAGGTCAGCCAATGCATTATCATTACATCAGATATTCAAGAGTCCAATGTTAGATTTATCAAATTAAAACTATGCTTTAGTTTTATTAGCAATAAAGCTATATAAGTTACCATAAGAAAATCCTACATTAAATTGCGAAAAAATTCAGATCAGTACTGGTTGGCTACTAGAGAATCCCTTTTACAGACTTAAAAAACATATAAACATCTTTACTTAAGTTATATGGTTTGAAATGTCCAATTACGTAATTTAATTGTTAAAACTGGTAGTTAACTGTTTTTGTAATTGTCTGCTACATTTATTTATTTATTTATTTATTTATTTATTTTCTACAATTACACACTTGAATTAATTCATTGTTAATCCGAAGCATCAAGCTGTACCTGATGACTTAATAAAGGAAATACAACATGCCATTTAATACAAATAGCCGAAGTGTTGAAAAAGTATGAGAATGATACAACTGACTTTTTGAAAAAGAACTGACAGAATTCTTCCGAGAACTTCGGTTTTCTCTGCTACTCATTGCTACAACTGCTTCATCATCATCATCGTCATCATGGTGATAATGATCAAACATAATTCAGGAAAGTGAGTTGCCAGAACACCAGAAACTATTTTCATCCTTGCATTTTTTTTTTTTTTTGTGTTGTTTGAGATACAAACTGTAATATGTTGTGTTTCATTATACTCGCTGAAATTCACATTTCATTGTATAACAATTTGATATGACCTATTATCTGTAGAATATAGGCATAATATATTTAATATTTATTGCAGTTTCTAGCTAACAGAACTAACAAATAAATTCAGTTATAATTAGTATAAAAATAAATACAAGTGTAGATAGTGACTATGAAATTGAGCAATGAAATACCTCATATTACAATTAAGTAATATTTGCCGAAATTGCGGACTAAAAATATCTGTGCTACTGTTATTATGTAGTTAGCTTAAAACATATCTACCTTTATTTGTTTTACCGTGCTCTCATTCCGCTAAGCAACCGGAGTTGGTATAAGACAGTGCAGGCATTTGATCTTGCTCAGTCGTGTTTATTGAGATAAATGATTTCTGTAGGGAATGCCTGTTGGATTTATACTGTATATTTGTGCACTGTGGATTGTAGTTTCATTGAAAAGTGTAATTTTCAGATCGGTGAATAAAATTCGAGCCTCAAGATGCCGAGACCTAAAATGGAGTTTAAACATAGGGATAACTTGATGAATCATGAAGTCGAGACCAAAATCTGGGTTTGTACAGAGGAAAAAATGGTGAAATTGGTTATAGATGGGAAATTTGTGTTCAAAATTATTTAACACACAATTAGCCCAGCAAGTTAGTGTAATTGTCGGCAGTGCCTATAAAGTGACTCAGCTGCTGCAGCTTTGTTTATATAAAAGTATTTCTTTACCTTAAATAAAATATGTGGAGCCTCTGAAACAAAATATCCGCATTTCTTCAGCAAGTAAGGATCTAGAAGTTGTTAGAGGAAAGAGGTTTAATATCCCCTTTTTTATTTTTAATTCAACACTTTTTCCCGATGAAGTGCTTCGTTTTTATTTCAAAATAATGTGGTTAAAAAGTAATTTTGATCAGTGTATTTTTAAAGTGTAACACCTTTGTCCGAAAATGGTTCACGTGTATAAACGGTATTTCATTATAAACATAATATTCTTGGATGATAGTATTTTATTTGCTTTGTATGTAGATTTTTTTTAATGATTTATTTATGGACGCTCTTTAACATCTCAGGTCATCAGCGTCCCATTCAACTCAGGGCGTGAAACGGCCGACCAATTTTGCTCAGAGGCCTCTCTTTCAGGCTTGAGGTTCTTTTTCATGCCGTAAATGTACGACACGGGACCCACGGCTTTACTTCCCTTCCGAAGGAAGCCATACTTACGATTTTTACGCCCGAAAAAATCCATTGGTCCTGGCCGGGTTCGAACCCACGATCTTGGGTTTAGGAGGCAAGTATGGTAACCACTACACCAACAGGACCGAAAGTATTATGTGTAGATAACGAACATACTTTGTGAATACCAAATTATTGCTACCTTTATTGTCCAATTAGTTCGTTCTCTAATGCGCTATTTGTTAAAAACCTAGTAAGGAAAACAGAAGCATTTCATTGGGAAGGCTATCCTAAGTTAGTCCATTTTATGCAAGCAAGGCCATCTTTGACTTCAGAAAACAAGTTGAGGCATATAAACTTATATAAAATATGAATTAAATGGAGATATAAAATGTCATACTAAACAAAACTACAAATTGAAAAAGCGGAGAGTTCAAATTGATGTAAATTGAAAAACTGCATGAATTTTGCTCTGACAAACTAAGATATAACGCCAAGAAAGCTCAGGCACCACATATATAAATAAAATACCCAAAATGTGATTTGTGGCAAAAAAGGGACAAAATATACAAAAATATGTAACAATGTTCTTAACCCTGTAACAGAAAAATAAAGGTATTAAATTGTCATAAGCTACAAAAATAATCCAGAATAACATACAATAATTGGAACGCTTAACATTTAGACAGTAAATAAAGATATGTAAAGCGGTATAAGATGTGGGAAAATCATAAAGTTGAGAGAAAAAAAATACACTAATAGAGAATCATAATCTCCAAAAGGATGAGATAAAGCATTTGAGACAGTTTAAGTTACACAAATAAACGAATAGAATACGCAGTAATAGGCTAAAGTAACCTAATGCAGCAGTCATCCCCTGATAGAATCACAAATAGCCAAAGATAGATTATAATAGACTACAAAATTATGATTCTTATTCCGAGTAAAATATGTGGCAAATATATTGTTCATGCCAGAATTTTAAGAACGGATTATTCTAATCATTATCGGAGATAATTGGAAATGTAATTCCGCTACATTTCTGAATAGCATGCACGCCACAAAAGATCACAATCAGGAAAGAAGATTGTCAGAATATCTTTAAATAAACAGCGCTATTTAATGGTTTAACCAATACGTCAAAGGATGTGGCAGTACATTTCCATTGCACATGAGAAAATTGCATGTGAATTTCAAGTATTTTTAGAAGCATGTCCTAAAAGTCTGCCCTTCAAGAAATAAATAACAGTGGCATAATCTGATAAAAGAATAAAATATTAAATGCTTACTACCCCTTCTCCAATAAAATGCGCTAACATTTGCTCAACCGTAAAAATCACAATATTAATTTACCTGCAACCGTTTTACTGGCAACAAAAACTAATCATTCAACGTTCCAATGATGATGCTGATCGCAGTTGTCAGCGAAAGCTTTGATTTTGAAGCAAATCTAAGAGCAGTGCAAAACAGCCCAAAGTTTTAAAATTGATAACGTGAACGTAGAAGATATTTACATTTTTCTTTTTTTTTCTCCCCCCCCCCATTTGCATCCGTTAGTCAAATGCATCTGAACAGGTTTCAAAGGGCCGCCTACAGTTTTTTTTATCATTAGTCATACGCCTTTATACAGAGGTTGCTACTTTCTTTTATTTCCTCCTACTTAAATTATTCCATGGATTAGTAAAGTGGATACGGTTTATGTGCATGTGAAATAGGCCATGAAAATTGAATGTTTGTACCGGAGTGTTTATAGTGAGACAAGGTATATTAGCTTATAAAAGAGGATTAATTTCCTATTTTTGCATGTAAATAATAATTTTTCACTGTATAAAGAGATTCAATCACATTTCATAGAAGATTTCCTTGTGATTCATTAGTACAAATAAACTGTAGAAAGAGAAAGCAATTATACCAGAACACTTAAGATGGATTATCAAACGAAATGTGCTATTTTAGTGCTATGTTGCTCATAATTTTAACAACAAAAGCTTTCGTGTCTTCCTGAGAAAGATTAGATCATATTATATTCCACCAGTTGTTTCCTTTGGTAACTATTAATATTGTTACTACCAAAAACTAGAAACTATAACAGCACACATTTACAAGTTATAAAGGGCTTTCACGTAAAAACTACCCCGCACGCGCGATGCGTTGTTTTGAATCCCTTCGGCTGAGAGAGGTGCTGGCAACTCTTTTCCCTAGAAGTGGGATAGTTTTTACATGTAAGTCCTGTATTACGACTTTAATTTAAGTTAAAATGAATCATGTTTGCACCTTACAGAACAAAAACTTAAACAGCCATGTAAACTTTTGTAATAAAGTTGGGAAATACCCTATAAAGCATTTTAATGTTCTTCATGAGTAGAATTAATGTAAATAATTGTTGTTTAGATACATTATAACGTCCAACACATTAATATGCAGTTAGTTATTCGCAAATATATCTGATGACTAAAAGAAACAAAATGTTATTTTGATATGTTCAATATAAAATTGCATTTAGTTTTCTACCATTATGCTAGTAAGATATTTGCAGAGTACTACACAGAAAAAGTTTGTCATTACTTGAAATGTATCACACAGAAATGAATGCACGCTGAAAAGAGTTTTAAGAGTTTAAATTATTTTATTTATTGAATAGCTCACATGGCATTCACCTTAGTATAAAAAATGTCTGGGCTTTTGCACCGTGCTGATAAGAAAAATAATAAACTCTATTTTACTTGCAATGAGTAAATATTCTTTCAGCATTTAAGTACATTATAAAATTACTGTATATTGCACTTATAATACCGTGCCCTCATTCCGCTAAACAATCGGAGTTTGTATACAACTGGAGGAAACCTAATGACTCTCAATATATGGCGATTCCCAGTAAGACTGAAGTTTAAATTTCCGCTTACGTATACAATTGAGCCTGCTCGGTTATGATTATCATACCAATTGTTTCAGTTGCATTTCTGTTTGAAGTTTGACTTTCTACTGTGTATTTATGTATTGAGGAGTATGCCAAAAGTTAAATATACCCAAGAACAAAGAATATTTATTTACGATTGTTATGTGCAAAACAAATCGTACAAACACAGTAGTAGAGAATTTCGCTAAATTTCCAGGTTACCATCTCTATCAGGAAGTGTAATTTTCAGATTCGTGAACAAAGTTCGAACCCTTCTAACAATGGTACAGATCTACAATAGGCAGATTACTCTATGAGGCAGATGAGGTGCAGGTTTTCCCGAACCATCAAAGGCCATTAAGTACTGATGTCTTTCATAACAATTTGGATGAAAAATAATTCTCTTCTCTCATTTTTGGAAATGATATCGAAAACGTAGAAGTATAACTGATAATACAGATTTCTCCTATTATGTCTGATACATTATGGCTTGTAAATAAAATGCAGCACCATTCTCCTCATTCAGGAATTAAAATTTAATAATTAATGTTGTACCTTCATTATTGTTAGTTATTATTAACATCTTGTATTACTAATTTATGTGTTTTATACGTTTTAGCATTATAATGTTTAGTTTTATTGTGTAAAGGAGCACTACACATGAAAATATTTCCATTTTATTATTTTTTCTTATATTTTAAAAAATTAAACCAATAATGAAAACTTTAAAAATATATGGACAACAAACTTAGAATTTTAAACTCTCATTTAAATTCTTAAGTATTCGCGAAAACGAGAGATAATGAAAGAACTACGGTCAAGGAAAGTTCAGAAACTGCTGCTGCAGTATGCACAGAAAATTAGCTTTATTATTGTAAAGATTTTTTCTGTCAGTTCAAAATCATAAAAATAAAAATTTATTATGGATGAAGACACATTCTGAAAGAGAAAAACGAGCAGCAAAAATAGAATTGCCAATCTGCCTCAATATAACATTAATGCTTCGAAATTATTTTAAAGATGAAAATGTAGTGCATGACTTTTTCACTGCTCTGGCCCCGTTGAGAGTACATAAAAATTAATAAAAACGTTATCGGCAATAAGTCATTCTTTTCTTATTTATCGTATGTAAAATACACAAAATATAGTAAAAAACCAAATGATTAACATTGCATGTGTCTGTTCATTGTTGAGTTGCTAAGATTCGCCATTGCCTCGTCGTCCGCAGTTTGTGCTTATCACTAACAGTGGCTCCACTACAGAGAATCCAAATTTTTAGGTGTAGGATGCAGAAAAGATAAATTTTTAATTTTGTTTTTCAACGGATATATGTAACTTGTGAGCAGGTAACCAGAATGAAAACATGTCTGAGAGAGTGCTGAAGCTTCAGTTCTCGGTTACTTTTATATTAAAAGATATGGATTCATTTTTATTTAAACATTTTTATGAAGTAAGTAATGCTGTTAAACATGTCTCGCCGTGGCGGAAGTTCATACAACATCACATGGTATTAATACCAGCAAAGTCACAATATGACAATTCTACAGTGTGAATTAGAAAACCTTTTTTCAATTGTATTAACATGCTGCATATCCCAAGCTATTCCAGCTATTATATAAGTAGAACTTATGATGGGTGCTATCAGCGGGTTGATTCAAAAAATTTGGAATTTTAGAGTCAGCTCATTTCCGGTACGCTCATTCTAATTTATGGTTATGAGGCTTAGTAATGTGTGTTTACTGCATTCGTTTCTGGAATCGATATTTTTTTCATTTTATTGGGTTTACCAATAGAGTGTAATGGACTATTCTGGAAACATATGCAATTGTGTAATTTGTAAAATTATTTATAATGGCATGATTATATGACAGGGTTTACGGTGCCCAGGTTACAACTATCTTTGATGCACTGCTTCAGAAATATGAAATTGTCTTTTGGTATGTTTAATTATCTAGTACCAGCTTGTTCCAAACACTTGCACTAAGGTTTCTAAGATTACATGGAAATAGTTAATTTACCATTCAATGTTTGCTTAAAATACATTTATAGTAACTTCTAATGTATCAGTCTTAGTTGACTGTAGCAAGACTTTTTCTTTCTCTGTATAGCTCACATTTCTCTGATCAGATATTAGATGGTACACTTCCAACATGTCACGCTCTGATATTCTGGAATGTGCATGATTTAGTGTTTCTGCTTCCATGAAGTTCTCGTCTATTCTTGGCTTAAATAACCTTAGGTGACAGTTAAACTATACTTTGGTTATCTGCTCTGTCATTGTTTTAATGCTTGTTAACGTTTCTTTCCAATACACAAAGGAAATATATTAAAGTAGCCTTTCCAGAAGCGCTTATATTATTATTAACGGCAGTTCCAACGTTTCTTTCCTTTATTAAAATGTTAAATTTATGATTCTCTTTCCGTTCTCCAACATTCTATTTGGGTATTGAAACGATTTTGGATCAAATCTTGTGCTAAATAGAAAGCAACGGAAAAATTTTAAACTAAATGGATAATCCTATAGAGAGTAAGGTTTAACCTTAATTAAACATAAAGAAAATTTTCTTGACGCAATAAAATATCCATACGGTTATCGTTATATTAAAGAGAGGAATATATTAAAACATCCATTTAGAGGGGTTTCGATGAGTACCATAAAACCTCACTTACCGTCACTACATGCAACTCAAGAGAGAAAACGCAGGATGTAGGAAGAACTAGAAAAGATCCAGGACAATGCCTTCTGAACCAAGAAATACTACACAAAATGTTTGGAGAGGATTTTATGACAATATGCGCAATAACAAACCGCTCCGCATTGAGAAAGGGCTTTAGTTCTTCACTGAACAAACATTCTTAACTGTCTATTATTCTTATTCTATCCTTTGTAAGCAAGTGCATAAGGGCCATGAGATGTAAACGTTGACATAGTTATATGGATTTCAACGAGATAAACAATTACCAATAACTTCAAATTTATAGCTTTGGAGAATAAATTCGAAAAAGTGTAATTTCTGTTTCGCCGACTTATATAATAATTTATGTAGAAAACTTAAGAAAATGTTAATTATGTCCAAAGAAATGAAAACTTTTTAATTTAAAGATAGTACCAAATATTCTGATAATTGCATATTCCGCGCTTTAACACATGATAACTATTAAGAAACTGCAAATAAAGAACCTACAGCATTCTATCATCTTTAAGTCGGTCTTGGTGGTGTAGTGCTAACCATACTTGCCTTCTAAACCCAAGGTCGCGGGTTCAAATCCGGCCAGAATCGATGGATTTTTTCGGGCGTAAAATCCTAAGTATGGCTTCCTTCGGAAGGGAAGTATAGCCGTGGGTCCCGTGTCATACATTTACGGCACTTAAAAGAATCTCAAGCCTGAAAGAGAGGCCTCTGAGCAAAATTTGTCGGCCGTTTCACGCCCTGAGTTGAATGGGACGCTGATGACCTGAGATGTTAAAGAGCGTTCATAAATAAATAAATAAAAAAATCAATCTTCTACACTCTGATTCAAATATTTTTGCTTCCTTTATAGTGTTAAATAAGGTTAGTTTAAATCACTTCTTTTCCTCTCTGTAATGAATATGAATTTCTGCAGATTATCATTTTATTCATTTTTCAATGAATAATGTTTAATTCTAATATATTAAACAAATATTCTTCTTAAATAATATTCCTTATTGAATATAGTTACGTGAATAATGTACACAAGAGCATAATTTAAACACAAAATATTCATTTCACTAACGCTGTAGACTTAATCTGTGCTCGCCTTAGCTGCCGCAATATTGTCTTCAGATTTCACTTTTGCCGCGGCTAGCCAATTTTATGAAATCTGTAACTCTTTAAGTACACATTTACTCTCTCTCTCCTTAAAACGACAGTTTTTAAGGAAAAAGGCATGAATTATATAATTATAAAAATGTTTATTGTTTCATCGCACCTTTTAGTATAGTAGTTATAATTTATTACGTCATAAAATTATAAATATTTTATTAGCCTTAACAATTGTTATATTAGTCTATCATTTTTGATAAGTACAGAAATGTATGCACTTTTTTCGTTGCTAATTTAGAAATAAATTTATCTATTGGTTTTAGTTTACAGTGTCAAAGCTAAATATAAATATAAGTAATAATACATGAAGTACTTAAATAGATTTAGATCTTCACAGTAACACAATCCTAGGTATGGATTTACAAACTTTCTGAACTAGCACGACCTTTCTTTACTAGCACTTGTTAGATAAACGCTACCATATTGAAATATACATGTTTCCGGAAAAATAAATTAATTTAAAAATGTTAAATTTCAATTAAAGTTAATATAAAAATATATTAAGAAAAGAAAAATATATTCCTGATACAAATAACTTGCTCTATTTTAAACGAAGCATATCTAGCAGAGTATTTTAGTAGCTTTTTATTACTATATTTTATTTATATTATTAATCACTTTAGGACAGAATGATTCTTCATATTTAAATCTCGCCAGCACAATAAACCAAATGTCCCGAAACGTCACCAAAGCTATATCCATTCAGTAAAGTACATGAAAATAGTTATGTTGTTAAACGAAACTGCAAGGCAATTTGGAATTATTCTTGCACAGTCTTCATATTTTTGAGTATTGTTTTACATTTTATCTTCCAATATTGACGGTTAATTCTGTATCAAAGAGTTAAATTAATGTTTGAGCCAATTAATCTCCCAGACCTTTATTGCTTTAGTATTTATCAACTACCCTTTTAGGCAATGTACGTTCCCAAACGATAGTAAGGGAACTCTGCTTACTAGGTCGCATTGCTCTTAAGTTGTTTATTCATATTTAAGGATATAAGTTCAATCACCATGACTCAGACAATAATTTCTCTTTATCATTGGTCAGATTATCGTTAGGGACAAGTTCCATGATGCAGTGTTTTCCTTGATCTTGAAAATGGGTAGCTTTAGGCACCGACAAACTTCAGGCTCATCTGAATCATCATTGATTAATTCATTCATGGTCTTAACAGTCTATGGGACAATATAAGTTTATGAAAATAATGGAGTATCAGGAGATGATGGATCATGGTAAAGGACAGAGCACTAAAACCTAAAATTTGAACATGTAAATCTGGAAGAAATAATGAAACATGGAAGGACATGATGAATAAGACTTAAAAATCTAAACAAAATAGGCTTTATATAAAATATAAAGCATCCACTTTCCCTAATAATGTCACAGGAGTTTGTATCCCTCCCTCATTTGTGAAGATATTATCACAAACGTTATTTTGTTTTGCTTCTCTGAGGGCTTTTCTGAAAAGGTCAATGTTACTGTTGAAAAGCTCCGCATTCTGAACCTCTGTTTGTGAGGTAAATGTTTTTGCTAGTTACTCTGGAAATGCTAATTTTGAAATGCTTAATTTTAATGTTGCGATAAATGGGTACGAAAGTTCGCCATAAAGCAAACTTGTTTTTATAACAGAACTTTGCAATTCTTTTCTTCTTTATAAAATGGGTAGATAATAATTCAGTGCACATTTATATTCAAAAGATAATGGTCTGTGGTATTGTTAAACTTGGAATAGCATTTTGATATTCTAAAACTAAAGAAATCCCAAAAATACTCATGTAAAATTTAAATATTTAATGGTGAAAGTTTCAGAAGAAACGTGACTACACGAAAATATGGATAATTTCTCATGTGTGACAAATACACATACAGCTCCATTTCAGCCTCTTAACGTATATTCTGAACCAAATGCCTCAATTGTTAATTCTCTGACTTAATTATCATTTAAATTATATACTTTAACTTATAATCAAATCAAAACGTAAAAAAGGTATACTACCAGCCTGTCACAATGAAAAAACCAAAGAGTATTATCCATTTCTATCTTTTAGGCTTCTAACACAATATATTGCTGCTATAAGTTTTTCACAATTATAATCTTAGTCTGCATTCAACTATTCATACGATTACCATAATTTTCTTTGTTCAATACACAGAGTGAGACAGTTAAAACAGGTCACCTGAGTTACATGGCCATTTTTAGTGACAGAAGAATCTTCTTCTTTCAAACATTGCTTTGCTTGAATGGGGACAATGTGATATTGTTAGATATTTCACAGGTCGGAATGTCGAGGAGATATGAAAGTTAACTCCATTACTTTAAATAGACTTGTATGCTTTATATTTACCTTCTAATAGTGCTTTTGAAGACGGATACAATGCATATATTTGAGGGTCAGTCGAAGTCGTTGAAGAACAATAATGAATAATATTTTATATCGAAGAACAGAAAACACATTTCGGTAATTGACTGGAAGAATAGTTCGTGTTTACAAGGATGACCTTGACTCTTGATACATGCTGTAAAGCGATTCTCTGTAGATAATACTGGGCTTCAAATTTCATCTGGGCTTATCAATGATAAAGAAAAGATATATCACGAAGGTATGCCGTTATCAGAATATATTTTAGAATATAATCGCACTGCTGCTCTAATGTGGCGGCATTCGACATAAATGAAATACTTATCACCGTTCTCGACTTTTGAGTAATATTTTGAACTTTAGCAGCAGTCGTTTGATCGCTACGACAGCATACGACACACTAAACACAGATATAAACAGGAAACAAAAACGAGTTGAAAGTTTGTTTACATTCGATTTGTAACATATTGCATTGGTTGCAGTACAATAACAGGTTCCTTGATGTATATTATTTTTCTCTGTCATTCAACTATCTTGAATTAATTCAAAACACAGTCAGTGTGTGTGCCTTAATTAAAGATAAAAATTAAATCGTACCAATTTATTGAAAATAATGAAGTTAGCTTTCATATTTCCTCGTCACCTCCTCCTATCACTGACACTGTCACATTTTGTCCTCCGTGGAAGCCAAGCAACTTCTACCAGAAGAATTTTCTTCTGTTGCTAAACATGTCCGTGTTATTCCGGTGGGTTGTTTTAAGTGTCTCATTCTGTATGAAAAGGTAAAGAATTTTTGCGCTTTCAAATAATTTATCGTAATTAGATAATTTTAGGAATATCTTCATGTAAATCTAAAAATAAAAACTAACATAACAACCTAAACAAAAACTTAACAAATTATAAGCAATGTCGTTTTAGAAACAAGATTTTTTATAATTTGTATTTATTATTAAGTTTTCTATTAAAAGTTTCAAAAGTTTGTGAACAAAAAAAAATATTTTCAATTATAGGAATGTTAAATGCATCAAGTGCTGATTTCATAAATGCGTTAGACATTAAATTAGTCTATAAAGTAACAAAGTGGAAGCAAGTGGAAAATGTGATACAGTTTAAATGCCGTGTCCACGGAGTCACCATTTACCATGCGTTAAATGGCAGGTGAATACATATTTTAATTACTGAAATCCGAGGACATAAAATGTAAAAATGTCATAGTATATAAATTTCATGCATTAACCTGTTTGTCGTATCTCATTAAATCTGTTATTTAATAAGAAAACAAAGAGATAAATGAACAAGTAAAATATCAAAGTCAAAGTATATCCAGCGTATATGCTATAATCTGCTCTTCAGGTTAAGCCCTGAAGAATACAGCATATGCAGATTGGGAAAAATTGAAGAAAGAATATACATATTTTACATTTTTTTCAAAACAATACATTTTATTTTAAATTCTATTACTTTTAGAGTTTATATTCATATCACTAAAAGAACATTATTTCATATTTACGGTTCACGTGCATCATGCTCAAAATGAAGTTAATTAAGATTCATTTAATTGTTTAAAATTATTAAACGTTATCCAAATATATGTTATAAAAATATGAACTTGCTACCGTAAACTATATACCATTATTTTATTAAGTATATGATTGAATGTATTTATTACAAATCACCAACACGAATTTGCATTGATTTTCGAGTAATAATTACTCCATTAATTATACAAATAACCAAAAATATTCAACGGAAATAACTTGTTTATTATTGATATTGAAAGTCTGGAACTTCGGCTAATCCTGAAGGCATCAATTCAACCCTAAATTAAATATGTTAATAACAATGACGTTTTCAACCTATAGGTTTCAGAAGATTTTGGCCTCACGAATAACTTCTCCCTAGCAACCTATAGAGTTTAATCGGATTATAAACCTCAACAACCATACATTGCAAATTACAAAATGTCGCAACCCATCTGTAAAAGTCCTAATTAAATTAAATCAATTCAAGTTACTTGCATTCCAAACTACACTAATAAATCCTAACACTTTTGTTATCAGTATAATTTTATATTGAATTTAAAAGAGACAATGCCTTTATTTACCAATCTTTGGCTAGTAACTACAAGACTTTAAGGTTCTGGTTACTTTTCAGGACGTTGCAATTATAGCTAGATGTGTAATATTTACATTCCTCGTCAAACGCCAAAACCTACAATAAAATGCACTTGCCTCTAATTCTTTAACTCAATGTTTTCGGCATGTAGCTTAGGGCCTCGATGTCATTATACCATTACGCCAAAGCAAAGGAACAGTAGCATTTTCTGCAAGTTCTGAAAGCTTAATCAGTTTGAGAGTTAACACGCCTACTGTGGCATTTTGAAAAAATATATATTAATAACCAATAAACGACGAAGATTATATTACCTGAAAAGAAATCAAACACGTTTTAGATTTCCCCAACAGCAACTCTGGTGTTGATCCTGATGGGCGTGCTTACAGGCTCTGTACTCGATTTTGGAAGTTCATCAGACAATTTTTGTTGGATTCCCTCAGTGAAGGAACTGATTTCCAAGATCAATAATACCTCTAGAAACAACTTACAACCAATCAACCAGCTGAATACAGACTATAAACTTATAACAATAGTTCCCAACGGAATGAATCACTAACTAGCAGATTTATTATTGACCACGTCTGTAGTATAAAAATATTATTTTAGGAATGCAACTCTTCATTATGCACTCAATATAGTCTATATAGCCGGTTTTCCTGGAACTTAGATTATAGTTACCAAGCTACTTATGTATGTTACGTTGATATGAAACCGCAACGGGTGGTCAAGGTCGTTAAAAAGCGGACTCATGAGCGGGAGATATGGGGTTCGATTCCCATCAGAACTGTTCTCCCTGACTGAAAAATTTTTCCAGGTTTTCCTCAGTCCTCATATATGATAAATGCCAGGGAGGTGCCCTGGAACGTTTCCTTCCTTAAAAAAAATCCTTTCATAATTTTTCATTTCATCTCATGTATCATCAGTATCCACCGGCTGTGAGCCTCAGTAGTTAAAACGGACGGGGGTTTAACATTATTCAAAAAAATAAATAGATAAATAAAGTTGTTTTGAAACACATGAGGAATTGGGTGTATCAGAGTTCGTTCAGGAAAACGTCTCTGTAATCTCTTTCAGTGCATATTTAATGCTATAGAGATCGTATGTAGAATAGTGAGAGTAAATAATTTATTAATTTATTCTTTATCTGTCAATTAAGAAAACCTCAGATACTCTCATTAATGTGTAACACAGAAAACATTAATAGTTTCTGCTCAATTTTAGATACGAAAGCAAAAATAGCGTGCTGGATAATTACAGGTATCCCATGACAGTGTGTCTCTGTATAGACGAAAGCAATAACAACAGATACTCAGAACTCGATGGGATGGGGCGAGGTTATTGTGCCGCTCATGGTGAGTATTGTCATCTGAAGTTTTAACAGACGTCTGATAGGATAAATCGTATTTTATATTTCAAAATAGATGAACACTGCACCTAAATCGGTTCAGATAATATTTTGTAGATGATTCTGAAATCCTAACAAATGAATAACTGTAGCTGCCCTTTCCTATGTTCTTCCAAATTTGCCAAATATCCATGATCTTCTACACTACGATTATTGAATGCATTTAGAAATTGCTCAAAAGGTTATGACTTGTTTATTACGGACGTGTGCTTATTACTAGAATTCGAATTTATGGTGACTGTCAAAAATTATCTATACGCACAAAAATAGTATTCGTGTACTATCATATATTATGGGAAGGTTTTCTGTCTTTATTGAACTTTACGGTTTATTTCTTACTATTGTGCATATTTCTACTTTTTTTAAATTATTTTATTTTTACAAGTTTTTTGTTATGTAGTTTAGTGCTATATAGGAGGAATGTTTGTTTGTTCCAACCCAGCTGTTGTAAATAATATTTTGTAACGAATTTCATTTTATAAAGAAAGTATTCGGCTAATAATACTTTCATCCCTCTAGTGAATCCTTCATAGAATATTTAAGTTGGGTAAGTAGGTCCAAATCACAGTCAACAACAAGAAATTAAAAGAATAAGTTTATCATAGAATACATTTTAGAGCATAAAATTCATACTCATGGATAAATATTTAAATATGGCGCTAAAATTTAAAGTCTGGATAATTGTGTGTTTCCAGTTGTGATCCATGGAAGTTAAACAAGGCCCATAACAAATATATAATATAAGAAAATAGGAATCTGTTGGTACAAGATGATAAGAAAATGGCTATAAATCATCTTGCGAGACCTAATCAGCAATTAAGAAGTGATGGGTCGTACAGGTGCAAAGAAATTGCAACGCACGAACTTCAGTTAGGTGGGTATCTCAAACTGAACGCACAAAGGTGAACATAATACCACAACGTGTGGAAATCGAGAATGGGAAAACGAGGCAGAAGACCTGCTCCATGATGGGCCGAAAATTTTAGAGAAGCAGTGGGAGTAACTTGAACCAGAGAAGCAGTACAAGAGATACTGGAAGCAGTTAACAAGAAGAAATTTCAAAGACCAGAACTGTAAAAATGGAATATATGGCCTTTGGGCAGAAATATTTTTATTACATCGTTTTTGCTGGGTCTTTCGTATACAATAAATGGCGGCGGCCAACATTAAGTTACCAAGCGTATAACAGTGAAGAATCTGTACATCTCAAGTGTGTGTATGTGAGTGCGTGGGTGTATGGATAAAGACAGTAATAACAACACTAAACAACTCATTTGATCTAGCTAACCTAATGAGATAAACTGAGCTAACCCTGTAACTTACAGGAGATCTTTGTCCATGCTATTCTTATTCCTATTTTAAGTACGTAGGTCATTTTAGCAGTCTCGTTTATTTGTGTGAGAAAGGTTTTTGTTTGTGAGCTGCCGATATTGATTTCTAAAAATAATCACTACAGTTACAACGAGGCACAGTTTTGATTACAAAGAGTTAAAGAGCAACAATAACGCGACAAGGTAAATTTTTTGCATACTGCTCGCCCGTAATGAAAATAAGACTACTATACTTGATTCTCCATCTTGTATTTTCACTGAGATATGCGGACTTACACCACTATTACTTTGGAATTTCTATCAGTATTTTTTGTTAGACTAAGCGATAATTTAGCTCTCCTTTCACAATCTTCAAATTGTCAATTCAAAAATGTTCAGGAGAAAAACCGGTTGTTTAGTGAGCTATTTGGTGTTTTAGCGACCCTTCTTCACTACATTACGGTTTAAAACATGTAACAACCATTATTTAATTATTTTATTATTATATGAAAAGGAACTACTGATAGCTTCAAGTAACTAATAATACAAAACAAATAACTTGTAAATGTAATAATAATTGCATTTAAATTAATTCTCTGTTACCAGCAATAGTGTGTAATGTATTTTTACTGCCTATATTACATTTTAAGGCCATTTTGGTTCTTTTTTCCGTATTTTGAATGCCTGAACTTCTGGTCTTTACTGATTACTATATAGTTTCTAGTTCAATATATAAATATTTTTGCTGCATAATTCATTATGTATTACTTTATGGAGTGACTTCAAATGTAAATATTAATGTCATAAAATTGTCAGTAGTTCATCTTAGTAACTGTTGGTCCTGGTGGTCTACTGGTAACCATAAATGCCTTCTAAACCCAAGGTCGCGGGTTCAAACCCAGCCAGGATCTATGGATTTTTTCGGGCGTAAAAATCGTAAGTATGGCTTCCTTTGGAAGGGAAGTAAACCGCAGGTACCGTGTCGCACATTTACGGCACGATAAAGAACCTGAAGCCTGAATAAAAAGGCTTCTGAGCAAAATTTGTCGGCCGTTTCACGGCCTAAATTGAATGGGACGCTGATGACCTGAGAGATGTTAAAGAGCGTCCGTAAATAAACAAAAAGAAATCTTAGTAACTGCACAAATAGCGACACGATTTGAACTTATTTATTTATCACCCTGCTTAAAATCTTAGGGATAATCTTTTAATTCTGCGTGCTATCAAATAGAATAAAATAACTAAATCTCAACTGGATCAAGAAATGTTGGCTTGTTAATGCTCCTTCTTCAAAATGTAGTATGTTGCTAGGTTCTACCAATAACGATACATAACATTATGAACAAAAATAGGATGCATAGGGGTACAACTTTCAGATAGTAGAACAATAATAAAAGAGAGGAACTGAAAAGTGGATTAAAATAATTTCCGTTAAGAGAAATGCAATGCATAGTAGTGCTAAATTTAGCAACAGATAAAAAATCGCATAACAGTATTTGGTTTCATATCTTCGGTTATATAAATTCAACCATTGGCCGGAAGTCTCTCAATAAAATCTGTAATGTCGTTTGTCAGTTCTCCTGCTCTCTCTATTTCCGATATAACGGCTAAAAATCGCTACTTCGTGGCAGCAAGGAAATAATGTACTCCCTTTATAAATACCAAATTTTGCGATATTTTTAGAAAAAATAAATGGCAACACCTTCATCATTCCAAAATATTCATAGGAAGAAAAAGTTAAGCCTTTTGTTTTCTTAGCAAAATCAATACTACTAAAGAATGTAAAATTTAACATGGACTAGTAATTTCCCCGAACTGCCCGCATCGACACCCAAGTACACCGGCTCCCCCGGAAGTGGGTTTAAACGCAATATCCGGCTAACTCCACAGCCTCGTTCAAATATAGCATATAAGAGTACATTGGCAGACATAAAGCAGTTTAATAATTTTACGAAACCATACACGCCAGATTTTGAATAGATTATTTCTTCGGTGTCAATTGTAAACTTTTAGCATTATTAACTTCATGATTTTGACTTGCAATACTTCCTATACCTCAGATGGCATTGTCTTGCATATGATACAAATAAATATATACGTAACGATTAGGAAAATGCAGTTAAACGAGTTAGAATTAAGTTTCTTTATTTGAAATGGTCGTCTCGTCAACTTCATTTAAGCACCAACATTATAGACTCGGAGTTCATTTGCACAAAAAAACTTAAATTCACCCTTTTTGTGAGTTTAAGAATACTTCTCAGCGTTTATGATAAATCATATTATTGTAACGGTGTCCTAGTTATTCGCTCTTTCATTTAATCTAACGGAAATATAATCATGTGGTGCAATGTATTTTCTCATTGACTCTAGGACGACTTATAATCCTGATGTTACACACAGTAGTTCCTAAAGGAAATTATAGTTTAAACCTTAACAAGGGCTAGTTTTCATTGAGAAAATCATATCAGTGAATACTGTAATAATCTTACAATGAATCTTGAGGAATACTAGTTGTTATGAATATTTTATTATGCATTTTAAGTGTTAGTAATTTACGGAAAGAGGCGCCATAACCGAGGAATGTGCTGGTTCTGCCAATATTGTAAAGCACCATCAAGGAAGTTCGTTGAAAACTGGAGATAAGGTTATCATGCAAAAAATGTATTAATGAATTTTGTAAATAGTAGCCAGAGCTAACAATTAAATACGTTGCATCACCTGTATGTAGCACTAATAATGCTACTTTACCAATAGGAGCCATACACTGCAGAGTAATTATTTCATATTTGTTTACGTCCAGATAGAAGTAAAGGGTAACGCATTATAAGTAATTTTTTGCTTAATATGACGTCATAAATTGATTTAAAATATTACATAAACTGGTAATTAAACAATGTTCCTTTCAGGATGATCTCGTTACAACTTAATTTAAAATTTTATTACATGTCCCTTCAGTAAATTTCCTATATAACTTACTTAGCATATTATATAATTAAAATAAGTCGTTATATTCAATATGCATTTGTATAACACATTTTTCTGTTTTGAATTTAGAATTTACATTTTAAAAAAGTTTCTCTATATAATGGGTTTTGTGATAATGCTATTTAATTTCCTTTTTCTTTTATCATGAAATAAATGAGGGTACAATTACGACCAACAATGGCAACTAACTTAAATCACTTATCAGTATATTATTGGAAGACGATCTCATGATGATATTTTCACGTAGTAAAATGATGTTAAAAAGCGTCCATAAATAAAACGTAATAAAATGTGACTATAAAAATGTCTTCAAGGAGAGGCTAAATATAATTTTGTGTTTTATGAAGTTCACTCGTTTATAACACTGTAATTAATAAATTGAAAATGTATGGTAACGAAAATAAAAATATTTTATCTACACTTTTTTTATTTTGGATATCTAAATGAATGTCTTATTGTGGTATCTAAGTTCTTAGTCGAGAAGAACCTCTAAATAGATACCAAAAGCCATTTGTTTTGTAATTAAAATCACGTTCTCACAAATTCAAAATTGATTTAATAGCAATAACGCTTAATATAAACTCTAATGTTTAATTATGTAAAAAGTGTGGAAGTGTTTTATTTGTTAATATTTTATTACTGAAAATATGTAGTCATTTAACGAACTAAATCTATTTCACGGAACTAAATGATGACATATGAACCTTGAATCCGAAATAGCCAGTAAGTACACTTTTTCGAAATAAATTATTTTACGAGAGTAAACTGTAGAAACCCTTTAAATTGTGTTTTAAAGAGTAAATTTATAGGTTAATTCAGTGAATAACAAATTCAATATATTTATATTCGTAAAATGATTTTAGTGTAATGAAAACAGTACTAGAAAAGTGCAATATCAATTCCAAATACAAAATAAGATAAAACTAACTATAAATAAAAATGTTTAACTTTTTGGCAAAACAAATTCAAAAAGTTACTCCCATTTAATTATTTCGTTGTTATTTTATGTATAGTTTCACAAAAGTGAACAGTCTTCCAGCATTTTCAACGACTAAAATACTGAGAACAACCAATCACTGAATACGGATATGAAATCAAAATAACGTCTATTTATAGTGAGAATGTTGAAAATAAACAAAATATTTGCACTAGTTTTTATAACATGCAAGAACACCTTAAGAATGCAGAAATATTCTAAATAAGCTCATCTTGGAGTTGCCTATAATCAAAGTGAACAAAATAACTCTTGCATATGCTTAAATGAAAAATGGAACATGCATTTGTTAAGCGCCCTAGCCTTACTTCTGACACACTGTCTAGCAACTTATTTTTACCAAAAATCCAGGTTTAGTTTCAGATATTCAGACACCATCAGCTATTCTTTAAAAATAGAGGAATATTAAAGAAATTCTACATGGAAAAACATATTTGTCGTGACGTATATCTTAGTTGCTGGTTTTAAACAAAATAGCTAAAAAAAATTGAATCATTCTGTGAAAGCAGAATGCGGTTTCTTTTAAAATTTAAAATTAATTTTTTTCATTTTTAACATAATTATAAATAATTTCAAACCAACAATTGACAATGATATTCTTATATTTTAGTTTAATTGTATTATCTATGTATGCCAAACGTATAGCTCCTAACCCTGAATATCGTTAGTTAAGTTCAGTATACTATGAAAGAGGTAAATATTTTCGGACTCATATATTTTCGCAATATTGGTTTTTAAGACATAAAGATAATGCCCACCATGCAAAGGTATCTCATAGAGAAGACATTGCATAATCACCGTCTATGCTACAACATTACATTTTGCTAATGTATTAAAGAGCTAAGCAAAAAAAAAAATTCATACAAGAAAAACAAGTTCCTGTAAAAGCTTTGTTTTGTGTGAAAAACGCTTGTATCAACAATTCTTCTCAGTAGTAAAACATATAAGTCCATATTTATACTAATAAACAAAAACTATTTGACGAAAAATATATGTGCAAAATATTTTACTTGAAATTCGAAGTCTTCTAATTCTCTAAGCGCTGTGCTGCTTGTAGAAAAGCATAATAAAGACTATTTTTTTTAGATGTACGCATTTGCGCAAGACATGAGCTCCCATAGTGTATGCTTAAAAGAGACAACAAATTCGATAGGTATTCATAATATTTAACATCTGAAATAATTTTATAGTATCACAAACTTGTTCGCACAAAAGTTTCCCTTGAGCTAAAGAGTATTTTGAGCGGATTAGAAGAACTGTTCACCAAATGTGACCCAGATTTGAATCTCAGGATGTACATGTGAGGCCTATAAAATATAACATAAAAAATCTTAAGGAAAATTGCCTTCTTGGGATGTCTGCTAGCAGCCTTAACGGGCTAACATTCCGTAGGCTATTTAAATTTCGAAACCTGATATATTTTGAGGTAAATAAGATTATTTCATGCGTATAAGAACATTACAGTGATATTTTTCTCCTATTTTTCAACATTTCATAGCTATCTTCAATAGATCTTCAGGATAATAAGTACAATGGTGATTAATGCTGGTTAAAAGGAGTTTGGAATCCTTTGGAACCTGCGGCTACCTGACATTCGATTTAGAATTTTATTCCGCTCCTAGGCACATTTATCTGAAACAGCTTTATATGTTGTATTCGTTAAGATCACAAAAACTCAAAATCGTACGCAATATTTACAAAAATGACCGTACGTAGCACATTTCAACAATTAATATGCTTTATCAGTTACTGTAGATTTTTAGGACGATGACGTAGTAGAAAGAACAAATAAATGCTTCTTCTACTCCATTACAAACATTTACTTATTTACAGTGTGTTATCTGTATCTAAATGAAATTCGTTTCGATTCAGATGTCAATTTGTTTATTTAAGTAGTAATGGCGACCACGCATGCATCATCACTTACAGTGATTTGTTTTCCAGTATTTCAGGCAATGTTCATGGTTACTTATCGTCATCATTACTAAAAGCCAACGTTTCTAAATAAATATATAGTGTTTACCTACTACGTATTTAACCGCTCATAGAAGAAACAGCGTATGCAATCATATAATGGCTATTTATACACAATGCTTCTTCTGTGAGTTATCTTCGCATGGTAAGCATTTACACCAACATTTGTTGGTATGATATATGTTTAATAACTAACACCGCGTAAGCTCATCTGTCCAAAATGGTGACGCCAAAATTCGCGTCGCAACTTACTTCCTAGTCGTGATTCAACAGCAGTCATTACATGATCGTTGCATAATATACTATTTTTATTAAATGTTATCGGATACGAGAAGTTCTAAAGGGCCAAGCATCTGCCCTTTCCTAACTGGATCTTAATCAGCTAGAATTCCTTCCGTGCACAGTTTCGTTGTTCACGCTCTTCCATTATGACGATAGTACATGATGCCATTACTTTATAATGTAGTACTTTAATGCATGAGTAAATTTTTAAGCAATGAGCGAAGTGAGTTTCATAATGCGATTACTACATAACAGTATAAACGAGTTTCATATGTACTTTTGTATACCAAAAATATAAGAAAATTAATATAATTAAATTTATATTATGTCTATCCTGAACTCAATTCCCTCTTTTATTATAATTATTACGTCATTGTATCGATAGAAATAATGAATTATTCCGTTTGCCTATTGTTGTTGTTAGCGAAGATGAATTTACAGGAAGAAATGTTAGTCGAAGCAGAAAAGGCTGATACCGAGTAAAATCTTATGATACTTATCAGAAGGAACGAGACAGATTCGTTAATTGGATGAACTGTAAAACTATTAAGAATAGTTCAGAAACTTGTATTAGCGTATATTTCACAACAGGTTAGCATGATCAAATTTTACTAGCTCATTTGGTACCTAATATTAGCAGATTAATGTTTATTAATTCTGTAATTATGTATTCTACAAACAAAGATTAATTATTAATTCTGTTTTAGTAATATATAAATTTTTTAATTTTATCGTAACTTAATATTTAGTATTTGACAGCAATGAAGACATTTTAATGGTGTAATTATTACTATGGTAATTTTATGCAACTAGTACCATAATGTACGATTTAATTAACTATTTTGACCACATTGAGTAGTGTTTATAATTCTGGTAAAATAAAATTATTTCTGATTGCTAAACGGATGATGATAAATAAAGATAAAGATTACACGGCCTTTTTTTGCTGCTACATCTGTCCAAATTATTTCTCATTTTTTGCCGAATTAGAACCAAGTTTTAATAAAGTTTAAAAACTACAGCTTAACAACACGAATGTCATAGAACAGAATTATGTCAATAAGCGCGTATGACGTAAAAGATATCTGCTATAAGCGAAAGCCAAAAAATATGCAACTTCTGCGCTAGCCATTATTTCAAGTTGTGGACATGGCAAATTGAAACATTTGTTTAAGAATTTTTTTAATACAAAGTATGTAAATTAATTTTTAATTGTTTATTTCCAGCACAGATGTTCTAGTAGTAGATTTACAAACACGTTAGAGAGCTTCAGAAGAGTTTGTTGAAAGCCTTTAAGAGTGAAAACTCCTCTCAGCTACCGGCGAAACAAATAATTTAGGGGAATACCTGTAATATATATACACTTGGCAATGTTTGCAATTTTATTAAATATTTATGCTTTGTTAGTTTAATGGCTAAAAGGGTTCATAAGTAAATCATAAGTCATACTCGAAATAATTTTCTTTCTAAAATTAGTTACATCTATTACCTCGTTCTACTCTACTGATTGTTGCCGATTACGATTATACGCTACAATGATGATGATAACAACAATAATAATAATAATAATAATAATAATAATAAATATATATATATATATATATAATAATAATACGTTTGAACAGAAAGAATAACAGAGAAACTGACAGTCCTTTTGTTCTATGTCCTGCAAATGACAATTTTCTGCGTGTTTTTCATTCCGGCGTCTTTGCTCGGTTCTTTCTTTAATATATAGTTATATATAGTTTTTTGAGGTTTGTTTAATTTTTTTATCATAAGTAGCTGACTTTAAAATTCAAATTTTTGAGTCTCTACTTAAATGCTTACGGTTTAAATGAAGTATTTTTCTGCTTTTTAGTTTTTTTGCATAACATTATATAGTCCAGAGAACACTGGCAAGTTTGACTAAACACAGGCTTGCTTGACACACGATGAAATAATAGCTCACCTCTTGTGCAATATCGTGGTGGCATTTTTATTACTCTTGTTTCATTAGGTTCTTCTATTTTTATTAACTCAAAAGGTAAAGCATTACTTAACATTACTAATAATTTGGCGACGCCTATAAATCTGGTTTTATTTATTTATTCAGTCCTCTAGACATAAATTAATTATTGGCGTATATAATTGCCTTTAAGATATGAGTATTTTTTATTTAAATTCCGAATTTCGTTCTTATTTGGAGTGAATGAATGATGACCACAGTCAAAATTTACGTAGGTACAACTTTTCTAATTGATATTAATGTCCTAGCTCAAATCAGTGTTATAAAATACAGAAAAAAAAACAACCTCGTTTAAACACTCTTTTTAAGTACTATCATTACCCTTATATTTTCTACATCACATATATAAAATATTGGATTCAAGAGATTTAATCAATTTAATCTTTACCAAAGTTGGTTATATACTTCATTATTTATTTTTCAGGTCTCGAACAGAATCAAAGCAATTTCATTGTTGAGTAATATGCAGAAAGAAGACCGTACTAACAGCACATTTACGGTCCAAATTCTGAAATAATAAGGATTGTATTTCACACGCATAGATATTAAATTTGCATCGTTATTCTTTTTCGAATGCGACTTTAAAAATATTATACTTTGTAGTTTTATTGTAGTATTTTTAAATCAGAAATCGATTATAGGAATAATCACATAGGTAAGAAAATAAGAGCGCAGAAAATTTTTAAGACAGGCTGGTTTCATAAGAACAACGTGTTTGCTTTTATCAATGAAATAAGCAGCACATCTTTTATTTGAGCAATCATTAGTGAATATATGCTATCAATAGAAAATTCACCTGTAGAACGCTATTGTTTGTTTGATTTTGTAAACAATTAAAATAATAGTGTGTTATTTCTAACTAGTACTTAGTGAATATATGTATTATTTTTAAAAAAATATCATAACCTTAACTTACACACTTATACCTACAGAAATGAGAAGTCTTTTATTGGTGTCTGTACTGCATGAAACTGATAAAATATTAACATTCACGAGATGCTCTCTCTGCAGCTTTTACCTAACCACGCCATCAGACATATTGTACGAAGGGAAAGAAAAGTATTTAAGCTTCTAGCTTATTATGCATTAAAACTCTCTTCTTTGTTGTCCCGAATAAGACGCTGAGTTCAGAAAGGGCAGGGAAATAGGTACGTAGGAGGAAATTCCCTAAGGAGTGAATGCCGAAAAGATTCCTCCCTTCGGCTTTTAAGAACAGGGAATAAAGAATAAAGTGGCCCATTATGTACTTGTTGAAAGTTACCCTAGGGAACCAAAACCTCCTAAACTGTTGCAGGCTTCATGGTTTCCATCAGCACAACAAGCAATAACAACTTGGGATTAATTTCTAGTCATCCGATTAGCTTTCATAGGCGCTACACATGCAGCAATTTGTATGCACTTTTAAAAGTAGAATGCTTTGAGGAAACAAACTACTTTTATCCAGTTCACTTTAGGCGGCTAATACAAATGACGTTATTTGCATGCTCTATATTCGAAACAATTTATTCACAATATTTTCTAATTGCCCGCGAGTAATTGCAATTAATGAAAATAAAAGAGTAATATGTATTTAGAAACAAAGGCATTTCGTTCTTGCATCTGAATAAGCAGTAAACTAAATATATATTTTATTTTAATCAACCAAATATTTCAAAAGAGTAAATATGACAACAAAAAGAACTGGCATCACAAAAAATGGAACAAAAATTTTATATAAAATATCATATATTCTTACAGAATAAAAGTTTGATTTTTTTTTATTTTCCTTCCTGTTAATCATACATAAATTCTTTGTATAATAATTAGCAGTTTAGCGGTTTCGCTTAGTGTATCTAATGTGAATTTTGGTATTGGATTCACCGATTTTTAAGAAGTTTAGGTTTATCCCGGGTATTATTTCATACAGTTAGCCGAAGAAGCGTATATGCTTAACTGGATTTGTTTACCTTTTGCTACTATGGCTTCACCGTAACTTTGGGCAAGAGAACCTTTAGAAGTGGTGTGGATTGATGGAGAATAAATATGTGTGTGAGTAGCATAGTGCTTTTCAGAAGAAAGAAATATTTCTTAATTTCTCTTGCATCAATCATTGTTACTTAAATATCAACTATGAATAAGTGAAATTAATAGAAAAGCAAGGTACACATACGCAATTCAAACAATTTGTTCGTGTACATTACTGAATATGGAATATATTAGAAGCAAATTGACAACGAATAACTTTCTTGGTGTTTGCAGTTTTGCAGTTTCATAGGGATGTTTTTCTAATTTACATAAAAAGTGATCAAAGTATTTAATTCTATGGTTCATACACTTAGCATTTTTACGAACCTCGGCAATATATGGTAATAATTTTTGAACAAAACCGATAAATGTTAAAACTCTTATTGTTTATTCTTGAATATTGATATATTATCTTCTAAAATTGCAAGAATACAGCACAAATGATATTTCACGAGAAGATTGAACTAGAAATTATGATGCAATAAAAATATCGGACAAGCATTCCATCGCATAAACATTCTAAATAACACAAAAATTACATAATTATTGTGCCTTGAGATTACAACAATCCACTTATAACCCATTAAATATTGGTAATTTAATGCAATTTTCATTAATTAAAACGTTCCAAAATATTTAAGTTCATTTTAATTTAAATTGCAAAGCAATAATGTAACGGCTAAAAGGGTTGTTAACTTTTTTCTGTAAGGATGTTTTAGACAAATAGCACAAGCATCTGAAAAATCCCATTATACAGCTATTCAGCACTTACCTCTACCACTTCTTCCTACGAATCTCAGGTCGTTAAACTTTGCCACCTGATTTTTCATTACAGCCGTGCAGTTGCGGAGTTCGGCGCAGTAGTTCTCGTCGTTGCCAGCACGGACCGTGACAAGAGTTCCATCGAGGACATCCCCTAGCGCTACTACCTTAAAGGCCACGGGTAGCGTTTTGTTAGAACGCCAGTGTGGAGGAAGGACGGTGCATACGAGATGAGGACTTCCAGTGCGAACCAGTTCCCCCGGATGCTCCGAAAGAAGCCCGTCGAGCGTTCTTTCGGCAAGCATGTCGGCCGTGATGGCCGTGTAACCGCCTCCGGAAGCTCCGCCACCACCGCCGCCGCCACCACCACCTCCTCCGTTGGCATCGCCGGCCGTACCTGCCGTCCCCGTTGCTGGACCTGCACCCACCTCGGACGCAAGGTGCATCCCGCGTCTACGGGACCTCAAACTGCGCGTTGTGGAGACTTGTTTGCTTCCTCTGGTGAATATATGACGGTGAAACATTCACCGCAAACGTTGTTGCTAGCTCTCAGCCAGGGCTATCTTGAGGTGCCCCCAGTGTCACTAGTCATCTCTTCCCAAGGTTCGACACTCACACGAGCAGTACAATTCTTCAATAAGTCTTCTTCTAAATGGTCCGCGTATATTCTTTCTCACTATGTTCACAATGTGCAGCATACACGCAGAAAAATTCCTCGCAATACATGCAAATTAATTGTAGTTTATGCATCCCAGTAATTTCACTACTCACGCAGAACATTTAGTAATATGAACAATTCACCCACACTGCACCTATGGACTCATATTTTCATTTCGTATTTATGAAGGTATATAATCCCTATTGTCAACACATACTTTATATGGCAACTGTAGAAATCAGTTGCGGTTTCAACTTTTCTAAGTCATTTATTTCCTCACGCCCCTAACCCTCATCCATTGCAGTGACTGAAACCAATAATAAAATAAAAAAGTATTTGATGATAACGAACATTCGATACTTCACACCGTATATCAGACGTTCATAACTTTTACTTCAATTAAATTACAATCAGAGAACTGCTATTTGCAAATGTATTGTAGGACATCCCATATGCAGAAGCACAATAAAAAAAGTAATGAAAATATTCATGACATTATTTGGCTCACCGCGGCCGGCGGTTCATCCAGGTAACCTCTCGAAAGCTGGGAGGACCGTTGACTCCCCCTTTTTCCCTTATTCACTACCGCGCTCTCGCTCCTCCAAAAAGGTAGTTGGTTGGTTGCGGCAGGCCGCCGCGTCTTGGTCTGCGTTTTTCCGCTGCCGCCTGACACCACCGCCACAGCCGCCACCACCACCAGCACCGTCTCCTCCACCTCCTCCTCCTCCTCTTCCTCCTTCGCCATATCCACCTCCACCACTACCACCGCCCTCGTGTCACCGGAGCACCGCGCTATGGTTGCTAGCGGTTTAGAGGGGATGACTTTTCGCGGGCGTCCGTCACACCGCATTCGCCAATTAGACATGGGGGCAAAGGGAGTAAGGGGAGGGTACGGAGAGCGTGAGAAAGAGAAGGAACGAGAAAAGAGGAAGTACGAAAAGTGGAAAGGTTGGCTAGTGCGTATAGAGAGAGGACGATTTCAACACTCTCGCCTTCACCCCTTCTGCACCCCTAACCGATTACCACTGCGCGCCTGTCTATATTGGTCTGTTGAGTTCTCTTTTGAAGGGATTTTCGTTACCCATTTCCTTCTCCCCTCCAGGGGAAAAAATCACAACACATTACGCAACTTCACCAGTTCGAGTGATGACACAACCTAACCTAGTTATTTCCCCTAGTTTCAAATTAGGGTCTCTCTACTCACACCTACTCATTTTAAACATATTCCAATATTATGGATAGGAAATATCGATTGTTTATATTACATACAGTAATAATTATTTTCTGTTTAAAAATTCATAAAAGTTACGCTATAAAAATTCAATTGCACTTTGTGAACAAACGTTTAAAAATGTATTTTTTTTAAACTTTTTTCGTACTGAAGTCGCATAAAAACATTAAGTTTTCAAAGATCTACTCTACTTCATATATTGGTGACACACATGTTTTCACATGAATGCGTTTGTGTGTGTGTGTGTTGGCCGCGGTGGTAGCGACGGCGGTGACGACATCAGTAGGTAGAGTGCGTGACGTTAGGAAGGGGTATTAAGGGGAAGAGGAGTTAAAAATGCTTCGGCTAGTTCCGTATTCCCCCGCACGGCGCTTGTGTGCTTGTTTCCTAACTACATAGCAACCCCTTACCTTGCCCCTGCTGCTGTTTCACCCGCCAACCTCCACCGCGCCCCTTTCCGATCCCATGTCTCTGTAAATCATTCTGGAAGAGGTTGCCCCTCACCTACCCACCCCTTATCTTCCTGTCTTTACACATTCACTCACCCACTTCCCGGTGCCTTCGTTAACATGCCGCAGGAATCTGGCCCACCTAAGTTGGCATTTTCTTTTATGACTCACATGGAAATTTACAATGGAAACGTTCGAAAATTCGCGTGATAAATGACTTGACACAATTGCTCACATACACAGTGACCTGATTTCAGCAACTTCTGGGTTCCCGCGCTCGGTTGATGACGCCAATTTCTTTGGACCGCGAAATTTTTCTTCCTACCTTCTTTAGGAAACTTCGAGGAGAGACTGAGATGACATTCTTTGGCCGTGCATGTGTGCGCCCTACAAGAAAAAGGAGGGGAAGGCAGCGAAATGAAGGAGGGAAAAAGAAAGGAAGTTTGGTGGGGGAGTAGTGGCGGTAATAGACGGTGGCGTCGACGGCGAACAAGCACAAGAAAGAGTAGACGACGAAGGCAAGGCAGTACTTGGGGGCTGCCACCGCTGGTGGGTTTTTGAGGATGGGCGTATCTCTACGTCGGTTTTGTGGGCGGAGTTGAGTTGTCAGGGAAAACCTCTTTCCCCCCTCCCACAGCCCTCCGTCTTACTCCCGCATCTTCTACTTCTTCCACGCGCGAGTCCTTAAGACGGTGGTCCCCAACCCCTCCATCAGCTTCTTATCTCTTTCTTTTCCCTCCCTTCGCCGCCAAGCGGCCGCCGGGGGGAGAGGGGTGTGGCTGCGGCCGTGGACCACGTCCAAGGAAACGAAAGAAGCAAGGAGTAGAAGCAAAGGGGGAAAACTCTTCAACGCCGAACGTCCCCCTTCCCTCCCACTACAAGTGAGGGCGAGTGACGACGCCGATGACGGCAGCGGTAGTAGTAGCGGTGGTGGTGGCAGCGGTGGTAAGAAGTAGCGGCAGCGGTGGCGGTACTGGCGGTGAGGGCATAGTAGTGGTGAAGACGTCGGAGCAGGGAGGGAACCTAACTCTTCGATTTCCTTCACCGTGCTGCGCATGCCGATCCTCTTCTCTTCGTTTTTTTTTTTCTCCTTTCTTAACTCTTCCATTCTGTCTTAGTTACCCGTCTTCTTCTTACATCTTTTCTTCACTTTCCCCTACAGCTCATACATTTCTGCAACCGTTTGCCAGAGAAGAGCAGCAGCCACGGCGGTGACGGTGGTAGTGGTAACGGTGCCCTTTTCTCGGCTTGTCTTGAGGTTGCTCTCCCTCTCTGCCTGAGTGAAACGATTATATCATCCTAAGTAAAGACATCGACCTACCAAAAGCGTCATAAGTTTATGAATGTGAACTCTATAAACAATAATACGAAAAATGCGTATACATTTCATATTCTAAAGACATCATTACTGTTAAAAATAGCTTCAAATTTTGTGAATTACTGCAAATGTTAAATGTTACACACATTTGTAAATTACTGCAAATGTATAACTTAACATATTGCATTCATCATTCCACAGATATTTAGTGTCCATTATAGGATATAAATAGGTATAACAGATTGGAAATAGCTTTTGCAGAAAAATGCTCAACTTTTTCATTACCCTGATGAATTACTTATTAATAACCATGTTCTGTATACAAGAACCACTGTTGAGTTAATAATTCCTCACTTTTAGCACTGGACAGAATTTTATGTTGATTTCTGTATAATACACAAATAATAAGTTAACATTAATGAGTAGCTAACAAAACTGACTGCAAAAATTTTCGAAAGCAAATTATTTATACCTAAACAACGGGTTATCTGAATAAGCATTAATTTTTTTGTATTATTTAATTATTGAATCACTTCTATGTAAGTTTTCCTTGTTATAGATGTGTTAATGAATATGTAAACTGCATTATGGAAGAAATATATTTAGTATATTAAATGTTTTCACTTTAAAATATATATTAAAGACCAAATCAAGAAAGTATAATAGAAAATATAATTAAAAGCGTAAAAAAAATCGAATTATGTAATGACTGCTTAATGTATTTTTTTCAATTTATTTCTTTGACAACAACATACACTATGATAATTGTTTTGTTTGACTTCCTAAAACTTTAACTCTCTGCCGTATCAGAAATAATAACAATGATCTTGAATTAAGTTTTCTTATAATGGTGTACGAAATTAACAACACAAGCTACCTAAAATTTAAATGATTGTTGGAAATGTCCAACCAAAACTCCAGCATAAAGTCTTACAGCTATTGAAGAGAGACTGAGACACCCTTACTGAATATTTAACTGCTGCAATTTTTACTCAGCCTGGAAAATGTTGATGCATCGATAGTTGAATAGGAAAGAGAAAACCGCTTCTATATATTTTTAAATCAGGACTGTACCATACTGTCATAAGTTTTCAAAATGATGAGAGATATGCATTGTTAAAGATGAAAATGAGTTCTAAAAATTACTTGATAAGATAAAGGAAACTCTGGGGAAAGCCTCCTCCGTGTAGCTTTTTTCAATAGGAAATGAAACTCGAGTCTTAATGTCTGAGTGAAATACGATCGTAATACATAGTACAAAGACATATATGAAAATAAAAAACATATTTTTTTGTAAATAAATATTAAATTTTGACTAAAATGGAACAAGGCATTATGACATGTTTATCATCTCTAACTTTTTTTTAGATATATTACTCCTTATTTTACAACAATGTATATTGGTAAATTTTAGAAGAGAATTGCGACATAAGACATATTTATATGTTCTATTTATGGCACAAATATGGTAACAAAAATATGTTATTTTCTGAATGAACTTTATTTTACAAGGTTCATGCATGAACACTTTGGTATATTTTTATTTTTTTTAAATATTTTAATGTTTAATTTTGAGGCATTTCTTATCAAATTCCAACAATAATCAGCAACCATAGATGTGTTTCACTTGCGCTAATACATTATTTAAAAAATATGTTTGCCCAAAAATAGCTCTCCGTGCTCTTTCTCACTACTCAGAACTTAGGGAAAGAAAGAGAAACCTTGAAAATGAGTCTTGAGTGGCAGATTACGACCTAATTGTCGATATATTGTCAGAACAACCCAAAGAAGTCCTGAACAGCAGAGGAAAATACTTCTCAATCTTCTTTTTTATTCCCTTGAAAAATGGAATCAAAGGTTTTCTTTATAACTACAAGGAAAGTAGCTGTTATCTGACTCGGAATATAAACAAGTTCTAAAACACAACTGATTATATAGGATAATTGTGAGTTTCAAACTTTTAATCCACTGGTTGTCGCCATCATATTAATTTTACTTTCAATTTCTTGGGTTCCATATTGGAAAGCATTGAGTAAACGGAGAATAACAGATTTGGTCACTCCTTTGAAAGAACAAGATAGTTGAAATAGCAATGATTTTCTGTACGATAAACCAGGGCATCACTCGTTTATTTATATCAGTATGTAATTTCCTTTGAGTTACAACCATAATTCTCACTCTAGGAATTGAATTATTTAGTAAAGTGAGAATACATTTTATTTGTAATCTGATTTTCGGATCGCTGTAATAATAATAATAATAATAATAATAGTAATAATAATAATAATAGTAATAATAATAATAATAATAATAATAATAATAATAATAATAATAATAATAATAATAACGTCTTTTATTATGTTTAAGAATGATATTGTGTTATTAAACACTAAAAAAATATATTACCTTACAGTTTGTTCGTCCTGAAACTGGTGGAATTTCAGCCTTGGCCTTGGCCAATGGCTGGTCATTTGTGCTTACTCCCCCAGTGAGAGTACCTCCGGGCAGGAGAGATGTGTGAGGTAAACACCGGGTGGGCAGGATCCGCGAAATGTTAGGCGCTGACCTAGACTGTTTCCTGATAGACCTACCGCGCCGATGGTCCCCCATCAACAAGCATTTTAGAGTTTGTAAGGGAGCAATATTTTGATCAAAGACGAACCTAATGCATTGTTAACTATATCTGACCCCCCCCCAAAAGCCTGAAAGTATTAATGATTTTCGAAAACATGTCTTCCGTATATGGGTGAAAAATGAGCTTTGTTACAATAAAAAAATATGTCTATTGTATTCAAGGAGAAAGTTTGTTATTATCACCAGATAATAAAATATTGAAACGTTTATGTACAGAAAGAAGAATGAAAGCTTCAAAAGAAGCGTGGAAAAGCTATCCTATCTTTATAAAAATTAAGTTATTAGTTACCACGCTGTTAATGGTATTTATAGTTGTTTTTTGATAGTGTTTAACGCCCAGTTTTACTGCTGAGGTACCACAGGCGATGGACACTGATGATACATGAGGTGCAATACATTGGGAAAGGATTTTTAAGGAAGGAAGCGTTCCAGGCCTAAGTTGAGGGTACCTCCCCGGCATTTGCCATTTGTGAAGACGGGGGAAAAGCTGGAAAACCTCAGTCAGGGAGGACGGTCCTGGTGGGATTCGAACCCCAGACCTCCCATTCACGAATCCGCGCCTTAACGACCTCGGCCACCCGTGGTATTATTATTATTATTATTATTATTATTACTATTATTATTAGTATTATTATTATTATTATTATTATTATTATTATTATTATTATTATATAATTTATATATTCGTAGACCATACTAAAAGTAGATCCTTTAACACAAGCCACTCAAACTAGAAACTGCACTATGTAACAGTCCATGCTATAGAGTTTATAACACTTCTGTGTTACCACCTTTAGATTAATACGGAATGTGATAATTATAAATCTATTTAATCAAAAACGATTTATATACTTTATCATGTATTATATATTTTTTTCTGTTTTGAATTCCTCACTGGGGTTTCAAAATCAGGCTATAGTGCAATTAGTGATAAAACATAACTATCCAACTGATTTCTAAAATGTATTTGCTATTCGCAACTGTGAAACCATGTCAGACCAAAGAAAATCAATAACGGCTGAGTACATCATTGCGTCCGCCCAAGTGCATACTATAGCTTCTTTCAGCGCGGGAAAATCACATTGTTAAAAATCATGTAGGAAAAGATATAAAGATACTAATGATAACAATAATAATTGGTTTATTTTAATCCCCAAAACACATTTAAAATTAATAATTATTACCGCTGTAGTATTGGTAACATTATCGAGACAATTAGGTAACTTTTATCCATGCTCTACTTATTGAGAAATAACCGAACTATTTATTTTAACAAGAATCGTTTTGGAATGACTGGAAAGAATATTTAATTTATAATTACTAATTTCTTTATATTTTAAGAGTTGTCTAAAAATATGGAAGCTGCACGCATTAAAAGTGATTTTAAACCCTTGTGTCATAAATAATTATTATTCGGTGCATTTAGCATTTTAAAAAATATAAAATGCAAGTACTTTATTTTTATAAAAACTCAGATGACATTAAATATAGATAATATAATAACTGCCGTCATAAAATTTACACTCTGTAGTCTTACCTTTTTTTTTTTTTTTTTTTTGGGCTCTTCTTTCGAAAATGTGACGTGAGCTGCGTTTCAAAACTTTTCTAAGCCCAAAGCAGATACAGTGCGCATGTGTACTTGGCGGATTGAAAGAAATCGATTTTTGTACATGTTTGAACGTTTTTCGCAATTCAAATTCATTTTACGCTAAATAATTTTGTAAATGATTTGCGATCGCAGCAGGATTATATATATTTATATGTAATAATTATATATTATTTTACTTCTTGTGTTATGGTGCAGCAGAATAGCCAACCTAATGTCATAATAATCAATGCATTCAACAGAAGAAATATCTTGTTCGTAAAATATCTAAACCTAAACTAATGTAAACTGCACTACTTTTAACTACTGGATACACCAGCCGAATGTCTTCCATCGGTGTTTGAAAGGGGTTTGCTGATCTGTTTTTGAGTCCTGGTGCCACAAAAATTCACAAATATGCACATCCTTTCTGTCCCACCTAATGCCGCCCCTAGACAGACGACGACGTAAAATTCACCAGCGGGATTCAATGTCATTCATGTGAGAGTTTGTCACGGGGCCCACAAAATGCACTGAGTAGTTGACAATTAGATGGGCTGCAAGTCCGCAAGCCATTGGCCTATTATAACTTCCCCATCCATCTGTATGGATCGTGCTGGTAAACTCTATGTGCTGCTCAATTAAATTGAACAGTGTGTTGCCATCCCCCCTATTACTGAGACAAATCTCCATGCTCCCTTCGTTTGCTTATAAGAATTAACCTGGGAAACAGAAACGTTTTAACCTGGTCAAGAAATAAAGGTAACAAAGGGATATGGCCTGGAATTTGAAAAACTGCCCGCTCTTTAATTGCTTTCAGATGCTGTTGTATACATGTGTTGCGTAGATGACTGGGGTGTTCCTGCAACAGTTGGCTGCATTACAAGACTCAATGTCTTTCAGTCCGTCTGCTGCTGACGCCTGCGTACGCATGCACACTGTGTCTCCTTCGGACTTCCCGTGATTCTCGCGTCACATGTTTGAAAGTTTCTCCTTTTTCTTTCTTTCTTTCGTTCTTTCTTTCTTTCTTTCTTTTTTTTTCTGTTCCTAACATGATGCCGTAAATTTCTTCAGTTAATTTACCCAATAATTTAAATTTCTCCTCAAATTTTGTCGTTTGTCAACATGTTTGGTAGTGCCTTAAAGGAATACAGTAAATTATTTTTGAACATGAGTTTTATTCAATTTTAATGTGTTAAAGTCAGCATAACAACTAAATTAAAGTCTACTATAAGCACTGATATAAGTGATTTTGAAAAATAATGAATTTATTTAGATTTTAAACAAGATCATCTAGGCCTACGGAAAGAAAAATTGACAATAATGCGCCATCTTATAATCACTAACTGGCTTTATATGCCTTTCGAAAATTACTAGTGCTCGAATTTTGTATATGAATATATATGAATGACACATTCGCAAAAAGAAAAGACAATTACGAGAAATACAAGCAATGATGTTTACAATGAATTTTTATTTGTTTGTGTATTTTTAATATTTGGTATAACATTGCATATTTAAATCTATATAACATAATTTTAGCATGTTTATGGATAGTTACGCTTCTCATTTTCTTAAATTCAAAACAAAAGTACAGCCAGGAATCATTTACTTAAAATCTGTTCATTCTTCTTCTTAAAACGCATAAAAGGTTGTTAACCATAGCATCAGTCACGTCTTCGTCATCGTTAAAAATATTTACTTATTTACAGTGCTTCCACAACAGAAGGTAAAATAGTGTTTTATCAAAGTTTTGCCAAAGGTATTACAAACGCATCTGGTGCACGATAATAAATCATCTTGCACAATATTTCCGAAGCAATCTGTATATTATAAATAAACAATAAATTTCTTCACAGATACAAGTGCAATTTTTATAACAATATTAATTTCATTTTATACAGTGATTGATTATTTTGAGTTCAGCATAGGACATAAGATTTATTTGTCACAAATATTTAAATAGTAAATCATAAAATTGATCGAACCATTATACATCTCTGGTAATCATTATTCAGTACAATACACAATATTAACACAGTATAAGGAAGCATAGAATCTTTAACTTTCTTGTATATTATACGGTAGACACACTCTCGACATCTGATGGGATCACGTAGCCTGATTTCATTTTAATGGTGACATTCTCCACAGGTATAAACCATGTGGATTTTCACTGTCTCCTTTTTCTTTTCGATTGCAATAATTTGTGGATTAACTTTGATTTAATTGAGCATTATTTATCTCAAATATAAAAAAATGCAAAAACACTATGAATAACTTTAGGCAGATGCATGATCTTATAAATAGTGAATGTTCTGCAAGTACCTTTACAGTATTTTACTGATCAGCGTAAATACACACTTGCAGAGACCTAGTGAGCGTTTCAAACAAATGTGCATGGTAAACATATTCTTGCACATACTTTAGATGCCTGAATTTAAACGTTTCTTAAAGAAATATTGCAACTGCAATATTATTAATGAATCAACTATGATGAAAAAGTGCTTTATTGGTGTTTATTTATTATTTTAGAAAATATCAGAGCTGATATAAGGAATTCGTATACATGAACCGCTGCTAATGAGATGACAGAACACTTTAAGCCGTTTCATCATATATCTACTTCAAGCTGGATTCTTTAGTTTGATTTACTCTAAACCTTTGGAAGAAACAAATAGTTCAGCAATTGCACAACGTGTTAAAAATGAGTTTGAGATGCTTTATGACGTTAAAGAAAAGGGGCTTTTTTGTGCACAAATGGAACTGCATATAAGTTTAAAACAGCTAAATGCATTGTAAGGCATGTCAAAATCAGAGAGGTATTTAGAAGATACAAATTGCTCACATCAGTTACATACATAACATTTGGCATTCAGTAGTTCGACCACATCAATAAACTGGTCACTACAGGTATGCGTCTTTATGAGGTCATTCGGATAATAAAAAGCAGCTGAAGGGCGTTGAACAAGACGGGGCAAATGTTGTCTAAAATGCAAATTATACAGAATAAGAACTTCGTAAAATAAAAAATAATATATCTTATCTAAATCCTTGAAAATATTATTGTTAGAATGCTTCCCTGTATAATCTTGAAATATCGAGCGATCTTTCTCTATGAATAGAGCTACAATGTCAAGACGAAACGCAGTGCATGACTCTAGAATATTTGGAAAGGTATTTGATAATATACTGTGCATCTCCTTGAAATGTAACTTAAAGGATTAACTGGGGAACATGGGTTTTTTTTTTTTTTTTTTTTTTAGTATTATCGTTGGTTCTAAACTTAATTGCAGTTCAGCATTTGTTGCAGAAATAATTATTTGATTACTGAATATTTTGAAATTACGAGTAAGAATTTCACAGTGTAACTGTAATTTAAAGAACATTAAAAAGGAGACATTTTTTCTAACAAGTATTATATTTTTGCTAATAGAGAAATTAAATATTTGGCGATACTTATAATAACTTCGTTACACATTTAACTACATATTTAAGCAATTTTGCTAAGTATTCTCAGTTGGATAATACACAAAATTCGGGCTCTAATAATTATCCAGTGTGACTCAACGTTAGGCGTAGAAAGATTGCACAGAAAGAGTAGTAGATGGGATTAATCTCATACATAAAAATTCTCATTATTAATTAAACGTCTACATTTTACATCGACGGTACCTAATGAACTATGACTGCGGCATCTGCTCGTGTTAAGCCTCTGCCAAAGAGGGGAGAGAAAGACAGGGAGTTTTCCTTTCTTGACATTACAGAGAGGTTTGAGAGGAGCTAAGCTTGGTTAGTCAGTAGCAGAAAACTGTGAACATAATGACCGTAGTTGATCTTTCTGAAGTTCAGCACAGTACAACTCGGAATGGTCTTAGCAGTAATGCTTCGTATGTAATTCTATTTTGCGGCAAGTATAAACGATGGTTCCATAGGATGCACATGATCTGAATGAGCGTATTGGGCGCAGAATTTGATGATGCAAACATGTGAATCATGGAGATTTGGTATTGTTGCAATCTCTAATTTAAATTTCCGCTAAGCAAAAATGTTAAACTAGTCTGTGTATCTTTGCATCTTTGTTGAACTACTGTCGTTAAAGGGCACTGGGAGGGAGTTTTTGCTGAAATCGATCTCTCTTTCTCTCCTTTCTTTTTTTTTTTTTTTTTTTTTTTTGCTGAAAATTATTTCTTGAACCATTGAGCATCCGCAGAGAGTCAACATTTGTATGTCCCCTCCCTTCCGGCCCTACAGCCATTTAAAGAAATGTGCCTGTCACAGCCCCTCAGTGCAGAAGTGTGGAACTGAACTGTGTGATGCAGACACAAGGACTCACCAGCACTTAAATGAAGAGGCGGTATATGTTGCTAAAGTGGAAGTAGTGAAGGAAGAATATGTCAATAATGTAGCAAAGATGACGACCACAGTTTTCCTAAAACTAAAGAAAGACACTACTAACACTAGATTGGGTGGTCGAAGCCGTGGTAAGCTGAAATTAGAAACTATAAAAAGACTAACCAGCTACTGCAAACTAGAAGTACCTTCCATGAAAAATGTCATACATGCTTTTCCATTACAGATCAAAAAGCCAGAAGCAGGAACATCAGAAGTGTGCAGCAGAGACTGACTCTTGGTGTTTTTTATAATAAGATAATAGCTCTCGGTGAGACTAGGCAGAGCTATTGCAACATGTCTGTTCAGTTTAATGATAGTATGGTTTGGAGAATTATCCCCGTCTACCAAAGATTAGCTTGCACTGAACTACTGGCACTCTGTGCTTGTGGAAGGGTGCAACATTCAAATGAAAGTGTTCATTTTACTCATTTGCAAAAACTTTCCTAAATAAATTTTTATATTTATAGTTAGAAATTGGGACATTAAATGGTGTTTTTGCTTTTAGTATGGGCTGTTCAGCTTTTCAGCAGCAGTGATCTGTGGTAAGGGATGAGGAATTTTTGGCATCTGCTTCAAAAATCAGTAAGAACAGGGACAAGACTGGACTTTATGAAAGCAGAAGGTGAGTTGCCACAAGCAGGAAAGGACCTGCAAGTGGCAAAAATACCACAACAACAGCACAGAAAGACACAAAGGTAATTACGGACACACCCAACTATAAATCACGAGGGTTCTGATATATAAAGCGTACTATTCACTGTTTCTCAGCACACTTCTTTTTCTAAAAGAACGTTTTTCGCAAATTCTGATTTTCACACATTCGAAATGTCCCACGCGTCTCATTTTTGTTTGTTTGTTTGTTTTTTTTTTGTTTAAATTCAATTAAATTTTCCACAATGTGCAGAAGTATTCATTATAATAATCTATGAGATAAAGTACTTGCTAACACCAACAATAATTTTAAAATAAATGTATGGAAAACTGTTAATTTTAAAGATTATAATTTTATAGATTAAAAAAATTATCACAATATCACAAGAGGGTCTGAGATTGCCAATAAATTCACTCCCCACGTTTGCAAATTTATCTGGAAAGCTCAGACCCCCGAGTGATATTTATTAGGACTACTTCACGAATAAAATAAGAATTTAAATATAAATCCCCTAAACTTGGCTTATAATATTGTGATGGTTGTACATTTTTATTATGAATACTTTACCTTTTCAAGCCGTCTAGCAAAAGACGAATGTCCATTGTCAGTAATACCAATAGAGAATAGCCAATATGAGTTTGGGAATATTTCATGAATAGAATAAAAATAATGTACATTTGAAATTCGCGCACGTATTATTAACAAGTGTATAAAATGTTATACCAATTATGAATGCCTACCTATTCAGCAACAGTGAGAATGAAACGGATGAAAGTCGACTATTACAGTCGCTGCCGTTCGATTTACAAATACGAACTGAGGAAAACAAAACAAAGAAACATTTTATCATTCTGAACAACGTGTTTATTAAGATTTATGATTGCCAAGGGAGATATTGTTACATAATTTACAAAATGATTCAGACTCTTTGGATGAATACGCAAAAACAATTGCTTCAGTGAATACATATGAAGATGGTTAAATTTACAATATTACTAAAAACACAAAAAGTGGTCAGTGATTCGTGCTCAGGAATTGTATAGTGGAGGTATAGAGTTGGTTACACTGACTGTAAGACAAATGCACGTCGCGTGATAAAACGTATTTGCTATTTTTTTCACCGCAATTTCAATGAGATATCCGGCTGTGATTGGTCAAAATTCAAAATTTTGTTTCGTTTCATTGGTCAATTTTAAGATAAGTGAAGCATAAGTGAATGCAAATATGCCAACCAATTTTCTCAACTCTTGAAAGCGTGGTACATTTTGATTATGCGACATAAAATTTATGAAATAATTTATAGCTCGCAAAGTATTATCCAAATTTGAATTAAATTTGGTACATATATTAATTTAACAGCAATGCAATAGCCGTCATTTTTTTAAAAAATCCATTAAAAGTGTGGAATTTTAAAATTCACTCCCTTAAGAACAAACCTGTTGTTTAAGATTTGTAGAGAAGATTTGGATTACATCCAGGTTGCTCTATCCCATCAAAATTGGAATAAAATCTTAACTTGAAGCAGTATTTAAGTGAATCCTAATTCTTAAAAGGGTATAATTACTTCTTCTTTATTTAATTGATGATATCTTACAAATCTGCACTTTATACACATTATATTTATTTAGTTTCAAGCATTTTACCTTTCATCTTACACTATTTCATGAACAATATCGTTGTCATATCGCATGTAATGACGTAAGTTTGATATTACACATGTTAACTAGATAGAAATATTGAGACGAGAAAATGTCCAAGTTTCCAAGGTGTGAACGAGGATATGTGTTTTTAATAGTCATGCTTCGAACAGAGGGTAATTATGGCATGGACTCTGATCGCATAGGAACGCTGATGTTTTGTGCCGTATGGCCAATATGAGCTACTGCACTCCAGTCAGTTTTTCAGATTACAAAAATTTAAGATCTTCATAGTATTTCAGCGCGTATGTTTGTAAATCCTGTGTGACATCAAAGAGCCTTGCATGTGCGCAACCGAGGGCTTATTCTACCACTAAACAGGGCAGTCTTCATGTCGCTCGTCAACACAGTCGCGCACAATTAAGTTGAGTTAATATAATAGTGAGGTCTAAGTGTTCTATTCCAACTACGTACGCGTAGTATATAAACAAGTGTAGCGTGAAGTAAACCGCAGAATTCTTGAGTGATCATAATTGTGACGATGAGTGCTTAAAATAACTAACCGGAGCACCTAGCTGAATCAAAATAGTAGCCATACTGTTTCAAATACTAGAGGTAATGTCATTGAACTAGAAGTCATTATTTACTCCATGAACGACAGTAACATAGGTAGTAACAACATAGAGTCCAACGTTACATTGGCTCAATATCTGCTTTAAATATTCGCAAGCCATGTTTAAAAATATGTTTTATCGGTGAAACTGAATGCTAAATTGTACACATCTTCCCATTCGTTTTAAATGCCTAGTACTACTTTACTAGCTAGATGAAATAAGAGGCAGAAGCATTTTAAATTTAAAAGCAGATTGAAACATTAAGGAACTGGGAAAATACTTAAGCAAGGTAAGACAAAAATGGTTATGTGTGTAAAATAATTGGGAAATATGCTTGAAAATAGTATTGTTAGATAGAGAAAGGAGCATAAAATGAATAGAGGAGGGTATGGGACTAGTTATCTAGTATTATTTAAACAGGATCCTTGTACACCAATAACCAGGGTGTTAGTTTGTATAAGGTCCTAGGAAATAAGCAATTCTTAAGGATAGAAATTTGGCCGAATGGGTTTAATTAAAATTAAGGAAGGTTTGGTATTGTAGGAAATATAACTTAATATTGTATTGAATGATTAAATTACTTTTAATGTTGTGCTTTTTTTTTTTGACTGGATCGAAGCCCGGTCCTATGGATATTCCAGAGAGTAGCTTGCTGATGAACCAGGGATTGGGGAGCTGAGCCAATCAAATTGGAGTAAATTTGATTGGAGACAGTGCCTTCTGGAATTGCCGAAAGCACTGTTCCTAATTGTTATATTTAAAAGTAACGTTTTTTTATTTGTGTTTCTTTTGTTAAAAAATCTGCATGTGATGCATGAGAAATAAATACTACTACTAAATACTACTTACTTTACTAGCTAGGTCTGAAAACCGCTACACTTAAAAGATTGTCTTAAATTTTTGTACCATGATTTTCGCTATTAGGTTCCAAACGCTTCCAAACAGCTTGAGTGTAGTCCTAGCTGGGAGCGTGCGTCGTTTCATTCACGGTCCAGAAGACCCTGCGTCAGTCAATATGGGATGTTAAATGCTTTAAAAAGAATCCTCAGTGTAAAATTGTTTACTCAAGTTTAGTATTTTTCAGTTTAATAGGTGAATAATAACAGAAATTTAGTAGTTGGTTCACCTGACTCGTTTGTTCAATGTCAATATCACGAAGAGCAAGTTCGCAGCCACTCATTGGTATAATGGTGTGTAGCTCTTGCTACGGCTGAGTTACTTAGACTGAGAAATCAGTTGATCCGTAGCTCGCTGAACATCATTTTGACTATCAAGCTGACATTAAAATTGATAATCGTTGTAAGAAAATACCCCAACTACTTGTTTTCTAAATATTATCTTTTTCTTTTTCTTTTATTTTATTTTTTTATTTTTTTATTGTTTTATTTTTTTATTTTTTTGAAGCATAATTCTAGATCGTGTTTCCTAGAGAACAAAACTTACCTATGTTACTGCATTCATGTAACACTCATTGCTGCCGGTGCATCGTCCAATGCGTTGAATCCCGTGCCTTATAGAGGTAATAGAGAACGAGATTTCATTATAACGGCTTGGAATCTGATTCCTCTTGGTAAACTAAGATGGGACTGGGAGGCCATGGGAAGTGCAAAGTTACACAGAGAGAACATAGGGGAGAGGAGGACACGGTTGCAGTGAGGAAGGAAAGTGCAAAGAAAATGTGCATCAATTGTTATCGTGCGTAACAAGACAACTTTCGTCCTTTACTTCTTTGCCCTAGAATTCCTCTTCTGTTCAACTCATCTTCATTCTCAACTCCTATGGGAGAAGGACGAAACCAAGTTTGACAGCAAAGTGTACAAACAAGCAGCTCACCTTAGGTTTCTTTCCATCTGTTATTTTATATATTTTGCGCGATCATGCAGTAAGTAGCATACATTTTGTGCGCAGACTATACGTTTAGTTTTCACTGTTTATTTATATAGTATAAGTATATTATGTAAGCGTTTACTAGGCACAAATGTGAAATTATAATAAAATTCGCCATAATAAAATTATCACTCAACTTTAACACATTCCGATCATTAACAATAGTAATAGTGTACAGGTTAGTGATATTATGATAATTTTAAAAGGAAATATCTTTCAGAAAAGAGGTAGTTATATTATTTTATTAATATAGAGGCACTTAATTGTTACACCTAGTATAGAAGCGAACAATTTCAGACAAGAGCGCACAGCATGGAATTCAGCGTAACGACGGTTTATTTCATGAGAAATGCATGGAAAGGGCTGTTATCTGATTCGGAACGATATGAACATTTTCTAGAACTTGGATTATTATACAGTTCAATTTGAAACTTTCAATTCATTGGATATCTCCACGACATTAATCTTACTTTCGTAATTCATGGTTGCCATAACTGAAGATGATATCTCCGTGTTCCCCATCTGAGAATTAAAAGTCACAGAAATACAAAACAGAAGAAGTGAAATGAGCCCTCTAAGTCCAGATACTAGTTATAGATCAGTGATATCGAGCGGGACAGCGCAAGCGGTAACGCTTGGGAATTATATTCGACAAGTCCCGGATTCAATTCCCGATGGGCAGGTCACCCTTTTTCGTGAATCTCTCAGGTATCTTAGGCGAATTTTGGGATGAATATTTACATTCTACATTTCCTCTCTCCTATTTCATGTAATATTCTTCCATTGGATACAGGATCGAAAGTGTCATAGGAGGTGAGCTGGCGCGACATTATAGTTGCTTGTGCTTTGGAAAGGTTTCTGACTCGGAGTCTAGAATGAAAGCGGACTTTCTGAGGGGCTCGCACAACTCGAGGAGGGCTCCACCGGCGTTGGGTATTCTATCCGGAAATATGTTAGGGACCCCATTTGCTTTCAACCTCGCCACAACCCTTCCTCCCGAATGGTCCCTTTTTGGAGGCGTGGGCACAATGGATCAGCAGTAATTAATGCTTAAGTATTTTAAGTATCCTTCTCCACCCTAGACCATTCATCCATACATAGGTCGATGATGAAGATACAAGGAATAAACTAATTGTTATACGCAACTGTCCAATACCGCATTCAATGTATAAGATATTTGCAAAAAAATGGAAGTGATCCATAATACGATTTCTATTTTCATTGGTTGTTTCTTATTCTTGCTCTTCATAGTACTTTATCTTGCCAGGGTCCTTCCTCTCAACCGTTTCTCTTCATGAGTGCGGCATCGTCTGCACGCCAAATTAAGACAGATTTATTTTTTCTTCTTCCAGAAAATAACCGACCAGTGGCCAAACGTTCGCCCATTTTCTCCTCTTGCATTTACGCGTTTTGGTAGTCATATTCTGTGTACAATTGTTAGTTGCGCAGCTATATTCTCTAAAGAAGTAACTTCTTACATGCGGCATCTAATAGATCGGTCCATTTATCACTAGTTAATGTTATATATCATGTTTCACTCACCCTCTACCTCGATTTAATTTTATGGCCTTGAAACTAATTGACGTAATTCAAAACATTTGATACAGACATACATGTCTCCATACATCTCTCCACGAGCACCAAGACTTCCAAATTCACAGCCTTAATTTCTCGCCGAATATCCTCTTACAGCTCTACAAGGTCCCAGACTTGTGATACAGTTTACTTTTCGGCGCCCTACAGAATAAATCTGATGACCTAAGGTCAGGCAACACTGGTGGCTAAAGTCTTTTAGAAATAGCAGAATCTTTAAAGAAAGAAAGAATATCAGGCATTGTTTACATTGAGTTGTAGCAGGTAGTACCGTCCTACTAAAAACAGTCAGTATGTCGTCCAAGTAATTCAGGAACTAGTGGAAGGTTTCTATTTAGACTGCGGTATCCATTGTTATAATATGGAATAGTGTCAAGATTCACACTCCATTGCACGTATTTTATTTCTTGCAACACAAGACACGGTGAGGTGCGTCGCACTGCTACTGAGGACATCGAACATGCAATCGGCCTCCATGGGTATGCGCGACACAACGGCTAGAGAGTAACTCGTCACTCCTATCCTTCGTATCCACGCTTCTCATTCACTAATGCATGTCTTATAAAAAGTTCACTAGTTACAGCTGTTAGTTTTAAAGTTATAAGCAAAAATCAGGGGCCGAGAGGAAGTAAAATACTACATATTTATTTTATTGTAAGTTAACTTTATGATTTATTAAGCTCATATATTTAATTGATAAATGCATTAATTACAGTAGTCAATCACTTTCACAATATGCCTGAATACCTAACTACAGTGCATTTTAACTCTTTTTTAAATATGTAATTGAAATATTTAATCAACTTTTATTTGGCAATCAATTACTTTTTCTGGAACTTAGAGCACTTTATTGATTGTTATGGGATTAATAAAGTGGATATTTTCTATTTAATTTATGAGTTGTCTATTTTCAAAACCCTCCATTTTCGAAAATATTTTTTCAGGAACAAAGAAAATCTTTAATAATGCAATTATGGCCAGATTTGATTCTTTTTTCGTCTGTTTGTAGACGTGTTAGATTTTATTATGTGTGAAATAAAAATAGTTTGAACATACAATTCTTCATAAATTATGTTTTAGCTTTGGAGGTAGTGGAGTTTAAAATTAATAATGAAGACGGAGGCTTCTGAAATTGATTCTTCTATATTCATATATTAAATTACCATAAATTTTTATTAATATAAACCAATGTTATCAGTTCATGTAACAGTAATGTATATTAAATGAAAACTTTTTGGGGGGGACAGCAAAATCTTTTGGCTTATACAAAAAGATAAGGTTTAAAGATACGCAGGTTCTGTTACACTGACACACAAATTTCTTCTTGTCGTTCTTGTGGTTTACAAAGTCATCCCATTTCCTCTTCTTCCTCGTAGTTTGTGAAGTTTATATTTTATTTTCTTGTGAATTCTCAAAAATAAACGCTAATGAACATTACATCCAAGGCTTGTGATAATTATATGTTCTTTTGAACAATAATAAAGTCGTACATCTTTTTCTTTTCCTTCTGATAAATTGGCGATAAAAGTCAAATGCATAACGTATACTTTTGAACGTAATATTAGAATTTCCAAAAATTCTGTTAATATCCAAAAACTATTTTAAATACTCTTATAAAGAACTAAATGACAATAAACTTCCACGTACGAGCCTATTGATCATTGTAAAGTTTCTTTCTATTATCTACAAATATCTCAGTAGATGAACAAAAAGAGATTTTTCGAAATGGGTAGGATTGAAGTACAAGTATTCTAAATATATGTTGCTATTACAGAAATTTCATTTCGCTGCACTATCGGAAATTGATTTCACACAAAGAAAGTTAATGAGTAACGGCCTCGCTCCTTGCAGAGGGAAGTAACGTTACGCAGTATGAACTCATAAAGTGCATTTTTGTTTCTTTCGTTATTTATTAGAAATAAATTGTAATTAATACTATATTAACCATTGTAGTAGATGCTCAGATGTGAGACATTGCCTGAATTCTTTGAAAATATTTTGAGACACTCTTTGCATTTCATCCTTCCGATTATTGTACACTGCCTACGGAATATTTTGTTTCAGCTCCTCTACAGGTTTAGTTTCAGGAACGAGTGTAATTTTACATAGCTAAAAATGCAGCAGTTTGGTGAATTTGTACGCACGGTCTACAGATATACCAATTTTCTGGGCTATTCGTGTTAGACTTTAGAGGGCAATTTTCTATCGATATACTTTTTCACCAGGTTTCCAGTTTGTTAAAACTCGCTTTTTGGTATCCACTTGTTTTCAATGGAAACGCCTTGGTTTCAAATTTTGTTTGCCTATTTGAAAATTGCACTTCCCTGTGGAGATGTTACTCCTGGAAATGAAGAAACAAATTCTCTCCTACAATACTTGCACGATTTATTTTGCAAATAATAATTACAAATAAATATCCTATTTTCTAGCGTATATCTTACTCTCGGCATAATTAAAATATATATACTATTGTTTTAATACGCAATTCTTACAAAAATATAACTGAAACATTTTCTATCATATTACGGTTAATCAAGCTAAAATTGCATGCGCCAGCGCAACTTCAATTCTACTCTTACCGGAAATCGAGCAGTCACTAAAGGTCAGCCGACATTATTTACAGATCCCGATTGCGTATCGGAATGAGGACACTGTCAATACTGTGTTCAGACGTTTGGTTGAAAAGTCTCTCATATTCTAATTGCGCTATATTTAGTAAGTGTAGTTTTTCTAGAGGACGCGTGTTAATTTTTTACCTGATTTCACAAAGTTAATAACCAAAAATTGCCATTTTATGAATAAGAAAATAATTTCCCACTAACCAAAACTAGCTATTGAGTATTTTTAAACGAATATAAAAATAATATGACCGGTAATATATACAAATTTTGGTTTATATTATTGTATTGTATTAAATTTTCATTTTGAATTTCATTATATTTCGATTGTATTATTAAATAAGGAATATAAAATTACATTTTTGTGTAAGTTCAATTACAGTGATATTCCCCTTAACACAAATCTTCATTGAGCTCATTTGAGTTACGGGGCACCTGCTTACTGCTAAAGTGCAGCCTCCGCAAACGAAAAAAGAGAGGTAGAGCCACCAGGCGTAAAATATAGGATGCATATTTTTACTGAAAGCATAAAATGATTTTGTATTTAAAACCGATAACAATATAACACGTGTTATAAAAGGTGTTGAAATTGACGCCTCTCAGCGGCAATTTATTGCCAGTATCTGCGTAGAAAATTTCCGTGTTTCATTTATTTCTTTTAATTTATTATTTCCCTAAGAGCACAGCAGTTCAGGAGAATTTTTTTGCCATTTAGAGATCCTGCCTTTCGTAGCTTTTTAGCAAATTGACGAACAGTTTATGTAGTTGGAACACAATTGTCAAGATATTTTCTTGCGAATCGCCGTACAACTTTTCTGCAAGAGTACGTTTTCACATTTGTGTTGTACATAAAATTCCCTTCTTCAAGACAATATTTATGTAGTGGCATATTTAACGATGAATAACACACAATGAAAGCATCGAGTAACAAACGCACAAATACCGGTTGACAAAGCGTCCTTTATACAAACTGTAAAGTGCTACCTTCATATGCATTATACGGTCTTGATGACTGGCTTCTCCCTGCACAAGCGGTCTTCTGCAGGCTCAAATAAACTCAGGGTATAATAAATTGTGTGGTATGATTGCCACTTTAAGTAAAACTAAGGATTAAAATTAGCATTTTTATATCATACATAAATACAGGTGCATAAAATATTTATGCAATATTTATAACATTAATGTTTTATAATTTCTAGTAATGCTACACTGCTTTTGGGTTGTTTAATTTGTCGAATCAATTTGTGAATTTAGTTTCTCCTATCAGTAATGTTTTATCCATTGTCTTTTGGCCCTTAGTTTTGCGTATTGGAGCTTCAATTTAAGGTAAAGAAAACAAAAATGTTACACGGAGTTCATGTTACAAATTCGGTGTATTCATATAAGAATAAACGCATAGAACACTGCAGAAAACGAAAATGCTCTCAGCTGCCAAAGTGTGGAGTTACAATACTCTCGTTCTTTATTAAAAATTAAATAATTTCCCTTTATCTTTGAATAAAACAGTTTTAATAGTGTTTAGCGATTCTTTTAACTAATGAAGAATCACAGGCAGTGGATACTGATGATACATGGGATGAAATGATAAACTTATAAAGGATTTTTAAACAAATTTTGAAATCACCAAACCATCAGATTTAGTGCACCCTCAGCTTTTCGTTTCTTGGTATTTTCAGTTATGTAGAAAGACGTGTAACAGTTGCACATTGTGCAGATAGTGGCCTCGAAAAGGTACGAAAAATAAAGGAACATGTAAAAGAACAAGATAGTAGATGATACTTTTCCCCCAGTGGATCGGAGTTTCTATTTTATTAGATACGTAAGGTACACCGAAAGAGAATATAAACGTCTGAAGAACCAAATAACGGCCGAAAATCGGCAGCCGGTGGAAGCAATTGTAATGACAGATGACGTACTAACATAAAACGGCAATCGGCTGGCATTTATCGGCCCTACCTTGGACATATTTAACCCAGTAAAAGTTAATCATGAATAGGTACTGATCAAGTTTTGAATCCTGCGTCAGCATACTTGAAACACAAAACCTTTCTTTTGCATATTAAAAAATTTATTTAGACTGTTCACATTTGATTCACTGTGGTGAGAAAACTAGATTTATAAAAATAAAATATGCTTCTTCGAAGTTTTAAAGATGCAGTTTAAGGGAGCTTTAGTAGCACCAATACAAGGAAAGTTTAACTTAGAGTCAAAATACTTAACATAATACTTGAAAAGTTATTGAATTAGTCTATATATACATTTAACTAATTACAGAACTGAAGATAAGTACAGTGCTTTCAAATGGACGTTCATCCCTATAGCATGGCCAGCGACAACTGAGTAGCACATACTGCTAACCAGTTCCTCTGGACATTAGTGTCTCCGCCTAAAGCATTTGATGCGTTATCTTTGCAACGTTCGAATGTTCTTAAGGCAGTAAGTCCTGAATCGAATGTTTTTATTTTAACTATGTATTAGCGCTGCTATAATACCAAAAAATAAGTACACTTTAGAGCAGAGAATTTTCAGTTATAAATCGTAAGTGAAAAACCCTTGCAGAAATATAAGACGTCGATTTTGCCTGTATTTCTGTATCCCACAGATGTACTGTTTATAATCTTTATATATAGGGAAACGCAGTGGAAACCGAAAGTAAACCGCCATGATTGACCTGAGAGAAACTTGACGAAATTGGAAAAAGTTTGGAACGAAATCCAAAGATATTTCTGCGAAGGCTTACATAGGAAACTGCGACTTCGTAAATCTCGGCTTGAAATGCCACCACCAAAATTTAAAATTCAAACTATATAAGATGACTATTGTTAAAGAATAGCAGCTACATGATAACGCAAGTAATGTGGAGTTCTATAACTGGGCTTTGGATAATATTAGAAATGAGTCTATTGACGCACATTTTCATCAACGTAGCATACTTTCATGTAGCGTCCCAGAACAAGTTAATGGAGTACAGAAAATCCCGATCTTAAATACCTAATGCCATTGCATGACTAAAATATTGATGTACGGTGCGCAGAGAATGAAAATAGAAGTAAAATTGTATATTTTATGAAAATGCCGATCTATGAGCTAGAATTGAAAGGGATTATGCATAATCCAACTTAGCCGGAGACAGCGTACTTTTAGCCGCTACCGAACCGCGCTGCTGCTGATGAACGTTCATTTGAAAGCCTGTATAAAGCATTACTATATTCTCTACTTTATCTATTATTATTCACATTTGTAGTAGTAACATATTTTAAATGCGAAATACTGCAGAAATAAGTTCACTTGTTTAAATGAGAATTTCTGAGTTTATATTTAATTGTTTACTCGAATTAAGATAAAAATAAGGGTTGTCAATAATATGCGAGCAATCGAGGCAACAGGGGTCGATTCACCATTTTGCGGTAGAGATAGTGAAAATTCAGGGTTGAATGTTAGTGGTGCAAGAGATGCGAGGCAAGTACCGTGCGTACCAGTCAGCCATCTGGTGGCCTGATGTCCGATTGGTTACCAACATTTTCGGTACTTAATCTCCCCTATATTAACGTTGGTCAATAAAAGTACGCACATAATCATGCTTTAATTAACCTGTGTTATGGGAGATGCTCAAAGTGGCCCACTCTAAACCACTCTGACATCTTCAGATAAAATTAGCGTTTATACGCAAATGTTTTCTTTTTGAAATTCTGGGAATTTCTGTGTTATTCTGTTTTTTAAATTATCTATAGTATGAGGCTATTTCTTTAGGCTCTCTTTCTTAGGGCTCTTCACAAATAATAGCCTTTCGAAACAAGATATGTGGAACCCTCTAGAAAGATTGTCATTAAGAAAAATCTTCGTAGAGCCTCCAAAGAAACCCGGGTGACAGAAACTTGTTAAAAATAACCACATTGACACTTATTATCACGCAATTTTTCAAAATTTGTAAAGGTATTTGCACAGAATACTCACTGTATTTACAATATTTTGAAAAATATGAACCCCGTTGTAGTTATAACAAATCACATTTGATTTTTTCATCATACACGCCAGTTTACTGAAATAATCACGAATTTTCAGTTCTCCAGTACAGAACAACATAACTGTGTAAATGAGATCAAACCTCATTGGAGAAAATTATTAACAGCTAATCGGCAATATTCTACAAAACCCAATTTCATTAAATCGCACGAGCTATAGCGTCAAGCGGTTTAAATTATTGAACTACAACCATGCTATAAGGTTTTATTTTAGCAATTTAGTAGCTTTATTAGCTAAGCTATCGAAAATTACCATTTTCTGTGAAAGATGGCATACTATTACCTATGGGAAACGCTTTAACATTTTTCATTATCATTACTTTATCTGCTCTTAGAAAACGTCATTTTCGGTTAGGAGTTCTGTTGTTTATGACTCTTGTTTCCTTAAACTGAAGAACAAGTTTTCTTACAGTAATCGGAACATCAGAAAATGTATGTACAAATTGCCTACGTATTGCTCTGCAAGATTATATTTTCATATAGTGTCATATGCAATGTTCTATATTCTGATATTTTCTTGTAGAGTGGTATTTCAATATATTATAATTAATGCACACACCATGATAAAATCACCTGTACATTATGAGTAGTTATTTACGTCTCTAAGCAAACACTAGCGGGGAGATTAGCAATCGGTAATTCCCTGAATGGGGGTGGCCGTTGTAGCCTGCGCGCGTTGCTGGCAGATGCTGCCTGGGGCGTATGGTGGCTGCAATCTGTTGAGTAGGAAATGGTTACTTTGTAAATAATGAATGAAAAAATAATTAAATCATGCAAATTCAGTTATAATGCTTTAATTGCTTCCTTGGGTTAATGTAAACTTTATACTGAATGCCCATCTGGGAAATGCGTTTGATTGGATTATGGGAGTAACATATTTGGTCCACTGTTTCTCGTTCGTCCAGTTCAGGATTGGAATTAATAATGAAAAAGGCTTTAGGAGACAGAAGAGGCATTGGGTTGGCGTCGTAAAAACCCATTTTGGCTGCAAGTGCTCATCAAAGGCGAAGGACAGAGTGAGCTGAAATTATCACCTGAGACAAGCATGAGGGTCTTTTCGGGGTTACTAAACAAGCTACCTTACTCAGGCAAGAAATCTTTGCCCTCCAGGGATTTCAGGGCTAACTGTAATTCTAATTCTGATCAATTAAACGGCGCACTACTGTGTCTAAGTGCTTTGTTCACTAACAGTAGGTTACTCGTTTTATTATTCTCGATAACGGATGGAATTGATTAAAATCCTCACCATAAGGTATGAAGAGTGGTTATGGAAGGACAGAAGTGGCAGCGCTACTCTCTAGAGTCTAGCGTATTTGTTTGACATGTCCGTGAAGTTACGCGTTCCTGTTCTCGGCAGTAATGTGGCGTATCTTTGGTGCTGTTGTTACAGGATCATCAACATTCATTGTGTCTTTGTAATACGAAACATGTAAAATGAAGAATAAACGCTACACATTATTTATTTACTCATTTATTGCCCGTACTTGCTGGAAAACTGCATCGATAAAGGGGTGCTAATGGCAATTTATTGTACAGTTTGTGGTTCAAAACTACCGCCAAAATACTCCGTTCAGTATATGGTGAAAAAATGGAAACCCACGGTAAAGAACGTCAAAATTGTCACAGTCAGAGGTAAAAAATAGAGGGTATACCTCCCTATAGAAGTCCTTGTGTAAATTGTCATAGTAGACCTGGGTTTCCAAAATATAGGAAGAATTATTTTTTAATTTTTACATATATCAGTTGTTATTTGCGTTAATGTAGATGGGGTTTTTTTTTTTTTTTTTGTTTATTCATATAAAGAGGTGTGAAACAGCAAAGCTGCATGCATATCATGCCAGTGCTGTGCAAGAATTGCAATATCTCAAAAAAGAGAAGATAAACTGCCATCGGTCCCAACAGTCTGCCAATGCACAACCGTGGAATGAGGCGTGGTTCCATCTAATTGAGCACTTTAATATCTTTAGTAAGAATTCTCGCGCAGTGCAAGGGACACCTCTTCGTGATGAAAATATTTCGGGGAGACGTTCTCTGTCATGGCGCTATATTTATTTAACCTAATAGCAGATATGCTGACTTAAAATCATTAATATAAACAAACCTAAACGTATTTCCAATATTCGCCTCCACTGATTCTTGAAGAGCAGGACAGTGCTGGAGGTGATCACTGTCTACATCTTCTTCCGATTCGCGCACTATGTCGATTGGAGTTGGTAGAGTTCTGTAATGCAGATGCTTTCCGAGAAGCCATGGCCGGTATGAAGCCTTAACTGAACTGCTGTCACTCTTCTACACATGGCTGTTCAAGAATTTTGCCTATAATATACAACTTAATGGGTTGATAGAATATTCCTTTATTGAAAGTCACAAGCATTACCCCATTTTTTGCTAAGTAATCCGCCTTCTCATTACTATAAATTCCACAGTGCCCTAAAATTCAATGCAAACTGATGTTTATTTTGTTGTTTAAAAGACACATTATTGGTTCATTCCTCTTCCATTCCACGGTGGGTAGCATAATCTGTATGGAAATCTGCCTTGAGTTTGTAAATCATTTCAAGAAGATGTACTCGTACTGAATGTTTTCAGCTGGATGATTTTTTTAATGGTGTTTAACGCCGTTTTTACTACTTAGGCACCACAGGCGGTAGCAGGATGATGTGATCCATATTAATATTGCTGAAATCGTTTACTTATTCGAAGATTGTGTCAATTCTAAAGAACTGTTGACTGCCAAGGTCGCTTCAAATTATCATATCAAATTTCTTCCCATGGGAGGTAAAGTGTATCGCAATAAGCCACGAGCTCTTGAGGAACTCAAGAATATGTTAGGCGGTAAATTGAGGCTGTTATTCACGATGATTTATTGAATATCTTCCATAATATTGAGAGAATGGCAACCGCTTTTAACAAGAAATGGTCACATTTCTCATACACTTAGTTATGAACATGTCAAATGACACTGAATAACGCTCATCAGTTTAAATTAATAAAGGGAAATGAGAAACCATGAGTAATGAAACAACCTTTACATAATAAATAGAAACATCAGGGACCTCACTTGTCCACAATAGCATAAATCTATATCTCATATTAGGTACTTTTATATTTCTAAATGAACAAATATATCGTACAAAGAGCGCCTAGGTTATAAGTTATAACAACAAATACTACAGAATAAGTTTTTGTCAAATTCATGTAAATAAACTTATATTTTAAATGGAAATATATCACATTTGGAAAACGCTTGTACATTAGATTCCTAATCTGAATTTGCACATTTTCATAATAGCCAGTAACATTCTGCATTATATACCTACCAGGCTGGCTTTTATTTAACATAAATAACCGGTTATTGCATTTACAGCTTCGTTAGTTTTAGTCTTCTTAGTAATGACAGGGACCGGATCTTTTAACAAATTAATATTTTTCCTTGTGGTCAAATCACATGCTAATTGACATTTCTTTGCATGATTTTACGGTGCATATATGCTAATATTATTAAAAGCATCAATTTTTTAATCTATTAGTCTGTGAAGAAAATTTACTTCCTTTCATAGAACTGATTTTTGATATAAGATTAGAACTGGTACCAATGAATGTATTCAATTGCAGCACAAGGAAAGGATTTGATTCGTTAGGAGGTTGAATGTCACACCTTAAGTGCTAGTCACACTGCACTCCAGGAAGAGGAAAATACAAACAACCACTGCAATCCAACCTCTTAATGCAGCGTGATTCATTCGCATCAAACAAGATCTGCGACGAGAAAAAATTAAGCTCTCTTGCAGCAATCTCTGCAATCCAAACATTTCTATCAGTTCCCAGCTATTTTTAAGACCAGTGGTTTACAATGGTTTACTCAGAATTGGAAGTGTAAGGCTTATACACTTGAAGTATAATTCTCAAACTGTGACAATAAATACCTAAAATAAAAGCAAATGCACATGAGAAACTATGCAGTTTACAAGAGGAATCAAAAATTAATTTTTTATGACCGATATAAAAGTACATTATGGTTTGTGAAAAATAATTGGTAAAGAAAAGTGTTTCAATATTTCAACTTCAGTAAGCACGATTGAATTAAATAGTGTTTAACGCCCGTTTTTACTACTGAGGCACCACAGGCAGCGGACTCTAATGATATACAAGAAATGAAAGTATAAATTGGAAAAGGAATTTTTTTAAAAGAAGGAAGCATTCTAGACCTATGTGTCGCGTACCTCCCCGGTATTTGCCATGTACGAAGATTGAGGAAAACTTGGAGAAAACCTTAATCAGGAAGGACGGTCCTGGTAGGATTCAAACCCCAGATCTCCCGCTCACGAGTCCGCGTCTTAACGATCTCGCCACCCGTGGCGGTCAATAAGCACGAGGAAACACTGTGGATGAAATTCGCAAATGTGTTTCTGTTCAGAATCTTTTTTATTGCGGTACAGATTAACTTCTCCTAGTCATAAAATTGTTTCATTTAAGTTTTCCTAGCAGCTGATGTTGCCAGCTCTATGTAAATTATTTGAAAATTATACACAATATATATGAAAAGAATAAGTTTTGCACAAAAATTATGTAACACAGTGTTACAGTGAAATTATTGAAAAAGGTTCAGAAACACATTAAAGACAGTTATGTATGGACATTAACCGATAAAACAACAAATTACAATGGAAGATATATTGCAAATTGTATAAGTTGGTTCGCTTAAAAGTGAATCATCTGCTTCTTTTCTGCTCACTGTAGAAAAAATCGAACTCACAAACAACTCCATAATTGCAAAATGATTAATTGATTCAACAAGCTTACTATGATCAGATGCCATTCAGTGCGGTTTTTGTGAAGTGATGTTACAAGTTACATCATCAAGGTCGGTAAAACTTGAAAATATAATATACGTCAACTTTTCTTGCACATGCATTGCATCAAATAAGAAAATCAGAGTTAATTTTTCACTCGTTGATAAGCTTATATTTGCTGTAAAAAGAAAAAAAAGAAAAAAAATCATGAAAGTCGTTCATAAACGATGTCCTTAAAAGAATGGCACGTGATGTACCCGTCTTCCAGAACCAATTGTAATTCAGTGAAACACATGACTGTTTGCTATCATTTACTACACTGGAAATTAGAAACAATTAAATCCAAAATAAAGGTAAATTATTTTGATCCCAATGATCCTCCAATCGAAGTAGCTCAAACCCCCTCTGAAATTCAGAAGTTAAGGCTAGTTTTTGTTTTATAGCCATATATTTTACTCGTCTTCATTTGCCATTTCATCATTAGAAGCAATAGTTCCGAAATGTATGAGTCATTAAATGCCTTTAAGTAAACATTATCAAAATTAATATCAATTCCCGATAATATTGACAACATTATTAAAAAAAGGTTCACATTATCTCTAAAAAGCAAAGAATTGATCAAATATAAAATTCTGGAAGGATCACGCGTTGTAGTTCTAAGCAGAAAACAAAATATAAATCGCAGTGGAACAAGTCACAGCTTTTGTTACACACCTTTATCGTCACGCGAGGTTATATGAATTTTCTCGCGATATAGAGACACCCTAAGAAACAAAAGAAGAAAACCAACTCTGTAATACCTAAAACATCTGGTGGTGTCCAGTTGCAGTATAAAAGATGGTTCTGAACAAAATGTAAACGAATTCAGAATTTAAGATATAAATTTTCTGTAATAGTAAAGATGAACCAAACAAGATGAAGGTGAGCCAAGAATTTAAAAATGCATTAAGTTGCTTTTATAGGCATAAAAATCCTGTCTTTAGTGATGACTATATTCATAAATCCAAAGTCAATTTTTAGTGGTGTTATTTCATCATATAACCACTTAAATGATATAAATAAGAATTGTTGAAATTGATATATGTGTAATCCATTGAAGTTAATACAGTGTCATTCATTTATTTTACACAGCTTATTGACAAAGAGCTTACGGGCAACGCCTTTCCACTTAACGGCACTGCCATACACAAGAGAGGCATGTGGTGACAGAGAAGTTTGTACTTTATTTATACCTTATAATTTCTCCATTTCTTTTACAATTCTCCAGTTTCAATGTCACTTGTTCGACTAGCATAAATTTTATTTATTTTTAACAGTTTAACGGCCCTCATCACAACAAAGATCTAAAAACACGAAGAAAAAAAATTAATGAAATGAGTGCGTAAATAAGTCCGAAACCGCAACGGTTACAGTTTACTAGCATTTGCTTTTTCAGGATTAGAAATAAATCCGAAAAAAAAGCTGTATCCAAGAGACTAGTTTTATGGGATTTGAACTCGGATTTTAACCACAAAACTATGCAGATAGTCCCCATTAGCATGATATTTATATTTGTATAGTAGTTTGCCGCAGAGCAAGGGAAATTTAATTCATTTAAGGGCTACACATGTATTGGATGTTTGAGGAAACACTTTCTTTCGTTATAAATCAGGCAATCAGCGTAGCGTAGAATTAAAAAAAAAATTGTCGTGCAGTTAAAGTGCCATAACGAAATACTGTTGATGTAATGTTTTGAATACATTAACATTATCATTTTATATATTATTATTATTAACTCAAGTGAAATTAGATTCTCAAATGGGAATAAATTCAGAATGCTGAAAGCATAAATGCACAATTTCGCACAAATATGATATGAGTAAATGTATTGGTAAAACCAGATAATAATGATGATGATAATAATAATAAGCATAATGTAATTTATTGATAACATTAAATAATTCTTTGTGAAATGCTCCTAAAGTTTGGCAATCTCTGATATCCTATGAAATACATTCCAGAGGCAGGTGATAGGTACGATGAAAGATGACGAGTAAATAAATGTTCGGTCCAATGGTAATGATAATACGCGCCGAGTTTCAGAGTATATGTTAAGGTTGTGAGAGTAAGAGAGATTTTTGAAATGAAAAGAGAGGAAAACGATGTGTGGCTAATTTTGAAAAGTAGTGCAAGACAATGCTCTTTCAGGCGAAACATTGAGAGACATGTGATTTGATCAAAAAACGCACGTTGCACGTTTTATGAGCACACTGTAGTTTGTGCGTTACTCAAGTCTGTTAGTCAAAACAATTGCAGTAGTTAAAGTGAAGCACCATCAGAATTTCTACCAAGGTCATTTTTAAGGTTCTGGGTGCCCCATATTTAATCTCGCCTTCATATGCATTTATAATGGAAATGAGATTTTTATTGCCATTGTAGTTTTATTAATTTTCTAGTCCTATGAAACCATTCATTTATATAGCAAATGTTGGACATACAAAGACTGTTCTGATTTCTACACGGCTCTGAGATATCCCATTGCGGACTCAGAAGCCAGTCGCAAATTTTCACAATTTGTGTCTTACATTGCTTTGGGCCTCTGCACTATATTTTCTTTCAGAAGTGTCCCTGCATGCACAAATAGCTTGATACTTATATATGGAGTCCTGATTTCAGGGTACTTTACCTGGAGGTTGAGTGAGAATGAAGTATCAATACTGTAGATCTAAATCAGAGAATTGTGGCGAGAAGAGTGGACCAAGCAGCATGATTGTGGGCGGAATAAATGTACGTATCTACTACAATAATTCTTTAAAGGGTACGTTATTCATAACATAGTAATTTTAAGAGATTCCACTTGTATAAAGCTTCGTTTCAAATACATTCCGTAGAGTTAAATTTTATATTACTAGCGTAGCGTGTGCTAAACGTGATTTTAATACACTAAGAATAACTTTATATATATAATATATATATATATATATATAAAATTTGCAATGTACCATATTCCTTTTTATGTGGATTACATTGATGGGATTGTGCGAGGTTAAGCACCAAGTCTAATTAACTTCTTACGGTGAATGAAATTAACTTACTAGGTTCTGTCCTTTTTCAATACAACTCCTATTAAGTTCAATGCATTTTTCGCGTCTATAAATTAAGGTCTCAATACTTTACAAAATGTATTCAAGTATGTTATCCTGGAAATCTTCAATTAAGACAGTTTTCACCTCATTATCAGTCTGAATTATTTATCCAAAGATCGTTATACAGTTTGTAGAAGAGACCATAGTCACTAAGAGCTAAATCTTTGTTATAAGACGAGTGTACGTTCTACTGAAAGTCGCAAACCTTCGCTTCAGGAACAATAACCGCATGGACTGGAGCTTTGTTGTGAAGCAAAGGAACAGAATGTCTCAGCATTCATTATTTCTCTTTATGTCGTCATGCAATTGTGCAGAGCTGAAGTATTCATTTCCTTGAAGTCAATCATGAGTGTTTCCTGTCAATTATAAAATATTGTTATCTGGTTCGCATCACTCTAGAAATTCCCTTTTAAAAGTAGGATCATAATAAATAATCATGGTCTCTACCTCTACAATAATAACTTTCAGATTACCTTGGCAAAGCTTCTGTTTGTTGGAACAGTTAAAGATTTAGCTTTTTCTGGAAGCTGTTTCTTGTTGTTGATGATGATTTTACCTAGTTATGTCATCAACAATTTTTCAACGATCAAGTTATGACCCTGAAGAAGGCGGAGTTTTGTTAGCCGAAAGCTTGGTTGGATAGAATATCACTCGTTTGTGGAAACAGGCAGGGGTGAAGCGTCCATTTAGGCTGTAATACTAAGAGTACCAATATTAATGTGTTTGATAGTATGTGTTAATGTTTAATGAACTAAAATATTTCCTTGTTTGAATTATTGAACTGTCTATGATTAGATAGTCAATCACCAATAATACAACCGAAGGCTCAGCCTGCGTTCGGTAAGCTCAGTACTGATTTTATGTCATGGAGAGGTGAAAGGAGCCTTTCATGGAGTTTGCGTTACTATATAGGCTAGACTTTGCATCAGCCCCCCTTTTGATTATGTCTGCTCTCTTCTAGGATTTTTTAAAATCTGAAGCCCAAAAGAGGGACCGGGATGCAAACAATAACAATTTAAAATATACAATATAGCTATCTTTGTTTCCATTGTTGTAATGACGAATAATGTAATTATTTAATTTTAACAATATGTGAAATTTACTATGACATCGTATTTAAAACTCGTTCTTAAACTACCTTGATCGTAATTTAGTTTACGCGCGATTGCAGACCGTATGATAGGATCGTTACTGCTTACAGGTTTTCCATTATTTCTACATAATTGTGAACTACAGCGAAACGGCACGTTACCTTACCTTACGATTGCAGACCGTATGATAGGATAGTTACTGCTTACAGGTTTTCCATTATTTCTACATAATTGTGAACTACAGCGAAACGGCACGTTACCTTACCAAAATTATAAACGAAACGTTAAGAATTGACGAGAAAAAGGATTGGAAGATTGAGTTTATGTACAAAAAGATGGGAAATTCCGTCATGAAATCTGCGCTTTTTTTAAAATATTTCGTGTAATTTTATTTAATTGTCAGTTACGTTATTATAATCACAATGCCATAATTTTGAAAATAATAATTTATGGTAATATTACAAAGATATATCGTTGTATATTAAGCATAATTTTCATTAATACCGACATCCCATGTCTCAGTCTACTCTGTACAAAAAGTCACGCTTCACCCCTGAGAACAGGTCACACGATGCTCTTAAACTGCAGAAAGATGTCCGAACACCCACCTTGCATTGACCTTCTTCATGTAAGGTTTATAGTGAATGACCCGAAATATGGTTATAACAAAACGCCCCAATTTACTGCATTTTCCTGAACTAAACCGCCTGACATTGACAGATCCCTTCCACAAGAGAGAGAGACTTTCCTCCGTATCACTTCCATAGTCCGACCACCACGAGGATCATACTAAGAGAAACAGTTTAGCCCATTTTATGGTGTAATGAAAGGAGAAACGCCCCTATAAGCACCATTCAATTGCTGTTTTGAGATAATATTTGTATGGTGAAAAAAATACTGCAGCATGGTAGTGAATCTTGCCATTAAAGCGTTACATAACTTGGCCAAACGAATACCTCCAGAAAAACGACTTTAGAGTTAACTGGTACTCTAACCTCCACATAAATAGTGCTGTCACCTGCGACTTTTTAAAATTAAAGGAATTTTGTACGTAAAGCCGGAAACATTTAAAACCTACCTCGTACATTTACTCTATATCTCGTTGCCTGACCCATTCCTCTCGGTCCATTTTTCATATTCACTGAAACAACATTTCAGTCTCACCCAGTCTTGAAATAAATAAAATCGGACTCTTACTTATAAGTGGTTTGGTACTCTATTTAGAGAACATAAAAATATTCAGCGCTGTTCATTGTACACGCTTTTTGGAATATTAAAACATGTGAGTGTGTAAAATTAAGGAAATAAGAAATAACCAATTTCTTCCCCTTCCAAGTAGTCATAGTCATTGTTCATCATCAAGGTATTTCATTTTATCAGCTCAGTCTCAGAAAAGTTATCTTCTTGTCTCCAGTCTGTGGACTCTATCTACTAAGTTAGGTGTAAAATATTATGTGAATAGCTGAATAACCAAGCTATAAGTTGTCCCTATCTCCTTTCCTAATACCATTTAAACTTTGTTTAATTTGAACATATTTGGCTTATCTATTGTAACATTATGGTACACATAAGGATGAATCCAACATATTTATGAGTTTGTTTAAGTGCAATATGGCATATCCTTGGATAAAATGTAAATAGAGTACCCTGCTATATTTTGAGCCATTTGTATTGTAATTACCAACTGTTGCCTATTTTGTATAGCCCGTAAGTTATATATAACTGATTATTATCATAAAACCTACCCAAAATATAAACGGAATTTTATCACCCTTTTCTATAATTCTAGTAATATAAATGAATCTGAGGAATCCTACGGTAGTTTCTTTGATTAAGTATTTATTTCTTCTCTCGCAGAGAGGTAAACCATTCATACTTCCTCTATCGTGCCTCAGCTCGTCATTCTTAACAGATATAGCTTCATAGATAGATCTCTTATGAACCAAAGCCTCTAGGTCTTAGAAGACTTCAGAATATTGGAGTCTGTATAATATAGCTATAGGTACGTAGTATGTCACACAATTGAATTTGGTACAACTGAACTTCTATTGATATGTGATGTATTCATATTTGATAACTTTAGTCCTGGTTTATAATGTTCCATTTTCCATCATGTCACCATTATCACTATATTTATTAATTTTTGAGCGATATATTTAGCATTTTTTTTCTTTTCACTGCTCTATTACATATTTCTATATTCCTTCTGTGAAACCAACATTCACCTCTACAGCTGATCTCGATTATGCAATGCATCAAACATTGTTTCCTTGAGGCCTTCTTTTGATATTTTGCAATATTTCATCTACAAAATCACCTAAAACTACAAATAGAACAATGTCTTGAATTCAAGAAAATCAAACTAGATGGGATTAAAAAGTAAGCTTTTTTCGCGGTTCTAGGATAAGTAGTTTACGAGATATCGTTGTATGTAGAGTTCAGACTTACAGGCGCCTTTTAGAGAATTCCCAGAATCAAAAAAAGTCATTTATTTGCCTATTGTTATGCAAAAACGGAACATATACTCGTATTTTGTGCACAATTTAGGGAAATTATGAACAGTATGTTGCAGTTCATCCTAGAGAGTCTAAAATTCCGAGCCCTAGTCATATGATAGTCCATTTTATTGCTTAGGTATTAGACTGAAAATGTTCCGCACATTCCTGCCTACCGCGATCGTACGCGTACATTATTGTTTACATTTCCTTTACTTTACACAGAGTACAGTTTTGTATTTTAGATTTGTTTATAGATTGCTAAAATATAAGCATGCTGTATATAATAAAATATTTTCAGTTTTTTTTTTTCTGTATGTTTAGCTGGTTTTAGACTTAATGGCTGTTGTTGAGGCAAGAATTGTTGTATGCCTCTAAGATGACCCACAAACCCTCAAACGACCTTTATAGTGCATAAATGTTCCTGTGTAACTGCATATCGCACCCAGATACCAACATAGCTTGCATAATTCGGTTTTTAGGCGGATTGTTCTCCAAATGCAGTAGGCTGGCTAATAATGTGTCCGGCATGTCCGTGGGGGCCACTAAGACAATGTTGATTATAAATCTAATTCCATACTTAGCGTATTATCGCACAGTGCTGCAGTCTATGACAAAGTGAATCCTAACGACCACAATCTAAATAAAGAGGGGAAAGAGGATATTCTGTACATTATCTTCCGTGGGTTTCTGCTCATTTGTCCACAAATACGCCTCCTTTTCCCATGCTGTGGACATACACGCGCTACCAAATGACAACCGAACAATGTTCCACCTGACTCCCGGGTATTTTACCATAATATGTGGTAAGACCTTGTCTGTCTGTAATTACTTATATGGAACAGGTGTTTTCCAGGAAGATGAATCAACATTATACTCTGCGATAGTGTTTTTATAGCTTGCACCATGGTACAAAATTCTCCAAGTAGTGAAGTCATTCCTTGTGTCACTCCCAAGAATCTCATATACTAGTGCATATTTCCCTTGATCAATCATGCCACCGCCACTTGGGTAAGAAATTATTTAGCATCAATGCTCTGCTCTTCACTGCAACGTCTGCAAGGACCAATCCTCCACTCCGAGTAATTAGTCTCAGTTGCTGTCGGGAGATTCTAAATAAATGTCCAAGTCAGAAATAAGCCCCCCCCCCCCACACACACACACACTTCTCGATGCACCGTGAGTCCTGCCCTGCTATTTGAAGAATCTGTTCTATATATTATCATTTAGCTAAGGCCAACCAATTGACATGCTACACTCCCTGAATCAAATTGAGGCTATAGTACATCTGTCTATATTATGTAAACCTTACATTATTGATTATTTTCTTCTAGTTTTGACTGATCATTTTCCACACTGTGAGGTATGGCAAAAGCGCAAGCAGCTTCATGGATTTCTCAATGGGTACATACGTATGTGTATATTTTGTGGCCCAAGTACCCATAGCAATTAAAAGCACTTTTAGAAAATTTACTAATGCAGGAGATGTCTATCTATGACGCGTCATCATCCTTTCCAAACCTGTCTTGATGTATGTAATTTGAATGGAAACACTATCAGCATATGCCTGAATAGTGAACAACCCGGAGTCCGGTCCAACAGTCAGACATCCCTGTCAATATGGTGGTAATATGTCATAAAAGTAGAACGTGTTGATGGGCTAGAGAAGACGGTATTGTTTACTAATGCTAAAAGGCAGTTATGATCCTTTGTAATGTGTTCTCTGAGAGACTTCTAAACAGACATGCAATACACTGTCAGTAAATTCCATAAATTCTACATAAAATGCTAAGAGATATGTACTTTTTTGCCTATCGGCCTATCGGCCTATCGGAGGAAGTTGTTACATTTTGTCTAATAATCATGTGAAATTCCCTAAAAGGGGTCTGAAAGTACCAAACTCACATTGACAAAGGGTAGCTATCTGACAGTGAATAGAGGACAGACGTTTTTATACTTATGGTGCTCGGCAATTGAAGGTATACGTAACCTTATTGAGCAGTTGGGGGAAGATATGAAAGCGGGATTCGCCAGGTTCAACGGGAAGGATCGGGAAAATATGGTTGTTGGAGTGCAGGAGCGTGCGACTTCTATTGAAACTAAGTTAGATTGCCTGGAAAAGCAATCTTGCAGGAACAATATTGTTATATACAGCTTGGTGGAAGAAGAAGAAGAAGGGGAAAACTGCATGATGACGGAGGTACTAGTACGAAGGGTAGTGGTCAAAACCGGAGTGATGCCCCAGGGATATGATATGGAGTGGACACCCCGCACAGGTAGACTGCGCAATAGTAGGAGGTCAATAGTATGTAAATTGTCGCATTAAAAGCTGAAAACTGCCATCCTTTGAGACGCCAAATACCTCCGGGGTACGGAGATAAGCATCGTGGAGGACTTCAGTCGGAGGGTTAGACAGGAGAGAGACTTCCTGAGGCGGCACAAGTTCAAAACGAAAGAAACAAGGTTCCCATGCTTGCTGAGGTTGGACAAGCTCATTATTAATGGGCGAATCTGCAGTCGACATGAGCTGGGGAGGTTGGGTATACCCAGGAAGCCAAGCGAGATCGAGCCAACAAAAATCGAACCCAGCATGACGGAGCACCAGGAACAAGCTGTAGAGCTTTCACCACAGCGAGAGGGCAGGCAGATACCAGCCAATGTAAGGGTGAGGGGATGGAAGCATCTTCAGGGCAGTGAGTGTCGACGCTACCTGACGGTAGGTATTTAAGGTTCAGCTCCCGAACAATAAAAACGGATGACAGTGGCGGATTGGCAGCAGCAGAGCTGTTGCCAAGAAACAATAGGACTCATCCTCCTTTCTGATAATATCGAGGGATTCAGAACGAGAATGAGCAGTTACAGATTTTTTTTCTTTTTCAAAGTCTTGGAAGATTTGCCCTTACACAGATAGGAAACATCACTCGAGCTCATTCCCGAGCGGTCCCGAGCGAGAGCGGAGAGAGCCGAACTCCTCAGTCAGTCCCGAATAGCAGCGGCAACGGCAGGAGCAGAATCTTGCAGCGAATATGTTTGCTTGCATTATATCAGTTTCTGCAAGGGAAATGTCATGAGATGCAGTTTTTTTACTATCCTGCAGCAAATAAAAAACGACGATGCTGGCCTCCGTTGTACCAGCTTTTGAAATGGGAATGCGATGAGATATTATTATTTTTTTTTTTTTTAGCAAACAATCTTCTCTGTGGGAACATGTTCATGTTTTGGGACATTTCTTTAGTTTTGGGCATGGGTTATCGTTCATTTTGGTTGCAAACTGCGGCTAAGGTTGTCTTTAAGGATGCCGTGTATTTCTTCAAATTTCAAGCTCTATAATTGTGAAAATTACCTTAATAGTATCCAATAACTCGCAAGAAATTTTATCTTTTTGTTCAGATAGGGGAACAGAGCAGTTGCGACTTTCTCGTTTGCTCACTTAGGCTAGTATTTCCTTCTTTTTACTGAGAACAGAAACATCTTCAGTGTCTAATATTTATTCGTTATTTTCAGAATAACCAATGTGTTCTTTGTGCAGTTGAAATTGACATATGCTGTGTATATTTCATGTTTACACATATTTCATTTAATACTGAAATCAACACACGTGCAAGTGTTACTGTGAATGCATAAATTACATTCACTAAAAATGAATTTGCATTTATAAAGTTGATCATTATCTTGCACTCCATATATATCGGCCAATTGAGATGAGGATATCTTCCAACCACCATGTTCCTTAATAAGCTGCTCTTGCTTATTTCCAAGATTAATTTGTGCCTACGACAAGAGGAGTTCAGCTCTCTCCGCTGTCGCTCGGGACTGCTTGGGAATGAGCTAGAGCTATGATTCATTGGATGTCGTTTGTTTGAGGGAAACATAGTTGAAGAATAGTGAAAATGTGGAACTTAATCAAGTGCATAGTATTAGTAAGGGAAAGGAAACAAGAAGCAAGAGAGCGCGATGTTTGGGGGAGTGTCGCTTTCTTTCCGGTCTGAGATGGGAACTTACACATCTAAAATACATATAGATTTGGATGGAATAATTGGATTTCACTTTGTTCGGAGTGGAAACTTAATAACTATTGGAATTTACAGTCAGCCAGCAGTGTCCAAATACATGAACCATTACTTCAATAGTGACATGCCAGAGACCTTAGTACAAATAAGGACAGTAAAGCAGGAGCGGATATGGTGATCGTGTGGGACTTCTACTTCACCATGGGGGGAGAATATCACACTGGCAGGGAAGAGAGGGAAAGGAAGAACAGCGGGGTGCCCAAAGCAAGAGCAAAAATGGAATATTGAATACAGAAGGCAGGGAATATCTGGCAATTTTATGACGTTTTCTCCTTGGAGATTGTGAATGGAAAATGCGGCTGCAATTCGAAAGGGGAACTTATGTTCATAAATGGAAATGGTGGTAGTGTAATTGACTTTGTTATGGCCAGTCAAAATTTAATAGGCAAAATTAGAGTCTTCTGGATTGGGGACCGTATTGAGTCACATCACTGTCCTGTCAAACTGAAACTGTAAATAGGAGATGGATGAAACACACACGCCGGGAGCGGTAAGGAGAGGGGACAGATGCAGATAATACACAGATATAGGTGGAAACTAGAAAGAAAAAGCGTTTCTGGCTAACATAAGGCGGATTTGAAGAGCATTGAGATCGAGACAGCTTAGCAGTTGACGAAAGTATTAGGTAAATCAGAAGTGACAATGAAATGTAAAAGGGAAAGGCAAAAATCATCAAAGTATGACCAGGAATGCAGAAATGTCAAGACACAAGACGAGAATACACTAAGAAGATTTCGAAGAGTAGGGGGAAAGAACGCAGAATTTTTACACAGAAAAGAAAATAATTAAAATATTGAAGTAAAAGCAAGCACTCTGGCAGGAGAGAATAACAGAGTTAATTCGACAGGTGGTGAGGAGGGGAATTGCCACAGAGTTCTGGGAGGTGATCAAACAATTTAGAGGCAAAGGCTCAGCATGCAATGAAATTTCGGCAAAGGTCTGGAGGGAACGTTTCAGAACAGAGTTCGAAGGGGATCGCTGGGTGACCGATTGGATCAGCGAGGGATCTCCGATTGCAGGAGGGCTAGAAATAGCAATGCAAGACACTGCGGCTTATATACGGAAGTATCAAAGGCAATAAGATGCCCAAAACACGACAAAGCTGCTGGGTGGTATGGGCTGCCGCTGGAATTGTTTAAAGCGGCCTCGTGTATTGAGAGGTTTGGTTTGGTGTTGCTCCGAATACTTAACATATTTAATAACGTGGACTACCCACCATGTAGGGTTAGTGGAATTATTCATCCGATATGAAAGGGAAAGTTCCGGACAACTATAGGAGCTATAGGGGATCACGTTGCTTACGATTATGGGAAAATTTATGTAGTATTTTGTATGAAAATAAAAAGAGGGGGGGAGATTTCTAAAATTTTCAAAAATTCAATTGGGATTCAGGGAGTGATGCAATACTATTGATAACGGATTTATTCTGGACACAATGAGGTTGGAACAAATGGGTAAGCTTGCACCTACCTTAGTTTCTCTCAAAAAACATTTGATTCTGTTCATCGCGAAGCGCTATGGCACATTACGGATGAAGGGGATATCAACATAAATGATTCGAGCGCTACAGGCTATATACATAAAGGTGGAATTCTGCATTAAGCATCAGAGGAAGAGACTATCGGTGAATGTATGTAGTCGAAGAGATGTAAGGCAGGGCTGCATTCTTTCACCCCTACTCTTTAATCATTTTATTGACAACATAATTGAGACATTACAATTAGAAAATACGGCGCCACGTATGGTGAAAAATATACATGTACCAGTACTGTTATATGCGCTCAACATGACAATTGTTTCTATTACGAAAGACACTTACAGCGTGGACTAAACAGATTACAGGCCTATTGCGATGCTTGGTTAAGTATGGTGAATACAAATAAAACTAAGATTATGGTCTTTACTTCACTGGGTATTGACAGTAAATATCTACTTTGCAGAATCACATACATTTGCTACTAACGTCAAAAAGTATGTACTGAGCCAATAACTCTAACATTAAGCTATATATTCTCGAATAGCGTACAATAACACGTTAGCTAACTCACGAACTAAACACACGTGTGTAAGGTAACGTGACTCTGCTCGACTCTCGGGTGCCGCTTCACTCCGCTGAAACTATGAGAACCGTTGCTTCAAAAGACACCCGAGGCGGTAAATGAAGTGCTACATTACAGGTAATTAACGAAAACAAAGTAAAAATTACAGATTTTTATGGTTTACGCTCAATATATAGTAATATCAGGGTAGTGTTTCGCCTATTGTAAGCATGTGTATTATTCAGTTTTGAACAGTACAGGGAAGTCAATTGACATAATTTTATCAGATGATTCCGTACAAAAATGGAACAAAATATTGTAATACTATTTTGACAGTTGACGTGTTATTTGAATTGTTCTTCTAGCACTAGCTATCAGTATTTCATGAAGACATCATGGATTACTTTAGAAAATAATCATAATCAAGTCACACAAACACTTTTATTGACTGTTACTTTCGGTAACTACAGATTTTTTCTATTCATTTCGTCTTTTTAAGATTATGTTATATTATAAATCATATTGTTGTTTTTGTCGAATGGAAATTAATAAGACCAAAACCACAGTTTAATATATAAATTTATTTAAATATGACCCTAAGAATAATACATATTAATAAACTTATAAATAAAATACTTGAAATTTTTCTTAAAATAATTAGTACTTCGCATTAGCTTTCATGTGCTATAACTTGCTAATGCGTCGAAATTCATATATTCATATTATAATTATAAAATAGAACAAATACTGACCTTGCCTATGTTTTCTTAACTTGAAACTTGACGTAAATTCACCCGAAAAAGTTGTGTGAATCATTTGTTAATGCAAAATTAGACTTGATATGACTTTACTATTTTAATGAATTTTACCGCCCGTTTTAACTGCTGAGGCACCACACGCCTTGGACACTGATGATGCTTGAGATGAAAGGATAAACTTTCTTTTTCAAAGAAGGGAAGCGTTCCAGTCCTAAGTTTAGGATACATACGGTATTTGCTATTTATGAGGACTGAGGAAAACCTGGTAAAAACCTCAGGGAGGACAGTCCAGGCGGGATTCGAATCCCAGAACCTCCCACTAACGAGTCCGCGCCTTAACGACTTTGGCTACCCGTGACGGTTTTGACATCACTGAGCTTTATTTGTTGCAGAGCGTTTATGTTAGTAACGTTTAAACAGACAGTGACGTTATGAACTTGTTCCTGCAGTAAGATTACGCAATCAAACACATGCGGAGTATCTGCAAATAGTGCATTCTAAATTTATAAGTTAACCATGGAAAAATTCATCATTCGCGAGTGTTTAGACGTGCCACTAGTTTATGAAAATGTTTCTCAGACTTCAATGGCAGCAGCTTGGTTTTACTAAGAGAGATATCTGACGAGAACACACCAAATCGTTAAACTTTTAACGTCGCGGGTCAACTTCAAGTCCTTCAGCAACGAGGCAGACAATGGATACAATGCAGAACTTACACCACGCTGCCATATGGTTCAAGTTAAGATAATGAGGGTGCCAAAAAATGTATACACATTTTCACAGTAGATATCTATTTAATATATTTCAAAGTTGGACCGAAAAACAATAGTAATGTGTAGTATGATGTTCTGTAAACAGATGTGACTCACATATATTATGATATCGTTGCTACGTGACAGATAAATCAACAGTGAGCAAATGAATCTAAGATTATCGTTTGAATGGCGGAAAGCAATTTTGAAGTGGTATTGGAAAACCAAAAATGTTGTTGAAGTTCAAAAGCAATGTACAGAAAAGAACCGCAACGTGAGTAACAATTGCACGCATCAGAGACAAATCTGAGACTCATGGTACCCTATGCGATGTTCACAAGGGCAGATCTGAAGGCCTCGCACAGCAACAAGCCCCGCGTCCTAGATTATGGTATTGGAACGTTTTGAGCACTCACCGCAGAAATCTACAAAACAATGTACAAGTTTCTACAGCGTTCTCCGGATCTAGCTCCGTTGGACTTCTATCTATACTGTATACCGTAGAAAACCAACTACACTGGCAGCACCTCGGGGAGAAATTGAAATGGCATATACTGCAATCGCTGAGGCCATTTTCGCAAACATTGCTCAATCAGTAGTTCAACGTACTCAGAAGTGTATCGACGCCGATGGTGGGCATTTTGATCAACTGTTGCAACTGTAAAAGTCTAAGATGATTAGTACTCATTATTTTCTGTTTGCATGATTCAATTTTGTTATGTTAACAAGTTTTTATTTGCTTGAAATGTGTATACATTTTTGGCAACTTGTGCATATATTTTCTCAAAAAAAAAAAAGATAGGTACAGGAAAAGACATTAAAATATTTTGGTTTCCATATTAAGTTCAATAGTTGACTTTATTTATGACAGTGAGTTACCTTTCACTCTGTATGATTATAAAGAAATCTCGACATGAGGTCCCAATTATAAAATTTTCCAAGAAGCTTACACAAACTTTTCTTTTCTTAGGCTCTTTCTAATTTTTAACTTCGTTACAAATTTTATTGTTCTGGCAACAGTTTCTTTTCGTCGAGGTCACAAGCGGTTAAACGTTGCAGACGACGATAACCTGTGAGGCCCGAGTCTGCTGATTTGCGCTACGAAGTCGCGGTATCAGGGTCGAAGGACAGAAATTTTAGAACAACTCTTTGCTCTATTCACTGATCGTCGAGTTTATTTTCCCCATGGTTATCTGGATACCTCTTGTTGCGCTGCTCTGGCCGCTGACATTAACTGATTATGTGAAGTATGCTGCAATTAGTGTAAGATTCTTGAAGTTCAAGTTATACGTACATTACGTTGGTGTGCACCTGACGTCGGAATAAAGTTCTATTGGCTCTCGATGAATGATTTATTATTTGCTTACGAAGACTGCATGAACTGCATGCCACATTGCATCATATCATGTGAACTGCATCTACACGAACTACGCGACTGCCTGAACTCTGAAATGAAGTTTGGAACCTTCTAAACTGTGATGTAGCAAATGCGATCTAGCACTGAACTCACCTGACTCACTGTAAATCTATAATAGCGTGTCTCTCATCTTGCACTCCACTCGCCTACACAAGCTCACCTGCACCGCTGACTTGCAATCTATTAAAGCGTACCTTCACGAGGAAGTTTCATACCAATTTCAAAATGTCACCACATAGTCCTGAGAGTTCACGGGGTCCACAGAAGGGTGCTCATGGGTTACTTAGCCTTCATAATATACAAATATTATTAGTGAGCTCTCACCCTTCAATACGCGCTCATTTTAAACTTTTCAACTCTTTGGTCTCTGACTGGGGAGTCCCATGTGAAAGTGAAAGGAACCCATTCTCGCCAAGTCTGCGTTACCGTCTCCTTAGGAATGCTCAACCGTCCCTACAGGATTATCTTCTCTAAAATACAAAATGGCTATTGTTATAATGTGTCCTTGCCAAGTGACAATTCTATTGTTATCTCCCTTCTCTCGCCGGAGACTCAATTAGCAACTGCACCAAGCTACATAATATTCTGCAAATACCTTACTCTTTACAAGGAATTTTCTTACATATTCAAGATTTAACTTATAGAAAATAATTATATAATTGATATCAAATCTCTATTCGTCCATTCATCCTTCTGAATCGTATACCATGTCTGCTAAATATTAATACTGGAGTATGCTTCATGCTATTTACAATATACGAGACAATAGCTTTAATTAACTATAATTTACTCCATACGCAAATGTTTTTCTATGTGGGGTATAGAGCGGGAGATTTGCCTCATTCTATGCTCTTAAAATTTCTCTTCCAACTGCTGTTAAATTCTAAAATATTAATTTAAAATTGTTTTCTAATGATAGTTTTCCTTTGAGTAAGGAACCGCGTTCGGTCACAAAAGTTGAAACAGTAATGTGGTAGGAGCCTTTCAAGCCAGATCACTGATAATATAAATTTTGGCTATGAAGAAGGTAGGTTGGTGGGGGACGGGATTAGTTTATAAGGGTTTTGCGGTAAACAATTTGTGCCCGCTGATCGTAGTTTTCGCCACGGCTGCTGCAGATCACCCCCACTCTTCTTCGATGAGACTCTCTCGAGGGCGTTTCGCTGCATTTTAGTGACTATGTGCCAGCAAGAGCCTGAATGAAACGGAATTCCGAATGTGACTACAAATGACGCTTCGTTATTTACTTTGCTGATGTAGTTAATCTTCTAACGTGAATATCCGGGTGAACTCACCTCTCTCGTCGAACTACGACAAGGTAATCTTGGCTAACGTGTACGTTTGTTGCGCTGTTCAAAAGGTGCCGAGTGCAAAGATATTGTTTATTTAACTGAGTTCTTAATGCACCTCAATGTTATATCGGCATTTAACGTGGCAACTGGCACTCAAACTTCGTCGCCGGAACTGATACTTGGTACTGAGGCCGCTATTTAGCTGATCTCCGCGCGACGGCAGCCACACATATTTGGGCCTGGAAAATTCCGAGACTCCCGTTTAGGGAAAATCTAGCCCTTTTATACACAACATCAAAACACACAATCCATGGGCAACGGCGCGAAATACTCCCACCAATTTTGTGTTAACGTCTTTCATAGGTGAGTGCTTACCTCACTGAATTCTATTTCTATTCGCTTGAAAATTTTTGTCAAGCCAAATGCTTCGCTATTTGTCAGTAAAATAAATTTAAACAGATTTCATACGTTACTGTAAACTTCTTTTTCTACTCGGACACGTGTAACTTTGCCACCACCAGTTCGGTTTATGTCCTGAGGCCGGGCATTTCCAATTCTAGCTACATACCAGAAGGGATTACCTTTCATTGTTTGACGTTTGCCAATTCTTTCTGCACTCGGAGAGTGACGAGAGCTTTCCCTTACCTGGTTAAAATTTTTTCACGTTATTCCTTAAATATTACAAAAATTATGAGTGCAATTAAACACTATGCAATGTTAATTCTACATGTGGCATTAAAGTTCCTCCACTGAAAGAAAATGCACAACATACTTGCATCTAATTACTGAGTTGCTGATTCTAAAATTACAAATATTAATTATTTCAATTACTCTATAATTGACGGGGAGCCAGAGACAGCTTCAAAGTTTTGCAATAAAACTGACAAATAGCAATTAACTTCTATGTTAAATAGTCAGAAGAATATTTCTGTACTGATCATGATACCTCTGTTTGTAAACGTTCTAACGCTATTAATCATGAGTTAGTGATTCATTTTTATTCCCACTTCTTGTGCTGTGTTTGTAGTTATAATTACTGTAGGAGCATTTTAGAAAAGCTTGTGACATAGAAATACTACTGTTTGTGCATGTTACTCCTAGGCCCCTATATATTTTATATTTCTTCAAAAAATTTAGCTTTAATAAAACAAAATACTAAAAAATAGAAAAAACTAACTTCCCTAAGGCAAGCAAGACCCCTCTTGAGCGTCCTTTTTATTCTGACATGCCTTCAAATCTTTGACTTATTTCTCTCAGAATTAAGAATTTTGGCACAATTGCCAGCATCAAAAATCCTACTCCTCCCACATATACCGATCTATTAAATTAACATTTTAATAAAGTTGGAGTACATCATTTTACACAAAGATTGACATGGATTTTTTCTCATCCAGCATTTTAAGAAATATTATATTGAGTAATGACTTTGTTTTTATAACACTTTTATGGCTTGTACTAATTTAGTTGTTAAAATAAATATATTAAATGTAATGTCACCGTTTTATTAGCATCGTCTTACAAGCCCAACCACAAAATTTAGTTTTGAAATGTAACATTTGAGGGAAAAGTAGCCTTTTGCAAACATTACAAAATTTAATGAATATTTCTAAACCTAATGTATACTACTCATACCCTGACTTCCAAAACCTAAAACTTTTCAATAGTGAAGAAATTTCCATTTTCATTTCGATGTATTTTTAATTTAACAGAGCGAACGAGTGCAGAAAATAATTTATTTTTTCGCTGTTGCCGCTTATGCAAAAAATTCGGCAAATAGATCTTCATATCTTCCTTTTGATGAACAAAATTTGTTACAAGCACATTGTCAAGAGTTTAGCAGCAAAGATAATAGCTAATTTAATAACTTTTACCCCCCTTTTGAACTTTTTCTTCCAGTATTATGTTTTTAAGTAGTGCAATTGTAAAGTTTTCGTAGTTTTGGCGTTATTATTACTATCGATTTTTGCGTTTCTGGTATTTGACATGTGCTTGTAATATCACTTTAAGTACCTTTTATATCGATAAATAAATAAATAATATTCTTGACAATCCTTAAAAGAACTTTTTTTCAAAAAGGAAATGTACGAGGGCTGTTCAATATACAAAGATCTTACTTTTACAGGCTAATTTCCCGCGCTAAAATTTAACTTTGCAATATTTTGTTATCTTGATGCATAATGTACACGTGGTACTAGTTTCATTGTTGTCACTTCCGGTTCCTACCTGTGAGAGGTGTGCAAGGTGGGAATGTCCAATTGTTCCTGAAGCAAAATAAGGCGATTCACGGGAAACAATGTGCTGCTCTGAAATTCTCCTTTCGTTTCAACAAATCTTCACTTGAGACCCATGCAATGTTACAGGAGGCCTATAGAGACTTTGTTTTTCCCTATAAGACAGCTGGAAGATGGTTTAAAATATTTAAAGAAGGAAGGCAATCAATTTCAAAGTACAGTTCAATTTCAATTCGCAGCTGCAATTAGTGTTGCAAAGGAAGAAAACTTGAACACCTGTGTTATTATAGTGATTATAGTGATCGTCGAATTGTATTAAGATCTTTTTCAGAAGCTCTGAAAATTTTTCTATGTGCTATCCACACGCTTTTAACTGAAAAACTACACAGGAGACGTGTTGTTGCACGGTGGGTCCCAAGATTACTGATTCCCAAACAAAAGGATGCTTGTACCAATGATGTTACAGCAAAGTGCAGAATTTTTTTCAAAAGTATTCACTCCTGGAGGAACTTGGCTGTATCAATTCGATCCCGAGAGCAAACAACAAAGCACTGAATAATCGTCATCATCATCATCATCATCATAAACACCAAAATTCATAAGTAACTGCTTTTGGTGGGTGAGCTATGGTCATGTAATTTTTAGATTCTTAAGAAAAGATTTATTAGCAGGTCATATCTGAACACAACTGTAGCTGAACAATACTACGGAAATGATTTGAAAATCTGCAACGTCGAGTCACACGTAAAGGGCACATTTCCGTGCTACAAACTGGACGCTGCGCCACGATAATGAATGGTCGCACATCCAAAATGTTTTGCTGAATATCTCACAAAAGCCAACTTAAAGTGTAATCCTCGTCCTTTATACAGTCCCTTGTGATGCTTTCCTTTTCCCCAAGTTGAAGAAACACTTTCACGAGAGTCATTTTCCATCATCAGAAGCGGAGGTAACGATTGCTCAAGGATCAATAAAAAATTGTTTCCACCATGTCTTTGAAAACTGGCATATCTGAGAAAGGGCTTTGTATTCAATGGGGACTACTTTGAAAAAGATTGTTAAATTTATGAAGATTAATAAAGATACATTGTAAAAGTAATTTCATTCTTTATTAAACAGCCTTCGCATGCCCTAATTTCCACAAAGATGTTATTTGGTAAAAGATAATACTCAAACTTGCAATGAACAGAAGTAGTGAAGATCCCATGGCAGCCAAAGAACAGTTAGTTACTAATTACCTCCGGATATAAGACGATCCATAATCGATGAATTTTTTACCAAAAAGCTAGTAATACTCTGAAGTCATCACCGCCATCACAACATAATTTTAAGCAACGTGCCTTAAGAAAACAGCTAAAATAGTCCCCCTAACAAGCATACCAACATTAAAAACGAGAATCTTTTATTATAAAAATGCTTTTGAAAACTACAACAACAATGTAAGTTATTAATAATTATAAATAAATTTTCATTATCCGGGAAACATTGAAAATTGCAAATAATTAATTATTGGCGGTATAATTCCTTTCAAAGTCATAATTTCCCTCCTCTTAGTTGGTATAATAGATCCTCGGCATACGTTTAAAGTCACGCCATTTACCACCACTAAGGTTGCTATTGCAGCGTTTATCTTAAAAGTGGGTTGACAACAATGAATTTCCCTCCAATTTCCATCTTCAGCACTAAATTTACCTCCTGAAAGTGGGTAGCATTAATCTTCCCGGCGTTTGAAGTTCTGCCACTTTTCTTCACTAGGGGTGCTAGTGTAGAGTTTACCCTAAATGACGCTTGTATTTTTTTTTCAAAATGGCAGAGTTGGCGTTAAAAGTATGTTCGTTAACGTGTAAAAGGAAAAGAGGTGGCGAAGCGCATATGCATTGACAATTCAATTATAGTTTATTTCTTTTCTCGTGAAATCTGCACACATTATGACGTTTTATCAAAACCGATTTAATTGAAAGCAGGTTATCTTAGGTATGACTACTTTTTCTCTCTTTGTTCTTCCTAAGGGGCATCACGAGACCGAGAAACCAAACTACTGTCAGCAATGCTAACAATTTTATTTGCTTTATTTTAGATATGTGATTTGGGCAATATGTTTGGTAGTTAACACGTTTAAATTTAGAAGAAATTGTTTTCAATTTCCATTTATATTACTTGTTTTGCGCAGCAGGCAACATGATCCACGACGGTCTATGTCAACTAGATAAAGTGACTTGACGTAGCTCACAGGGCTGAAAATCCCTGCTGCTTTGTGCTAAGTGCCCTTGTGCTGCTGAAAGTGCTCGAACGGCTAGCCAGAAGTGAGCGACAGCGGAGTGCGCGGAACTTATCCACACGCACTCTACTTTGTAAATATATATGAATGGGGACGGGTAAATCACTGAAATGAGGGCATTAGTTGGCGGGTAAAATATTGTAACGGTAGGAAATGCGCTGTTATTCCAATTCGCAACTAATTCATATATACAGTTACCTAATTTGTCGGCTAACCCCGGGAAAATCCTAGAAACCGGTGGACCCAGTGGCTTAACGAGTAAATCGTTGTGATTGTGGCAAACTGCTCATATTCAACTCACACCTAATTCGTATATATATATATATATATATATATATATACACATATATATATACAGTAACCTAATTTGTCGGTTAGCCCCGGACAAATCCTAGAAACCGGTGGACCCAGTGGTTTAGCGAGTAAATCGTTGTAATTGTAGCAAACTGCTCATATTCCAACTCGCAAATAATTCAGCGAGTAAATAATTGTAATTGTGGCAAATCTCCATTAACTGCGGTAAAAAAAAAAAAAAAATCGGATGGTAGCATTACAGCCCTCTACCGTGTCTTCACAAGCATAGCATAACGCTCTAACCGTCTGAGCTATTACACTTGATGCTAAAGCTTCGTTATCTAGCTAATAGCTGTGCCAATCACTACCTTCGGCTTTCTTGGCCGAGGTACTTTCGGCTCTCTCCGCTGTCGCTTGATTCTGGCTAGCCGCTCGGGCACACAGCAACAGTGCTTTTCAGCCTTACGAGTAACGAAAACTGATAGTGTCGCACGTTCAAAGTTACGGCGGTAAGGTAGCGTACTAGGCCCCATCGGTTTGGGTTTGGGAGGGGGTAGGGCGGTTGGCTTGGACAAACAGGACTTTGAAAAAATTGGATATTTCTACGTCCCACCCCATCGACCTCCCGCACCTTGATGAATCCTTACCTGAATGGAAATGAGCAGTGGCATGAATTTTACTTGGCGTAAGTGGTGGGTCATTGAAGACTGGTAGTGACCAGAGGCGGACCCCTTGCCGGAGGAGGGACCTTTACTACAAATTACTCAATATATGCAACACCACTTCCATATTGTAGAAAAATAAACACGTTCATTTTGTATATAGTGTAGGTACTGTATTATATTACACTATGTTTCACTTCATTGCAGACATGTATGTCTGAAGAATATTAAAACATGTACGTACTTTATAAAACACAAAGTTACACTACATAAATAAAACATGTATATGCTTAATGAATAAAAGTTTATGTACTTACAAAAACACTGATACACTACATAAATTAAACTTGCCAGTACTTATTGATTAAAACGTCTATTTAGATGAAAAATAAAAATACTATATATCCCACAGCACAGACTAAAATATTGACAAAAATTGCCAAAAAAAGACACTAGAGTCCCTGACGAATTACAGTGTGACAACGCACGCCGCGGGATTTTCAGAAGGAAATTAGAGGGAATTTCAATACTTAGGAAGGATGCAGCATCACGTCTACACTTTTTCATTGGAACATCATCTACAACCTCAACATTCCTGCTATGGTGTCGCATGCACAACAACCACATCACCTCCAGAAAAAAATAAAATTTTGCAATATAATGGTTAGATTGCAAATTCAAAAACAGTACAGCAGTTATCTACATAATTGTGAAAGTAACTATGCGTACAAGTAGTCACAACTATTAACACATGTCAGTGGAAGAGGACCAAACCGACGCTAACAATGCTTCAAAAGTAACATTTCGTATCATTGCAAATTCAAAACAATTTCTTCTAAATTTAAATGTGTTAACTACCAAACATATTGTACAAATCACATGTCTACAATAAAGCAAATAAAATTGTTAGCATTGCTGACAGTAGTTTGGTTTCTCGGTCTCGTGATGCCCCTTGGGAAGAACAAAGAGAGAGAAAGTAGTCATACCTAAGATAACCTGCTTTCAATTAAATCGGTTTTGATAAAACGCCATAATGTGTGCAGATTTCACGAGACCAGAAATAAACTATAATTGAATTGTCAATGCATATGCGCTTCGCCACCTCTTTTCCTTTTCTACGTTAACGAACATACTTTTAACGCCAACTCTGCCATTTTGAAAAAAAAAATACAAGCGTCATTTAGGGTAAACTCTACACTAGCATCCCTAATGAAGAAAAGTGAAATGAGGATTAATGCTACCCACTTTCAGGAGGGAAATTTAGTGCTGAAGGTGGAAATTGGAGGGAAATTCCTTGTTGTCAATATGCTTTTAAGACAAACGCTGCAATAGCAACGCTAGCGGTGGTAAATGGTGTAACTTTAAAAGTATGCCGCGGATCTATAATACCAACTATGAGGAGGGAAATCAAGACTTTGAAAAAACTGTAATGTCATTAATTGATTATGCATTTTTCAATGCTTTCGAGATAATGAAAATTTATTTATGATTAAATTATTGATCCCTTTGTAATTTTTAAAAGCATTTAATTTATTAAAATGTTTCCTGATGTTTAATGTTGGTATCCTTACTTCGATTGTACAGTTTTTCTTATAGGCACGTTGCTTGAAATTGGGTTGCAAAGGCAGTGATAACTTCATGTTATACTAGTTGATAGGTAAAATTGTGATCTGTGGCGGATCGTTTGGTAACCGGAAGTGAACAATGGTGATTCGTTAGCCGCCAAGGGATATTTGCTACTAAAAGATTTATAACTACTATATCGTAGTTAAAGAAACAATAAATTAATTTAATTTATTCCTTTTGTTTTACTTTTTTTAAAGAATCGAACTGTTATACTTAGCTTTTTTGTACATGCCGTCACTACAGTAACAATTGAGTTGTTGGTCGAACCCATCCTAATTTCAGATTCTCTCTTTGTCTCAAATCGTCTGCAATCCTATCCAGTTTTCTTTTTCACACCTAAAAACTAACCGATCACTTTCGAGAAGTTTTTTGCAAACTTATTCCAAATTTCTGGTTCTCATATCTGCCCTTCATCCACTAAAATGGTTTATAACCCGATCTCTAGTTGCGGCAGCTCATAATTTTGAACACAAAGAATGAATTTAAACTCTGACGCTGCACTATTTGGTTCTGTTACCTCCAATTTTTTTTACAAATTATTCATTCCCGACTTAGCAAGAGACAAGCCCTAACCTTTCAAAGCTTACAGCAAGAACAACTGTGTTTGCTCCTTACCGTACAGTAATGAATCGGTTCCTCATACCTCGGTTACGTGACCAAAGACAGTTTTCCTTTACCTTGATGGAAAAGTAAAAAGTTTCTTTGACAACTTTACTATCAAACAGGTCTCCTAACTTCTTTATAAATATATTTAAATAATAATTACTTTTACATACGTTGTTCCAATTTGTGACATAACTTATGAGCTACTATACACTTAGCTTTTGATTTTGTAACAGTAAGTCTAAAAGCACATATAGCCAGCATGTATTATCGAAAAATACAGGAAGCAAAGTTTAGTGACACTTTGTGCCTTCTATGTAAGCCATCTGGGTTGCATCTTTTGAGGTTGAAGGGAAGATTACGGTTATATTTATTTACCTTAGTATAGTAAAGAAACTCAGCGGAACATTGCACAACTTAGGAGAAATACACTTCTGCTACCATTTATGTTCAAACAAATATGAACAAAACAACTGTACTTCTGGTTTGTTGGCAACCTATCAAATTACAGTCTTTAGTCTGCAATTGACAGTGTACCGCAACAGTAACAAAGCAGGCACCAATCAAGGCACTTCCGGCGGCCCCCATTGTCTCCTTGGTTACGAAGTAAGAGAAGACAAAGCAGTGGATGACGCACTGCGGGAACTTCGTCTCCTTTCCCCGTGCACCACATCAACCCAAGGGAGCTCACATCACCCCTTGGGAACATGACATCGCTTCTGTATGCCAAGTTTCGCCCGTACCTCGCCCACCTCCTCTGATTAGCCTACCCTCTGGCGAGACAACCCCTCGGCACTGACATTATAGATGCAGTGTGGTTTTCAAGACGCTAGGAGAGACACGCTTCTGCCAATAGTTGATCCAAACCTCCCTCCCTGCGAAGAGCTTCCCTTCCTTTGCGAACCAGGGTCCCATATTCTCTCCTTTTTCCCGTCCGCACCATTCGAGCATACCGATGTCCTCTTCTCTTAACGATATTGGGTCAGGGGAGCAACTGGGAAGTTGTCGATCCTCTTTGTAGATGTGGGGATCAAAGAAAATCTTTCCGATTTTCAGTTTGTAAAAGTTTTGTGTAGGTATTACTCTCGTAGTCATCAATTTGATAAGAAATAACCTTTTTTATTTGGTTTATTTAGGACGCTTTTTGACATCCTATGTCATCAACGTCCTATTCAAATCAGGGTGTTAAATGGCCGACAAATTTTGCTCAGAGGCCTCTTTTTTTCAGGCTTGATGTTGCTTATCATGCCGTAAATGTATAACATGGAGCACGTGGCTTTACTTCCCTTCCGAAGGAAGTCATATTTAGAATTTTTACACCCGAAAAAAATCCATCGGTCCTGGCTGGGATCGAACCCACGATCTTGGGTTTAGAAATATAATACTTTTGTCTTCTATTGTTCATTGCTGTCTGAAACGTTTATTTCAATGTAAAATAATGCTTTACTCAGGATAGTATTAGCGCATCACCTATTCTACTAGCCACAGTTACCCTACATCAAGATTCTCTTCACTAAATACTGCGCTGCTAAGGAAAATGGCCACACTAATAAGGAAACCCCTTGCATTAAGAGGTGATGTTCGATTTTATGTAAAACGCCGCAGATTGTTGCTCATATTCTGCTACGTGCAGGTGTTTGTACCGCTTGTTACGAAGTGGCACTTGTCTTAAAAAACGCTACTGGTCCATTGCGGTGTTCTATCAATATAGCCATTATATTCAGATGCAAATAAGTGACCAATGAATTTCGTATGGTTTTGTTTGTACAACTCCGAAGGTTTTCCTTGGAGAATTTATGGTGTTTTTCAGGTATAATCATTAATAGGACTTGTAATTTTAGGTGGCAAATATCTGGAAAATACTTATTTTGTGTGCTAAATAATAAAATATTGAACAGAAACGAAAAAAAGGCCTTAAGTATGAATAATTTTATGTCAATATTATCAGTACGCAATACTCCCTAATATAATTTATGCTATGTTTCCCCAATTGCTGAATAATTCCAGAATACTATGAGGCATATCTACAAATTATCCATCTGAAATTACTGACGATTATCGTGACTTGTATTGGGAAAAAAGAATGCGCCATATCACAATAAATCTGTACAGATATATACTCACAGTTACAACAATATGGTTTTCTTACTGGCCGTCCAAATCAGTAGAAAATTTTCAATTAGTGAGAAATTCACTACTTTTTTTCAAATACTTTTCGTTTTTTTTTCGTTTTTTTTGTGTAACAGTTATGCCTTAGGTGCACTGAAACTATATCAAGTTTTTTTTTCAGCATTACGAACATTTGCACTGCTTTGACTGAAGGATTATCCCATGGTTTTTTTTTTTCAATTGCGCTGCAGAGGAAAGACAAATTGGTAAAGACGTTTTTAACACTGTGTCACTCAACATTTCTTGAACTAAAAATAGCCTTAAATTCCGCATCATGTTGCTGCAAACTATAACATGTGAGTGCTTTTTCTTTGATTATCATTAAACACAGTAAGGAAAAATAACTGAAAACTACCACCCCACAACGCCAAAAATTAACTGCAACTGAGTGGATTCAACTGAGAGCCCAAACACCGTCGGTGGCAGAACACAACGGGGCTCTCCAATTAACCACATCTTTGATATGCGTCGAAGGTATGAAACTGGGGATTTTACAGTGATCTGGCCTAAGTTATAATTGCGGTCTCTTTAATGTACGACTAGCACCAGGTTCATGAACATTTTCTATAAATCCATACTTAGAGCAACAAGGGTGAGTCCGATCATCGTTCATAAAACCATGATATGAGAAAATAGGCATCAAACTGCACGCTCATACGTTTGCAACAACATATTTTGGAGTCCACACACTATACTAACTGCACATTATCGCCTGGCGAGGAGAGAAAGAGGCAGGGGTATGTGATAAAGTATGCAAAAACTGACATAGAGTCTTGGAAGTATATATAGAACAGTCCATGATAAGCATAGCATTATTCTAATAATCAAAATAGCATTCGCTTGGATGTTTATAGCAACGTTAATGCTCTGTTAGGAAAAATGCTGTTTCAGCCACATGATATGAAACACAAGGCAAATTGTAATCCTTTTCCTGCAATAATAGGTCTTAACTTGAGTTGTTCATAAAAACCATTTAATTAAAATGGAATTACGTGTATTTCTAAGCAAATATTTGAAAATGGGTACTCATATATTATAAAGAATGTGTATATTTGTGTGGTATAAAATTCAAAATGTACACTGAGTTTACCAAATCCAACGTTTTAAACGTGCGAGTTAATTTTGCCGTGCAAAGACTATGAATTTATGTAAGGATCCGAGCCCTATCATAATTCATGACAGAAAATACACAGATAGAGCCTCTGTAACTCTGTATCTCAAAATAGACACAAAATCTTAGATTTTTGTGTGGGTACATACACCTCGGTATTGAAAACAGCGTTTCTGGATGACTTTCTGTGTAATATGATGCAATATTGTGTTTACGTGTTCCTAGAGAATGTCTTCTGTTATGGCAGATACGATGTAGGCAGTGAGCTATTTAGATATCAGACAGTTTTCATTGGAGGAAGCTCTGGAGTTCTGCATGCTAAAGCGGAACAGACGCAGTTTGAGAGTCATTCTATGACATTGTCATTTTCAAAGGCGTCTCTTAGAGCCATCTTCGTAAAGGAGTACCTCATAATGGAAGATTTCCCTATAATTCCGACAATGCTATCAGCGATGGAACTTGATGGTCAAATGACGACGTCACCTTCTCTTTCAATGAGGCAAGTTTGTTGAAGACCAATTACAACAGCACAAAAACATCGTTGAAAGTTACATTTACCCCTATGAGGCAAAAACAACTTTTTAACTGTAGCTGCCTATCCGACTAACCATATCAATGTCTTATACAAGCCTTCAGTCAAACATGGTGCTACAATGCAATTTTTCCTGAACAGGGCCATCCCCATGGTCTAGTGGTCAGCACTCCTTTTACTACATTTGGAGGCCCCGGTTTGATTCCAGAATATGCTATGGAGCTTTTTCCTTGGCTAGAAAGGATCCCATGGCGTTCATGGTCTGGTTAGTGTGGTTCTGAATAGGTTTAAGAATTCCTTGAGACACCATAATCAATTTTCATCACTCTGTAAAGTAGAAAATACGACCACACCAGGGAATAAAATGCTCAAGTTTCAAGAGAATAGGGTGATATCGGAATTTTCTTTTGAATAACACTGTATTATGTAAGAGACTCCAATGAATTTATTTCATATGCATAGATTACAATGTAGTTATTCTTATCCTTTTAAATGTTAATACAAATTGTGATGCAATAGTATTAATTCAGACTTTTTAAAATTTAGTTAAAACAACATTTGCCCTTTTAAAGCATGTGTTGTATAGTAACTGAAAGAAAACCGGTGACAACCAAATGCAGCCTACTCATCAAAACATTCGATAGAATCATCAGCAATGCGGTTTGTTCCAAGCAGGATTGTGAAATACACTCTTCTGTTTTCAATTGGTTTAAGGATCGGCGCTGCAACTGAGTCACAGGGTAGCACTAAGTTTGGAGACAAATGTTGCCATGTTCAGCTAATTCTTCACACAATAGGCAAATAGACGGCATAATGTTAGTTCTTTCCTTAAGTTGCATATGCCACTGAAATGAGTAGACTCTCCTGTCTAATAAGTAAATTCATAGTGTATTTTAAAAATTATGAAACAGAATTAAAGGTAGAAAAAAGGTGTACCTTCCGAGAAAACGTTTCTTTATGAATTAATGTCTGGAGCGCCATAATTACGCATTATATTGAACCAAACGTATTTTTTTTATTTATAACTGAGTGTTTACGAATTGTAAGATTTGATCGAAAAAGAATCAATTATTTGTTCATTATGCTTCTTCGATTTAATAAAGAAGTACTGTTGAAATCAAATAGTAATGTTCTCTACTATCCACAACTCCGGAAAGAATGTGGGAAGTGAAAAACCGCATACATTACTCCATCTTCAGATCCACTGTCCAAAATTCAAACCCCAAATTTCTCCATTTAATTCGGATTCAAAACCCGTTGCACTAGCCAACAGTATAGATGCCGTGACTGTTGGTTATGCCTTTCCCACAGACAAGAGTGGCTCTTTGATTAACTTGTGAAGATCATGGTGGCTAGAAGACATATTTCAGCCCAATACACAAAACTCTAAATCTTTATTAAATACCAGCATTACGTTTTGAATACTGACTTTGGATTAGTTCAACAGCTTATTGTAGTCATGGCTTTTATACACGGTTAATTCGAATAGTATAAATTGTAAACTTGACTATTTAAGTCAAAGTTATTATTTGTATTATTTAAGGACGCTCTTTGACATCTCATTCCATCAGCGTTCCGTTCAATTCAGGGCGAGAAACGGCCGACAAATTTTGCTCAGAGGCCTCTTCTTTCAGGCTTGAGGTTTTTTATCGTGTCGTAAATGTACGACACGGACCCACGGCTTTACTTCCCTTCCGAAGGAAGACATACTTACGATTTTTACGTCCTGAATCAAAGTGTAATGTCTCATTTAACAGTAACTTAATATAATATAACATATAACACTATTACTGGCCTTGCCGTCTTGTTTGTCATCGTTGGTCAAATATTATTTATTTAATATTCAAATACAGACGAACCGTATTCCACGTTACAGTATGTTAGGGCTATAGCAATGCTGAAGATGTCCTATAAAGTTCTATATATACATCTGCATATAGAGTTATTGTGGTATGGAATACCCAAATCCTATAAATATATTTAAATATTCCATTATCACTAACAATTTGAGTGAAGACAAAGACTGGTTAAAAGTATTTTGTTTTCAGTCGATGTAAAAGAATGGGAAGAAGAAATCATTGGTGAAACTTTCTTTTGTATTGCTTGTCCATATTGTGTTCCAATTGTATATAATGTTCTTTTTGAAGGTTGTTCTTTATATAAGTGATCGAGTAGGTTGTAAAACTAATATCATGATTTGACCATTCGCAATGTCCTGCAATAAAATCAGCTTTCCGACGATATTATTATTATTATTATTATTATTATTATTATTATTATTATTGATGTTATTTAAGGACTTCTTTAAATTGTAATAATAATTTAAATTATAATAATACTGTTTGGCCATTAGGATCTCATTCAATTCAAGGTATAAAACGATCAATAAATTTTTCTCAGAGGCCTCTTTTTCAGGTTTGAGGTTCTTTTACGAGCCGTAAATCTATAACACAGGAGCAGTGACTTTACTTCCCTTTTGAAGGTACCCGTACTTTGAATTGTTACGCTTAAAAAAAATGAATCGACCCTGGCCGCATTTGAACCCGCCTCTTGGTTCTATGAGGCTATTGCTGTTACCTATAGACCACAGGACCGACAAATTATGCACTAGACTAGTTAGGGAGCCTATACAACTTTGCTTACCATCCTGTCGCCGGGTTACAATAAGTCACGGACTACAAATCACCCTCTCCCCCTACGCCTTTCGTTCATCAGTTTTTGTTTAACTGCCGGACTGTGGCTCATGGCCTGTGTTTGAGTGTAGCTAACTTGATATTAGGTGCTTAACTATACGTGTAATGATTAGTGGTTTCAGGCATATTTTCTTATTTGCGTTGTGAGAGAGTAGTGGCTGTATGACTAAATTAAGTTAATATGTAATAATCAAATAGAATAACATTGCAAGTGAAAATAAACATTATGGGGAACGTCTTAAAAGGGAGTGTAACTGAAAGCGTTCATGAACGTGGTAAAAGAAAAAGTATGGTGTTCCCAAATTAAAAGAAAAGAAAAAGGAAAAGGAAGAAAAAACTTCAGTAAAATCTACGATAGTATTTCATTCACTACAATAATACATAAGGAGCACTTTGTAGCATCTGAAGGTCGTGCTACCGATATATTAGTACAAAAATGAAGTTTAACTAAAAATAAGGTTATATCGAGAATATCACCTTTTGCAAATAGCCATGTACTATTTTCCTGCCTCTCAACTTTTACTTTGAATATTGATTGTGTGACCCAGCTTTCCTACAAAAAAGACCCAGTTAAGTCCACATATATTGTTAGCAAGAGTAAAGTCATATATTACTAAAAAGGCTTCATTTTATCATAATTTAATTATAATTAGTTATTACGAAAGACAGAAAATATTGCTGTATCTCTAGCAATATTCATATAACTGCAAAATAATGTATGGCCTACGAAACACTTACCTGACCACGGCGAGCCTGATAATGAAGTAAAACTGGTATAGAAAGGAAAGGAAAATAAAAATTGGTTATCGCAACTCATAAGTGGCAGAAAGTTCAAGATGCATCAATACGAGGAAGCGGTTTGTATTGTGAGGAAATATTAATAGCCGTGCCGTGCGAGATTTATTCTCTGCTAAAAAGAACTGCTATAGTGGAGAGTTTCTGAAGAAAACGCCATTTTGCAGTCAAATTTCGTCTTGTTTGTATGCCTGTAAAGAGTAGTATAAAAGATCTGTTGAAAAAGTGCATACAAAGGCATCAGTTGAGATCGAGAAAAGAAACAAGGCTTCGTCCGTTCTTTCGCCTGCTGCAATCGTGGACGTTCAACATGGATGTTAAGAAACTCTGCTAAGTAGGCACGTAAATTAACATAACACGTACAATGTCCACATTTTTTTACGAGACGAGGAATCAGTTTTCCGTGGGGCCTCTAATACTACAATTGTGCAGCAGTTTTGAAGAGGACAAAAGTTGAACAATGAGTATAGACTAGAAAGTCCACAGTAAAATAACTGTTAATTTAATTTCCTTTTGTGACAGTTTTCCGTTATATCTTGCACTTTGGACTCATATGTGCTAACGCTAACTTTTTTTGTAACAGTGAACATTTTTAAAAAGCCTACATATTTTACTGCTGTAAAACACCAATTACGTGTAAAACTTACTAATATTGAATGCTGTAGGAAATCACTTTGCTCTGCATCAAATATTTGTTCATTAAATGAGTGATACAATTAATTGTATAGTTCTTTATTTTTTTTTTAATTACCCACTTGCCAATTAGCCTGAATTGACTACAATCTAGGAGATTCGGTTTTCATAGCCTGGTATTCCCTTCCGTATCATACTTGAAATCTTACTAGCAACATCCAGTATTAATGTTATTTAATCTGCATGTACTTACCATAGCTGAAAGGTATTGCTGGAGTGTCCTCTTACTATGTCAACCTCTATATTTCATAAATTTCTATTCCTAATACAGTTAGCTTAATTGAGTTAGGGACAAATTGAGCACTACCGCTTACAGAGGAAGTGTAGCCGCCGCAATCAGAAAAAGGGAGACAAGAGTCGCTGCTCGTAAATTTACATTTTTATATTCATATTAATATTTTTACTTAAAGTATAATATTTTACCTAATTAAAATGAGGCTAATAATAAACTTTAATCTATGATATAAGAAAAGTTGAAAACGATGCCCCTCAGCGGCAATACATTGCCGGCATTAGCGTAGTAATTTTCTTATAGTTCATCTAACTTTCTTCCGCAAGAACAAGGCGTTTCAGAACGCATTTTTTGTCATTAAAAGATCCTGCCTCTTGTAACTTTCTTATTGAACAGTTTCTTTATATGGATCACAATTGCCAGGATACTCTCTTGCGAATCGTCTTACCATATCTCTGCAAGAACGCATTTTCACACATAGAAACCTCTTCTCAAGACTATATTTAACTAAATAAGAGTAATTAACACACGATTTTCACACAATGAAACCACCGAGTGACACACGAACGCACAACCATCTCTGGCATAGTCTCCTTTAAACTAACTACAAGCTGCTATAATCACGCACAGTATAGTCCCTTTTTAATAGTGTTTAACGCCTGTTTTAACCACTAAAGCATCATAGGCAATGAACATTGATGACGCATGAGATGAAATGATAAATAGGGAAAGGGTTTTTTAAAAAAAATAAAAAAGAAACATTCCAGATCTAAGTGTTAGGATAACTCCCCTGCATTTGCCATTTATGAGGACTGAGGAAAGCCAGGAAAAAACCCCACCCTGGTGGGAATTGAACCAACTCCAGAGCTTCAGCTCACGAGTCCGCGTCTTAACGACCTCAGCCACTCTGGTCTTGACGACTTCTTCCAATGCGTAGCCGCGCTCTGCCGATTTATAACTCACATAACCTCATACAAATATTTAATAGGTTATTTTAAACAATGGGTGTCAATGTATACTGTTTTAATCTTATGTATGAACAAGTGCAATTTTTAACAATTTCTTCGATCCATCTCCACTGAAATATAATTTTAATGTATGTGTATGTAAGCCCAATAGTTATATTTTGGGCTTATATAATGGACTTGTAATTAGTTATATAAATATTACATATATATTTGTGTCATAACCTTTAACTTCAATAAAACAATTGTATAAAAGGGAAATCTTCTGGTGTTTTTCCGTTGCAGTAGCTTAAATAGGCCAAGAGGGTCATTAAATTACATAAAGGAAAAGAGACAAGTATGAATCCCCTTTTTTAAAAGTGGTGGCATTGCAAGATTAATATACCTGAAGGATTTTTAAACCGCTTTGGACTTTGACCACTAGAGGCCATTGTACTGGTAGTCTTTAAACTAACCAATGTCAACAAAATCAAAAATAGTCGATGACTCGCATAGTAGATGATTTTAAACCAGTCAATGGAGAATGTATGTTTAAACTTTTAAAGATAGGTGCGAAGTTGCGCGTGCCTGTCTAAACTCTTGGCAATCGTTAAAACCAACGATTACTTAATTTAACTTAATATATAAAGAAGTGCTTGATAGGCTGAGGCATTCAGTTCGACTCAGTTGTAAGTTTTACATGCGGCAAGATACCAGCAGTTCGCAAAAGCAGTTGTAGGGTCGAAGTTGCTGAGGCATGCAGTAATAAGATATATACGCGACGAGACAAATGCAGTTTAAGTTCTAGACGCGTTGAGACGCAACTCAATTCTCAGTTCATATACGTAGATAACAAGTTCTACTTCTGAGGCGGACACGCAGTCTGATATATTAGCTAGAGAGCTTTTAAGTTCATACTCAGCTGAGAAGCAGTTATCAGTCTCGCAGGTCAGTTACACAGTTCCCATATAACAGTTAAGCAGTTTTCAGTCTCAAGCGCCGCGCCACCTATCTGTAAGTTTCACACGCGACAACTAAGTCTACATTTCACGCAGCTAAGTCTATCGTACGCAAAACACCAGAGGACGCGAAAGACTTTGGACGTAATAAAGTACCAATATATATTATATCGCATCGCGGTCCTGCTTAGTCTCAATCAACAAAATACTAGAATCCACCCTAAGAGATTACGTCATTAAAGAGTGGACAACATACCGAAGCGTCCAATAATCAATCTATGAAACCACTTCAAATTTGACATCACAGTGTGAGGCCACTCGACGTCGACAACAAATCACTTCAAAATTGGTGCCCAACCAGGGGCATCCAGCCGGAGCCTACTAAACCGCTTTATAACTTGGCTCACCAGCATGAAACCAAAACAACACCCACGGCAAATCATCTCAAAATTTGTCGCTCAACATGGGGCCACAAACAAGCGTCTCACAATTAGGCTCTAATCGTTGGGGCCGACTTTACCGCTTCAACCTATACAAATTCTCATAATAGGTTTCCTTTTTAACTTCTTATTCGGCTATATTTCATTCTTTTATAACTAATAATACAATAACAGAAGCATTTTATCACAATCTCAGTTACATTATTTGTTATTAACCCAATGCTCTAAATAATGTATAATTTTAAAATGCCATTTTATAGTCAAAAAGGGATAAAATAATGAATATAAAGGAATTTACATTATTGTTATAGTTAAAAGTTGGGGAGACGCGATATTGACTAAATAACAGAAATATAACGGAAGGCAGTAGGTTCCAATATTTTTTTTTTAACTTCTTGTAAAATACTATTGTCTTAAAGTAATTCTGGTGCATATTTTAAGTAATTACAAACAACAAAAAGTGAAAACTGGTTTACTGAAAAGGGAATAATTTCCGTTTTTTTAGTTAAAATTAACTCATATTTAGGGCTAACAAAAGACCTGAAATACATTTTTTTAAGTTTTCTTTGAAGCCCACAACTGGACGAAGCGAGTTATATCATAAGTCATACGCATTATTCTACTTTCATGTTAAGTTATTTAATTTTCTCCAAGAGCAATTTCCAATTTTGGATTACACAACTTCCATTTTATTATTATTATTATTATTATTATTATTATTATTATTATTATTATTATTATTACAGTAAGCGTGATCAATGATAACTTCCAATAGAAAATTTCACGTTATAGTTCTAACCATTGAAGATAAACAATTTCATCACCATACTTCTGATGTTTTTTTCAAAGAATAATTTTTTCTCTAATTTAAAAACCAAGTGCTGTCCCTAAAATTCTCTGGAGAGCAGAAGGATACTGTCCCACCAACTAACGAATCAGGTTACTTATTGCATGTTTTTAGTTTAGGACATTCTTTCTTTGATTCATTTTGAAGCATCTTCTTCTCCTTTTCAGCTTATTTTTACGTTGCTTCTATCTCTTCTCTTGGATTGAAGCAAAGGATTATGACTGCTCATCAATATTGCTTTCCCTTCTTATTCTTTTCCCAAAACAGTACATATGTAATTTTACAAAACATTTTGTAACAACGAAAAAAAATATTAGTGCACTTCCAAAAGGTTTTATTTATTTAAAAACAGAATTAAGTACGTATGGATTTATTGTTCATTTAATATATATTTCAGCATATTTGAATACTGGTGCAAAGTATCTCTATAATATGGTATAGAATTAATCGAGAAATATCTAACAGAATATTTTTAGTTCAAAATTATTCCCAGAGAATTTTAGAGAATTCTGAAACCGATTAACTTGATCACAAATATCTGAATACAGTTTTTTAATGAGAATATCAATAGTATTAAATGCTTTCGCTTCCTGCTACAACGTAAACTGATTTTAACCATTATCACATTACTGCACTGACATGTACTCTTCAAGATTTTATGTTCCAATGACACAGAATGCAACGGCAGAAGAATAACATTTTTTCTCAGAGTCTATCATTTTTATAAAATTCTTTTTCATTTTGGTAGTGCAGATAAATCTTTTTCATCCATTCGTGTGCTTAAATCTATTCAATGTTCTATGTTTTTTTTTCTTTTTTTTTTTTTGCTGTTGTCGGAGTAATATAATATCTTCTTTCAATCAACTGTTCTATTAACAACAGAAACAGGCTAATTGTTCAGAAGATCAGCATTAAACATACGTAAATGACTAATTTTGAGGTATGCTCAATAGTAGAAGATTAAAAATATATAGCGTGGAAGGAAATTATAGAACGAAACGTTAACAGGTGATTCTATGCGATACACGCAACAAATATATATAATAAAGTATTGGTCAATAAAGTACCGTTCAATCGGAAAATCCTTTAAGCCCATTTTTTGGAGTAATGTAGTGTGTTAATGGTTCGGAGCAAATAGCTGAACACTGTGGAAATAGATGTGTAATCTTTATGTAAACAACTTCTTCTTATATATTTTATCGAAAATCCAAGAGTTTACTCACAACATTACATTAAAACATTAAGCAAAAGATTTTCTGAGCGAACATTGCAATGCCATGAACCTGTTTTAGAGTATCCCAGCACATGCACTGCGGAAAGTAAGGGGTAAAGCGATAATAAAGTAATGCCGAAGGCATTCATATTTAAACATTGCCTTTGCGATGAACCTTCTGGTGTATAATACTTCAGAGAACGAACAGAACTTGAACTTACCATGACCAAGGAATACTTAGATTAATTTAAGAAGAATTTGTCGGTCCTGGTTGTGTAGTAGTTACCATACTTGCCTCCTAAACCCAAGATCGCGGGTTCAAACCCGGCCAGGACCGATGGGTTTTTCCCGGGAGTAAAAATCCTAAGTGTGACTTCCTTCGGAAGGGAAGTAAAGCCGTGGATCTCGTGTCGTACATTTACGGCACGAAAAAGAATCTCAATCCTGAAAGAGAGGCCTTTGAGCAAAATTTTTCGGCCGTTTCACGCTCTGATTTGAATGGGACGCTGATAACCTGAGCTGTTAAAAAGGGTCCATAAATAAATCAATCAAAAAAATAAAAATTATTTATTAATTTAAGAAGAATCGGGGCATTGTGCTAGAGAAGATCCTCAAATAAGAGCCCCTTATAGAAGCCATACAAAGTTTTTCAGATAAGGGGAATGTAAAGCAAGTTCATGTGAATATTGAACCTGGACGTATTCTTCGAGCAAGACCACAAATTCTACAACTTTTCGAGAAGATCCAATTAGATACAATCGACAAATAGCGGCCATGGTTGGAGTGTACCATTTCACCTGATGGTAATCGTGCTAGATCACTTTCAGCGCCCCATATCATCTGCAACATGTTCATTGCTTATCTGAGAGAGATTTTAGCTTCGGATTGTATTTTATAATGATTAATTAGTCAATTTGTAGACGTTTTGAGTAGCATATTGTTTACCGGTGAGGCATGTTTTAAGAGAAATGGGAATTTCAATGTTCATAATATGGTCTGAGGTAAAGCCCCACACCGTGCGGCGTTCTCGTTATCAGACAAGGTTCTGTATTAAGATATGAGATTGGACCTGTACATTGGTTCTACATCAAATATTAAATAGCACTTCGTATTCAACTTTTTTTCAAGAACTTCTGGGGGATATTAATCTACAAACTACGCTCTAGATGCTGTTGCAGCACGACGCAGGACTCTCTCACATTACCCACGCTGTCAGCCATTTCCTGCACAAAAACTGGTTTGCGAGAGCCCTGATCTCAATCCCCTAGAATTGTTCTTTTGAGGGAACATGAAATTATAGGTGCACTGTCAACAGTGGAACTATAGAAGAGATCGTGTTTTTCAAGATACTCATAATATCAAGAACAATCATGCAATATTCAGGCGAATTCAAGCAAATGTCCTAAGACGGTGCCAAATCTTTATAGCTGCTATTGGTGTACATTTTGAACACCTGTTGTGATAATGTTCAGCTCTGATATTAAAGTTTTTATTCTACTGATTATTTTAACCTAAATGTAAACAGTTCTCAAAGATTCCATGTTTGAAAAAGTTCATTAATTTGTTCTTTCTTTCCTTTCTTTCTTTCTTCCTTCCTTCCTTCCTTCCTTCTTTCTTTCTTTCTTTCTTTCTTGCATTAAGCTATTGGTGATTTGCTAAAGAATTAACTAACAGAAAATGTTGTGTCTTTAATAAAGAAAATTATTTTATTTAAGACTTTTTCCTAGCGTGGTTTTAGTTACTATGCCGTAGGTACTGTGTTATATCGATGCGTAAATTGATAAGTCAATTGTTTTATGGATAAAATAATAAAAACGAAATATGTAATTATAACAAAATTCAGATTATAGTAGTATACTTTATCAAATATAATTTGCACTTTTACTCCTGTCTTATATAGGGAGAGAGCGATGGTTATCGCCATTTGCGTGAAATGTGCCCGTCGCCTTGTTTGCCATTTGTAGCGTAGTCTGTTGGTAAAAGTGCGTTGTCAGTAGCAGGAAATCGCTGTGTTGCCAAATAAGAGCAAAAGATTTGTTTGCGAAAACAAGAAAATAAATAAAGTATATATTTCTCATCTAGGTATATTAGCAGTTTTATTTTGGTGCATCAAGCACATTCCACCCTGTATAAGAGCTACTATATAGTAGGGAAGACACACACGAACTATTGTTTGAGAACACAGCCTCTCCCACACATGCAGAAACTGCGCGATAATCTGAAGCTTTCATTTGTTCTGGAGAACTTAATTGACAAAAACAACAAAGTTCTGGAACCAGTCTTGAAATGCGTTTGTTTGCAGCAAATAGCCGCAAATTTATACAGCATTTATGACTTCAGCTGCTTCATAACCATATTAGGTTGGGAAATATTACAAAACCAACTTTGTCTCACAACTTAAAGTAGATATTGCACATTAAAATGGAGAAGAGTTACTTTTTTTTCTTCTGGTGATGTACGAGAAGAGCTTTCGTAAAATTTTCCCAAAGCCAAAAGTGAATTGTGCAAACGTTTGGTATTAGAATAAAATCTGTCTCAAGAATCCATGTGGAGCAAAAGCCTGTCGAATAAAAACTATAAAAAGTATTCAGACTCTCTGCAAAACATTGTAATGTCGATTAAACGGTTAAGGAACTATAAGCCCTTACAAAATGAGGGAGGACCTTTAACTCTGAGACCTCCCTAATGCGTTATCCCTGAGCCATTCTACTAGTTGTAAGCACGGGTAAGATTCACACAGTATTTGACTCTGAAGAAGGATTATAGGTAGGGGTTAATAAATAAATAAATATTTCACGCCGTATCACTGGTTATATAAATTTTGGCTATGAAGAAGGAAGGTTGGTGGGGGACGGGAATTGGGTTGCATAGGCGCTGCGATAGATAATTTGCGCTCGCTGATCGCAGGTCTCACCACGGGCCGCTGCAGATCACCCCCACTCTTCTTCGCTGAGACTCTCTCGAGGGCGTTTCGTTGTATTTGGCCGGGCCTGAGTGGAACGGGATTCCGAAAATGACGACAAATGACGCTTTGTTATTTACTTTGCTGATGTAGTTTATTCTTCTAACGTGAATATTCGGTTGAACTCACGTCTCTCGTTTGCACCGTTTTAGGACAAATCTAGCCCTTTTACACACAACATCAAGCGACGCCATCCGTGAGCAACGGCACGAAATACTCCCGCCAACTTTATATTAACGTGTCTTTAGTGGAGTGCTTACCTCACTGAATTTTATTTCTATTCGCTGGAAAATTTGTTCAAGCCAAATGCTTCGCTATTCGTCAGTAAGATGAATTTAAACAGATTTCATACGTTACTGTCAATGACTTTATTTTCTCGGATAAGTGCAACTTGCCAGCCACCGGTCGGTTCATGCCCTGAGGCAGGGGAATTTTCAAACCGAGCCGCATGCTAGAAGGGATTAGTTCCAACGTCTGTCTTGCCAACTTTTTCTGCGTTCGGGGAGAGACGAGAACTTTCCCTTACCTGGTTACATTTTATACACGTTATTCCTTAAATATTACGAAAACTACACTTTGTGAATGCATTTAAATACTATACAATATTAATTTTACATGTGTCATTAAAGTTCCTCAACTGTAAGAAAATGCACAACATACTTGCACCTAATTACAGAGTTGCTGATTCTACAATTATAAAGATTGATTATTTCAATTACTCTGTAACTGACGGGAGCCAGGAACAGCTTAAATTCTTTTGAAAAATAAATATTATTGTTATTATAACTGTTTGCGATTCACTCTCGACATTATGTTTTACATTTTGACAAACCACTCCTTGTACGCAGAGTATTGAATAAGTGAAACAGAATGCTGACATGTAAGGAGGCTCACTAGGTGTTTGAATATGCAGAACCTTCTGTGACCCTTGGACTGAAATAACTTGAACTAACCTACACATACCAAACCTCTTCCACACATCCTAAGGGAGATCTTTGAGTCGAGTTAGTTCCTTACACAAGAGAGAAGAGGGAGGGTGTGGAGCGGCAGGGTAGGGTGGCAAGTGTTCTTGTTAGCAAAGTGTTTAACCATTTAACAGTTTGCTGGTGCGGGGTGAGGGGTGCAGCAGACTACATTCACCTAATGGGTGTCAATAACGTACAGAGGCACCCCAGCTTCCGCGTGCATTACACAAACGGACAGTGAAATTGAATGTTTGGTTTATGTTCGAGGTTGTGAACTCTGGTTGTCTTTATGAACTGCCACTCTAGAGTTCTACAGGGAGTAATAATGTCTTACACTTGGAAAGATACTCGTATTATAAACGCGCAGAAGGTTAAATTGATTTCGTGTTGACTGCCAAAATCTTAAGAATAACGAAAATTAAATTTGTTGTCAAATAGAATTAAATAAATTTGTATACAAATCTTAAAACACTTAAGAAAAACTCTTACTCAGGCAGTTGATCTAAGTCGGAATTTAATTCCCTTTAGATAAATCGCTGGTGAATTTCTACTTCAATATGTTATAATTATTATTATTATTATTATTATTATTATTATTATTATTATTATTATTATTATTAGCTCAGTTAATATATCATAAAGAACTTCCTGTTATTTAGAGGAGTTGATTATTATTCTTGAATAGCCTCCATGTTAAACACTCCTAGAGGAATTTAATATTCTAGCAATGGCTTCTCTTTCATTCTGTCCGATTTCTTGCGAAGAATTTTGAAGGTTAATTAGGACATTTTAAAACTTTTAATACAAACAAATTAAGTACACAATGAATAAATCATAATACAATTATGATCAATGAACTAAAATTTCGTTAGATTTGGGGCACATTTCACAAATAACAGAATTTTGATGATTCTTTTACATGATTTTTAGGTCAACATTCACTCCCGGATATAACGTTTCAGTATTGTGGAATTCTCGTGTTAATCCTCTCCATTTTTAGCAAGATCTTGTTACTGGGCAATTTCTTGGAAGCTGTTGATTATTTAAATGTTTAAAAATTAATGTTCTGCTAATTTTCTCTTTAACGCGCTTCAAAAAAAAGAGCAAAAATGTGGAGAATTTTGTTAAGTAAGCGCATTTCTGGTACTACTCTAGGTTAAGGTTCAAAAAGTTAGAACAGAAATAAAAAAAATCTTCACATTGAGTTAGTTCCTGAGACTAACACAAAACCGAAGTAATGAGCTCAAAATGTATACATGACATAAAACATTGAATTTTAAACTCTACTACGTCAGTAAATTCTTTTCAACTTACTTGTTATATAAAAAAATGGCGGTAGTATTAGTCATTTGTATCATATCAGATTTCTGTACTTTCTCGAAGTATATCGTCACTAATATTGAATTTCAGCGTATTTCCAATATATCAGCGCTCTATAAAGAAGTAATAAAAGAATGCAACCCACTCTTGAACCAATAGGAACAATGAAAAAAATGAAAATAGGAAATGTAAAGTAAAGCACGCATCGTTTTGTATCTTTCTTCTATATGCGTGCTTTCTATTATTTGCACAGAATGGGGGGAAATATGTACAAGAAATTTACGAGTTGAATGGCGGCTTGACAATAAGTATATTGCTGGCCATTAAAATTGCAATGCTCATAAGAGCTAAAATAAATAAATAAATAAATGCCAAAGTCATCTCCTAGATGCAGGATTATCACTAGATGTAGTTTGAATTTCATATCCTAACTCTCGAGCCTGCATTTTATGCAGCATAATTTATATCTCAAGCACAGTTATAAATAGTCACTCATTTTCACAACTACGTAGATCTGACTATAGTCGTGAAAAGGAACGAAGCTGTAAAAACCATGCATATCTATAACTAACTGTAAGTACTCGTAGTAAAACGCAGATTAATGGGTCACATCAGTAGTAAATCAACGGTTTCTATATCACTGGTTTGTTTAGAACGTTCATACACTCTCCGGATAATTATTTCATAAAAATGATAATTGCATTCTATAAAACTGATTGTTTCGCCGAATTACAGCAAATACTTTTGAGATTTTACTGCATTCTCAAACTGCATCACTCATTAACAATTAATGTTCCTTAAACCACCTAGGCATCAAACAACGCTTCTGCTGATATCATTAGGTTCTTGCAACTCCGACCCTGAAGTTAGGATGTTCCATTTTCAAAATTAGTGCTACATTAATCATGTAATGATCACAGTGTAGGAAAGTTAATGAAGTCACCCATTTTATTATATTATTTTATTACTTTTAAGTTTCCAGACTAATAAATAAAATTTATGATCTCCAATGCAGAGGAGAGGGAGATATTTCTGGAGCTAATGAATTTGGAGTCAATTGGATTCTAGATTTTATATACATTTCCCGATTAAGGAAATTCACCCAGTAAGCCACACAATATTGTCACAATAAGGATACACTAGTTGGTAAGCAGATAATGCCTTACCACCATGACCATTTGAATATACTATTGACTTCCATGGTTAACTATAATTTTCAATTTATGGCCTGGTTTCTTAACTCTTTTTACTCTTAATTGCCTCATATCTTCTTCCTTGCTGTAAATTCACCTAATTGTCTTCTTTTCCTATGGCCTCTAAATTTCCTTCCATGATCAGTTCCTCCATTCTTTCTTGACTCATTTTTGTAAATTTTCAATCCGTTTAACTTGATTAACTCAAAAACATCAGGTGAAATGCATCTATTCATTACTTCTTCCAATGCTCTATAAAGCATGTTTGCAAGTATCCCATAAGTTCCAAAATATAAGAAACGTTTTCAACTTGTCAGTCTTCACGCGTTTATTTATGGATTTTATAACATTTTATAAAGAGGTACGTTTAAGTCTTTGCTAATGGGTAAACCCGTTGACAAAAAAAAATGAGTAATCGCCAAGATTCGTTTCGATCGAAGAACTTTGAGGATGCTCGTAAACGCTTATTCACAAATGCATGCAGTGAGTGTACACTGCAGTGGGCCCTTTGCATGTAAACGTAATGGTCACAGTCATAAGCATCTGGAAAGAGAAAGTTATGGTATAGCAGCGTTGACCAAACGGTTTAGAATGCATTGTTCTTCTGGGTAAACTGCTTGGGTTCAAATCCCACAAACATGTTTGTTTTGTTTTTTTTATTTTTGGATTTATAAATGCATTGTGCAGCCTTAATATCATATTTTAACATGACAACCTATAAACACACAAAAACGTAATCAAAAACTAGCATATTCTTTACAAATAACTTAATAAATACATGAACCAAAAACTTTTATCTTCTAAATTGAAAACACATATAAATAAACACAATTTAATATTGCATAAGAACCCTCAGCATAAAGAACTGCCCTCAATCTTCGGGGCATATATGATATATCTCTATAGTAGTGTGAATGAGAGGCTATAACATCCCAGGCTTCCTGAATTTGTGCCCATAAACCATCGTTTGTCCTTCTTACATGTGCAGGGAATGCGTGTGCAGCATATTGGATTTAGATAGAACAAATACTAAGTGAAATATTATAATAATCATTATAATATAGATTACGTTAACGTCTAAGCTTTCGGTACTATGCACAGGGTACTATACTACGAAACTAATTTTTCATAATATGTTACTAAGGTTTACTTAAAAAAAAAGTGTTTTATGTCGGAATTCTTAACAACATCACTGCACACTCTGCCACACAGCTAACAAAACACACATACTAGACAGCTTCTTTAGTGCATGCCATGTAACGCGACTACTACAGTGGCTACTTGCTGGTTACCTTATGAACCACATGCTGTAACGGGTAGGACTTAGAAGAATCTTGCGTTCAAGAGATGACTTGGTTATATTTTGTCAAAATGTGTAAGTTGTAAAACTATACCAATATTCTTTTTTAAAAGATGCTAATCATAGGTCAGCTCTGATACTAGCTTGTTTTGCTTTTTTTTGTTCAAACGTTTATCTAAACAATTTCGTTTAAAATAAAAAATATATTTAATCTTAAACATTTATGTGCTGCTTTATTTAATTTACATTCTGTTTTTGCATAATACCATGAAAGTGACTTATCTAATTTGCTATTATTTTAAAAAACGTACATTTCCTTGATAGACATATATTTTTCTATGCTTAGTTTTAACAATATTAGGCTTTTACCAGCAATTATTTAAGTTTTAGGAATATAATTATTTAAACTTTATTTACAGTTATATTTTTATTTCCTAATATGTTTACATTTGATGTTACCCATACAAGTTTTACGGTTAGTAAGCTTTAGATATTCAAAATAGTTGCTGTTGCTATATATATATATTTCAAGAGGAAATGATCGAAATCGACAAAGAATATAAAATGCTGCACCACAAGAAGGATAATTAAAATAGAATATACTCTAATCTCAGCATTTTTCACTTCGATCAAATGGGGATATTTGAACACTTCTGTGCGTAAACGAACAGCATGTGTTTTCTTTATGGTTATATTTTCTCTTCCTAAGAATCTGCTATTCGTAATATCGCTTATATTCATAACAGTGACATTTCGAAAAGACAATAAGCATACAAGCATCAGGCCCCACACATGACAACCCGAACCGTTCGCTTGACCCCTTGCACTATAGGCAGCCTTCCGTGTAAAGTGACCCCATGGGCAGCGTGCTTCTTCCTTTGAGGCAAAGGCATGAATTCGTACATTTAAACACGTATCTTGTATTGGGGCCTGCAGTGACAACTTCAGTCACTCGTGAGTATGCTGGGCTACTATACAAAGACAGCACTTTCCCACGAGGTGTTCGATGATCGGATGAGGACAACTTCTGTCTATCCCGATGAGGTTCTCTTCTGACGCACTCCGTAACTTGAGGAGAGGGAGCAAAGAGCCACTGAAAAAGACACCGCCACGGGTGGCCGAGGTCGTTAAGGCACGGACTCGTGAGCGGGAGGTCTGCGGTTCGAATCCCGCCAGGACCGTCCTCCCTGACTGGGGTTTTTTCCAGGTTTTCCTCAGTCTTCATAACTGGCAAATGCCGGGGAGGTACCTAAACTTAGGCCTGGAACGCTTCCTTCCTTAAAAAAAAATATCCTTTCCCAATTTATCATTTCATCTCATGTATCATCAGTGTCCACCGCCTGTGGTGCCTCAGTAGTGAAAACGGGCGTTAAACAATACTCAAAAAAAAAAAACTGAAAAAGACCCTACCATAAGTTCCCGTATTTCTACACAACGCCTACGAGTGGATCAGAGATTGATAATGGATATCCTTCACGATGATGATTTTACAGCTTCGTACAACGCATATATCTCACTGAACGCCCTAGACGCTTGCAGTTCTGTCGCTGCACTGCAGATGGAATTACAGTGGTTAGATAACATCATGCGTACCAATGAATTTTCTTCACTCTTCGTTACCTCCATTTTTGACAAGTCGCTCACCAACTGAACTTTGGGGGCGTGTTGAGACATGCAGCTTTGCTCACATATGTTTACTAGTGGCTTCGTTTAAAAGTACATCACATCCACTTTAAATATTATACCTTATATTTTTCGTGTAGTCCTTTGTTCACGAGAAAAGAAAATAAAATTGGCCATGACCTATGAGTTATCCCTCGTATACCGGATACTTCAGAATCTCTGCAACAAACTTTGTAGATCTCGCAAAGAGGATCATTTTTTGTCATGTAACCGATGTTGACTGACGCTTTGTTTAGGACCACAACCTCTGTCTAAGATTGAGCAGACAGAATAATAGTTTTCTTTCTTCTTCTTCTTCTTCTTCTTTTTGAGAATTCTCATGGAGAAGAAATATTATGTATTTAACTCTTCTGGATACAATAAAAATATATTGTTCAAATCCAGGGTTTATATAGGCTCATATATTGCAGTAAGAACAGTGTCAATTAAATGAAAAAGTAATTCAGAAGGTCTTTAAAATGTCCATCTTCGGCCCCAATGCATTCATGACACCGTCGTTCTATTGACTGTCGAACCCTCTTCAACTGAGTGGTCTCTGACGATTGCAGGTCGAAGACAGCGTGTGTGTACACAATCTACTCTTCACTGGTGTCAACTGGCGTGGCATATACGACACTCTTCACAATATGGAAAAGAAAGAATTCAAGCGGCGTTAAATCTGGCGATCACGTTGGCCATGCAATAGGTTCTCCTCTTCCTATCCATTTCTCCCTGTAGATATTGTTGAGAAATCCTCTTACAGCATAACTGAAGTGTAGCAGAGCCCCGTCATGCTGAAACCACATACTCGTTCGCCTTGTAAGGGGCACATTCTCCATAAGTAGTGGCACAGATTGAAGGACCCCAAGGTACAAGCTCCACTTAATCATGGTGGTAATATGACTGGTCCCAGCAGCTGATTATCAATAATTCCTGCCCAGATGTTGACGGAAATCCGCTGCAGGTGAACGCTTATGAACAGTGCATAAGGATTCTCATCATGCTTAATGAGATTGTTCCTACTGTTGAAGTATCCCTACGTAATTCATAGGCACAAATATAAATTACAGTAACAATAAAATGTTAAAGCAATACACCAACGCCAGGTGTATTAGGTGTCATTTACCGTCTTGCTTGAAGCAGGCATAATCAATGAAGAGATCGTGAGTTGGAAATGCAGGATCGGTGATTTAGCGTTGTACAAAACGCTGGACAAAGCGCGGCCGATCCAAGAATTTTTAACAGTGTTTAAGACCCGTTTATAATACTGAGGCACCACAGGCGGTGGAAACTGATAAGGTATGAGATGCAATGATGAATTTGTAAATGATATTTTTTTAAAGTAAGAAGACTTCCAGGCCTAAATTTAAGGTACCTTCCCGGCATTTGCCATTTATGAGGACTGAACAAACTGGGAAAAAGCCCAGTCAGGGAGGACGGTCCTGGCGGGAATCCAACCCTAGACCTCCCTCTCATGAGTCCGTGCCTTAACGACCTCCCAAGATGCTGCACTTTCTGGAGGTGACATGCACACATGAATTCAGGTGAATCGTATACGTCCAACCTGACTGTCCTGATGATAGCAAGCGAATACACGCCATGCAACGTGTACCGGTACACCGAGTTAGAGGTTGTAACCTGGTTAGTAAACAGTAAACTGTAAACAGAGTCGACAACATAAGTGGCTCTCGTAGCTCAGATGGTAAGACGGGAGCAACTGTAGTATGAAGTTGTGTGGTCAAACGGGTGCGCAACTCGTGGAACGGAGCGTCAAAGGGCACGGTTTGACTACACCTACCAACGCATCAGCCAACATCGGTTGTTTAACAAAAAATGATCCTCTTTATAATACCTATCATTACACAAAGATTGTTGCTGAGGTCCTTATTCACACTGTGTACAATGAAGACTAAATAATAATGAAGAGGTAAATGTCCATCAAAATAATTTTAATGTCGTGATTACGATGTAACTGGGAAACATTGAAGTGTTTCTAAATGCAGGCTGTGTACGAAAACAGTGTCATCAAGAAGTGCGGGCACCAGTCAAAGAACCGTCACGGGTGGCCGAGGTCGTTAAGGCTCGTGGGGTTTTAATCCCACCAGGATCGTCCTCCCTACTGTGATTTTTCCCAGGCTTTCCTTAGTCCTCATAACTGGCAAATGCCGGGGAGGTACCCTAAACTTACGACTGGAATGTTTCCTTCCTTAAAAAATAATCCTTTTCCAATCTATCATTTCATGTCATGTATCATTAGTGTGCACCGCCTGTGGCGCCTCAGTAGTAAAAATGGGCGTTAAACACTCCTCAAAAAAAAAAGTCAAAGAGTTAATAACTAGTATAGTGTAGGTTTTAATTATGAATGTTCGAACTTAAATATAGTTTTTTTTATTCTTTAATTTGTTTTATCTGTAAGTACTTGAATTATGGCAAACAGATGAACTAGTATAGCTACACATAATCTATATGTTTTCTCATTATTTTTGACTGAAAAGGCCGTATTCTGTTTACTTCATTTACTAAACGGCTCTATTTCTGTATCATATCGTGGAATTCAGAGCATTGGCAATGACTATAATGATCCATATACTAAGGGTTCAAATAACAGACTAGCATAACTGGGTTTGATTTTCCTCTAAAAGAGAACATTAAATAGGCGTCGAGGACCAAAATCCACACGCGTCATTGTTATTTTATATTTTTTGCGGTTTCTAAAAATGTAAGAGAGCAGCTAATATTAAGGTAAATAAGAGGTTTTGGTTCAAGTCAACCATTATTGCGAGTGTGAAGGAATATACCAACAGCTCTATTGGCCCAGAGTATCTAAACTTATTGCTACTGAGGATATTTGAACTGGATACCAAAGAGAAGTATAACTGAGGATATTTGAACTGGGTACCAAAGAGAAGTATATTGGTACTTATTATTTTGTCATACAGAATAAAAAATGAGATAATTAGTGTATCTTCTTTGCTTATTCCGTATTCAGGATATTAATGAACTGCACTGCAATATTTTTAAGGATTGTAGAAAGTCGTAGACACGGAATTTCAAATGGAGAATCTATTGCCTGCTTGTTCAAAAATATAATTACAGAATTCATTTCTAAAGGATTATTACGCCATTGGCTAATGAAGCTTCCATTTGAAACAATACCACACAATAACGGACGGAATTTGTAGAGCATGTTTTCCTGATGCACTGTTAACCAGTTCGGGTCTCAACGATTGGTTTTTAAACACACTTCACCATAAAATGAAGAACATAAATAACCTACTCCACAGAAGCAATATACGATCTTCAAATCCATGATATGTCGCTTTATTTGTTATGCTACACAGCCATGTTACGGCCACGGGTGGCCGAGGTCGTTAAGGCACGGACTCGTGAGCGGGAGATCTGGGTTCAAATACCGCCAGGACCGTCCTCCTGACTGAGGTTTTTCCAGGTTTTCCTCAGTCCTCATAAATGGCAAATGCCGGGGAGGTACCCTAAACTTAGGCCTGGAAAGATTCCTTCCTTAAAAAAATAAATCCTTTCCCAATATATCATTTCATCTCATGTATCATCAATGTCCATTGCCAGTGGTGCCTGTGTAGCAAAAACGGGCGTTAAATACTATTCATTCATTTCACAGCCATGTTGATAGTTTTATCTAGATTAAGCTGAATTTCAGTTAACTGTTGTTCAGTGTCGCACTATTATTTGATTAGTCCGAAAAGTTACGAGATTCCATAGCACTAAATCTTGAAAATTCTTATGGTTATCTATTGAAAAATCTGCATTTCATCGCTCGTAAAGCAGGTTTGGAGACATTCTAACGCCAAATGTTATTTTGCTTGAACTTGCCCAGCAGCCAATATCCGTTTCTTTATCACTGATAACTCCATTATTTGTATCCGTGGATCACAGATTGTCTATCTCAATGTGCTTGTCTAAGACTGATACAATCTCTGAAATTATTGCTGTATTGTTTCTTAACATTCTGTAACGCAGAACAGGGTTTTAATCTGTCTGTGTTCTTGATAAATAGTGCAGTTTAGTTATCTCCACTAATGACATTATTTTATATTTACGAATCAAAAACAATCGCCGACTATGACATTAAACCATTTCCCTAATATCAGATAAAGTTTAAATGGGTCACATTTAACTGAGCAAATCAGAATGATTACATTTTTATAAATAATAATCACTGCGTGTCATAGTAATGGTCGAGGTAGTGGACGGTGTTATCTTATCCGATGAAGAGGATGGTTATCAAGGGTCAGAATTGAAGCTGCAGCCACAAGAAGACCAGATTGTGCCGAGAGCTGAGATTTTGTACAGCGCGGCAACAAGTTGCAAGCGGAGTAGAAATGTTACGGGAGGTGGAGGCTGGGGGAGTTTGGCAAGGGAAGCTAAGGCGCCTCCGTAATGAACAAGACGGCTGTCGCCTCCTGCCTCAATTAACGCACTTACTGTAAGAGGCAGCTGTAGCGGCTCCGGGGTGCGGGAGACTTCAGCGGGCGCACAGTAAACCGGGACCGACCTCTGCCTCGCTCCTCGCCCATAATTTAACAACTCTCCTCTCCGCCCCGAGCCCACACCCACCGACATGTCACACCTGCTAAGCTATTACAAAGTAGTAGGCAGAGTTAAGTCTCCGGAGCCTTGATCTGATATGCCACTGCGTGTTTCTCTAAACCAAATGATATGGGAAACTGCTGCGTACCATGATTACGTTTTCGAAATTCTTCTCAAATCTCTGTTTAAAAGACAGGCCCGTGTTATATAAATATTTTAGAATATTAAAAAATATGATTAATTAAAAAGAATTATTTATTCACACCGAATTGGACATGAAAATTTTATTTTGGAAAATGTCCCCCCTAATTTAATTGTTTTATACGAAATGATTTCAATTTCGTTTGATTGATTTAGCCGTATTCAATCACCAAGGCTGCATTTAAGCATTAAAAATATCTTAAACAATTTCGGTAAAAATGCCACTTTTGTATTAAATAAAAGTAGCATTTCATTGCGGATGTGTTAATTGACAAAAAATGAATACGGGTACATTTTTACAGAGAATATAATAAAAACAATGTACAGTAGAAGAAATTAGCAATATTCTCAGACACTCAACATGGCGTGCAACAGTACGGGCTGTGATAACAATGCCGGGTAAACACCCTTCGTACGTTCAATCATGACGCGTTGCAACACCAGAAATTACAATTCATTTTCTCCGCAGGAAGATCTTCGAAGGCCTTCACAACAATGGTATAAACTATTGTGGATGTTACCTGTTGATGTTGGAGAGGCTATATGAAAAAATTTCCAACAATTTCCTTAACCATACCTCTTATTACAAGATACCATTTTTGCTGGCACGAAGCAGGTGATCAGAAATAGCCCACCACTAATTATCTCCGCCGATGTATGACAACAAACCTTCAGAATCATGAAATAGCTGCCGTACTTCGTAATGCATGTTCTGAACTGAACACCAGTCTCTACAAGTCTACCCAATGACCCAAGCACTTTTCATATGGCATGTGCATACCTGGTTGATCACTTGGTTAATAGAGCGAGCAAGGCCGTTGAAGAAAAGCAAATAATATTTTGGGACAGAGTTAGTAGCATTTTAGACATTTTTTGTGTAATTGGTTGTTAATAACTTTTTAACATCTTAGTTTTTTTCTAAAATAATGGTTGTATCATATCGTATTTGATATCAATCCTACGTCTTGCTTCCGGCATAGAGTGTGTCAGTGCGTTGTAAATTCGCTGAGTACGTGAGTAAATGGCTGATAAAGAACCTATCTCTATCATGGACATAGGCAGTGATAGATGCACTCATTTATAACCAGTCTTATTTTCATTTACTCTTAAGTATATAGAAAATACATGTAATTAAAATACTTTAGGGCTTACAGGAAAACCTTACCAAATCGATTAACAACGGTCTAAAAGCTCTGTACTCTAAACTCTTATAGTTGCCACTTTTCCTCGTTACAACCGCAGTCTTTGATTGAATGTTATCAATGTTTACTGGCCTAGTGGTAAATGCACTGTCTGACCGCATTAATAATATTTTAGCATCAGCGAATATCAGTCTAGGATTTAGCAGTAGACAAACGTAATGTGTAGTTGTGTCAAATGACGAAATTACAACATTCCTACATCTACGAAAGAATTTATCTACTTGTTCCTTTCTTTGACCTGCCAATGGTTATCGATTTTTTTTTTGATTGGTTTATTTACGGAAGCTCTTTAACATCTCAGGTCATCAGGGTCCCTTCAACTCAGGGCGTGAAACGGCCGACAAATTTTGTTCAGAGGCCTCTTTTTCAGGCTTGAGGTTCTTTTTCATGTCGTAAATGTACGACACGGGACCCACGGCTTTACTTCCCTTCCGAAGGAAGCCATTTTTACGATTTTTACGCCCGAAAAAATCCATCGGTTCTGGCCGTGTTCGAACCCGCGATCTTCGGTTTAGAAGGCCAGTATGGTAACCACTACACCACTAGGACCGACAATGGTTACCGAGGACATCGTGGCAGCAATACCCCATCTTTGGCCTATACTGAGTATTTTATACTTGGCATTGTCAAGGTGATATGAGAGTTGCTTTATATTGCTCTCGAGGCTGGTAGAAGTTTCAGCTTCAAATATTATACGTTATAAATAATGTATTGATTGGTAGTACAGACAATGTGTATTAGTGAAGTATACCAAATAATTATAACATAAAAGTTATCACTTCATACTAAACTTGTCATATTTTAGTAGAATATTCATTACAATAAATTAAATGAAAACTGTGGTCATAATTCCCTCTTAAAAAATTTTAAGGATTTAATCGTTTCATTTTAATGATACTTTCTTAAATATTTACGCATAACATGCCATATTATCGGAATAGTTATAATAAGTAAAGGCTATTTATATTATATTCCATCACTATGTTTGCTTGTAAAGTTGCCAATATTAAGTAAGCACCATTTTTATACAATACACTAATGAAAATTAAATATAAACTGGCAAGATTCATGTTGATATGGATGAAAATTTAAGAAGTTTTCTTATCCATTTAACGGAACTGTCTCAGAAACTGTAAGAGCTCTGAAAAAAAAAAAGGTACATAGGAAGTTTCAAGTAGACTTTATGTATAGTTTAGTTTATGCTTTCAGCAAATATACCACTCTACAAATTTAATTAAGCATATATCTTTTAATTGCTTTAAATTAATAACTTCAAAGGCTATATTCTGAAAAAGAAGAAAAAAACTATGTGCCTACTGTTTCTGCGGTCAGCAATTTATAGATTTGAAAGGGTTCGAGTACGTGCCTTTTAAAGAATATTAAGTTGAATATAGTAAACAAAAAGGTATTTTCTTGTTTTTCTGTGTAAAACCCCGTTTGGTCACAAATTAACAGAAAATCAATACGCTCGTATTGCAAAATCACCAAGAATTAAGGGATAGCTACTGTTCAGTCTGTTAGATCGAGTGGTGTTCTTAAGGCATGCAGATGCCATGTAAATTGTACTCTTATATCACTCAACCTCCTCATTAAAAAAATCAGTCAACCGGCCAGCTTGTGTCTCAGTATCTATTCATTCCCGGGAGTAATCTACCAGTTGAATGACTCACACATAACTGTAGTCGTGTGCCAAATTTCTTGGTACGTGTCTTTTGCTGCGCTACATTACCAGTTAGATTTTAAAATAATTAATAGTGCAAAAACTATAAGAGATACAAATAAAATGATATTAAAATAAGTTACTCTACTTATCTCTAGATACTCTTAAAAATAACTTACTCTAACCACTCCCAACCTGTATACTCTACACAGGCTATTTTCAATGTTTATTAAGAAAGTATGTTTCTGAGAGAGCTGGTGAATGAGATAAAAACAGAACAATATTATTTTTAAAAATACGTAAATAAATTCTTCCCTTTTAAGATGTATTAAAAGCCATTATCATCACGCCAATCTTGTAACAATGTAGGTAAAAGATATAGAGTAATTTATTTGCAGGCAGAACTTACGGTGCTTTACAGCTTAGATCATAGTACAGATAGTGTCAGTAGGTAAAGTTCCAGATCAGCCGGGTGAATTAACAATAAACCAGCGGTGGGCGATTAAGATTATGTTGGGAAAACTTGTGGCAAAACTATGAATCAAAAATGAGTTGGATTAAGAGAATGTGTTAGGTGTGGGGTAGGAGGGTAGAAATGGTACCAAATTAGAAATTAAAAATGTGAAATAGTGGAGTAAAAGATTTGACTGCAAATTTATAAAATAAAATTAGTTGTATTAAGGGAATGTGTGAGGTGGTGGGGAAAGCATGGGGGCAAAACTAGGAACTAAAAATTGTGCGGTGGGGATGGAAGGAAAAATTTAGCGGCAAAACGGTGAACTAAATGTTACATACACTCGCCAAAACCGAGAACTAAATTTACATACACATATGTTGAAAATAAACATACGTGTATGGTGTGGGAAAACGTGGTGGCTAAAATTAGAACTTAAATATATAAACAAGATAGTGGTAAGGAAAATGCTTTATGAGTTTGTAAAAACAAAATATTAGCAATTTAAAGCATTTGTTGTGTTGCAATGAATATAATTTTCACTATATGATTTATTTTTACATAAAAAAATTAATTTTGAATTTAAAAATATTTTTATTCTTTCTAAAAAGTTATTATGCTGCTAAAAATATTAAATGTGTACATGTTTATTAATTTACTTTATATTAGAAAAATAATTTCTAAAAACAGTTTTATATTTTCAAAAAAATTGTTACTGTTCCATCAAAATTAAATTAAGTTTTGGTTTTACATTTATAAGCAAGCAATACTAACTTGGTGATGGGGAGAAATGTTTAAATTTTTGCAAAATAAGTGGCTAAGTTCAAAAAATTATTATTCACTGTTGATATAAACATAATGATGGTAGCGGTGAAAATTAAACTAAAATGTGCAAATAATATTTGGACCTATCTTAATTGACGCGATGCGAAATTGACATTACTACAGGTGCCAACCAGCTCCTGAGGAAAATTATGCAATGTAAGTAGTAAAAAATATCATGGAAACTCACTTGATTCCCGGAAATAAATGTTGCATATACCCAAGCAGTGAAAGCGTGAACTACGTAATGGTAAAAATAGAAGTTTAAATACACATGATGGTGGAAATAATAAATACGTACTGAATATCATCGGAATTACATGTTAGCAAAAGTATTTGTTTGCGAAATACCAAACCAAACCATTTACCCGTGTACATACAAAAAGAATTGTTAAAATTACAAAAATTATAACAAATTTTAAATAAATATATTACTTTGCAAGCAGAAGTATTTACTTTTATAAACCAAAAATAATAACTACGCTATGTATTTTTAAAGCGTAAATAATACATATATTTTAACCTTGTAAATCTTTTTGATAACATTAACAGAAACCTAGATTATTAGTTAAAAAGACAATTATTAATTTACAAACAATCTTTGAACTAGGTGATGGCAAACATAAGAAATCATAATTATACATTTTTAGTAATAAATGAATAAAAAACGCATCGTTTAACCCTTTCCAAACAAATATATTGTCGGTGAACTATTGATGAAAATAAGTTTGAACCTGCAAAGTAGAACAAGGTCACCTATAAACAACACCTTTTAGATAGGTTTACGGCAAACAACCTCAGGGCCATATAACTTCATACTGCTATCCAGGGAAAAGCTAGTTTGAGCCTCTAGAGGATTAAAAGGTTTGTAGTAACATGTAACATCTATTTGATGAATTGTGACGATAGGAAACGGAAATATGTGTTGTGAGACATATGAAATAAAATTTTCCAGCTTGCAAAAAAAGAAAGAAACAAAGAAAAGAAAATATCCCATTTGGCAAACAAAAATGACCTTAAATGACATTGAGCAATTGCCATTTCTGGCAACCGCTTTGGGAATAACATGTGTGTAAATACCTACAAACGAGGATACGTACAGCCCTATACATAGCAATATTTTACAACATACAAAATACAGAAATAAAATTAGGTATTAACTGGCAATAAAATAATGAAATGTTATTATTTTATTTAATATAAAATTAAATAAATATATAATTTATACTTGTGCATTCTTAATGTTAGTATTGAAAATAATAATCCAATATTTCACAGCACTCAAATAGGAAAAATTTAATAATATAATAGCCTCAATAAAATTAAAAAAATTGGTTAACATCTTTTAGAATTGTAATTTTTGAAATATTAGTATTAAATATGTAGAGGATATTTCACAAAACACAAAAAAGGGAAATGTGTAGAAATGACGAATAAAATAGTATTAATAATAACGAACACACGGCTTACCTTTGAACGTTCTTCATTATATATGCCCAGATAATATTAACTGGGGTAATTAAATATATTACTGAAAATTATTTACGTAAAATACTCTACATACGTTGCAATATAATATATAAAAATGCATAATATGATATCAATGTCAAAGATGTTACAAAATCTAAGAAAGAAATAAACATTATTATACTAAATGAAAGTACTAAATTAATGTAATATCTAATGAAAGAGTTTAGGGAATTCTAAGAGAGAAAAATCGATATTATGCCAAATATAATTTTTAGTGGTGTTTAACGCCCATTTTTACTACTGTGGCACCACAGGCGGTGAACACTGGTGATAAATGAAATGATAAATTGGGAAAGGATTTTTTTAAGGAAGGAAACGTTCCAGACCTAAGTTTACGGCATCTCCCCGGCATTTTCCAGTTATGACTGAGGAAAACCTGGAAGAAAACCTCAGTCAGGGAGGACGGTCCTGGCGGGATTCGAACCCCAGACCTCCCGCTCACGAGTTCGCGCCTTAACGACCTCGGCCATCCGTGGCGGTGTATATATAACTATATGTTAATATAAGTAAATAAGTATATATTTTAGGTTTGTAGTTGTTAATAGTATTTCACAACACATATATAGGAAAAACGTGATAATTTAACATCTGCCAATAAAAGATTGTTGGTGAACTACTGAGGAAGATATGTTTGAACCTGCAAACTGGGATAAGAACAACCTCAAACAACACCTTGTTCATGTACTGTAAACAATCTCAAGGCTATATCACGTCAAACTGCTATCCACTAAATAAAACATGTTTGAGCCCGTACAATACTAAAGTATTTGCTGTATAAAGCTAGATTATTAATTAATAAATAAATTAAAATGTATAACCAAATATTGGAATTACATGTGGCAAACCTAAGAAATCGAATATACACTTGTTTATTAAAAAAATAAATAAAAACGTATCATTTATCACTTTGCAAATAAAAAAAATGTTTACAACTACCAAAGAAAACAAATTTTTAACCGGCAAAGTGATACAATGATAACTGTAAATAACACGTTGTAGGTTTGCTGTAAACAGCCTAAAGGTTATGTGACGTCAATTGCTACATCGCACCCACACACACACACACACACACACACACACACAATTTTAACTTTGAAATAAAATTATTTTCAATTTATAACATTACAAAAAATGAAAATAAACTTTTTCCAAAATATGTTACTTTGCAAACAAAATTATTTTCAATCTTTGATTTACTTTTATCAACCAAAAATAAGTACTATGAAATATATAAAATATTTTTTTCATTTATTTCACGCGCTAATAAGTTTTATCAATTACTGCCACATAATGTCTATAATATACCTAAAAATTAAAAATTCAGACCTGTTAGCATGAGACCCTCTAACACGAGAAGAAGTGCAAATTATATCAGAAACGAAAAGTGTTGAGCAAGATGCTAATGTATTTGTGAGAAGCACTAAGTTACAGAGCAACTGAAATAAATGCATTTTGTTTTATTGATTGAATATATACGTGTATACACTTTAGATACCCAAGTGATTAATAATATTGATACTATTTACACAATTGGTGTTGAAAATTGGAACTGCAATGGTGGCGATCAGAATTCAACTTATGTATTTAATGGTGATGGGGAGAAAGACGTGGTGGCAAACTATGAACTAAAAAAATGAGTAGGAATAAGATCATGAATAAGGTGTGGTGTTAGACATAGTGGCTAAATTACGAACTTAATGTGAGCTGGACTAAGATAAATTGTGCAGTGGGGAGAAGTGTGGAATGATCTGGCGGCAAAACTGTGAAATAAATGTTTCCTACACTTATGTTGAAAATTAAAAAGCCTTACATAGTAGTGTGGGGACACGTGGTGGATAATTAAAATATATTAAAGATAGTAATGGGAAAACGTAAGCTTTAAAATAAATATAATAATTTTTTAACATTTTGTTACGTTGCAAAGAAAATAATTTTCACCTTTTCTTTGATTTATATAAAAACCTTTTATGAAAATTAATAATATGCTTTTAAATTTTCATTGTATAAAAAATAAAAAAAAACATTTTCAAAAGAAAGGTTTCAAGCTGCTAGCAAAAGCTAAATTGTGCAATTATTTGCACATTTTCATTATAAAAAAAAAATTTTTTTTTGTGACGATGAAATTTAAATGGTGGTTAAATTTGAAACTAAAGTATATACACAATCTTTGGGGGGAAAATACGCATATATTTATTTACTTACAGTATGAACTAAAACCGTTCATTATTTTACTAACGAATGTTACCCTATTAATATCGTTCCTTTTGTAGGTAGTAAAATATTATTTTTCAATGCTAACAGCAAGAAATTACCGAGTGTAGGCAGAGAATGGTAAAACATATTTATTCTGACTACCCTGAAAGGACATCACAAATAGTTGAATGTCCGAGATGCTGATCCGACACAGTGAATTTAAAAAGCGTTTGCAGATTCTTTAAAATTTGCAAATAAAAATCTGCTAAAAAACAGACCAGTAATTATAAGTATCACAATTTACGATGACAAGCAACCTGCTAGATAGTTTAACATGGGTGTGCGTATGTTCGTTCAAGTGAAGCTTGAGGTTATGTTAAAATTCGTGGAAAAAGCAACACAGTTTTTTTTTTTGATTAATTTATTTATGGACGCTCTTTAACAGCTCAGATCATCAGCGTCCCATTCAACTCAGGGCGTGAAACGGCCGACAAACTTTGCTCAGAGGCCTCTCCTTCAGGCTTGAGGTTTTTTTTTCGTGCCGTAAATGTACGACACGGGACCCACGGGACCCACGGCTTTACTTCCCTTCCGAAGGAAGTAATACTTAGGATTTTTACGCCCGGAAAAATCCATCGGTCCTGGCCGGGTTCGAACCCGCGATCTTGGGTATAGTAGGCAAGTATGGTAACCACTACACCACCAGGACCGACCCAAGCAACACAGTGCAATAAGGACTTTTTGGGGGGGGTCACTCAAAATTTCTTGTATTTGGACGAAAGAGTAATTGGATTCATGCTACAAACACTGAGAAATTGTAGCAGAAACAAGTGAACCGTCAAAATAAAAAATAAAGACAATCTGTGTTTACCTCGAACCATCGCAGTGTGTAAAGCCAAAAGTGATAGGGGTGTAAATTATAAGTCGATAGCACGCTTTGAATTTCTGCAAAAACAGAGGGCTGTAGCGACGTACGATGGCATAGGCAAACCCGATGGTTTGTTTACTCTCAACGACGTGAGACATTTTGGGATGGTACTAAAGAGTAATTCTAACAGTGTAATCATGGTCCACAATAGTAAAACTGTGCTCTACAAAACGAAAAACAAAATTTTGCGGCCATTGTTTTAATATTACACGACAATCACTTTAATACATTTGTGAACCTACACGGTGTTTTCAAATGTACATAATATTGGCGACAGTGCAATTTTCCTTCATAAAATACAAAAAAATACACCGATGCAACCTAAACTGGGTCAAGTGTCATCAGCGGTGTCCACCGTCGTTGAGAGTAAACAACCATCGGATTTGCCTATGCCCTAGCACAGCACTACAGTCCTTTGATTTAGCAGAAATTCAAAGCTTATTACCGATTTATAATGTACATCCCGTCCATTTTGGCTTTACGTACTGCTGTGACTCCAGATAAAAACAGATTTTCTTTTTTCTTTATTTCGACGATCCACTTGTTTCTGGTATAACCACCCCAGTGTTTGTACCATAAACTCGATACTCCTTTAGTCCAAATACACAAAATTTTGAGTGGCTCATCCAACAAAAACTTCTTATTGCACTGCATTACTTTTCCCACGGACTTTAATATGACCTCGGGCTTCATTTGATCGAACATAGCACATTCATGTTAAATGTTCTAGCCGGTGGTGATACTTATAAAATCCTGGTGAGTTGGTTAGCAGATTTTCATTTTCAAATTTTAAAAATATCGGAAAATACTTTATAAATCCAATGCACCGGATTTGTATCTTCGGGAATCTAACTAACCGTGATGTCCCTTCAAAATAGCCAGATTAATTTTATTTTTTACCGTTCTCTGCTTATGATTGGTAATTTCGAAAGACGGTTGCAAGGAGGTAAATTTATTGTTGTTAGCATTGAAAAATAGTAATATTTAACAACCTAAAAAAAGAAATTATATAATAAGGTAGTATTTGCCAATAAAAAAATAAAATATCCTAGTTAATGTAATAAGTACATAAATAGATATATATTTTCATCGCCAGTTTACGTATATTATTTTAGTTCTAATTTTAGGCACTATTGAATTTTCACCACCAACAAAAAATATAATTTCATAGTATAAATTAACAAAATTTTATACAGTTTAGCATTGTGTTAGCAGCATAATTATTTTTTTAAATTTATTATCTTTTTTGTAAATGTAAAATAAAAAATAATTTTCAAAATTAACTAGTTTATAATGAAGTAAATAAAAAATGAAATATTGTTTGTTTGCAAAGTAACTACTTTTTAAAAGTTTATTATCTCTTTTACTAAACTTAAAACTTTTATCCACCACCATTTTGTCTGTATTTTTAGTTGCACCACGTCTCCCTACACCACCATTGTAAAATATTTTAAATTTTCACGATAAGTGTATATAATGTTTAATTCAGCTTCGCCCCCAGGCCTTCCCACACCCTTCCGAATCACACAATTTACCTTAATTGAATGCATTTTTGGTTTGTTATTTTATCATCACGTTCATCCCCATCACCTCACACACAATCTTATTCCCAAATGTTTTTTTCACTTTACAGTTTTGCCACCAAATTTTCCTTCACCATCATTGCACACATAATGTTAATCACCACTGCCGCCATTGCAGCTCCAATTTTCTACACCATTTGTGTAAATAGAAATGAAAATTTATTGAAAGTCTAAGAAAAATGGGACTTCATCTATCTAGCCCAGGCCGTTTTAGGTGTAACCTCCACAAATACAAAATTTTTATCACATTTTTTATTTTTCTCTAAATAAATACTGTCCCACAATATTGCTCTCCTTTAAATCTCTGATATTCATGTTTATATTCGTTTTGTTCTAAATGTTGCATAATTTACAATCAACTTAAACCCTAATATTTATTACTAGTGGAAAGTAACCACTGTTTGAAAATAAGTTTAAAACTTTAAAATCATTTACTATATAACTGAAACTAATAAGCCCTAAAATATAATCTATTACACTTTGGTCATTTTTATTTGCAAATGTAAATTTACCAAACTGATCTTTTCCATATTTTCCATTTAAAATGTCAAATGAAATTGATTCACAAAAACTCTTCAATTTTCACTGCTTATGTCTACTTTATTAACGATTTCTTAACAAAAACTACAAACCCTCCTGCTATTCTTCCTTTCTTAGCTAACGTTTCCACTTGCCTACGAAAATAACTAAAATCGCTACCATTTATATCATCCTATTTTAACCTCATCTCTACCACCGCCAAAATGTCTACCTTCGCCACTAATCGATATACAGTTTCATTAGTTATTTTTATTTCTGTAACCCTTCACATTTCCAAAAACTAAAGTGCCTTACCTTCTCTACCTACTATTGAGAACCCAATGTACTTTCAAATAGCATTCAATCGTTTTTTACTTCTTAGTTGAATTCCTACCGTTTTGCCACTGAACATATTCAGAACTCTTAAAGATCCGCGCTCTAATGATACCACACTTCCTTTCCTTTTTTATGTTTTTCCCCACCACTCAGCAGCCATACTTACAAACTGCTGTTTGCGATTGTTGGATCCGAGCTGCTAGCACCTCCAATCGTAATGGTGTCATAACTTTCATTGGTGAAGGCGCGGAATCGTGAGCGGGATTCTTGGGTTCGAATCCCGCCAAGACCGTCCTCCCTGTCTGAGGTTTTTTTCCATATTTTCCTGTCCTCATAAATGGCAATGGCAAATGCCGGGAAAGTACCCTAAACTTAGGCCTGGAATGTTTCCTTCCTAAAAAAAATCCTTTCCCAATATATCATTTCATCTCATGTTTCATCAGTGTCCACCGCCTGTGGTGCCTCAGTAATAAAAACGGGCGTTAAACACCGTTAAAAAGTTACTGCCTTTGGGTACTAGTGTTGTTTGTATTTCTTGCTAATAAACTCCCGTATTGTACCTTGAACATACTCGTACAACAATATGAATTTAAGTTCTTCGTGTCATGTATTTTCCAGTGTACCTGCCTGCATCATCATATGTTAAAATTATACTTACCTAAATGCGTTTTTCCTCAAGGTCTTTTAACCACTAGCGACGTTTAACTTACTGAGGCGTCTACTAATTTGACGTTACCCGCGGTATTCTTGAGCGGTAGAGCTGCATTCCCAAGTCAATCCCGAGCAATAGCGGAGAAAGCCGAAGGTAGTGCAAATTTCAAGATATAGATAATTATGTACTGAGACACAACGACATAATAGCTCGGACACTAAGAGCGTCATGTTATAGTTGTGAAGTTAGTAGTTTCGTATTTTCGAATTCTGATGCTCTTTTTTTTTTCCCCCCCTTTGCCACCATTACAATGTTTTAACATTGTACTACGCCCCTAATGCACTATGCATTGATATTTTACAATTTTTTTCTTCTGCAATCAAAGGAGATTTGCCACCATTACAGGAATTTATCCGCCCTTATCAACTTGTATTTATGAAAAAGAGGCGAGCGTAGACCGTAGCGAACCACAGCAAACCATTGGGGTCCACCAGTTTCTAGGATTTACTCCAGGTTAGCGTTAAGGTTAGTGTGCGTGTGTGTGTGTGTGCGCGCGCGCGCGCGCGAATTAATTGCGAATTCCAATAAGACAACGCTTCGTAAATGATGAAAATGTCATTTTTGTAATCAGGTATAACATATTGCAGCCAGAAAGTTACATAGGTTATATTACCGTTAACAAAATATTGATACATGCAATATTTACCCTTTTACATGTGGCCATGCAAACATCTCCCATTCGCGACTGAGGAGTTCGGCTTTCTTTACTGCTCAAGAATTTGGTCTGCGGGGAAAGTCAAATCCTTATCTACCTCCGCCTTACAACATCATTGCAGTATTAGAGGAGGTTATGTGATCAGTCAGTCGCTATTCGCTGCAATTTCGTCAAAGGCCGCTATCTTTCCATCAGGAATATCCGCCATTGTCCTCAATAGCCTGCGTGAACTCCGTTCAAGATCTAACTCAGAGATTTTCTAAGTAGATACCGGGGATCAAATCAGCAACGCTAACCACTAGATCAAGAAGGCATTCTACCTAAATATAAAAGTAAAAAGAAGTTCAACTTCGTCATCTTAGTAATAAACACATGATTAATAAAAAATAAACAGGAAAATAAAAATCATTAAACTAAAGTGTAAAAACTGAAAGATACATGAAGCAGTTTCAAACATAAAACACGATTATTAATATTTATAACTGACATAACATGAGTTTTTTACTATTGGGGCCCACAGACGGTGGGCACTGATGATGCATGAGATGAAATGATAAACTAGAAAAGGATTTTTTTTAAGGGAGGAAGCGTTCCAGGTATAAATTTAGGTTACCTCCTCGCCATTTTCCATTTATGAGGACTGAGGAAAACCTGGAAGAAAACCTTACTCAAGGAGGATGGTTCTAGTGAGTATAGAACCCCAGACCTCCCGCTCAAGAGCCTGCACCTTAACGACTTTGGCCTCCCGTGGTGGTATCCCTAGGTGAAACAATCTGCAGAAAACAACCGGATTTTTAATAGTAATGTGTAACAATCATATGTTACAAAAGAAGTAAACAACTGTGTCCCATAGATACAAATTCCAACATTTTAAACATTTATTAATATTATGGGAAAAGGATAAAACGATTTAATAAATTATTATTTTCTATACGCTAAAGAGTCTGTAGTAACATTTTAAAATAACCACTTATACTGGAATAATACCTATCAATTGCCAGGAAGTGTCTGTATTTTCAGGAATATATGCTGAAACTTTGAAATAAATGGGTTTTTTTGTAAAATTTATCTTAATTTTTGCACAAATAATTGCAGCAGTGACGTTCAAAGCTTAAGTCAATATAATAAAATGTACACAATTAAAATGATAAATAAAAGGCATTTGTGTTAATTTATTAAGCAATATATTTTATAAAAAACAGAAAAGTCACACCTATATTTCGTGTAATGGCTTCACAGGAACATTTTATTTCCTTGATCACTTGTGCATTCTAAACAGTTTATTTAGTTATTCTAATTTCAGGCATACTGATTTAAAACAATTAACGTTCATAAGCTAAATTTTATTTTCGTGTTACCCAATATTCATTGAGAGCAAGGGAATTCTGTATGTGATGGCAGTCATTTTTTCTTCTGTATCGTACATGATGACTGAACTTTTTAGTTTTCCGAAAATATGCAGCAGTTTTCCAAGGAAATCACAACTGGTATAAAGTCTAAAATGAGCTCGTTCGTCTGGAGTGTTCCTGAAATGGTTTTTCCACTGTTTATTAGATATTCTGGTCTATATTTTTAAGTAATCTTTTTTTTATTTTATCTTTGATACCCAACTCAACATTTTGATAAGAAATTTCTTTTTTGAAGGTCACAGATAGCTTTATATCTTTTTTTTTTTTTGCCTGTTCATTACCATATATTAAACAGTGCCCTGGGATCCACCGTAATGCTATCCTAATGCTAATGCTAATACTTTATTTTAATTACAATTTTAGGTGTCCTTATTTTTATCAAAAACTTAGGATTTCTATTGATGTTGGTGAATAATTTCAACCAATTACTTGGATTATAGCTGTTGAATCAAATATTACCTTGTACTCATTCCGCAATGCAATCGGAAATCGTATACACTAGCGAAAATCGACTGACCTTTAATAGATGCCCGATTCGCAGTAAGATTGCAATTACAATTCCGCTGACGCAGACAATTGAGCTTTCTCTGTCTTGTTTATCGTGCTTATTGATTCAGTTGCGTGCGTATTAAACTTTCTACTGTGTATTTGTTTCTTGTGGAGTATGCCGAGAATTAAATGAGCGCTAGAACAATAAATATTGATTTATGACTGCTATGTGTAAAAGAAGTCGTACATATTACATTGGAGAGAAATTTGTGAGTAATTTCCAAGAGCAAAATTTTCAGATTGGTGAACAAAATTCGAACCCAAAACGATTTAACTGACAAGAGACAAAGACCAAAACCCGGATTTTAAAAGAGCACAACCTTTGGGAAATAGGTTATCCGTTAGGAACTTCTCCTTGGAAGTCTTTAACACTATTAAAACAGCTAGGTAGTGTTCTGTCGGCAGTGAGTACAAAGCCACTCAGCTGCTGCAACTTCATAAATTACTGCTATGGATATTTGCCTAAAATAAAATCTCTAGAGGCACTGAAATAAAATTCTCGGCATAAAATATGCGGGAAGACAAAATATTTAAAAGGATTTATGTATATTTCACTGCGAAGTTACGCATTACGAGTATCTACTGTGATGGTGACTACAATATTTATTAATATTTACTACTAATAAATAACGAAAGAAACAAAAAGTGTACGGTATTAGTTCCGACCGCGGGACACAATTTCCCTCGACAAGTGATGAGGCCGTTACGCAGAAACATTTTGTTGGGAAAATCAATTTGTGATTGTGCATCAAAATGAGGACTTTCTACATATACATTTCTGAAGGTACTCAAGTGTATATTAAGTTCGTTCAATGTTATCAGTCGTAGGTTGTCATTTGCTGTACAACTAAGGTATAATATTAAGATATATGGAATGAATGAATGGTGTTTAACGCCCGTTTTTGCCACAGAGGCACTGCAGGCGATGGATACTGATAATACTTGAGATGAAATGATATATTGGGAAAGGATTTATTTTAAGGAAGGAAACGTTCCAGGCCTAAGTTTAGGGCAACTCCCCGGCATTTGCAATTTATGAGGACTGAGGAAAACCTGGAAAAAACCTCAGTCAGGGAGGACGGTCCTGGCGGGATTCGAGCCCCAGACCTCCCGCTCACGAGTCCTCGCCTTAGCGCCCTCGGCCACCTTTGGCGGTAAGATATATGGCTATATAGTCCCGCGCCTGTGTAATTTAGTCCTATATTTGGAAACTATCAATGTAGACGTAGAGCCGGTCTGTTTCAGGGTTATTTGATCAATACTATTTCCACAGAATTCCTCACTTAATGAGGTTGAGTATGCTGCTATCAGCCAATGTACCAGCTTTTTCTCTTTTAAATCTAATATTTCATGGTTGACCACATCAACCATATGCAAAATCTAGGTCGGATCTAGTATGGTTCATTTCTGAAAATATTAACCAACCTATATTCATTGAACGATAGCGAGTATTTCAACCACTTAAAACACATGAGAGTGAATGTGGTTATATTTTGCTCACCACAGCTATCTGAAATTAATCGAATTAGCTGAGCTAATATTGCATTTTATTCTTCAACAAAATTTACACATTACAAATACCGACATGGGTTGCCAGGGTCGTTAAAGCACGTACTCGTGAAGGGGAGATCTAGGTTTGACTAAAAAAATCATAGTATCATTTCATCGCGTGTTAACAGTGTCTAACGCTGGTAATGCCTCAGCAGTAAAACTTGTGTTTAACACTATTAAAAATTATAATCAGCCCACACAATGTCATCAACCTTATCAATGCTCACATATGTTTAATACAGAGCTGATAAAAAGAAGGGGAACCGCTTAGCTTAGGCTACATATTGGTCTCATTGAAGATTGCATCCCACTGAGCCTGCGTGGAGAATTTTTGCTTGGTTTTAATTGATTGTTGGCTGTCGGAGTTCAACATTTAGAACTTTTTTTGTATGGAACTTAAAGTTTCAACTTAAAATTTGTATCTACATGACTCACGTGGGCAAATGCAGATATTTGATACCGATCGAATGTATTTTGTCTTAATGCTCTTTGGTGAGAATACTACGTTTTTATTTCACTGTTTTTTTATTTAGCACCTCTAATATTTGAAATATTGAATGACATACGATAGGAATATAAATAACAAAGACAATTTAGGAGAGAATAGTACAAATACTAATACTAGTCCTATCAAGTGCTCAAAATATGAAAGTAAACGAGAATTTTTTTAAAATTGAAGGCCACAAGGATCTTGCAATTTTAAGGGCCAAACCTCAAACTTAAGGATATATATGGTATTTTAATAATAAAGTAGCAAGCTCTTTTTATCAAGAGGAAACTTCTCCAGAGTTGATGAAGAAATTTCTTGCAAAGGGAGGAGGGAAGCAGAAGCTCGGTGGAAAGTTCCACTCGAAGTAACAGTGCGGCAACAGTTGCAGCAGTAGGAGCTGCTCACAAAGTAGTTTCACTTTGCAAAAGAAACTCCATTTGGTTGGATGATGGCGGACCGCTTGTTACAGACTGAGCTAGGTTAACTTCTGGTTCGCCCACTTGGCCACAGAGCGGCGGGACCTCGCACTCCATGCCAACTGCTACCTTCTATCTCTTACTTCTCTTCTGCGGGAGAGACATCCTCTCTCGCTATCTCTCTCTCTCTCTCTCTTTCTGAAGGAAGCAAACTGGAAGATGACGTCTCGGGAAAAGTTGTGCAAACTGGGAGCTACGGGTTCTTATGCTCCAAGAAAGGAGTAGAAAGACAGACAGGGAGAGGGGTTGGAAGAGTGGGGATGAGGAAAGTTCCCCTATACCGGCCAGAAACTTGCACAAGAACCTTCAGCACCCCCATACCCTCCTGTGACCCGCGTGCGCTTATAAGTTTGGGAGCTCAGGCATAGTGGGGGTGTTTTGAAGGAAGGCTTTGTGTACGTTTGGCATATAACTGGCTAAAGAATACCGGCGAAGGGAGATTAACCAGACTTATAGCTTGCAGTGTCATGGCATATCACAGGTTGTTAGCTAATGGGCTCTAAGGAGTGTTTCCCTTAAGGTCAATAACAACTCCGTCAAGAAGAGAGGGAGAGTTTCAATTATGAAGAAAATAAAAATGTTAAGCTTTTGGCAGCTAAGAGTGCATAGCAACTCAGGGGATAAACAAAACCCTTTCTCATCTTAGAAACACGTGTGTCAAATTGCTCTAAACACACTATTGGCTTCACAAATATATATAATATACTTAATGATTTAATAAATAATTAAAAATTTTAGAAAAATTAGATGGCGATTTCAGCCATAGAACATATTAAGCTTAAGATTTTTTAAACACTGTTAGCTTTATATATAACTCAGCATTATTTAATTTTAATAGCCAATTTTTTTGCTACATTAGAGGCAGAACTTTACATGCTGCAAAAACGTCGCAGATTACACCACAGATGGAAAATAACTCCGTACTGAAAAGCACTCGATCGCAATGAAACAAAGTGCACTTTTGGGTCGTTTAAAGAAGGTACCGCTCTTTAATTTAAATTAGATTATTACTATATTTAAAGCAATTTGTGAGGTGAGGTCTATCGTCCATTTTTATCTTTCCTTCTCAGATTTCAAAAAAAGAACTCTGATATGGTATTTTGTTTGTACAGGATAATATTTAGTGACTAATAGTGACTATTAAAACGGAAATGTTGTAAAACTCGATATTATCCACGTTTGAAATAATTTATTTAAACTCAACTGTATATGAATTGACAGCCATAATATCTAGAATTCGGTATATTATTGCGATTACTCATCTTCTAATACGTCAACCACAGCAATAGTTGGCTCATTTCTCATCCAGATAGTCTAGTGTTCCTTTGGTAAAATTAAAAAATATATATATATATTAACTCCTGTTAATGTGTGGTGGTGCCAACAGATACTTCCTGATAATTACAATCACTATTTTTTTCTTTTTAGGCACTTAAGAGACCAAAGTCTTGTCTTTTGTAAATCCAAATAGACATTAACTTATTTAATTGGATTTAGTATGTAGGACTTCACTTGGTATTTCTATTTTATTTTACCTCATTGTCCCAACGTAAGTTAATCTCTTGATCTTCGTGATATCCATAAGTTCTTCTGAAGAAACCCAGCTGTCTCTTTTGACGTTCATATTGTTTCCTTGAATCGGTCTCGGCGCGTGTAATACAGCTTGTGTTGACTTTGAGATTATTCGTTTTTCTTGCAAAAGTGTAACCCCACCAGTATCTTTATCAGTATACATATATCCACTTACAAAATATCAGCTTCTGTTATCTGCAAGGCACATCAACTTTATGCCGTATTTGGAAGATTTCTTATGCATGTATATCTGGAACAAACAGCGACCACGAAAGTTTAAAAGCATTTCATCAACATATGTTCAGGTACGAATTAAATACACAACCTGCAATTTATTCACAAGCTTCAAAATTAATTCCGAAATTGCAGCCGTGGGATCTCTTTTCTTCTTCTCTTCTCTAGTAGCGGCATTGTCAAAGCGTAGCATTGATATTTCTCTATTGAATCGATGATGAATGATCGTACATAAAAAATACTTCTCTTCCAGAACCATCTGCTGCAAAATTTGCCCTACTGTTCTCGTGATTCGATTTGAATGCCGTTGTGTGCAATAAGAGTCCCAACAGTGGGCAAAGCTCAATCGGGTCTACGTTAGCATATCAATGCAATGAGGATCTTTACATTTCTCCCTTTAAATTTCTATTTTCATGTTGGTCCAAGTAAGTCTTTTACGTAGCATTTCTTATATGAGGGGTAAATTCCAAACTTCCTTAGTTGTTATTAGTTGTTAGGTATTAAGTTGCAAATTGTTAACATCACTTGCGTGCTCATTCAGCCACGACTGTATTACAGACACGAAATCTGGATCGCTTGGACGATTTGTCCTAATGCTACTTGTGGGTTACCTTACACATGCCGCACGTGCTAATATTAAGTGCTACAGTTCTCACTCGCTAACTGCTGGAGATAAACTGAAACTCCAACAATGCTCAAGGACACTAGTGCTTAAGGTAGACGGAAGTTAAGGGGCACCAGAGGCAAAGTTCAAAATTATCAATCGGTCTGTGTGACCATACCTAATAAGATAAGGGTAGTAAAATTATAAACATATCAACAAGGTAATTTAGTACGTAAGAAAAATATTAGGTTAAAATATGTCTTAATCGCGTATTAACAGTAATATGCTTTAATTAGGTTTTTAATATGGGCCCGACAGTTCCTGAAAGTACCAGTATAAGATTGCCATAGATCAGAAAAAAAAACTGTAAAGAGTAAGAAGATGAAGTATTTCGATGTAAGGTATCGATAGTAAATAGTGATGTTGTGGTCTGGTATCGAGGCCACGATGTTTGGATAGTTTATGAAAATGATATGTTCGTTCCTTAAGACGGAGCCAGGATAATACTTCGAGAGATGGAGGGATATGTTCAGACTGAAGAAATGGAGTGCATGCAAACATGAATACGTTGAAAGTCGGTACTGAGGTCAGTAAACAGAAAGTCACACTTTTCGAAGTGAGGCGTCAAAAGAGTTTGTAGCAGAATCTTTTTTCGGGGAAAACGAAAGGAAATTATTGTCTCTTTAACGCCTGTGTTAATGAAAATATTTCATGCATATTTCTACAATGTGAACATTCCGGTTTTAGGTTTCTATCGAAAAGCAACCCTAGGGTTTATACTGACTCAGTAAAGAGGATTATACTATTGCTCATTTTCACCGTGGATAAATTTTGTAGGTTTGCAGCATTTAACAACCACTAATGACCCAATACAACTGTCTGCGACTTGGTTGAATTTCGTTTAAGTTCAATATGTATATGTTGCGAATACGCAACGGCACATAGCTCTTAAAAAGCCCGTTGTGTGAATGAACTCATCTCCCTTAAATCTTGCATTTTTTGTGAGTGGTGAACTTTTTTCTAATAAGGATTTAAATTGCAAATAAAGATTGGCGTTGGTTAATTCAATCAAAGCTTATAGTTGTGGCCTATAAGGTTATGTCAGTCATCATATTTAAACTAATTTATTTGTTATGTTTTATATACATTTTCTGATACAAAAGTGCACTTGACATGGGTTTCAAGCTGCATCATATCTATGTAAGTTAATTGGCAGATGATAGGTGACGCGCTCTCCATGTGACAACAAGGCACTCTCCTCCTTCTGCAGTTCTTTATAGACCGCTTGGTGCAGCATGGCTCCACTCGGGGCCTGAATGAGGAACCAAAAAGATATTGCAAATAGTAATAAACTCTGTTTATTCAGCGGTAAAATCAGGTAAATGCGAATTATGATTATATTTCAGTTCGTAAAAATGTATAGGAAAATATCTTCATGAAGTTCAGCTGCAATGAATGTAGTGACAAGAATCCACAAACTGCAAAGCCACAAGAAATCGTTTCTTTCTGTCAAAGTTAGAGCAAAAGTGTTCTTGTAATAAATATTATGCATGAAGCGTTATTTGGGTGCTGTGTGTGACCACACGTTGAGTTACACAATTTGAAACGTTAGTTTTTATTTACAATGGATGCAGCCACCTACGTTTCATCTGTGAAGCGCTCTTAGCGTACTTCCGCTGTTTCTGTTAACTGCAGGAGCAGGGATCGAGGAATGAAAGGTGCGTGAAATACCATGCGCTGTTTTAATTTGTGTTGACTGTGTTTATTATTCTGATAATGTGGGACAAAAACACAGCTGATCGTTGGAGCTGGTTAATCACTGCATTGACACTGACTTACATATGGTGGACGGAGGGGTTACGCGACCTTGACTGTCACAAAGCTATACCAGCCTCAACACTTCCGCTAGGCACACTTGTATTGATTGTTTCGTTTACGATAGGACTCACGAAGGTGACACTAATGTTAGCAGCTGCAACGGTACATAACAACGGCGCGACACTGCCAAATACGATTCGCTCAGATTAATACACTTCGTTAAAACTTTACCGATACCTTGCAAATTACTCATTACCTGACTTCTTTAATTACAGGCCATAATTCACGCCCTCGCCTATCTTACCTCCTAATAATTCGCGTGTTAATCTCCGCGTCAATATCTACACACAACGAACTATCTTCTCGCGCCTAGCCAGCGAACACTACATCATGATTTCCCGAATGCCAATGCGACATCAATATCAGTGAATGCCGGAGACTGGGGGACAAATGAGTGAGTTTCATATGTCCAGAGCATATCGTTATATACCACCCTCGTTCGTGGGTCATCGACGCTCCTGGGGCTCACATGAGACAGCCCAGAGAAATCATGACTCTAGAATATTTTGAATCTATTTAGTAGTTTCAAACTTCATATTCCGGGAACTGGCCGCATCCAAAGCTCAATTGTCTCTCTTAGAAATTCTAAGAAGCTCATTAAAACCTAGTTATCGCGTGACTTCTGGCCACTTTCTTGTGTTGTGAAAGATTACAAAATACCAGCTATTGCTCCGATCAGACACGTGAATTTTACAATATTGTTATAAAAATGTAGCATTATGTATAACACTAGCATAGATACTACATCAATTATATATCAATTACTTCTCTGAATATTTACAACTACGTTTTACCGCCACAGGTGGCCGAGGTCGTTAAGGCGCGGACTCGTGAGCGGGAGGTCTGGGATTCGAATCCCGCCAGGACCGTCCTCCCTGACTGAGGTTTTTTCAAGATTTTCCTCAGTCCTCATAAATGGCAAATGCCAGGGAGGTGCCCTAAACTTAGACCTGCAACGTTTCCTTCCTTAAAATATCCTTTCCCAATTTATCATTTCCTTTCATGTATCAATAGTGTTCATCGCCTGTGGTGCCTCAGTAGTAAAAAGGGGCGTTAAACATTATTAAAAAAACCAAACAAACTACATTTTTAGTAGTGTTTAACGCCTGTTTTAACTACTGAGGCACCACAGGTGGTGGGCACTGATGGATACTGAAATGAAATGATATATTGGGAAAGGATATGTTTAAGGAAGGAAACGTCCCAGGCCAAAGTTCAGACATTTGCCAGTTATGAGGACTGAGGAAAACCTGGAAAAAATCCCAGGGACGACGGTCCTGGAGGGATTCGAATCCCAGACCTCCCGCTCACGAGTACGCGCCTTAATGACCTCGGCCGCCCGTGGCGGTCTAATCTACATTAAGCATTCGTCCTCTGATTATATGGATTTCTTCTCCTTTCACAATTAATTAAGCAATTACCCTATAACATAATAAATCTGCCTTATATTTACAACCAACCGAGCCTCATATAAATACTGTTTCATGTATTTATTTATGAGTAATCTAGACCTCCATTCGCAATGAATCGTAAAATAGTAGAAGCATATCTGGCCATGGGAAAAGGACATGCATGGATAGAACAACTTTTTTTTGTAATGGGAATGAACTGGATAAGTGTATCTATATACAATTCACATCTAGAATTTATGAACGCAGTCAGCTCTTACGAGGCAATGTGATGAGTATGGCATTAAATTATGTAAGTCAAGCCCATCTAGTTGCTAATCCTGATCTAAATGACAAAGATGTTATAGGCATTTCTATAGCATAAAATGGCACGTAGCATAAGAGAGATAACATTTAAAACTATAGAGTTGGTATTGTAATAGATTTACTTACAGGTCAGGTAATAGATTTTCATGTTTTATCTAAGTATTGTGGTATCTGCACTATGAAGTCTAGTGAAATGGAAAAGGATAGTGCTGAATTTACTAGCAGACTAGATGATCATAAAGCACGTCATGTGTGTAAAGCAAATCATACAGTATCCTCAAATTCAATGGAAGAAACTGCTGCTGTTGAAATGTGGGCTTATTCGATTGACCTCTGTAAGATGCGTTACGCCAGTATTATTTCTGATGATAATTCAGAAACTCACCAGCAGTTAAAATTTTTGACTGTGTATTTTGCAGATATTCCAATAATCAAAGAGGGATATTGGGACCAATGCTTAGATATAAGGTAAAATAAATTAAAAGTTAAAGATAAGGCTCTTGTAAGGAAAAAAACTTGGCAGTTAGACAGCAGGTACCATAGTACAGTTAAGAAATTATTAAAGGAGTGCCATTAAAATAAATGGTCCTAATGTTGAACAAATGAGATCTGAAGATTATGCAAACTTGTACATTGCATGCCAATTGATTATCATCCACAGCATTTCAATTGCCCTGGAGGAGAAATGTTTTTGGTGCTTGTATACCCTGTTCTGGGGAAAGGGAAGGATTCTCTAAAACTGAAAGTAATAGTCTACTTTTCTCTTATCTCATATTGTAGCTGATGTGATGCCTGCATTTAAAGATTGGCATCAAGTGAACTCTTAAAAAGATGCACAAAAGGTAATACACAAAATGGAAATGATAGTTTACATAGTATGGAAAAATTTCCTAAAGAGAATTTTGTCTCTAAGAATAGAATCGAAAAAATATGCAAACTTAACCTAATGAACTAAAAAAAAAAAAAAAAACTACGGTATAGAAAAAATACACAAGGAGAGCTAGGAAGTTTTTTTGTTGATTTGATTTATTTCTGGACGCTCTTTAACAGCTGAGGTCATCAGCGTCCCATGCAATTCAGGGCGTGAAACGGCCAAAAATTTTGCTCAGAGGCCTGTTCTTTCAGGCTTGAGGTTCTTTTTCGTGCCGTAAATGTACGACACCGGACCCACGGCTTTACTTCCCTTCCGAAGGAAGCCATACCTACGATTTTTATGCCCGAAAAAATCCATCGATCCTGGCCGGGTTCGAACCCTCGATCTTGGGTTTAGAAGGCAAGTATGGTTACCACTACACCACCAGGACCGACGCGGTAGGAAGTTAAAGGAAATTCGGAAGCTTAGAGAAAGTTTCATGTTAATCTTTAAAATAAATTTTCCCTATTTCTGTTTTTGCAATGCATTAACACTTTCAAATTCCTTTCAAATTTTCCTTTGGTACATAAAGTTAAAAGTTGAATTTATGTAATATAAATGTACACAATTCATATAATTGGTCACAGAATGAAAAATATGCTATTTTAAATAGAAACTTTTATCGATTCCAAAAGTTGTTTTACAAATTCTAGATAATCTAAACTAATTAAATGAATCAAGAGTTTTATCTAGATAGAAATATAATATTCTTCCAAAATTTCACCGTTCTCTTCTGAATTTGTCAACGCTAGGAACATTTTTGTCAGGTGCTAACATTTTTTGAAAAACTGTTATTATTTTCAAAAATCAATTTAAATATAAATCTGAAACTTTAAATTTGGTTTTGGTATCATTAGATAAAAATAATCCCCAAATTTAAAAAATATTGGACAATATTTTGTGGATATTAGATATTTCACAGATGTGTAAACTTTCAACTATTGTTTTTGTATTTTGTCTGGTTGCATTTCTTTATTTACAAGATGATAGATCATAAAAATTTATCAAATGGTATGACAGATCACGAATCCTCAGTATGGAGCTTCTTTAAACAAATCGAAATATAATAAACTTGTTAAAATATTGAAGAAAAAGTTTTCAAAGATAGGCAATGGTTACAGATATTTAGAAAATATTATGCACTTAAGATAAATGGAGTTATCAAATTAATATTTCCTGTGATTCAATCTGCAATTATAAAATATTTTGTTCACAATGAGAAATACTGAGTTTTGCATCGAGCATGGATGTACAGAACAAATAGTTTGAAAACAAATTCACGAATATAAGTAAACTGCAAGATGTTTAGACCTATTGGAGTTATATGAATCTTATTTGCAAAAACATTAGTGCCACATCAGTTTTTTTTTTTTTAGTTTTAAATTATGATGTTCATTAAAGCATTTTGGCAGAAGTTAAATTAGTTCTAGTCATCTTCAGCAATTGATCCTTAGTGCTGAGGATTAACTTCCACTAACAATGGTTGACATTTACAAATATAATGTTGACTGCCTCAAAAACCTAATATGAATTATTCAAATTCCACTAACAATGAGAGATGAGGTGAATGAACAATAACTAGTAAAAGTCAACGTTACTCAATATTAAATGTTCCCCTTATCATATGCAAGGCCTTATGACCACCATGGTGACCGAGGTCGTTAAAGTGCGGACTTGTGAGCAGGAGGTCCGGGGTTCGATTTCTAGCAGGACTGTCCTCCCTTCCTGAGATTCTTTCCAGGTTTTCCTCAGTCCTCATAAATGACAAATGCCGGGAAAGTGCCCTAAACTTTGGTCTGCAAAGCTTCCTTCCTTAAAAAAAATACTCTTTTTCCAGTATATCATTTCATTTCATGTATCATCAGTATCCACCGCTTGTGGTGCCTCAATAGTAAAAACGGGTGTTAAACACTACTCGAAAAAAGGCCTTACGAAAAATAGTTTAAACAAAGGCTACGTAAATGCCCGAAAAATTCACTTGCAAAACATAAAAATTCTCTAATGTCAGATTCTGATTACGTTCGTGTTTTAGTGTGTTAGGCATAGAAATAATAATCAGTTAAGTACTCCGCCGTGACAAGGAAGCTAGCGGCTATTTTTTCAACTGGCTAGTCTGAGATCGATTCCAGGTGAGGATATGTTTTCTATTTTTTTTTTCCTTAGAGAATGCTAAATAATTTTAGATGCCAAAGAATAAGGATACGTTTGCGTCATTATTTTTTTCATTCAATGCATTGGCTTTATATACTTGGTAGTTAGCGGAGTATTCATTGAACGCTTACAGAAAAAAATTAAAGTACAAAAACTGCTGAGATAAAAGGCTCTTTTCAACAACAGCATAATAAAAAAAAGCTGAAAAGTTTAGCTCGGAATTTCTTCTTTTTTTCCTCTCTCTCTTTCTCTCAACATCACAGGAAGAATGAAAGAAGGGGTTTCCATTAAAGCTTTACCATTCACTTTTCAAAGCTCTAATTAAGAATTCCTCAAGGCGCAGAGTGTAATCTAATGAAACCTATTTAGAAGAAAATCAAAGTCCTTCTTCAAATATTTGCATTTAATATTATTACTATTAGAAGTTTCCCCTAGCATAATGTTCCTATAGTTTTCAATTATTAGAGAGCAGACCCTTAGTTTCTCACGTACTGTCTAAAGAAGCAATTTTTGGAAATTCTCATGTTTCGGAGCAAATGAATTAAAATTTAGTCATTAATTGGGCAGTAAATTATGTATTTATTTGAAAATGTATATCATACAAGTCATTGTGGAGTGCAAACAATGCTATAAAATTAATATTATTTTGAGATAGCAAAGATACTGACTTCTAATTTTCAAAAAGCAGTCAAAGGAAAAGAATAGTACAGTTTAGCCGTTTTAACTTATCCTGGTAATTCTCCTCGTTGCGGGGAGTAGTTAAAGTAGTTGGTTTGAGTTTCGTAAATTTTAATTTGTTTGTCATTATCCTGTTGTCAAAGAGGTATTGGCATTCCTATTGCTGACGATACTGCGGTGGAGTGCCACCATTCTATTCGTGTTTTGCATATTTCGGATTAACTTATACTATTTCCTGCCTAAATTTAAAGTTACAATTTGTCATTGATTTGGAATTTTATTTTTGCATTCTTTACATACATTTATTTCATTTTCTCCGGAAATATATATTTTTAATAAGTTTAAATGTTATTTTTTTTATTCCGCTGTTAAACTTTTCAACAATTTTAGAAAAGGTGCATATATTGACATAAATGACTAAAAAATTAAAACATAGATAACTAATACGAAAAAGGTGAGAACCCATAAATGCCACTTTAACACTTAACTTGCTATAGGTATAGAAATAAGGCATATACAAAAAAAAATTGTGGAAAAATATTTAATATTCTTTCAGACAATAGCATAATAACATAATAATATTTTAATAGGTATAAAATACAATTCAATTAGGAAAAGCAAGTATACTGGCGTTATTGGGAACGAAAGGACCAATTTACGTCATCTATTTTATGACATACAGAATTATCATTTTTTTCCCAGAGTAAACTGTAGGCAAAGAAAACAAATAATATCCAAACTTAGCAAAAGCTATCACTATACTCCTAAAAGACCGAAATCTTAACACCTCCATTTTTTAAATTTGAATTTCCTTTAAAAATGACAAATATTTACTTAGTGTTAATTATGCTTTTCTTATTCTGAAAATGAAACATTATATGAAATATAGAAATATGTGTGCATTTATTTCAATGCTAATTTCAGAATGTTCCGCATGTTAAATAAATAGACAAAGAGGCGAAGAATGTTATTGAATAAATAGGAACTACTTCACCTAATACATACCTTTAGCGCACCAATCTGTAACATTGTCCATCTGATCTCTAATATTTTCAAATTTTTAGACATGGTTTACAAACACATGTGCCGAACTAGGAAAACTTGAAATTTTGGATGAACTGCATCTAATTTAGAATATGCCACAAGACGCGAAATATCAGCGTCTTTCGCAATCAGTTCAAGCTGCAATTTCCCTCCGCTCTAAGCATGGTAATTAAAAATATTTTAGTCTTGCTCTCCTTGGTGACTCCGATATTTTCTCCTCTCAGCAATTCTATTCAGCTAACATTCAATTGTAAAATAAATTACATTTAAAAAATTAAATGTAATATGATAGAGTCACTATGAATCAAACAATACAAAATGAACAGAAAAAGTATATGCAACTTGAATTATATCATTATAAATAAAAATATGATATGGTAAGATATTGCCAGACGAATAAAAAAGAAAATAATTAAACCATATCATTAACGGGAAGGCTGTTAAATACGGTTTCAACAAAAATGTTTACTTATTGCAAAGTGCGTGGCTATAAAAATGTATTATTTTTATATAATTTTTATAATTATATAACTCTAGGCAGAATTAAACTATGACCCATAAACAATAGAATTGACTATTCAAATGCGAATACAATTTGAGCAATAGTTTCGTAAAGTTAAAGTTTTAAGTCGTCAAATGATTTTATAGTCAAGTTCAAATATTTCGGATAAAGAATTATCCAAGGTTCTCATTGAGAAAACAATAAGCGGCAATAGTCGTTGCTAGGAAAACTCTCCTACAAAAGCCATTCAATATTTTACCAGAGGCACCCGGAGGTTTTCGTCTCAGCAAGGGTCAACTCAAACGATAATATCTAATGATTTAAAATGTTTCAATTGCATTTTACTCTCACACTCTGCCCTTCTCGGCTTTTGCTTTGCACTTTTATGTACTACCCTGGATAGATACCTTTACCGCCGACGTTTTTAGGAATTAACGGTCTGCACCTTTATTGCACATGCGCATGTTGTCTCTCTTCTTTTCTTGCTCCCTGCTAGACCTATGCTTGCACGTGTATACAACAACAGCTCTCAGCAATATTGCTAAATGTCTCCTTTAGTACTTGATAGTCTGAATAATAATTCAGATTTCATTATCATTATTACAGCTACCATGATTCTTAAATGGTGATAAAATGTAATGATAAGCCTAAGAAAAGTTTGGCGTAAATAATTTTATATAGTAAATGAAATTGCAGTTTGAAAGGTGAAAAACAAATTTTGTCACGGGTTTAACACTAGGGTCCCCCAGTCATCATTTTGATCCCTTTTATTTTTTTAAACTGCTACTGCTGTCACACATCTTATTTTATTTTATTATAAGTCTGTGACTTTTCCTAAGTTATTTCATAGATTATTTAGACACCAACTTTCATTTATTCCGAGTAAGTTGTTGACTTACGGGAATTTACACAGGTCAATTTGACCCCTATTTTTTCTAACAATTCTTTCTTCTTCTTCTTCTTCTTCTTCTTCTTCTACTACTTCTTCTTCTTTTTCTTCTTCTCATTTAGCGCTACAGCCCGGGGTGAGCCTTGGCCTGCCGCGGCGACCTCTGCTTCCCCTACTTCTGTCTTACGACTTTATTGATAGAGGGCAGCTTACCAATTGTCCCCACGATGCTGGGTTAACCCCATTCCAGACCTCTCTAACTCAGTAAAAAGTCTAATTAGGTACCGGGAATCGAACCCGGGCCTCTCGATAAACAGTCAGCAACGCTATCCACTAATACTGCTGTCGCAAATCTTATTTTATTTTATTATGAGTTTGTGACTTTCTGTAAGTTATTTCATAGACCATTTAGACACTAACTTTGATTTATTCTGAGTTAGTGCTTGGCTTATCTGGATTTACGCGGTCAATTTGATCGCTATGTTTTTCTAACAATAATTGCTTCGTTTTAAACAGTTGCATGTTAGTCACGGCAATATGATGCAAGCATAGAAAGTATAAGGAAGTGTTACCTCTGAATGTTAGTATCTGAGGGTAAAATATCTCGGCGGTCGTTGTGGTGTAGCCCTCATCATTTCACAGATGAACAAACGTTGAGGATTTGCAATGGTATTTTCGAAGATTCATCGAATCTGGAGGACGCTCCAGACATAGGCAATATGATAGGGCGGCGTGATATCTCAAATGAAAATGAAATCGTGCAATTTTTTCGGAATGTTACAGTGCCGATAATGAAAGTGACTAGCCAAAAGTAATAGGAACCTTCATTTTTCAGACAATGACTGAGATAGGTTTCGCAAAATACTTAAGATTTCTTCGTTTTCATCTCAAAACCACAATGTCAGAACGTTTGAAAAAATATATATTTGCAATAATGTAAAATTCTTGGAGGAGATTCCCTGATAATTATAAGCTATACTGCAATCCGCGTACACATTTCACTGCAGATGAGTAACTTTTCCCCGGAAGAACGTGATACCCTTATCTAAAATACATGTCAAACAATTCCAATAAATTTGGTACAAAATACTACTCCTAGTAGATGTTCACGCAAAATATTTTTGTAGTTAAAAAATTATAATTTCTTTATAAACCTACGGGCAATTGATCCATCGATTCATATGGTTTGCAGTGGTGAGGCGACGTAACAAAACCTATCCACTCTGCTCTTAGGACGCAATTTTCATCTTTCTTCGATGTAAAACCTATGATTCGTTTCTTATAGCTGTTCCCCTCCTCCCCTATCTCTCTCTCTTTTATCAAAAGCGTCCCTTTTAGCTTGAAAATCCTCCAGTTGACGTGCCGCTTAACAAATAGGTTAGATACTTTAATTGTTGTTCAACGAGTTTCAAATAGATTACAAAGACCATTTAACTTACCCCATGTATTGTAACTAATCTAACAATAAAATATATAACCGTTTACACATTCGTACAAAATAAAATATAAATTAGGACAATCGCTCTTATTACTCCACCTTGCGAATCTCCTCATTTTTGTGGCTTTTTGATAAGTAAATTATATATTTTATTTAAGTGCTCTTACTTCATAACATTTTGAGGAAATATTTATGTTGCATTATGAAAATCAGAAAATACCTCTGGTGCGGAACTACCGGCATATCACTCGCATACAAGAAGACCAAGCGAGTGGTAATAATAAAAACTTTTATTATATGTCTGAGCAATTATCTAAAAAGAAAATATGCAGTTGGGGTGCAAATTTCAAAGGTTTTATTTCTAATTGGTACAAGATTATTTGCATATTCTGAATTTTTTAAATTAGCACAATCGAAATTTTCATCAGTTACACATAATATTAGTTGGTTGCAGTTGGTTTTAGTATATTTTGTACCATAGAAATTTAAATAAAACTGGTTAAAATAACCTTATATTATAATGAGGTTTACTACTAACAAAAGTTTTAATTCAGTAATTTTATCCCCTCAAAAACAGCTCGGAACGCGCTGGATTTTGCTGTGAGGAGAAAATGTTGAATTTTCCTTTCTGGGTTGTGTGACGGGCTGGCTTTGACAATTTGATTTTCCTCCATTCTCTCCAAGAATGACTTTCATAATAGGGAGCGTATTGAAAACACTCCCCCCTTGACTTCCTCAAACCAGCCTGCTTTTCACACCTTCAAACTCTCTTTCGATCCCTCTCTAAACCAGACAGAACGTGCGTATGTGAACTGAGTAAGCAAATTCCGTAACCGAAACACAAAACATTAATCTGCTTTTGTTCTACCTTAATTTTCTTATGCCTTCTTTTTATATTTACCTTTTCTTGTTCTCAATTATTCTCTCTCTTTTTCCCCCTGATCTCTATATAGTACTAGTTGTTTTCATTAAATTGGCCAAGCAGGAAAAAATATGTTATTTTTCACATTTCAGCTAGTATAACATTAATGGATTCTCATTTGTTGCGTAATGTATGCAGTTGTTTTGTATACCAGTTTTTCTTGTTTATTATTTACTGTTTCAAAAGCTATAGAGAAGTGTGCGTTGTGCATCCATTTCGCCGGCATATTAACACACGAAATATTTTATTTGTATTATGATCTGGTGTTCTTCGGTGTATATGCGTCAACATTTACTAACATTTACCAAAACATTTCTTTTATAAACTCAAAGCATTTGAATAGAGCTGTACGAATATTTAATGATCTGATAGATATCAAGTTCAAATTTTGTAGTATTCTCTCTCATGTGAAACTCAAGAAGGGTCAACTTATACAGATATACAAACGTTATTAGGAAAAAACATATTATTAATGATTTTGTTACGCTAGCTTTAAAAAATTTAATTACTTTTGTATCAATAATCAAACACCAAATTAAATATAAATGGTAGGTTCTGATGATCTAGTGGTAACTACACTTACCTCATATGCCCAAGGTTGTTGGTTCACACTCGGCCAGGACCGATGGACTTCTTCGTGCGTAAAAATCGAAAGTATGGCTTCCTTCGGAAGGGAGGTAAAGCCTTGGGTCATGTGTTGTAGATTTACGGCACGATAAAGAACCTGAAAATGAGGCTTTTGAGCAACATTTATCTGCCGTTTCACGACCTGAATTGAATGAGACGCTAATGGCCAAATGAGACGCTAATGGCCAAATGAGACGCTAATGGCCAAATATGCTAAGTGCCATTCTTAAATTAATAAAATAATATTTTTCTAAAATTGGAAAAATCTGAGCATGTTTTGGCCTCTTTTCGTAGAAAATTATTTTTTGACTTGATGTTTAATTACAGTATATCATGACATTCTCATATGGGAAAAGGTTATAGCTAAGCGCTGCTCTATTCTATATCTGCAATGTAATATCCTCAAGTTCAAAGTTTAAAGAATGTCGTTATACAATCCATCAACTTCATACCACTCGCAACTCTTCCATGTTACATGGTTAAGGGTGAGTATTGTCTACATAACGAAGTTCCTTTTTAAATAAGAATGTATATCGTTTCCCTACATGTGCCGGCGTAGCAAGGGTGCTTGGTGAGATGGAGGAGATGAGCGGGATGTGCAGTTCATGGTGGTTTCCGTCGGAGAGGTAGACACTTAATTGTCAGCGCACAAGCGCCGAGCTTTTGCTGAAGAAGCCACCATCATCATGGATCAATTTCGTATCAAGTCAATAAAGTTAGGCCATGAGGAGACAGCAACACCAACGGATGCAGGAAGTGATGCAGCTTTGAAACAGGTGCCACGAAAAACTGACTATCCGGTTAGATTTCAGTGTGACAAGCGAATAAAACAAGTACTGCCAAATTGACAATCTGTTGCAAGTGTAAAGTAATAATAGTGCAGACAATGCTCACCCTTAACCATGTAACATGGTAGAGTTGCGAGTGGTATGAAGTTGATGGATTGTTTAACAACATCCTTTACACTCTGAACTTGAGGATATTGCATTGCAGATATGCACTTAAGTATAACATTTTCCCATACGAGAATGTCATGATATATTGTAATTAAATATCAAGTCCAAAAAAAATAATTTTCTATGAAAATAGGGCAAAACATGCTGAGATTTTTCCAATTTTAGATGATACTATCATAATGCTTGAGCATTTTGATATGTGTATCGGTAAAGAAGGAAATTTTGCCTGGAACTGTATTCTTAAAGAGGTCAATGGTTGTTTCATTTACCTTACTGATATGTAAAATAGCAACTCTTCTCAAGAACACGCTTGGCGGCATTTTTGATGACTAAAGTCGAAGTTTTTATTTTTATTTTTTTTCAAGTCTGGCTATATTTTTAGTTTTATTCCACCAACGCCCTCCATATTATACCTTTGATGAATACCTCTTACTCTCTTCTGTGCACCGCCACGGGTGGCCGAGGTCGTTAAGGCATGGACTTGTGAGCTGTAATACCAGGGCCGTCCTCCCTGTCAGAGGTTTCTTCCAGGTTTTCCTCAGTCCTCATAAATGGCAAATGCTGGGGAAGTACCATAAATTTAGGCCTGAAACGCTTCCCTCCTTAAAAAAAAAAAAAAAAAAAAACTTTCCGAGTTTATCATTTCATCATACATATCATCAGTGTCCACCGCCGGTGATGTCTCAGTAGATAAAACGAGCATTAAATACTATTAAAAATGCTGTGGAGTGCTGCGCTTGTAGTGCTGACTTCCCTCACATGACCTTGGGAACTCTAAGAGGGGTGTGGAAGCTTGTGTGCTTAGACGTCCAAGCGAGAGTCAGTGACATCTTTAGGGGATTATCACCATATCTGGATATCGTATGAATTCAATGGAGATACTTGTGAGTTTTTTTCCGTGAGGCTGGCAGGTGGAGTTCGTGGTGCCGTATTGTGCTTGCGAGGAAGAAACTAAATGTCCATAAAGGATGAGATGCTTCAAGGATTCTTGTTCCTTTCCAACCCTTCTATTCTATAGGGATCTGACTACGGAAAGCACATATGAAATTTAGAGATGTGAGGGTACAAGTCTGTCCTCTGTGACTTTATCCGCATAATTAACCACCTGGTACCATGGAATAAAGAGCTTTTCTTTACAGTACTTGCGTCCTACATTCAATCTAAAACTGTCGTTTATATCTGATTATTATCTCCATAAGAACCCGGATACTAATCACCTTAAACGATTTAAATTTATATACATAAATTAAATAAAGGTTAATATAACAATCTAAAAAGTGTTTGCAGTGTTTCATTAACGAACCAGTGGTGTTTCTATTAAGAACCATTTTTTCTTATTTATATGCATTCTTATGGTGTGCGATGATTCGAACGACTGTAAATAAATAACTTTATGTGAATATTGACACATATAAAGTTCACTAACAAGTTACTGGACTAATGACAATGTGATATATTAATCAACTTTTATATTCTGTAAATAAGTAACGTGTGTGCTGGTCTGGACTACATAGAAAAGAGCCTAATATTTCCTGACACGCAAAAACAATGATTCAAGGGTAACGCAGAAAATAGCGTTAAATTCTTCAAGATGGAATTAACATACATGAGACCGCTACGGGTGGCTGAAGTCGTTACGGCGCACACTCGTCCGGGGTTCGATTCCCACCAGGACCGTCCTCCCTGCCTGAGGTTTTTTTCCAGGTTTTCCTCAGTCGTCATAAATGTCAAATGCCAGGAGGTACCTTAAAACTTAGGACCGGGACGTCTCCTTCCTTAAAAAAATCCTTTTCCAATTTATCGTTTCATTTCTTGTATCATCAGTGTCCACCGCCTGTGGTGCCTCAGTAGTAAAAACGGGCTTTAAACACTACTAAAAACATACATGAGCTCATATCCATTTTTCTGATTTGTAAACAATCTTTTTAGTTGTCTAACAAACCCATTTTCCGTTAATAATTTGGAACCTTCAATATGGCCGAAATTCTCGAAAGAAAGTGAAATATTATATCCCACAGGACAGTTTATATCTGAAGAAACGCTTTCAACACCTGCAGACATAATAGAGACACACTTCATCTGTACAAGTTTTGGTAACCAATGCTTCTTCAAACATCAGAAATGCTTCTGGTTAGTGACGACTGAAGCAAGAATGGTTATGTCACAGTGCTGCTGTTGCTTCAACTGATATACCTTTTTCCTTCAGAATTTTCTGTAAAATTACATGTGCATCATGACCTCAAGAAACCAAAAATATTTAACATCTTTCTACATGCCTCTGGTCAATATGTATTCCAGTTAAATGATTTGTCTGGTTTTTCATTACCAATCATGACTATATTCTGTATGGTTTATTTTTATAAATATCATTACAATATGTTTTAAATTACATTCATAAGAATATTTTGAATAGTTCTTTGGCTTTTAAATGTTGGGATGATCAAAAGGTGTTTAATGTTTATCGATCTCAGTTCCAAATTAAATTAACTAGTTGTTGATGTATTTTAACTCTTCGTTGCTAAGTTCAACCAATATCTCTGTGTTCGCCTACTTCATCATTTTTGCTATGCGATAATGTGAGTAATAATATAATAAACACAAAGTTACCATATTATTGATTTGCACTGCAGCATTTTCATAAAATTTGCATTTTTTTCAGACATGAATAAATGGACCCGCATATTTCTTCAACCATGCAGGTTACCACCAAAAACAAAGCAAAATAAATAGAAGTACTCATTTTAGCATCGCACCCACACAGTCGCATCCTTCTGTTCTTGTTATAAATCTAAGATTGAATATTCCCGGCGTTCTTTTAAACTTTTCAGTTTCATAATTATAATCAAATCAGGAGTAGGTATTTCCAAATCTTTCACTTTAAACTGTTGGTTCTCTAAGGCAGCATTAATTTAATTAATATTTTTTACACAGTAACAAACTATTACTAAATCAAAAGTGCATTATTATCTGTAAATTACAAGAGTTCATAGCTACCAAGGTAAACTTTCGCATCCATTTGACTTGTTTCTAGCAGGATTGGTATACCTGTACTATCATAAGATGGCTGTTTGATTTTCGAAAACGTGGTTCATCATACTCGAATTATTTATTAGAATTTATTATTATTTATCACTTGTTACCTGCTAATTTTCTTAATCTCTCTACTTGTCTGCAGATGTATCTCCTATTTAGTATAAGTAACTACGTTTGTACTACGGGCTTGTCCTTGTTTGCGACATCATTTGGTTGGGTGAGAACTCGTGTTCCATCGTTCTGCATAGATATTCTCCAGCAAGACTGACTTATCTACAAATTGTTCTTTTGAAATTTGGAAAATTTGCAATCTTGATTCATTTTTTGTGATTATTTACAGTGACTTGCGTAACTAATTAATTATTTATTGTACGGATACTTTTATTTACATTACATTTCCCTGTCCTGTAGCAAAGTTGTGTGTTAACTTTCAGCGTGGTTTAATGTTTTTATCCTTCATATTCCTACTATTTCCTTAACTTAATCATACGCCATGATTTGGTAATATGGGAATTTTTGCAAGAGTGTTAAATTCTAGTTGTTAGGACAGTAATTATTTTGAGTTACTTACATCAGTTGTAATGTACGTAAAATTAATTATTTCTGCATTAATTTGTAATTTAAATTAACAATATATTATTCAATGGCATATTTGAAAGAATGTATATTTTATTCATACGCAAAGGTTTTACGTTAAGTTGAAGATTAGTACTAATCCATTAAAACGACTGTAATTTATCGTTTGTGATTTTAAAATTATATTTCCATATTATATTAAATATTATATTTAGTATTTGAATTTGTCTACCATGCCTTGTATTTAAAATTCACATCCTATGTACTGAATTTATTGTCCAGTTCTTCTTGATTAAACCAGTTTCCCAAATACACTCGTGGTAAACTTTTATTATAAGAATATAGATGGAATCCTTTAAGTGAAAATGGTTTTTGGTCAGATCCTCACCACTGTTTGATTTGTAGTATCAGCACCTTAAATATAGATGCTGCAAATTTACGCAAGAGTACATTTTAGCAATTCCATATAATTTCCAGGATATTATTTTCATTATAAGTTTTATTATGCTAGCAGCAGAGGTCACATTTTTGAACAGTTACTCTCTTTCATTTCTGTAAAATTCAAGATCATAACACGTATTTTGACGAAGAAAATGCTCAACCAGTGTTTTAGCACTAAATCAGCACCTTAACGTTCCACTGATTTACTGACTGTAAATTTAATTATTTCTGTGATTATTGACAACATGTTTAAATTGTCTGTAACAATATCTAGGCCTTCACATTCTAAAAAGGTGACAACACTTATTCTTGCAATAGTTACCAGGTTTTCTTTTGTCATTATTAATATATTTTCTGTCATTATTCAAAACACCCATCATTTTGCCTAGGATTTCGATATATATATGAGCTTGTCTTCTTGCCTTAAAAGAACTCCAGAAGTTCCAAACTTCATACTGTTTCATACTTTTTCTGCTTCTTTAGCTGTTGTTATTTTAGTTAATTGTTCAAGCGTTATTTTGTTTTATTTTTTATTTATATATATTACTTAAACTTCCAAATCATATCGTCGCTAAGTGAGTAATTAGAGTGTAGCGATTATAGGATTATTTTTGTTCTAATTTCTAATCCTATTTGGTAAAGATAAACGTTTTGCAAACTTTCCACAAAGTAATTAGGGTACATAAGCGAAAGCTTATATTGCCCGACCCCACCTACCATTAGGTAGAAATTTAACAAGAAGCCTTGCATGTAGAAGTGTTGGTAGGTAGGAAATGAGACACTTGTTTGACAACCTGCAAGTGCTACGGTCCATCAGTTCCATTGATCGACTTCTCCTTTGTCCGAGGGGTCTCACCCTCAATTGCATGACTTCTCTTGACATCTCTCCCTTACAGGACTTAAGATCACTTCGAGTCCATTGACAGAGAACACCTCCATCGACCTTAATGACCCTGCATACCAATTAACGTGTCCGCCGGTGTATGCGGGGTAAAGCGAATCCCCCAAAGTTCACAAATTATCGAAAGGGTGACATCCGTGTTCGGCAATAGGATACGAAAGCACTTGCATCACCAGTGCAAAGCTTACAGGCAAAAAAGAACCTTAAACGTGACCCCAAATAAAATAAAATGTTCACTTTAGGAGATATAAGAGGGTAGATCCATAAACTTTCTGCCTAAACATTTTCTAGATACGATAAAGACAAAAACTATATTCCACTTTTCAATATTGTAATACATTTCTTACGTCTTTCAATTAACATTTCAATCCCCCCTTTCCCAAAGTCGGAAATCTTGTTTGCAAAATGGGCATAAACAGCGTCCATCACTTATTCCTCACACATAAATTTACCTCTTCGAAGGTCCTTCTTGAGATTTGAGAAGAGGTAATAGTCACTGAAGGCTAGATATGGGCTATAGGGTTAATGGTCAAAATCCTTGAGGGCACATATCTTCACAGCTTCCTTTGCAACAAGAGCAACAGACGCGTTTTCGTGAATTACATGCACACTACCACTCAGCTTTCCTTGCCCTTTCTCTTTGCCGGAAGCACGTAGTCTATGTAGTAGGCCAGCATAGTACTCCCCATTTATTGTAGTGTTCCTCTTCTTGAAGTCAAGAGCAATCCTCCATAGTCGCAAAAGGTTGTGGCCATGATCTTCTTGGTTGACTGAGTGACCTTGGCCTTTAGAGGCGGTCAGGTTTACGCCACTCCATTGAATCTCTTTTGGACAAAGGATAATAGTAGAGGACCGTAGTTTCATCTTCTCTAACAATGGTTTGGGTTTGCAGAACTTTTCTCTCATTGCCACGGCAGAGCTCCAAAAATGCCTGACCTAAGATGATTCGTTGTTGCTTTGGACTAAGGAAAGAAGTATAGGCACCTATCTTGCACTAACGCTATTCATGTTTAAATGTTCATGGATAATTCAAAGGACTGTTGTTTTAGAAAGGCCCAACCTTGCTGCTATTTCTGTAGCTTTGAGCTGCAGCTCTTCCATAATTTCTCCTTCCACAAGAGCGATGTTTTCAGGACTGAGCACCTCCAAGGGCCGACCTGCACGCTCTTGGTCTTCAATGCTTTCTGAACCCATTCTTTCACGGTAGAATATGAGAGGGATGCTTCCCCATATACACCGTCTAATCGCTTTTTAATTTCGTTTGGAGTAAGTCCTTCTTTGTGAAGAACTTAATAACAGCTCGATACTTCATTTTGAACATATCACAATCTTCTACACATAGCCTTCTTTATGCAACTATATCTGAACAACTGAACACAGCGGAGCGGAAGTTACCGCTGCAATTATGTACTTAACAGATAAGGTACGACTCTAGATAAGGGCTTTGTGAAGGCGATAACCCTTATCGACGAGGCCGGAAACTTATGGACCTACCCTCATAATTTAAACAAATAAACAGCCCTCATTAACTAAATCTCTTACACAATTTTATTGCTCAGAAAATGCGTCACAAATAGTTTAAGGGTCTGTTTATATTGACTAAGCATTAAAGAAAGTTATATGATATTGTAGAGAAATTGGCTTTTTCTTTGCTATTAAAATAATTTATGGACTTCCTCTAACTGCACATCAAAAGAGCAATAATTATTTTTATATGTTAATTGGACAAGGAAAACTCTAGGATTCCAAAAAAAAAACCGCAATAAAAACTTAATAGTCATATTTTTTTCTGACAAAGACCGTAGTTAACTATAGGGCTCAGTTTAGTCCCCTTTCACTTGCCCTCTACTATGCCAATCAAAATTTTGTAGGTGCTTGTATTGCAAACTTGTCATCTGAGGCCACTGCCTGGTCAATTGCTGTGTTTTACAGAAAAACTAATATCACAATTGAATTAAGGGTTAAAAATGTCTAAAATCCTATTTTAGTGCGATTTTGTTTGCTCTAAAGAGGCATCTAGTGTGAAATTCCAGATTTTATAGAAAAGCTAATATCACCATTGCTTTCAAAGGTAAGTAAATTACTGAGCTTTTTGCGGTTTTGTTTGTTCGAAAGCGATGGTTTCCTTTCACTATTGTTTGGAAATATCTTCTATACTACTATGGTGTAATAATAACATAGGGAAATAAATATTTTTGGACACATGAATAAGCAAATTAACTTTATAGAAACGGGTTTGCAGAGTTTTCATTTGGTTTATTTACGGACGCTCTTTAACGTCTAGAGCAGTTTTGAAGTTGCGGGAGCGTGAGTTCGTAATATCAAAGCATCAGGCTGGAGCGTCGATCTGAAGCTATGATGTATGGCGGATGCGACTGGCCGCTGAATAGTCTTTTCACCACTGTGTCCACTGCTACCCCGTCTGATGGGGTTTCAGTTCGGGATGTTAGGGATCTCGGGGTTCGCTGTGCTGGAGGTTTTGGGACTCGAACTCACCGGGACGAGAAGGTTTTTACGACAGACCACAGAGAAAAACACAAGAGCCTCTCTAACTCATAGTTTATTAATAACATAATATAACCAAATTTTTCAAGACTGTCCGCGGAGACACGGGTTCCAGCTTTCTGAATATCAAACACTTGAACCTACTCTATGTCTTACTGACTGACTGACTCACTGTCTCTTACTCACTGACCGACTTACGGTCTGACTTGTACCTGCCCTTCGACCGATCTTACTCTTTTACTCACTTATTCGTGCTCCTCGACTGACCTTACTCTTTTTACTCCTTTATCGTGTCCTCGACTGACTAACTCATCGACTGACTTTACTCTTTGACTGCTGGACTGACGTATTCACACCCGACTGACTTTACTGATCTCTGGCTGTGGCTTTTGGACCAATAAACCACACCCTCCGCGAAAAGTACTTCTCTATTATCATAAATTAGACTTTACTTCCTTCTAGCTTCCTGATTGGCGATTATTCAATACAGATTTCTATGTCTATACGCTCTGATTCGTACACTTGTGGCCGATGCCTATTGGTTACCTATTTTTCTCCACGCCTACACTTTTTAGTTTTTATTGTCTCTTTCTGGCCTTTCCCAAGAAGCTTCCCTATCGTAAATTCTGGCTGTCACCTTTTATGCTACTCCATTTGTCCCTTTATATCTGTGTGATATTACTTAGACAAAGCATATTTCAACCATCTGGTGCCTATCTTTACTTTCTGGGGAATTTTGGGCGTTATTGTTTTGAACTATTTTGTAAACTCCATTTCTGAAGCATTCTCGTAAATCTGCACTTCTCTTTTATCCTTAGGTGCACAATGTAGCATGAAAATGAAATGACCCTTTTTAAAATACGCTGTCAATGTCCACTCTAAAGCGTTCGCAGGTGTTAACAATTCTCAAACTTTTCTCTACCTGCTAGAACTTAGGGGTTTCCCTGGTACAGTCCGTCAGTTTGATACAATATAAACCCTTGTACAAAAGCAATAAATCCTTCTTCTGTCATAAGGCTTGCAGACAAGTAACACAAAAGAGTCTCAACCAGGAATTCTGATATTTTACACAAAATATCTCCTCCAATATTTATCCACTGAAATATAAATTTTAATGATAATATTAATACACATTAAATTACTGAGGAGCTATAATTTTCGGCTCCAACGTTCAGGTCATCAGCGTCCCATTCAATTTTGGGCGTGAAACGGCAGACAAATTTTGCTCAGATGTCTCTTCTTTCAGGCTTAAGGTTCTTTTTCTTGCCGTAAATCTACGACAGGGCACCCACAGCTTTACTTCCCTTCTGAAGGAAGCTATACTTAGGATTTTTACGCCCGAAAAATCCATTGATCCTGGCCAGGTTTGAACCCGTGATCTTGGGTTTAGAAGGCAAGTGTAGTTACCACTACACCACCAGGACTAACAGGATTTGGGAATAAGAACGCATGAATACCTCATGAAATGTATTCACAGATATACATGTTTAACACCTCCAGTGGTTTATTTTTCTGTACACTTACCATTTAGCCTGCGCAATCATATTTCATTGTGCAGCAATAACTTTTATAGGTTACTGCAACATTTCTCGTGCGTAAATTACATGGTCACTTTCGCTTTGAAAGTGGCAGCGCACAGGTTATATTGTCTACCAACTGATACTGTGTATTTCTTATAGTCTCATTTTACGTTATTAACATTCCATGAGGTACAGAAAGAAACTATTGGTCATAAAACAAAAAATAATATCGGTATATCATTATATGTACTTAGACGATGGCATTATTCCTGCACCCAAGATCGCGGGTTCGAACCCGGCAAGGACCGATTGATTTTTTCGGGCGTAAAAATTCCAAGTATGGCTTCCTTCGGAAGGGAAGTAAAGCCGGGGGTCCCGTGTCGTACATTTACGGCACGAAAAAGAACCTCAAGCTTGAAAGAGAGGCCTCTGAGCAAAATTTTTCGGCCGTTTCACGCCCTGAGTTGAATGGGACGCTGATGACCTGCGATGTTAAAGAGAGTCCTTAAATAAATCAATCAAAAAAAAAACGATGGCATTATTATTAATGAAAGCTAAAATTAAGTATAGAATGATGGAACAAAATTTAAAAACGAGGAAAAATACTACAAGAAAAACATTTTGGTTAGATTTATTTAAGTATAGCGATACGATTAATAACAGTTTGAATCATAGAGGACATTTCTGATAGTTAAGAATTCCTTAAAAAGTAAAAAGATTGCTAAAGGATACTGTTTTAAGGCGAGTAAGTCTTTTATCAAAAAACTTCCATCATGTAAACTTAAATCTAACTCTTATACGGCAATAGGGGCAGAGGGGCAGTAGAAAATGGATAATTATTTATGGACATTTCTTGAACTATAAAATGATTTACGGAAGAAATAAGGATACATGAAATTTACCTCAGAAGTCAGTTACATACTCATCAGGCTGGTGGAGCATCCCAAAGTTGGAATGGACAGTGGTGGAATTACATAAAAGATTTAATTAAATGAGTGAAACAACAGATTGAAGAATTGTTTTCAAGGGTTAATAAGCCTTTGTTCCTATTTGGCTTTAAAATTTAAAAATACAAAGTACACTTACGCAAAAGCAATTGAAGTAAGAACCATAATCGTTTGAAAAGAAAAAAATGAATAAATACATATACGTGGAAATGTTCAGTTTAAAACAGCAGGATAGGCGTATTAAGGGTACTTCTCAAAATTACTGCTCTTAATCTTCCAAGGGAGGGGAAATGTTGGCATGTTTAAAAATTTGGGCCGATCAAATTCGACATTTATCATTTACGATTCAAAAAAAAAAAAAAAAAACAATATTCCTAGGCTACACGTGTAAGGATGAGGACAAAATGTTAAGGAGCTGGAGGAACTACAGAGAATGGTGAAATTGTATATGTAACCATTTCCACGTGTCCTTCCTATCGACACCAGTGGCGACCCTTCCAGGAGTGATGACGTTATATCCTTACTATTAGTGGGTCTCTTTCTTCTGTGTGAGAGGGAGTTCAAAGGGTTTAGACGTCCTTCAGCCAGCAAATTGTAATTTTCTTTAGTTAGATTTTGAGGCTTTCTTTCACTATGTTGTATAGAATTTTAATGGTTCAGTATGTTTAATGACATGCAGGCACTTCATGTTATTAATGAATTTATGGTACTTGTAATAATGTGCTTAGCTATTAAACTTGTTAAATTATTTATGGTCGGCAAGAACTGTATAATAGTCATGGCTTATGCATTATTATTATTATAATTATTATTATTATTATTATTATTATTATTATTATTATTATTATTATTATTATTATTATTATTATTATTATTATTATTATTGTTATTATTATTATTGTTGTTGTTGATGTTGTTGTTGTTGTTAATGTGCTTAGAATTTTAGTTTCTGTATTTGTGAATGATAGGCAACAACTAGTTAACATCATAATTTGGCGTAACTTTAATAAAGTGCTGGTCTCTTCGAAGTTTTTTATTTGCTGATAGCAGGAAGCACATCTTCAATGTAAATGTTTATTTTTGTGTATTTTCTTGAAGTGCTTAGCCACAAAATTACACTTATGCTTAGAATTAATGTGGTTTGATGTGATTGATTGATTTATTTATGGACGCTCTTTAACATCTGAGGTCATCAGCGTCTCATTCAACTCAGGGCGTGAAACGGCCGACAAATTTTGCTCAGAGGCCTCTCTTTCAGGCTTGAGGTTCTTTTTCGTGCCGTAAATGTACGACACGTGACCCACGGCTTTACGATTTTTACGCCCGAAAAAATCCATCGGTCCTGGCCGGGTTCAAACCCGCGATCTTGGGTTTAGGAGGCAAGTATGGTAACCACTACACCACCAGGACCGACGAATGGCTTGCACTAAGAAAATACAATTTTTAAATGGTAACAGAAATTCTGAATGTACTTTTAATGATCTTTGTATGCTTGTTTATTTCTTTCATTTATAATAAATGAGCATGTTGGATAACTCTTCTACTACAAATAGAAAATACCATTTTCTGGCCATATTTTGAGTGCCTTCCTTAATTTATTTCCAAACTTATATGCTTGCGCATGCATCAGCAGGAGTGTGCCGTGTAAGCGATATATTTATATCAAGGAAGAAAATACGTAGAGCGCAGCAATTAGTACAGCCCAGTGAGAATTAACGGCCTCATTAGTACTAAGTACCTTCTAACAAGTTGTTTGATTTTTCGGTTACCCGTTAAAACATATTAGTAAAATATATATACTGTTCATTGTTGTTCCATGGTAACGTGAAAACATAAAATTCTAGGTATTTTAATGCAAATTATTCTGAAGGTAAGCATTATCTCTGCAGAAAATGTCTTTTTATTTTTCCTTTGTATAGTAAACTCGGCTTTTTCTCTTTTTATTCAGAATAATGTGCATCTTTTAGAAGATAAAATAAGAATAGGCAATATATTGATAGGTACTCCAGATGCTCATTTTGGTAGGATGTGACTGGATATTGGGTTAGAGATAGTAATGTTTGAAAGCAAAAGTCAGGAATTTTTTAGTAAACGGGGGCATCAGTTCATTACGTCTTTTACCGTTCTTAGTCTCTCTCTGTACAATGTTGTAGGTAACTTCTTATTTCTGTGACCTCAAGAAATGTGGAAAACTTACTTCTTCGAGTAATGCTTTGAACTTTATATGTACCATTCCGAATTTTTTCAAGTCACTCATGAACTGGTATTCATTATTTTCGTTCAAAATAACCCATATCTACCTAAAACTAGCTGGGATTTATTCCATATCACTTCAGCATTAAGAAGGGTAATAATTATTTACATTTACCGCTAGCAGAAAATTTTTGCGTATTCACCATATTCAGCAGTTAGTAATGCAAACTTAATGCATTGAACTTGAATTTTGTGCTTAATGTAAGACAGACCTTTTGTTAATCAGATGAGCACTAATATGTCATATATTGCTTACTATGCACCTTTCTGCCTTTCATTCAAATGAATCCTTGAGCATTTATACTCAGTGATCTATTTGTAGACCAGGTGCTTTGCGGCTAGTGGGTACATGGCGAGAGAAGCAAAAAAGTATTTTTGGTACGCCTTAGTAGGATATAAAGAATTTTGTTTGATAATTTTATATTACTTATAATAATAACTTGTGCTTTAAAGACTTAAGATCAACAAAATATATTTTTTTTCACGTTGTTTATTACAACCAATTAGCTTATTAACCATATAGAATAAAACCATAGGACTTTTGGAGCTTCTTTGAGAAAGAAAGTGTTCATTTCTGTTATATGTCTTTATTTTTTATTTCAAAATATTTTCTGCATTAATGAATACAAATTTCAATGTATAATTTCCTTTATGATCCCGCAACCATAAAACCAGCGAAAGGCGGAGTGGAAAGTACGATTGGCTAAAAATTAGAATACTTATACGCATAATAAAATAATAAACTTTGGTGTTCTCAAATAATAAAAAGTAAATATAACATAAATGCGGTCATTTGAAAAGAAAATGTTGCTAATTTTATTATATTGTTTATATTATAAAACACCATTAAATAAATTCAATGTAAAGGTTGGAAGGCCTTGGAGGGACAGAGCTAATGCGATAAGATAGGATTGAGTTAGAGCATTGAAAGGATATGAAGGAAAGAGGGCGTTTTAATCTTTCAGAATGTTGCAAACGGGAAGATTTGTATAATGTGGTCCTTCTTCCTTCCGGCTGCATGAAATGTTCATTGTGTTTCAGACTATGAGTTCAAGTCCCTTTCTACTACTGCAATCATAAATTCTTCCCTTCTATCATAGCTTTATTCCACCCCTCAACTGTTCATTGTCCTCCCCTTACTGCTTTCACTTGTGACTTACATCCCCTATTATGAAGCGAGGTAGTGAAATAGCCAATTCTCTTCCCATAATGATGCCCGGCACGCCACCCCGCACACCACATCACCCCTTTTAACTACTCGTCTAGTCCAAATGAAAGACCTAGTCATACGGTAGAACTCTGGACTCTCTCTCTCTCTCTCTGTCGCACACACACTCCGAGGGAAAAAGGCAGACACCACCTCCCCTGGGCTGGATTAATTTTTGTAATAACTTTCTTCACTTTCCCCACCGTCTTCATCCTTTCCATTATTCATCATCATTATCTTTATAAATACACACACTTCTATTGAGACAACTTCTCTTTCACCTGTCATCATTCTCCATTCCGCCTGCTGCAGGTCTTTCTTTTTTGCTCACTTCTTACATTAAACTAAAAACAAAATAACAAATAAAGCCCTTGATCGCCGTCCACTGTTATTTGAAAGAATTACGGCATGTTGCCGTGTCTAAGGGTAACTCATTAAGCACCTGTTACACCTAAGGTTTCCTTCGAGCTGCCTTATTAAGATGAGTTAAGGCTTGGATTCTTGAACAGAAGGTCAATGGTTCGTTCCCCTCCAGGACCATTCCTTCTGACTGAGGATTTTCCCAAGTTTTCTTGCTAAAACCGAAGAGCTTCCCTAAACTTACGCCTGGACCGGGGGCGCCGATACAAAGAAAGCATTGAATTGAATGGGAAGCTGATGACCTGAGATGTTAAAGAGCGTCCATAAATAAATCAATAAATAAAAAAGTAGAATTTGTAACAAGTAGTAACGTTGTAATTTGTGCCAAATAAATGTTACGAATATAAGGCGTTTTAAACGAAATACTTAAAAAGAAATTTTGAATGATTGGGGGGTTAACCAATCATATATTTTTTAGTGGGGCTCAAAGAGTCTAAGATCCACGTTCCGGTGCCTATGTCTGGAACGTTTCTTTCCCAAAAGAATTCATTTCTCAATTTATCATTTTATATCAGTAGGCAGGAAATCGAGGAAGAATGTAACACAAAATTCTCCTTGAGCCTATCGAGTGAAATTAAATTAACCTGGAGTGAAAAGGTATATATATATATATTTATTTATATACTCGTTCTAGGGAGAAAGGCGAGAACAGGAATGGTCTGGTTTAGACTGGGAAGTTGGAAAGCTAAAAAAATAACGGGCAGTTCTGGTAGGATAATCTTTTTTTAATACTGTTTAACGCCCGTTTTTACTACTGTGGCACTGATGATACATGAAATGAATGATAAATTGGGAAAGGATTTTTTTAAAGGAAGGAAACGTTCCAGGCTAACGTTTAGGGTACCTCCCTAAATCCCCGGCATTTGCCACTTATGAGGACTGAGACAAAGTTAGAAAATACCTCAGTCAGGGAGGACGGTCCTGGCGGGATTCGAACCCCAGACCTCCCGCTCACGAGTCTGCGTCTTAACGACCTCGGCCACCTGGTGGTGGTAGGATAAACTGCCCATTTTGTAGAGGAGATGAAGAATGGGTACATATTCTGACCGAATATACCCACTGGGAACACCTGAGAAAACGGTGTTTCCTGAAAACTTTTTTTAGACAATTGGAGATCAATTGGCCTGCTGGGACCTATTAGGGAATTTTCAAAATCAAAGTGCGCGAAACTAGAAGCAATTTATTTTCTGGTTAGAACGCAATAACCAGTGTAATTGTAAATTATGTAATATGTTTCCATTCATATATCTGTAAATATGATTCTTCACATTTTAATGTTTATATATTTATTAATATTAATATTATTTTATTTTTATTATTATTAATTCCTCCTTCTTATTTTGTATAATACTTAAGCATGTATGGTTTACAATCAATGCATAACATATATTTGTAATGTATATAGAGAGAATATTATAACACCTACTACTATCACAGTTCCCCCCCTCCTTAAGTTTGCTTCCGAAATCGCATTGTAATTTGTTTTGACAATCTCATTCCCAAACATCCTTCCATGTAACAATTAGGACCTAGTCATTACCTCATATATATATTTTTAATGTTTTGACTGGCATATCCGATGTCCGAGCTAACAGTCTCATTTCCTCAGAGAGTTGACCGCTCCCCTTTTGCTTGTTAAAACTGCGTGTTTATTCAATTTTCCAGTTACATTAAATCTTATCTTATAATCAAATTGTTTAACGGTCTGGAATACTTCTCCCCCATATGTCCATTTTTTCAGCTTGCAGTAAACACAGTCAATTTTAAAGGTAAGAGCTTTAATTTTAGATGTATTTATTTGCATACCCCATTGTTTACAGTAATCTTGTAGTGCATTTAGGCCGTTTTGCAGGCCTTTAACCGTTCTATAGAGAATTACTACATTTTCTGCACATAAAAGAAAATATTATTTGCTGATCTTCAGTTACCGGTTCATCTATGTCTTCATTCATCATTACATTGATGATATCATCAATAAACAAATTAAATAACAACAATAATATACAACCTTGTTTAATCTCCCTCTGCACCATGGTGTACTCCGATCTGGATAGGTCTTAAAAATTGGACTACTTTATACATTGTCGTAAGAGCATTTATCATTTTCTAGATATTATCATTAATCTTTATAGAGCGCTTCGTTCTACTGTACCGAACGCCATTTTAAAACCTACAAAAACACTGTATAATTTTCCTCCTTTATTTCTTAGGATATCATAAATTAAATTTTTCAAAATAAAGACACTCTCGGCGTTTGAAAAGTACTTCTTAAAGCCAGCTTGAAATTGAGAAATTTAATCATATATACCTTAACCCAACATTTCATTCTCTCGTACAAAACTCTGCTGAAAATAAAAGTATTAAATTAACACGCGGCGACTCTATTTGACATTTTCCGATTGCGGCAACTGCGTTTTTCACTAAGCAAGTGTCCATAAGACAACCTCATTGTGTTTATGCACACAATATATATCCGCAAAAGATCGGTTTTGTATATATGTAGATAAATTACTAGTTTTACTATTTCACTAACACCGACTGCAGCCAACTCGTTGGTTCATAGTTAAATCATATCTAAACATACATGAAAATCATTAGGTAGAAATGAGAAACTTATGTACGAGTATATGCCACTTATTACAAAAACACAGATATAAACTAGCGTATGTTAGACCTTGTAGAGGATGCACACTGACTACAATGTTTATCTTAAAGCGGCGCAAAACCATCCAGACTAGCAATAAATAAATAAATAAAATAAATATGCGCATGTATTATAAATGAATTGAACATAACACAGACCTTGGTAATGATAAAAAAAATCTAATGATTTTTTTTGCAAAATGAAGGGGTATTAATGATCAATAGGTAAGCTGTAAATGTGCTTGACAATGACAGTAGGAGTAGAAAAGGGTGTTTAAAAAAGCTTACTTAAAATGTGGTATTACGAAAGCATAAAAGCAATCAAGTAAGAATATTTTCATAGAAAAATAGGAAGATCATATTTACTTTTTGGAAAAAAATACAAAATAGAGAAATTATAGTCCTCTAAGGTTTTGATAAATATTAATGACGCCAAAATATTATAAAGCATATATTCAACAATTAAAACAAATAAATAAATAAACAAAAATGAAGTAATAAATGTGAATATAACAATAAATGCTAAAAGAATAATTTTTAAAAATGTTAAAATACGTATAAAAATATAAAGAAGTCCATTATGGATGACACACAGCTAGGTTCAATCAATTTGCTTCCTTCAATTTCCTCCCTGGTTATCAGCCTTTTAAGATCAGGGCTGTCTCACTTTCATCAGAAATTTACCTAATCTCTGCTCTTCTTTTGCCCAGTATGACCAACTTCCTCTGTACGATCCTGTAAAGGATTGCGGTAGATACTTTTTCCTCCGTTCATCCGTATCTTTGCATCTAACCAGAATATGTTCCCATGATTCTCCCTCCTCATAAATGGAACAAATCTCCCCTTATATTCGTCATGACATTAGTCATCCGCCATATCCCTAGTTTGAACCATGCGAGCCCGTCTAGTGAGTTTAGTCCTTGTTTTGATGCACTACTCCATCCCCCATTCCGATTGTAGCCCATATTGCACTTCCAGAGAAATCATCGTTCTGCATTGTGCAACTGTCTGCTATCTATCCATAACCTTCAAGCGGTTTCTAACCTTCCTCTATGCGCTCTTTCTATTCCCCAGACCCGCCATCCAAATGAAGTCCAGTCCTATTTTTTCTAGCTCCTTTCTTAATTTGGATGACCAAGTCTTGTTCCCTGCCATTCCTAGCTATTCATGATAGTACAATGTCTTAATTAAAGTTTGCTTTCCATGAATAATTCGTAGCCAGTACTTTACTTCTTTGATTTTACATTCTATGGACTCGCTGTAGGCTCCGAATTCACTCTTAATCCTGTAGTTCGACGGGCCCCTCCCCAGCCCTAACATTCCTTTCAGAAAACATGTTCTCGCTGAATCTAGGTTCGCAGTTTGCTCCCATCTCCAAAAGTTTGCCCCATATGTAATTGAAGATCTCACTAGTACCCCATAGGCCGTACAAAACAGGCCATTCTGGTTTTCTGTATGTAATTCGAAATTTTCTACTACTTTCACTCCAGCTTAATGTTTTGTCAAACCAATATGCTACGTCCACCTTCCGTTCATCGTGAAAGTAATATCCAAATATGCGAAAGTCTTCACGTTATCTGATGTCTGCCCGCTTACGTCCATGTCTCCGCCCTACTAACCGATCCTTCTTGAAAGTTATTGTTTTTGTCTTATTCACATTAACGGTAAGTAACCACTCTTCGCATTAAGCCCAAAGTCTTTGAAGCACATTATCTGTATTTTGATGGTCGCACGACCGGCAGGGTATACTATGTACTGCCACTTCCAATCTACTTCAAGAGCGTGGAAAAATAAAATGTGTGCACTATTTATAATTTAAATTAATTTTCATTCATTAACTTTTAGTCGAAACTGCTAATTACTTAGTGAAACATTTCACAGGAATCATTGTTCAAATGGACAATAGTGCAGAACTAAAAATCAAGTAGCACATAAATACGGATAAACTTTCATTTATTGTAACCTGAAGAGTTTTAAAAGAATGTTAATACAAAACATTAATAAGGCATATCCTAGAAATAACGAAAGCAGCCGTGCCGCGAGAGGTGCAAATCCCAGAAATGAATTGCAGATCCGTAAATGCTGGCGTTTTTTGTGATTTTACGTTCTGTACATTCCAAAAGTCTTCTAGTTAGTATAATATTACCATAAAATAGTAGTTATGTACTTAAAATAGTTTTATAGTCAGCTTATAATTATGACGAAAATGTTTACTGTACAAAAATTCTGACGACAAAAATAAAACAAAACGACACAATTACAAGTTATGTGTTTTGCCAAACTTAAAACCAAAGTTTGAAAATAACATATCACAATTTTGCAAAATAAGCTGTACCGTCACAATTTTAATTATATTACAAAATTAAAATTGAATCAATATGCCGCAGTTATGCTGGCAGCAAGTATTTTGATGGAATACAGCAAGATTCCCAATGGAGACCACTGTTCTGGAAAATATAGTGCGCGTAATAAGTGGCAAGGAAAACCGCAGCACCAAGATGATCTCTGCACAGAAGCCGCTTTGTCAGTCACAAATTCCGCATGCACTCATTAGGATTGGACTGGAATCGTCTTAATGGACCAGCGTTTTAATTTAAAATTGGTCACCCAATTTGATGATCATTAAGGAAATTGTGACGGCACAGCTTATTTTGCAAAATTGTGATAGGTTACTTTCAATGTGTCTCTTATTTTTGGTTTTAAGTTTGGCAAAATACATTGGATTGCAGTTAATACACAAGGAATTTGAGATGCACATAAATAAAATAATGGAAACTAATATTAAAAGAAAGTAGATGAACTTATTATTGAAAACATATCTATGAAAAGTACAATTATAAAGTTAAACTAATATTAAATGCAATGTATTGGAAATATAAGTAAAAATGTGTTAAATTCTATAAACAATACTGCTTTTTAAAAAAGCAATTAGTGGGATTTTTAAAAATTTATTTCACTTAATTAATTAAAAATGTCAAATACATATCTTTTATGATTGTAAGATGGACCGTTAAAAAGATGTTCAATCGACAGTATCTTGATCACACGAGCAGATATAATCACTGGGGATCGAATATTTATAAGTTTGATTACATGCCCTGTCACAAATTGATTCATAACGTTTCAATTATAGTCTCTCTTTAACTGTAGAAAAATACAGCAATCTTGTTACACGATTTACATAAAGTATAGACCATTTATTAATCATTTCAAATCTCAATTCCTTCTTTATGTAAGAAATCGGACATTTAACAAGTTCAAAACAAATTTCAAATAATGAAACAATCTTAGTAAGTTTAACAGCTTCCTCGCTTCCTTCATTTTCCACATGTCCACGAACCCTGTTAACCCTTAGATAAAAACATCGTTTTATACCCTTTATGAGGAACATCTGTCTCATTTGTTTTTTATACATTTTACACACTAAATTAATACAATGCACAACTTAATTATATTTTACTATAGTTTTACAAAATAATTAAACAAATTATTAATGCTAAAAATACTCAAGGAAAATCACTTTACAAATCAGCAACATAAACGTTGCATAGTTAGAGTTCCACACCTGATACTTTTAACTTGTCATTTTGTATTCTTCTGATGTGGTTAATAACGACAGTTCTTCTTTTTTAAGTTTATCATTCCCTATTTCCCCATGAGCTAGGTCCTCTGCCAGAATCCTGATACTTTTATCCGGTGGTTGTTGTGCTCAATTTCATTCAAGGATCCCATCATCAGATTTTTCAAACTGTCTGGATGATTTGGTACATTCAGTCTTTGTCACAAATAATTTTTTCAGGGCATTCATGAAGTCAAATCTGCTCATTTTGTTTGTTGTTTCAAAATATTCATAAAGGACATCAGTATTACTGCAATTAAATGATAGAATATGGCAAGGGGCCATCTTATTGCCCTTCTATTTGCGCAATAGCTACTGTGTACTCAACATGGTGCATGGATAACAATAAAATATGTTTTCCCCCCTTTTTTGTTACATAAAAAAGAAAGGTATATTCCTTTTTGTATCTACAATCGATCTTACAGGTCTGGCCCTGCTAGGCAGAAACCTTTTCGGTGATTTGTGCTTGTTACACTTTGAAGTACCAACAATATTAATTTCCATTATCACAGAAAGTCTGTCCTTCTAATATAAATCAATTATCGCATATTATGTTCCTGTCTGTACCAACGAATTCCACACCGAGTCTCACAACTGCTTGTATCGGCTTCTTCAACTTCTTCTAAGCAACAGTATGAGTAACTGCATCACTTTCCTTACCAACATTTAAATAGGCATTAAGGTAACAATTGTGTGCATTAGTAAGGAGCGGGTTTTTAATGTCGTTGGACATATACGTATATATTTTGAAGGGGCACGACCTCTGAAAGGTGTGAGTTTCGTCAATTCTTACGTAAGCCCCTATTTCAAATTCTGCTTATAGTTGGGAACAAAACAACCAAATAAGTTTCAAATAGCAGCTTCTCGTCTAGTCTGGCGAGCAGAGGCATCATTACTTCTATTAGAACATGTCACCTTTTGTAGGCATAGTTACCCTAAATATTGGTATCTAGTGGTGCCAGTTGAGAAAAGAAAGTTGAAAGATTACCTTGAAAATGCTTGAGCGAACCAATAACCGAAAGAGAGCACTGATTCCAACCTTGTTAGCTTTCTTGTGTAGTGTTTAATGCTCTTTTTTACTACTGAGGCACCACAGGAGGTGGATACTGATGATACATGAAATGAAATGATAAATTGGGAAAGGAGTATTTTTTTTATAGAAGGAAGCTTTCCAGACTTAAATTTAGGGTACCTCCTCGGCATTTTCCATTTTTGAGGACTAAGGAAAACCTGGAAAAAACCTCAATAAGGAAGGATGGTCCTGGTGGGAATCGAACCCCACACCTCCCGCTCCGAGAGTCCGTGCCTTAACAATATCGGCCACCCGTAGCGGTATCCTTATTAGATTTTTGTAAGAATAATCCTCTTTATTTTGCAGTTCCTGACGAACAAAATCTAATTTTCAATTAGTTCTGATCGTAATTTCGTCTACCATGTCGTCCGTAAAGAAAAGATATCATATTTGTTCAGGATATGGTGTCTCACCTAGAGCAAGAGCCGGGTCTAAAGACTTAAAAATTCTGATTTTTACAATATTTCTGATGTATCCACTATTAACTGCATTAACAGGTTAGGAACTCCAAGAGATAATTTCTTTACTCAAAATATTTAACAGGCTTTTCATTCCTAAGGACAATAACATCAGTCAAATCACTGGTTTGAACTATTGCATGATCAGTATTACTTTGCACTTGCTCTTAGATGTATTCATTCGCTGATTCACTTTGATCATTTCCTATAACCGTCTCATAAGCATTGTTTTCTACATCTTCAATTTCAACTTCTGAAATGTCCAATGAGCTATCATATGCAGAATACTCGAGTTCATATTCAGGAACGCACGAATCATCAGTCAACGTCTATATATGAATCTGATTCAGAGTTAACTAATGGTGAAGCCAAAACCATGTTTACCAGCCTCTTAGTGCGATCCGAAAAAGTATTTGGATTAATGTACGTTGTATAAATTTAAAATGACAAAACAAAATACTTGGATAATAATATAAATAAAGATATGAACGTATAATAAATATTTTCACAGTCAGATGAAACATGTATGCTCTATAATGAATATCTGTCCGAAGGACGGGTCGATTTTGCTTACGCTATGAGGAATATCTATCTGTATTCCTTAAGCAATAGCTTCTTATGACCACAAGAATCACTTACTTCACGAACGATTTGATCACACTGCGGGTAAAGTCTGAAATGAAATCTCTAATGAAGTGCATAAATCTGCGACCTGATAGCTCAAAATAAAACTATATCTGTGTGCAAGACGGATGATCCACCATAAGGGTAAGCATATATTTTTTCCATAGTTAGATGTTATCCCTCTAGTTTCGACCGCTATAGCGTTCATATTAAAGTATCCCACTTATAAAAGTAAGTGCTGATTTGCAGTCACAGGGAACACGCACTCTCCTCTTATTATCAACATTCAAATGCACAGCTTTTTTGAAAGGCTGTAAACGTTGATGGAAGCATAAGTAATTTCTTAAACATTAGCTTAAATATTTTAAGCTTCCTGTAGTTGGAAATGAAGCCATAGAGATAGGCATAGAAGAAATGAACCAGCAGTTTCAAACCTTACTCGATTACTTTTAAGGACAATTAAAACATGATTTGCCAAAAAATCTTACAGTCTTAATTTATAAAATTCCTCCTTAGCATGGGTATTATACTTGAATTATGTTATTTTCTCTGATATGACTCTAGTACTAACCAGTATTGAAAGTTTCGAAAATTTTTGCGCTTCTAGATCTCTCAAGAGATACATGGGATGTAGCAATTGTATTTTTCCTTATTTGGTAAAATCTCAAGACCTCAAAGATGTGTGGTCACACTATTCGCCATTCTTATTTATCATTAAGGCCAGGATATTAAAACTATCTTCGACCTAAGAACCTCATTTCCTGAATTTATTTTTTTTAAAAGCATTTATAGAATAATGAAATTACAATACTGGAATTTTCGCTGTAGTTTCCGATTAAGTCATATAGGTACCCCTTTTGTATGTGAAGAAATTGCATATCATAATACGCTTTCCATTTTTGGCATTATCTCATATAATGCACTCATCATTTTCACTTTGATCACTCGTAGATTTCTATATGGGGAAAAAGGACCTTATGTTTGAATTCGATTATAACTGTCTTTATTCTCTAATATCTACTGCACCTATTATGTAGCATTGAATAAGTAATTAACTAACTTTTAATTTTTACTTTTTTTATAATGAAACAGGCAATTCTTATATGACTTTTATAAAATTTATACCGCTCTGATGAAAACTATACAGCTTCAAAGTAATTAACTTTACCAACAAAAATATTTTTCCTTATCGTTTAAAAATATTTTTGAAGTAATAGATGACATTCTGGACCAACAAATAATATTGCATCGTTACTTAAAATAGCATGACATAAAACGCTGAAAGAGTTATGGTGGGATTTGCGGGTTCTCGTGAAGGTCACCGACAAGGGTAATTCAACTCTTGACGTCCTGTAGTTGCTGCGTGGGCCTAGCCAATAGTCTAGCTTTCATCAACTATCGGGCAGGGATTTTCGCAGTTTTCGTTATCTTCAAACATAGGGAGGGGACAGGAAGCTACGCTCAAAATATAAGCGTAGGAAGGTATGCCACGAGACAAATGTATTTATTGGCTAATTATTCTCTTTACAAAGAAGATATTGTTCCTCTTGGAAAATGAATGCCCTTAACCATTGGACTAGTATTTAATTGACTGAACGCGCTGTCAAGCTAAGTACTTCTGATGATCGCGAGCATCCGGGGTTTGGAAACAATCACTTCATTATCTGGTTTACACATCGCGGCAAGACTTTGTTAAGTATTATCTACCGTCCGACTTTCTCGTAGAAATTAGAGTTTTTACACTCGATAATCGCTGGTTTGTTACTCTAGGATTTAACCTCAGTATCACAGATCCACTGGCACTGGTGTATATGTTCTACATATACATATATGTATTTATATTAGTATCAGTTAACCGCCTAATCCCCGAAACCCACCGCCGACCGAATGAAGACTGTCTGAGAACGCCTGTGACTGCTTCAGAATGCTCCAAAATGCTTGTCGAGGAATTTCCGTCGTGAATGAATGTGCTGGAATGCTGGTCGACTTTGCCTCTTTATATACATACTGTTGGCTTGGGTACCCACGTGTTAACACCAGCTTTACGGGTTCTAACCATGTTTGCTCAGGAACATCGCCATCTTCAAAAATTTAAAATACTCACTGCTGATTGACCGGTGCGTATCCTGGAAAATATTAAGCTGGCTAACTTACACAACGTAAAAACCACGATCACTGACGCTAGGAAAATCCCATTACGTAGCTAAGAATGCCAGGTGTTAGCCTTTCACTTTTCCTGTTATGTAACAAGAAAAATCTGCAGGTGTCGTAGTAGCATTCATTTCTCGATTTCAGTCCCAAAATCTTAATATATCTCTGCTATTTACTATGTATACAATTAAATAAAATAAAAGCAATGAAATTAATATGGTGTTTACCAACATATGAATATTAAATTGCAGAAGGGACGCCTATGCTCCAAGGAAACAGAAGTTTTAGAACGAAATTTAATCTGGCTAATGTATTCAGAATAATACATTTTTCTCGAAATATGCATTTTTTCAATACACTCGCTTTTGTGTGATACACCATACTAATAACTGAAGTGAGAAAGGAGCTGATAGTCAGCAATAGAAAATAAATATTGATTCCTTAATTATGCATATACTTTTACAGAGAAAAAAGTAATAATAAAGCAAAACACATCAAACAAAATGAAAATGTTCTCAATAAGTTAAATTAAAAATTGCAATATTTATTATACTTTAGAATTCCCATTAAGGCTGTGAAAATATTCTACACCCTTCCCTAGTTTGGAAACCGATGTAGTTGCCGAAGAAATGCAAATAGAAAACGTACGAATTCCAATATCAATAAGAAAAGTAAACTAACTTTAGACATAATCAACATGATTCATAAGAAAGCTTTAATAACATTTACATAGCTTTATCTTACAGCAGATAAAGTCTGTTTATTAAAAATATAAATAACTTTTAAAACAGATTTACTTGAAACAAATCTTTTTTCTTAATTTTTCTGAAAACAGAATCAACTGCTTAATGTAGAAGAGAAGCTGAAAATAGTGCTGTGATATTAATTTGTAATGTTATGATTTGTTATGTGTTTTAAGAAGTTAAGGCAGTTATTTTCTTTATTTTTACAAACAATAATTGTATAATATTAAATGAAAATTTCATGCTCTACTTTATACCAAATTTATAAATGGACAAAAGTAAAATATAATTAATATGAATTCAAGTTTCTAATGAATTGCTATGAAGTAAATACCACATTTCATTATACTTATGACATCATTGTATCGATAGAGATTATTAAATTCGTTTTTCTGCTGTTATTGTTGATGGGGAAGATAGAGTTATCGCAAAAATATTAGCCCTAGCTTAAAAGGCTCAAGTGTCATTAGTACTTTGAAAATCGTATGATATTTATCAGAAGGAATACTACACATTCATTAGTCGGGGGATAATAAAATATTAAGGATATGAAGAAACTCGATTATCGTAACATAATCTCCAGTTCATGAAAATGAAATCAGTGTAATGAAGTAATCGCTACCATGGTACTTTTATGCAACTAGTGCCATACTGCAGCATTTTATTAACGAAGTTGACTAACAATAAACATAATTTATAATTTGGATTACAAAAAAAAATATATATCCACAACAGCCGATGACACAGAATCGATATAAATGTGTAAAGCTTCAAAGAAAAGTTAACCATGCATAAAAACAGCAATCGCATAGAGTAAATGTGTGATAGCGTCTGTGTAAAACAAGTAAATGTTAAATTACTAGAAAAGTTCAGTAAATACGTCAAAAATAAATCTTTACAGCAATGGGTTTCTTTGGAACAACTACGGTAATGAACCTAGGATTCGGGAAAATCTGATGCAAAATATATGGCAATAAAGGGTCAGCTTTGCAAATGCCCGGCAAGCGCCTTGCGGCTATCCCGTTGAAATGAAAATGAATCCCACTGTAAACGACGTTGAAGAAAAAAGAAAGGGAAAATTTTATTGAAAAATACTGTAGGTGTAGCAGTAAGAAAAAACAGCGCAGAAAGTGTCAGCATTGGAAAGTCGTCAAAGATTTTCTAAAACAATTTATCATAATTTATTTATTGCAACGCGTTTCGAAGCATTTACATAATCTATTCCCACAAAATGAGTAGCACAAAAACAAACGTTTTATAAATCGGTAGTAAACTTACTACACAGAGGCTTAGAGGAAAGCTAGGCTGCAAATTCGTTTTAAATTATTAAGTAGGAAGATAATTAAACTTTGGATTGAGCCCTTCACCACCCACACGTTTTCCCTCGTGTAAGCCAGCGCTATATCTTGCTTCCTCACACGCAGGCACCCTTCTCTTATTGCACGTTCTACACCACGAACTTTCCAAACTTCCTAGGTTGTCATTCAGTGTGATCTCAAACTTTATAATTTATTACCTTATTTTAAAGATACGTTTCTCATCCAAACAACCATTACGATTTCAAAATGTATTTTAAACTGTAATCCTGTATGGTTAGCAGTATAATAATTTATCGTAATTACATATTTCATAAATAATTGGTCTAATTTTTGGGGTTCAATGTCTCAAGCTGAATGACATGAACATAATAAATTACAATGAAATAAGTCAGAGCCCAATAATGTATGATATAATATAAAAATTCCAGAGGAAAATCAGAACAGACAAATTTGCTCAAGCATATACAGTATATAAGTGAACTACATTACAATCATTTCAGAGTCTGTAACGTAGTCTCAGGTAAATAATTTGAGATGAGGAGTCTAAGACCCCCCTGTATATGCTTCTTAAGGTCAGAGCGCCACTGACTAATGAAGTTTCCATTCGAAAATGGTACCACACAATGAAGGCGCAAAAGTTGTGGAACACGTCAACTTGGCGCATTTGGTACCATGGCGTCAAGTAAAAGTGACTCATTGTGTTCGGATCTCGTTGATAACTTTTTTCTTTCACATATTATGTATGAATGTATGGGCACACGTCATCATAAAATATTAATAAACTTCTTCGCAGGACTCCAGCCTAGAATCTTTGAAACTACAGTTTCGTTCCCGATATCCATTTGGCCACATAATCAGTGGATAGTACCCTCTAGACTGTTATATAACAAGTTATATCAGTTAATCGTTGTTCAGTGCCGTACTGTCATATAATTAATACGATTTTTATAGTACTAAATCTTTAAAGCGTTGAAAATGAGCTATTATTAATTGACATTTCCTTGCTCCTGAAGCAGATTTGAAAACAATTTAAGGTACATTTTGGGCCCATTTTGCTTTATTACAATTTATCAGCTTATAATTTCAACTCTTTTGTCACCTTATAACTCTGTTACTTTTCTTTGTAGACCACAAATTTTCTGATTCAATTTTCTTGTCCATGGCGCCTTTACAATTTTGTAAATCATTGCAATATAATTTATTACACCCGGTAGGTGCAGATTAATAAGTCAACGCGCAATTATCAATAGCTGCTGTTCCTTTGAATGTCGAATTCTTTGGATTATGAAGTAGTATTTGCCGGCGGCTCCCCTGACTGACAGATGATATACTGTGTGTTCCAGAATTCCACTACACAAATTCCAAGGATTGTGGGGGGGTCCCAAATAAGCATTTTGATTTAGGGAACTTATGTCCTGTGGTTTCTAAAGTCCATGCAATAGCATAAAATCGGTAAATGGTTAGCACGCCACTGATTAAACCTCCACATTGGGGGAAAAGACAGACGTGTTATTTGTTCAAGGTACTGTCCCAGAATAGCACTGTGGTTAAAGGAATATTAGGAACAGCGACGTTAGATAGTGTGTTGGAGAAAGAATTTCCACCTCCATAAATACTTTTCTTTCTTTCTTTTTTTTTTTTTACTGCTTTTCGTGTTGTAGTCACCATTTTATTTGCTTTATTGTTCGGAACCGCTCGTTCCGCTCGTTAACTGTAACGAATTAATCAAAATTAATTTCAGTGTATTTAACGGTAAAACTGTGGATAACAAAGTAACTTTAAACTTGCAAGAGTAAAGTCATTACCCAAGTGTTTTATCACATTGGTCTATGATCTTCATGTATTGTTGAACGTCAGGTAAATTTCAAAATTTAGAGGATGTGTCCTCACTCCAGCCAATGATGGTAAGCATAATAAGTACTTAAAAGGAAACATAAACGGCTTTCTCCAGAGTAAAGGAAAAATATACCTAAGAAAAATTAAGTAAATTTATTCTAGTTTTTCGCCTCTGCGTGAACACCAAATAAAAGAAATTTGGAAGATTAAGAAAAATCAGTATTTTAAGTGCAAAAATAAAACAGAGATCACCAGAAATACTGTTCAATGTGTCTGTCTGCAACATCCCTGCAAAGATTGCACCTGCGAAGAAATGAACCTCGCTCCCTCTCAAAAAGATCTGGAGTGTTGCGAATCTCAGCACAAGCAGCTAAGACTCGTGCCGGTAACTGTTCATCAGTGTCAACTGATGAGTACACGAGGCTCTTAAGATTTCCCCATAAAAAATATATAGATGACTGAGGTAAGGAGAACTCGGTGACCAGTTTACATAACCACCTCTACCAAACCACTGCCAAAGAACCACTCCATTGAGATAATCTTGTACTTCCACGCTGAAATGGGGACGAGCTCCATTGTGCAGCGACCACACCTGACGTGGGATGTTCAGAGGGACGTCATCCAAAAACCAAACATGGGTGAGGAACTAAAGATACACGTGCGTTTATCCATGTAGGAAGTAGATGTGGTCAAATTATTTGATTGAACACAATACCCGGGCACACGTTGATGCTGAATCTGTGCTGATAACTGCATGTGATTGCTCATACTCCCATACATGACTATTCCTATGGTTCAGAATCAGCCTACCTCTTGTGAACATGGCCTTATCGGTGAAGAGAAGAAGTCAGGCAGTTCATTCTGTCGTTCCAAGGCCCACCTACAAAACTCTAGTCTGGAACCGAAGTCTGCTGGCATTAAATAAAATTAATAACTGTTAAGGTTATTTATATTTTAAATTAATCACACAAGTTCAGAAAAACTGTTGCATGCGCTCCGCGTTTTTCGTTTGGAAGAATTTTTCTAAAAATGTTTATGAGATAATGAATTTGCATGGTATTATAAATCTGCATTTTGCTAGGATGAATTATTTTATACTTTTTAGTCTATTTATAATTGATTTTTAAATTTTCTATTTTTTGAATAAGTATCAAACTTTTATTCTGTTAAGAAAATAAAAACGTCGTTTAAAAAAATTAAATTATTAAGGATATATATCTGCAACTCCTCGTCATTTGCCATTTATGAGGACTGAGGAAAACCTGGAAAAAAAAAAACTCACTCAGGGAGGACGGTCCTTGCGGTATTCGCACGCAGACCTCCCGCCCACGAGAGGCCTTAAGACCTCGGCCACCCGTGGCGGTAATTATAGAGGAACTAGTCTACTATCTATGGTAAGTAAAATATACACTGGTATTTTAGCAGGAAGATTGCATGAGTGGACAGAAATGGAAGGTAAATTACACTGGGCAACAATGAAAATGTTTCGGGCTTAAAAATAGTGAATTTACATGTATTTCCATCTGCTAAATTCAAAAATCACCATAAAAATGATAGATTAGCTCTAGTTTTGAAGATAAAGTGACATTTCATTTTTTAGAGTTAAGATTTTAAATTTGGGGGAATTTTTTTGGGAGTTGGCACACCTGTCAAATAACAAAACACAAATGCTCTTCAGCTATTTGCAAGTCACAAACATAGATACTGTTGCTGTGACTGTGAATTACATGTAGTTTCTACTCAAATTAATGCAAAATTTCTGGTTCGCGAGTGCTTTTTTAGTGTAAAATTTGTAAAAATGCCACGAAAATGTGTAAATATGGTGAATAACTTTTGTTATATTTGTGGTGAAATAACATTTTCCTCACAGAAACGCAATCTGACGCTTCTTGTAAACACTGCCTATAAGTATTATTTCGGTATGAAAGTAGGGGACCAAGATAAGTCTTGGGCTACACATATATGTTGCAACGCATGTTCAGTTACACTGCGAGAATGGCTGAAAAAGAAGAAGCGATGTATGACTTTCGCTGTGCCTATGATTTGGCGGGAGCCTACAAACCATACAGATGACTGCTATTTCTGCCTGACTCCACCTACAAAGGCAGGATTGTCTATTAAGAAAAGAAGAACAGTGCAGTACCCGAATCTTCCATCTGCTATTCGACCCATTCCACATTAGGATAGTTTACCAGTTCCTACTCCACCCGAAAATTGTGTGTTTGAAGTAGAAGATGAAGACAGTGTGGAACAAGAAGAACCAAACAAGCCTTCTACATCCCATGACCCTGATTTTGAGGGAAAAGATGATAAACCGCACAGACTGAGTCAAGCGGAATTGAGTGATCTTATTAGAGACCTTGGCCTGTCAAAGGAGAAGGCAGAAATTCTTGGGTCTCGACTACAGCAATGGAATCTTCTCCAAAGTGATGTGAGAATCTCACAGTACAGAAAACGTCACATGGAACTGCTTCCCTTTTTTGAGAAGAAAAATAATCATATTGTTTGCTGCGACATTAATGGATTGATGAAGTCTTTGAATTTGAACCACGATCCAACTGAATAGAGGCTATTCATAGACTCCTCCAAGCTTAGTTTGAAAGCTGTGTTACTTCACAACGGGAACCTTCTTTCATCTATTCCTGTTGGTCATGCTGTTCACATGAAGGAGACATATGCTATTATGAAAGCTCTCTTGGACTCAATTAAATATCATGAACACAAATGGAAAATCTGTGGTGATGTAAAAGTCATTGCCATACTCTTAGGAATGCAACTGGGTTACACAAAGCATTGCTGCTTCTTATGTATGTGGGACAGTAGAGATAGGAAATTGATTTATATTAAAGAAGAATGGCCTGCAAGAAATCTTCACCCTAGCGAGAAAAATGTCGTTGCCAAGCCTCTTGTGGACCCAAAAGACGTTCTTCTTCCACCCCTGCATATCAAGCTGGGTTTGATGAAAAACTTTGTCAAAGCTATGAGCCGAGAAGGACGAGCCTTTAGGTACATCAGAGAGAAATTTTCGAAATTAAGTGATGCAAAAGTTAAGGAAGGCATTTTTTCGGACCACAAATAAGAGAACTTGTAAAGGATCCTGCATTTGACCAAGTTTTGGAGGGGAAAGAAAAGGAAGCTTGGAAAGCCTTCAAGGGTGTTGTTCATGGATTTTTATGCAACAAAAGAGATGACAACGACAAGCATTTGGTGACAGTGCTCCTGCAAAAATACCGTAACATTGGATGCAACATGTACCTTAAGATCCATTTTCTCCACTCCCACCTACACTTTTTCCCTCCTAGTTGTGGAGCTGTTAGTGATGAACATGGGGAGAGATTCCATCAAGACATTTCTGTTATGGAACAAAGATATCAGGGCCGTTGGAATGAAGTAATGCTTGCGGATTACTGTTGGTCTTTGTATAGGAATTCTGCGGAACTCCATCACAAAAGGCAAGCTAAAAGACGACGAAGTCAATAGGCCACCACATGATTCTCTTCAGACACGACTATCTGCGAAGTATTTTTCCAGCAATTTAGAACTCTTACCATGTAATTACCAGTTAAAAAAAATCAAATGCACTTTCATTGTTGTTAGCATGTATGTAATTAAAATGTATCCTTTTCTCTCAATCCGTTAATATGTAATACTTCCACCTTGTGTATATCATAGAAACTAGAGCTAATAAAATTTTTTCATTGTCATATTTGTTTTTCTCAACCCAAAATTAGTAGGAATTGCCTCATGAATTGCTCGAAACATTCAAAAATTATTTTTTTGTTGCCCAGTGTTATCAGAATTCGAAGCAGGTTTTAGATAAGGAAGAAGCAGGTATTGTGTTAGATGTAGAGGTAATAGATTCACAGACTACACAATTAAAAATTTGGGCTTGAGGCAGGTATGTAAATTGACTTCAATATTACTTAACATATTTACTGACGATATTCTAAATATGATTAAGGAAAAAGTAGACATTGCTCAATTATTGGAAAGAAGGAAGTACCAACGTTCCTTTTGCGCATTGTCTTATAAAAGGAGCATGTTGTGATAGGATTACAATATGGCATTAATGAAAGTATTAAATATTATGCAGAATGGGGCTTAAGGATAAATAATAATAAATCAAAGATAATAGTATTTACAAAGGGAACAAAATTAAGAAAAGCTGGTTTATAAATTGAAATCAAATAGAAGTAGTGAAAGAATTTGATTATTTGAAGGTGAGATTTAAGAGTAATGGAAGGTGGGAGGTCCAGTCTAAATGTGCACAAGCAAAAAGTAAATTAGCTATGAAAAGGAAAGCTGTTAGAATAAGTTTGTATAAAGTTCCCACGTTATCAATGAAATGGTTAGAAACACTATAATGAGGCCGTGGTTGAGTCAAAGATGATGTATGCAGTGGGAATTTGGGGAGTGTCAAAGGTGACACAGTATTTATGAGCTGCCACCCTCATATTTCATTAGAGTAATTATAGGAAGTAATTTTATGTAACTTAGTTATAACCATGAGTGTAATGTCATTTTCCTCTACAATTTGTATAGAAGGTGCAAGAACATGGCAAACCGACATTTTCTGGAGGAAATTCTTAGGCGTGGTCGGAGGAAAATATGTTTATTTGTATTCTGTTAGAAAATTGTAAACCAGGGTAGGCACAATAAAAACATATGATGACTGCAGGGATGAATAGACATGCCAATAACCTCTTCAGTTGACATCTACATGTAAAAAGTCACGTAGACCATATTTATTTAGTTTGCAGTTTTCTGGCCCGCAGTCAGTTTTGCAAGAGTATTCAGTGGAGGCAATATCAGTGGAAGGTCTTTCTCAGTTCAATTATGGAAAACTGTAGTTAATTTTAGGACGAGCTTTATTATTTGAGTGCAGTACATTTTATGTGCAATAGTTTACAAACAATAAATTGTGTTCCATCTTCCTAAAGAAAAATATTATTAATCTCCAAGACAACTTCCCCTATGGTCACAAGACTATAAAAATATTCAGCAGCAGAGTCTCAACTGCTGTGGAAAAACTGCAAGACAGCGGTAACAATCGTCAGAGAGGAAGGAATTGTCATTATCTCTGAGAATTCAAAACATTCAACCAAATCCTTCCAAAATCCTTCCCCCCTCTACATACATATATTTAAATAACACCCCGTTCATTATTAATAACGCTGCAAAGGGGTTTTGTAGAGAGGTTTTGGGATTACCAAAAATCTCACCAAGAGGCGAAAGTATGGCAGAATTAGGAAGGGTAGGAAGAAAAGGAATAATATTGGAAAGAATCTTAAAATATTAGTATAGTTGTTTGAAGCTAGACAATAAAGATGTACTAAAATAATGTCTTACGTACCAAAGAGATGTATTAGGAAGAGAGTGTTGGCTTAGAGAAGTGGAAGAACTATTAGAGAGATTGGAATGGGAGATGTGTGGCGATTGAGTGAAAATAATGTTTGTGAATTTTGGAAAGAAGTGAGACAGAGGGTAGATGATATAGAGAAACAGGAGACCTGAGTTAGCTTAGGATAAAAGCTCTTTAGATTTTTGTAAAGTAGTTAAAAGAAATTGGGAACTTGAGATATATATAGATATTGGTAATCTATTTGAAAGAATAGGTTTTGCTTAGATACATGTAGGGATATTATTTCTCAAAGGATTAAGAACAAAATGTAAAGAAGGATGCATTATTTATAGGAAAGTGGAAAGTTGGTTGTTTAATTGAATGCAAAATATTAAAAAGATGGAGGTATAGTATTTAGGTTGGAAAATGGGACAAATTACAACACGAAATAGTAGCAACAAAAATGTTATCAGATTCGAGATTAGAGAAAATGAGTAAAATAAGAGAATTTTAGAAAAAAATAAAGGATAAGTGGAGAAGAAGTATAGGAAGGAGCTTGATGGTACACGCAGTGGTGAAAATTAGTGATTTATTTTAGTGGAAGAGATGGGAGAACCTCAGTTTTGGTACTGCCAAACTTTTAGAGTCTTTGTATGTTTATGTAAATTAAATTGTAATGTGGTTTTCGGAAAATGGATTGAAATGTATAATTAACACATTGGTGTACTTATGAATTATGAATGAATAAATAATTTATTTCATCAATTAATTATTCAATTTACATTTTTCCTCGCTACCTTTGCAACTATTTACATAATTCAATACTTCTTCAGGTTTCCTGAAGCTCTCCTTTGAGCTAAAGGTTCGGTACTGGAGGGGCAGTGTGACCTGAAAAATTTACACCTGAACTGCAACATAAAACATATAAGTTGCCCCTGCTCCAAAACGGTATTCATACTCTGTCATGAAAATGACTCGAGGATGTTACAACACTCAAAGAAGAATGATGTGCTTATGTTTAACTGCCCTGAGTCAAACCTATTACCTAAGAGTCTTTAATTGTCTTTTTTGTGAAAGAAGGTTACACAGGAGTTTAAGCCTACATCTCGTGTGTAACTACTCTGCTTAAAATGTTACAAGAATAAAATATCCCCTCTTTTGGAGTGTTAGGTCTAAAAATAATTATTCATTTATTTATGCGTTCATAATCTAAATTTAGTTGAAATTAAGCTTTGAAATCTACGAGTTTTTCTGAGTAAATGACATCCCTGTTATATTATTTCTGATTTTCCTGCAAGTAATTAACCAAATATTTCAAATAATTCTTACTATAGTATAACTGATCAAATGCGACGTAATATGGGTGCTCAAATCCAATGTTTGCTGTGAGATGCCACCAACTGAGTCCTGAATATTTGTTGCAATTCCGCAATACTCTGCAAATGAGTAACGTGGAGAGCATTCTTTACGTATCCCCACAAGAAGTTAGAAGGAGATAAATATGGAGATCCTTTGAGATCAGCCGTCCTGGAAAACTCTTCCAAATAACGTATAGCATTCAAGGCATTATGGATGTAATGTTGTCCTGTTGAAACCACAAGTTCTGCAACTTCTCTGCTTACAACATGTTATCAAATTCTTCCACCATTGTTTTGTGCCGGTCACTTTTCATTGTCTGTTCGTAGAATATAATGAAGATGGGATTAAGTGACATGCCGTACCAAATATAAGTTTTCTGTGATTGCAGAGGCATCTCCTGCAGCTAATGTAGGTTTTCAGAGATTCATATTGGAGAATTTTTGGGTATTTATGTATCCGTCGAGATGAAATCATACCTCACCAATGTAGCGCCAGTCATTCGGTTTCTCCACATCTGGCGTTTCAGATTCAATGAACCAGCGACAATACGTTTGTCGAGTTTTCAGGTCGCTGGATTAGAGTTGCTGGACGAACGGATTTTATAGGGGTATAATTTCAAACATTCGCCCTTGGGCACTGCCAATGAAGAACCCCAGACTCTGTTGCAAGGCGACACACTTACTTCTTGGGACTCACAGCTTATGCAGATTGCACGTCGGTCTTTTTTTCCTCTGTTAGTACCTTTGGTCAACCGCTTTTTGATGCGTCCACTACATTCCCTGTCTCCCATAAATTATCGTATTGTCGATTGTTGGAGGATTTGTTTGGAACACCAATTCCGTACTTGTCTGTGTAGATCCCCTGCGTCCGGCATAACTGCGCCCCCTGCAATACTGCTCTCTGTCAATTAAGTCGTGACGAATCCAGAGGATGCAAAAAGAGCCGCGGCCTGTCTTGACCCTTCACTGGCTAGCGCGCCAAGCGATATCAGTATATGCATAATCTCCTATTGCGTTCTCTACAAGAAAATTAATTACAACAAAAATGGCCCTACATTTTCCAGGCTTAATGAAAGACTTTTTTATTATTTTAACAACGGCAATCATCCTTGCAATATACTTTTTAATATTTTGGCGGGATAAATTGTTAATAAACTGCCAAGCTGAGGAAATACCGGATATTCGTTTTGTTCTTCCCCGCATGCGGATGGGGCAGGCAACCGAAAACACACAGCACAGCTTCTACACCCAGACCACTGCGCGATCAGCAAAATAATTTTTGAATAGTGTTTAACTCCCATTTTTATTACTGATGCATCAAAGGCGGTGAACACTGATGATACATTGTAAATTAGAATGTTTTTGTTTGTTTTTAATAAAGGAAACGTTCCAGGCCTAAGTTTAGGTTACCTCCCCGACATTTTCCATTTACGAGGACTGAGAAAAACAAAGATAAAACCTTAGTAAGAACGGTCCTGGTGGGAATCGAATTCAAGTCCTCTCACTCACAAGCCCGTGCCTTAAAGACCTCGGTCATCAGTCCGGGTAGCAAATTATTGAAAACATGCTTACCATTTTCATTAAAGTTAAAAGTTCTACTTCCCCAGGTTATGGATTCTAAGGCGTGGCTTCGGTAATCCTGTAGGGATGAAAATAGAGAAATTTTTAGCAGAATATACTAATGTACGGTTGATCTCCATTTGTTGTACTAACTTTGAAAGAGATTTTTGCTGGGATTGTTCTAATGGAGCAGCGATATCTTAAAGTTTTTCCTTTCTTAATATATGGCGCCTGTGTCTTATTTTCTTGTATAATACTGATCTTGTTCCTGTGAATTTATGCACTATTTGCTAACTGCAGATTAATCATATGGACGACCCTTTGGTTCTGGAAATTCTGCACGATATTGAGCATTTGATTCATTTTTTTAAAAACTATAACAAATGAAAATATTGTTTTGTATTAAATATTTGAACGATAGTAAACAGAGAAATTAAGCTCAACAACACAGTAACTTCTCACTGTTCCGAACCTAAACACGCACAAACAGCCTATCAACGGCATTATGCGTCATTGACTGTCGGTGTGCAGCTGTGAGCTGCCAGTTTCGCATCCGGCCTACAATGGAGGAAAACAAAACGAAGACCTAATATAAAGGCTTACTAGCAAATTGCTGTTGATAATCTCGCGGTAGATTTTGAAAGAGATGGATAGAAATAACATGTTTAGGTTCCTCTAAAGAACAGTTCGGTCCTGCAGTGGTAACCATGCCTTGCCTCCTAAACCTGGGTTCAATCCCGAGTTCAATCCCGGGCAGTATCGATGAATTTTTTCGGGCGTAAAAATCTTAAGTATGGCTTCCTTCGCAAAGGAATTAAAGCCATGGGTCCCATGTCGTACATTTACGTCATGTAAAAGAACCTCAATCCTGAAATAAGAGGCCTCTGAGCAAAATTTATCGGCCGTTTCACGCTCTGAATTGAATGGGAAGCTGATGACCTGAGATGTTAAAAGAACGTCCGTAAATAAAACAAATAATAATCATGTAAATTACAGGATATTTTCTTAATGAGAAAATGAACACATTGCGGCAAATATCTTGTTTTAGTCTTTACCGAAAATATAAAGTATATATATTATAGGCATTGTTTGTATTGGTCATTTTTGTTTCGTATATCATTAGTTTATGTGAAATATAAGATATATTTAAATGTAATAATTATATTTATATACATAAGCTGACAGTGTATAACGAATAATATATAGGCACTGCAAAAACATTTGACTCACAAACAAAATAAAATAAATAAATTTAAAAACAAAATAATCATATAAAATATGCTTATAAAATATACTAGAAATCTTATAGTAAGATTAATCTTTTAACTTTTTTTCCGTTTATTTAAGGTTTTAATTTCGACAGTGGACACTAATAAAAAAAAATTAGTAAAATGGGAGGTAGAAAAAGTTTAACATACCAATGCTTAAGATTCAAATGTAGTCCTTACTTTTCGAAAAAGTGGGAAAGAAAATTATGTTCTATATTTTGGAAGTACAACAAACCATTTTTGAGTTTTGATATTCACCTTCTAGTTGTGCGAGTATAACTTTTTGCGTAAACTGAACTGCTATAATAGTGGCATACAATTTAATATGCTTCTTGCAGGATTATTTCATTGCTATTTAATAATTTTAGGTAAGACAATTTTAAATATCACCAACTTACAGAAAGAAATGTTGTATAGAATTAAAACACCCACAAAATTTAGATTATTTATAACTGTGCAAAAAAATTACCAATAAATTTAGTAGAACTACCATTTTGCTTACACAACATTTACATACACGTGAAACCAACAAGTATTATCTTTCGAAATAATTGACACTGTCTATAGGTCCGTAATAAACGCAGGATATTTTCTCGGTTTCCTAATTTTTTAGTCATGGAGTAAAACTTCATTATTCTAACATCTTGCTCAATATTCCCTGTTTGACAAATACATAAATAGCTTGGATAGCTAGCTGCCATTCACTTTTCCGTTGCAAGAGCAGCAGAGATAAAATAAATAAAGAAAAGTATTGCGGAATGAAGTATAATTTTTGTAGGTAATAGTAAAACTGTTTCTTGAAATAATAATGTTTAATAAAAAACAATTATGAAAATTATAAAATGAGTTTACATGTTGTTTATGGATAGCTTATTTACAACAAAAGTCATTTGTTATGCCTCCAGAAATAAATGTGCATTCTGTAAACCATATTAATTTCCTTTACCGTACGTCCAAGTCAGCAATGTGCTGGCCGATTCGTAATATTCCCATGTATTAAAAGCTCGTACATCTCTGAATAACAAACTCATATTTGTATATATATAGTGAGTACCAATCTGGTTCTAGCAAATCCCCATAATGGTGTCCTACATTCAGACAATTCTGTCATCTCCTGATAAAATTAGCTTTCAAACGCAAAAGTTTCATTTTGTTGCCATATTACCCTTAGTTGTCTGTAGTGTGGAGGCTATTTTCTATAAATCTTATTCTTTTAGGATCACCACAAATAATAGTCGCACGCAATAATATTAGGCGAACGTGGGAGCTATAACCTTCTAGAAATGTCATTAAAATTCGCTTAGAATCCCCAAAATATCATATGAGCTGTGGCAGAATCTTGTTGAAACAATGCCTCTCATTCTCGGTCAGCTCAAATGTTGTGCGGAAATTTGCGTGCGACCTCTCTTTAAATTTACAGTTTATTGAAAAAATATTGTCTCTGTTATTTACCTTGGAACTCAGCATACTACACTAATTTTTAAGAGGGTTGGAACTTAAATAGTGACAACTATTTATTTACAGCCGATACAAGAGAGTTAAATGTTAGCAACCTTTACTGTCCTTCAATGTAGTCACCAGCGTTGTGTATAACCCATTGCCAGCGATGTGGAAGTCGTAGTATACCTTTAGTAGAGCCTGTTCTCTTGATGGTGCAGATGGAGCGGTCTACTGCCTGTCGAATATCTGGAACATTTCTGAAGCGAATGCCACGAAGTGGTTCCTTCGTCTTCGGAATCAAATCAAAGTCACAAGGACTTAAGTCCCGGGAGTATGGTGGATGGTACCATACTTCCCAGCCCCATCGACCGAACAAATCAGTCACAGCTTGCGCTGTATGCGCCCGAGCATTGTCGTGCAAAATGATGGGTGGATTCTGCAGAAAGTGTTGCCGCTTCTTTCACAAAACTGGTCGCAGGTGGTGCTCCAAAAACGAACGGTAATACTCAGCATTGACGGTCAGCCGTGGAGGAATGTAATGCGTTAGGATAACACCATCACAGTCATACACGAGAATCACCATAACTTTCACCGTATTGGGGCTCTGACGAACTTTCGACTTTCGTGATGACCCATACTGACGCCATTCGTTCGATTGGCGTTTCAGTTTTGGCTCATACATTTTGGCCCATGTCTCATCCAGGGTTATGATACGGCGTAAGAAAGTCTCTCTTTCGCGCTCATAACGCTCCAAATGCGTCTTAACAGCGTCATAACGCAACCATTTCTCCATTTCCGTCAAGTCATGTGGAACCCATCGTGATGCAATTTTTCGCATGCCCAGGCGTTCCTTCAATGTCCAGTAACGCGGCAAGAGCATGCACTTCTTCACTGACGCTCGTAGGACGACCTGCCCGATGAATGTCTGCCACAGTTTGCCGACCATCTTTGAAGGCTTTTACCCAATGTGCTACTGTTCTGTAAGGAAATACAAACTCCCCGCAAGCCTCTTGAAGACCTTTATGACACTGTCGTGCTGTACGACCTCTGGCACATTCAATCTCGATCCAATTCCGTTGTTCCTGTTTCGAAAACATAATGACAACAGTACGTTAGATCGCTAGCTCACAAGTGACTGTTTCTCTCGATGGTGCGCACGCAGGTGATGTGGGAAGGGAGAGTCCATTTGCTCTGAGAAAAGATAGGTATGTAAACAACGTGTGCTGTCAGCGACAATATTAGATTCCGTTGCATAGCGTCTCCACAGCTGTGTTGCCACTATTTAAGTTCCAACCCTCGTATTATGCATGGTAACTTAGTGAATATTAGGGAATTGTCTGTGATTCTATGCCTGTAGTTTCACAAACAAACATAACCAAGTAATGTGTCATATCAAGCTAACTACCAAACAGCAATGTTCTGCAAAATCCAATTACAGACAATCACACGACTCAAGTTGTCAAGCGGTTGCAATTCTTGAAGTATTTTTTTTTCAATTTTAGCAATTTATTAATTATCTAAGCTGAGATTTTTGAAACGTATATTTTAACTAAAAAACATGATGCAAAGATCTGTTTGGAGAACGCTTAATAAATCTCCAATATCATGCGGTTTTTCATAAGTCGGAACAAGTCTATCGTTTATTGATCTAGTGTCCCTAAATCTAAGAACGAGTTTTCTGACATTATTCCTATGTTAAATTGGAACAACAGGACATTCTGTACAAGTTGTCTATACACTGATCCACAAGATTCATATAATCGTACGCATATACTCTCTATTCTAGTGTTAAATAATGTTGGGTGAAATTTAAATACTGAAGCAAAATATTGACCTTGTGACAGAGGTGCCTGAAACGTGGTCTTGAGCGTAGAAATAATATTTCATCCAAGCCAGAGATTTAGTCGACTTGCGTGCAGATGGCTGCCTGAGACCCATGGTATCAAGGGGTAATTTTCATACAAAAGAGACCAAGACGTTTCATGTTCTAACCTTGTCCATATACATAAAATGACAATATTGGGATAACACTATTCTATATCGTAGTATACTTTTTCCTTTGCCTCGCAAGGATTAGGCCTAATGGCCTTTTCCAACCTCATTCCTATCTGTCCCGAACTTGCCAGGTGTCTTCTGCCTCTAGGTTTATGCAGCATAACTACTTTTGTAATTCTGATATGATCCATTTTATATAGATATCCCACTAGTGTTCTATTTTACCATTAATTGGCAATATATAGACTTTATTGTTTCTTTTTATTTCTTATCCAGTCTTGTGTATTCTAATAGTGACCTAAAATATTTCTATTCTGTAGCTTGAATATGGCAGTACTTTTATCTTTCTTTGTTTAACAGTCCAAGGTTCACTGTCAAACAACAGTACCAGAACCGCCATAAATAGAACTTTAATTCTGAATCTGTTCTTGTTGATTTTAATGCTTTCTCATTAGTTTGGCACATCTTCTAATATTTATTAATTTTTTCTTTCTATATCTGTATCTTTGTTAAAATAGATTTTGCAACCCAAATAATTTATATTCTATACTTAATATATACATTTATTTTCTAAAATACTTTTTAAATTGACAGTGTATTTTCCCTGAAATGCCATGAACTTTTATTCTGAAGTTGAGATGGTAACATTACATTTTATATGAATTTATATCTAAATATTGCCTTTTGAAGTTCATCTTCTGAATCTTAAAATATCGTATGGTCGTGTGCTTAAGCTAAAATAGTAAAATATCTCTCTATTTGGTGCTTTTTGCGTCCAACTGTTTAGGACTTCGTCCAAATTGATATTAAAGAGTAAGTGATAATGCACATTCTTGTTTCATCCTCTGGTGTGTACCGTTATAGAGGCTTCTTCTGGACTTCATTATTTGAGAAGGGTAAGTATGTTTTTACAGTATTTCCCATAATTTTTGTATTATGCATAAATGTTTTAGTAATAAATGTTTGAAAAACTTTTTTTTCTATAGTTTGGAATAAGATACTACGTTCAGATTGCTGTTATATCCTCACATAACTGAAGTCTGAAATAGCTTTGGAAGTGTTCAGATGATTAATGTTGAGCTTACTTTTTTTAACGTAGAGCAACTAAGTTTAGAATATTGTAGGAGAGAGTCTGCGGTTTTTAGTGCTGAAGTTTTGCTTTATAAATAAAAAAATGGGAAATACTTAAACCTATAACCGTTAAATTTAATATTTTCTTTCTTAAAGCCGAAATTGTATATAATTTAGTTTAAATAGATTGAATTTGTGTTTTAAACTGCTTCAATTTTAAATCAGCTTCCACATTGCATTGTAAAGTCAAAAAGTGAAGTTCAACAAGCCGCGAATTTACCTACAGAGAGTTTTGTGTCCCTGTGCTAGTGATTTAACGGTGCAAGATCATTACCGTGACATCATGGTTTCATCGTCTAGCACGAGGGAGAGATTAATTTCCCTCACCTGCTGCATTCTTAAACAACGTAAACAATTCACGGCGAGCGAGACAGGTGTTTGCTTATGTATCACTTGCAGAACATGCCTACACTTATAATGAATAGACTTCCGGAAAGCATAGCTAAGAGTCAGCAATACCTCATACTTTGTACGTGTTTACAAACAGAGCTGCTGGATACACCTGTCACACACACAACAGTGAGCAGATCGGGAATAGGAAAGGTTTTTAAAGTATTAGAACAATTGATTGAGAAGAAATTACTTACGAATATACAAACATTGAAATTCCAAACAATAAATCATTTTTCATCTGTATTTATTTATGTAAAGAGTTGCAAAAAATAACTATTTGTTTCAGGTTTTCAAATGAAAATCGCTCTCTTTTATCAGACAACAAGGTCTTATATTAATAGAAAATGATCGTCTCACATTTGGTGAAGCAAACGAACAAAACTTGAAATGACTTACAACACATCTATTATTCACAACTTCAGAGGAGCACCTACTTGAAAAACATCAGCAATCCTGCGCATAATGTAGAAATCTGCATATTTTTCATTTTAACACCCACACATTTCCCCAATTTCATTTTCAACATTATTCAAACGATGAATGGCATCTCTTATCACGTTTATTTTGGTAACCTGTTCTGCATAAGATGTCTCATCGGCGAGGTCGCTAAGGCGTGGACTCGTGAGCTGGCTGCCCGATTAAGGTTTTTTCTAGGTTTTCCTCAGTTCTCATAAATGGGAAGTATCTTAAATTTAAGCCTGGAACGTTTTCTTTCTTTAAAAAGTAATCCTATCCCAATATATTATTTCATCTCATGTTTCATCAGTGTCCATCACCTGTGCTGCCTTTGTAGTTAAAACGGGCATTAAACTATAAAAAATCAGATAACTCTAAAGCTTCAATGGCAACAGGCAGTTAACCAAAATTAGTCTTAATACGGTGTAAGTATATTGCGTTCAGGGGAAAAAATAATTAAATGCTTGTGATATATTTATTGCTGCTGCAGCAGCATCCAAACGAAATATTTCACAGATAGAATAACAATTGCAGGATTGTAACTAAAATCCTCAAAGAGTAACAAATGAAGATGGAGGGAGAGATACTCTTTGGGCATTGATTTGAATTAGGAAAGAAATATAACTCTGGCTATAAACCTGTCGACGTCTGGAAATTATGCCATCACTTCTTCGGCAACACCATGGCACACATATGCAAGGTACGTTATCTTTACATACTGGAATGCTGTTCTGTGAAATAATCTGCTGATTCGCAGCATCCGTAACAAATAGTAACACTATTGTATATTTCACACAAGATACTCAATAGCTCTCTTAAAAAGTTCGCATGCTGTACAGTAATTTAGAATATATAATGATTCGCATGTTAGAAGGAAAGACCTACCGGTATCTTCTACATTCAACTTACGTACAACCACACTGGCAACATGACAACCTACGGAATCTGTGGCTTCGTAGATTGAGATTCCAATTTTCTCATTTTTAAACCCATTTCTCAGTTCAATTACATGTTTGCTCTATTCATGTCTTTCGCAACGTTGAACAGTCTGGGATGTGCCTTAAATTACAGTTTTATCATTCGATAATATGCTAAGGGGAATATCAGCTACAGTAATAGCTTTGCACCTGTATTCGAAGAACTAAGAATGACTAAATTGTTGCACATCACTATCTAGTCTTTATCTATTACAAACGAGTTTATGTCTATTACTGTATGTTGGTTTTATATTACACACGTCTTTCTTCGCACATTTATCAGAAGCATTTAAGAAAAATTCATTATCAAAATAATATATATGCCCCGTACATACTTCTGTAATATATTCCTCTTAGATTCCACTGGATATTTTAGTATTTCAGCTTTGTTCAATGGCTGGCCGTTTGCGCCTACTCTCCTAGTGGGAGTACCACTGGGAGGAACCACCTATGGTGCCTCAGTAGTAAAACCGGGCGTTAAACACTATTAAAAACCGGGAGAAAGGGATGAGCTGAGGCGGATATACCGGGCGATTAGGCACGGACATAGACAGACTTTCTAACATTGTTTAGGGTAGAACATTCCGACTCTTGAGGAACTCCATCCAAGGAGTTCGAGCCCCTTAGAACAGTCGCCGCATCCTTATTAGACTCCGGGGAGTAATCAGCACACTTTGTCCACTTTCGGCCCTGTAACAGTACCAACGAAACGAAATGATAAAGTGAAAAATTCATGGAAAGTGTGAAAGCTCAGTATGGTCCTAAACGACCAGGAGAAAACCACAGAAACCCAAAGTCTGTATGGCCAGCCCCAAGAGATTTAAAACCGAGTACTAAGTGATACTGCCTAAGCCACTCTGTTCGGTTATATGTAAATGTTATTTCATTTCTGCTTTGGCATTCTGAAAGAAACATAATTTACGTATCTCCCTGTCTTATGTTGAGTTAACTTTTGAAATGAACGGTACTCCTCAGTAGCTATGTGCTGTCTAACAAGGTTACACTGCAGCTATGTTTGTAAACGTGGGACACATGTCATATTATTAAATACTTTTTGAAATTTAGTAAATAAATGTTTTTTTCAAACAAAAGGTATTGTGCCAATACTACAAACATAAATGAACGATCTAGGGTTTAATGCGGGCGGAATCTATACCCAATAATAATAATAATAATAATAATAATAATAATAATAATAATAAAAATAATAATAATAATAATAATAATAATAATAATAATAATTAGGTCAGTTATTCCTTAAGCTTCAGTTAGTTACTTAAATCAATAGAAACATATAAAAATATGTTGTGTCAAACTAACACAATGAATTGGTATGGTTCAGCCTTAGATTTTTTTGCAAGATAAGCTAAATCTTTTGGTTATCAGCTTGTTTATATTCCATTCATTAGATATTAACGAAAGATGGAGAGGATAAATAAGCTGCAAATCAGTTAGCCTTTGAAACGTTGTTTATATGAGACTCGACTAATTGTAAATATGAGGCAAATTTATATTACATGATAATTGTTTTTAATATTGAAAAGAAGGAGAAAACCCCATAATGGGAAGGCGGTTGCTTAATTTAATTAGTCATAATCATTCAGAAAAATAATTTATATATAAATATTGTATTATCTATGTCAATATTGAATATAATGTTAATTTTTTAAATTAATATTGTAAAATTCACGCAGCTGATCGAAGCGTTAGCTGGGTATTGCGCAACTTTACACAACTCAAGAAAACGGCGAAGAAGTTAACCGGTAATTAGGTTTTAATGGGATTCTACAAACTTCTAAGAGAGCCGATTGTGTTTCAGACACTGCCAATTCCCGGAACTTGAAGTATGAAAATACAGGATATATTCATAGAAAGTAATGATATATGAAATTTTCAAAAGTTTGAGAAGCACGATTCCCGTGCATTGTCTTATGAGAACCCCGGGTGCGTCGTTTGTCCGAGTGCTTATGATGAACGAGACTTTATATAAGGATATGCTCTGGACATATAGAGACAGTCCTTCGGAGATTCGTTGACGCTAATTTGCAGTCGGGCATTCATTGGTATGCACTCACTCGTCATATACGGAGGGTGCCACAAAATGTATACACACTTTCATAGCAGATACCTATTTAATATATTTCAAAGTTGGACTGAAAAAGTACAATAGTGTGTAGTATGATGTTCTGTAAACAGATGTGACTCACATATATTATGATAGCGTTGCTACGTGACAGGAAAGTCAAGAATGAACAAATGGAGTCAAGATTATCGTAAATCAAGAATGAACAAATGAAGCCAAGATTATCACATAATGTTCTGTAAACAGATGTGATTCACATTACGTTATGCTAGTGTTACTACAATAAAATGGAGGCAAGATTATCGTTTAAACAGCGAAAAGGAATTTTAAAGCAGTATTGGAAAACCCAGAATATTGCTTAAGTTCAAAGGCTATAGGAAGAAGAGATTTCCACTTCGTTCTCCGGATCTAACTCCGTTGGACTTCTACCTATGGGGAACACTTAAGGATGTTGTATACCGTAGAAAACCAGCTACACTGGCAGCACTTCGGGAAGAAATTGAAACGGCATGTGCTCCAATCGCTGAGGACACTTTCGCAAGCATTGCTCAATCAGTGGTTCAACGTAGAAGTGTATCGACGCCGATGGTGGGCATTTTGAGCAACTGTTGTAACTGTAAATGTCTAAGATGATTAGTGCTCATCATTTTCTGTTTGTGCACATTCAGTTTTGTTATGTTAACACAGTTTTTTCTTTGCTGGAAGTGTGTATACATTTTTGACATTCTCTGTAGTTACCGATACATTTTAGTCTCTGGTAATCACTGAACATTGAACAGTCAAGCGATAATATCCAGTCATGTTGTTTGCGCTCTATTGACGCTAGGAGACAATTCGCGGCATTCAGTCAATAATGTGGAGATTAACACGCGTATCAATAATAGACAGTGCAAGTGAAAGCGTGGATCGTTGAAAGTCATTATTGATTGATTTTATTTATGGACGCTCTTTAACATTTCAGGTCATCAGCGTCCCATTCAAATCATGGCGTGAAACGGCCGACAAATTTTGCATGTACGACACGGGACCCACGGCTTTACTTTCCTTCCGAAAGAAGCTATACTTAGAATTTTTACGCCCGAAAAAATCCATCGGCCCTGGCCGGGTTCGAACCCGCGATCTTGGGTAAAGTGTGGTAACCACTACACCACCAGGACCGACTAAAAGTCATTTAAGAAGTGAGTCAATGTGTAGTTCACAAGTTAGTGGTAAAGATCCGACAAAGTGAATTAACTCGAATGTATCTTAAAAGGTAGTGTCGTGTCATCGTTATGTATCATTGCAACTCCGGCTATAATTTTGATCGCCTAGCATGGTGTTACTGGGACAGAAGATCAATACCAGAGTCGAGCGATAGATTTTTTCCTCCGCGCGATTGAAAGTGGATGTGTGAAGAATAGTATCTTGTTCCGATGGTCAAGGTTGCATCCTGCCTACACATACCATTAGTACGTCCGTTTCAAGTTCCAAAGGGGTGCAATTAACCGATTCCCGACGGTCAACCGTGTTTTTCAACTGTACCAAAACAATAAACACATTCAGTTTAGATTCTAAACAGTGCGTTGTACCTACAGGTACCTTCCAATCCTCGATCCTGCTCCTAGAGTTAGCATGAAACAGCGGAAGTGCCCTGAAAGCGGTTCACCGATGAAACGTAAATGACCGCATCTATCTTAAATAAGAATTAATGTTTGGAATTTAGGCACACAACGTGGAGCCTCAATAAGCGAAGTCGGTCCTGGTAGTCTAGGTCCAAGATCTCGGGTTTGATCCCGGCCAGGGTCGATGAATTTTCCGGGCGAAAAATTCTAAGTATGGCTTCTTTCCCAAGGAAAATCAAATCATGGGTCCCATGTAGTAGATTTACGGTACTAAAAAGAATCTCAAGCCTGAAAGAAGAAGCCTCTGAGCAAAATTTTTTGGCTGTATCATGCCCTGAATTGAATGGGACGTTGATGACGAAGATGTTAAAGAGCGTCCGTAAATAAACCAAATCAACAAAATCAATAAGCGAAGCTCAATCACATTGCGTTTCATCTTGAAAGAGTGTCACTTTTAATAAAGGTAATTTCTTTTATAAAAATCTTGCTTGCAAATATAAGTTTTACAAAAGAATGATAACTGGGCACGCGGTGTTTGGCAAGGATTTATAAAACTCCAAACCTTCTCTTACTCAACATATTAAAGCAGCTTTGCTTTGCAAGTTTATTAATTTGATTTATAAATGATGAGAAACTTCAGTTACTGGCAAGGTGAAAAGATTACAAAAAGGTGCAATTCCGCCCATTAAGGCTCCAAATTTGAAAACCGCTTTTGAATAAAATCAGAAAGACGTTTCAGATAAGAATACGCAATTACGTTTGTATGTACTGCTGCTAATGATGGAAAGTGATATAAGTTCCTCGTCACATTATCAGTTATTCAATAAATACACGCATTGCATGCATCAATGTCACAACTTGTTGTTTTCCTTGAAGGCTTAAGTCATGAAGATGTGTGCATAAGTTCGTCATTAATACTAAACTAGGTAGCCTCTAATTCCTTTTATTATTATTATTATTATTATTATTATTATTATTATTATTATTTAACGCCCATTTTAACTACCGAGGCGTTACAGACGGTGAACTGTGATGGTACAGGAGATGAAATGATAAATTGGAAAAGGATTTTTTTAAGAAAGTAAGCACCCCAGGCCTAAGTTTAGGTACATCTCCGGCATTAGCCATTTATGAGGGCCGAGGAGGGAAAAACCTCAGTCAGGGAGGACGTTCCTGCCTTTAATTGTGCAAAGTATATGTCCCGTAATAAAAACATAGCACTTGCACGATATGATGCATGTCCTTTCAATGATTATTCACACTGCTTGAGATTTAAAAAGTGTATCAATATTCTTTCGGTGGCGAAAGAGTCGACGAATATTGTTCCTGTGCTAAGGTATCGTACTGAGAGTAATATGACAACAATGAATAGCCGGAATCAAAATATTGCAAACATTCCTTGGATTTTCAGTGACATAAGGTCTTTTTATTGATAAAATTATTTTTAATTACAGTGCGTATTACACTGTCAATATTACTACTTTTGGCACATAATGCCTCTCTAAGTGAAATGTAGTGAAAACTAAATATATTTTGCACTGAGACACCAATGTTTTCTGAATATTGGAGAACTTTACTAATGAGGCCAATTTTTGGAATAATCATTATAGTGCATCGCCGATTGCAAGAGATAAATACCAGTATATGCCAAGGCAATCCAAACTTACATCAAACGCTGTGAGAGCATCAAATAGGCCTCCTGCACACATATGATCTTTAAAAGATACAAGATGCAAAACTTCTTTATGGGTGATGAAATTAGATAAATACGATGAACTGTACAATGCCATTTGTTATCACTGCTTTCATCTATGGCTAATGAAAACGACAATTTTATATTCTTCTATTTATTCCATTCTGTTTTTAAGGTACGTAGAGACAGACTAGGTTAAATAACTGTGCTTTCTGAGGGCATAGTACTTCATCAGCTGCATATGTCTGGAAATTCAATGTATAAATTATAGTGTGGGCCAAATGTCATGATATGCTTGTGTTCCTGTACACCAGTTATTTCGCAACTACTTGATACTACTCATTTAAAAGGTAACGAAAATGGGTTGAGGAGTTAAGAAACAACTGTAATAAGAAGGTCAATCGATCCTGTTGGCACTATTTCTGATCTATCTTCTGAGAATTTTCCCAAAACTGGCCCCCTCTAATCATCATAGGTATATGCCTTTACCTTTTAGTACTTTTGGGATCGCAAATGTGTAATGCCGGTCCTTTAAATATCAACAAATATATAACTTTTAAAAAGCTAGCGTTGTTTAGCAATATATGCACATTTAAAGCTATTATAGAAATATATAATATTTAGTTCCCAAATAAAGAATAGCTTGAAATTAATTTTAAACTGGGCATTAGCTTAACAATAAATAATGTAGGTCCACATTAATTTTTTTTTTTAATATATGTTTTTCATTTTCGCTAAGAGGACTTATATTGTTATCTAGCTGGATACTGTTCAAATACAGTCACTTTCAAAGTTTAACTTTAAACACGGAAGACTGATTGACAGTGCAATATCAAATAAACTATTAGGTTTCCAGGCGACACCTTCTCTGGAGAAAAACTTTTTGTTCCTTTCTGAAAAAACAAAGAAATGTCCAAACTAAATCAAAGTAGCAAACATAACGCAAGCAGCAGCAGCAATGCGACAACACTAAGGATCTGAAACGCGTTAATTAAACACTGAAAATGATATACAGCGCGAATTAGGATGTACATCTAAACAAATACTGGTGCGAATGATATTTAAATACAACATAATGAATCATTACTGTTTCAAGGGCATATAAGTGAAATCTTTGAACACTGTTATTTACAAATATTAGCATGAAGATCTCCTCATGGAGCTCTTACAATATTGGAATAAGTGACTCTATAAAAATGCGACAGATACTTTCAACGAAGGCAACAGCTGGTGCTCAAATAACTGAAGACATAACCATTTTTAATGTGCGTAGTCATATTATTCCGAAGGTCACTTTCTTCGAGGGAATCAGGAAAGGAACAGAGAAAATATATTTTCATGATCTGAACTTACCTCTACGGGTGGCCGAGGTCATTAAGGCGCGGACTCGTGAGTGGGAGGTCTGGTGTTCGATTCCCACCAGAAACGTTCTTAATGATTGTGATCTTTTCTAGGTTTTCCTCAGTCCTCATAAATGGCAAATGCCAGGGAGGTGCCCTAAACTCAGTCCTTGAACAGTTCCTTCCTTAAAAAATAATCCTTTCCCAGTTGAACATTTCATCTCATGTTATCATCAGTGTCCATCACCTCTGATGCCTCAGTAGCTAAAACGGGCGTTAAATACCATTAAAAAGATCTGCACCTCAATAATTATAGATCAGCTGTAATTGTAGTGTATGCAGAGCTGAATGAAGTGACTATGACATAGCGCATATTTTAAGTTCATTCATTTAAAGCTATTTAGCAAGCCATAAAGTTTACAATTAAGTAGTTTGTGTTGTTTTTGAGAACAACAATGTTGTCTGAACTTATAAATCAAGAATGCGACTTTGCAGATCCGTACCCTTTTAAACGTGTGTGAATTTAATTGCACTATAACATCGGGTATGGTGATAAAAATCGAATGATCAAAGGAAACATGTTACTTAGAAATGAGATTGGTTCCTATCATATCCAATGCTATTTGTTCATTTGTTTTATATGCGGACGCTCTTTAACATCTCAGGTCATCAGCGTCCCATTCAATTCAGGGCTCAGAGGCCTCTTCTTTCAGGCTTGAGGTTCTTTATCGTGTCGTATATCTACGGCATGGGACATACGACTTTACTTCTCTTCCGAAGGAAGTCATACTTAAGATTTTACCCCGAGAAAATCATTTGGCTTTGGCGAACATGGGATCTTGGGTTTACGAGACAAGTATAGTTACCACCATACCACCGGAACCGACTCGAAATGTTATGCCTATAACCAAACAAATAAATATTTTAAAGACTGTCAATTTAGACTGGACTAATAATGCATTAACGTACAACAATGTCAACTAGTAATAGAGTATATCTTGTGTAATATTGTATAGCGTAATATATGTGCTGCAGAATTTTCTAGTAGAAACTTATTTAGCAACAAAACAACCAAAATAAAATACAGTTTATGAAGTTAGTAATACAATTATCAACTAAGATGTATTGTTTTTCAAAAAAATGGCGAATGTGTAAAACTCTCAGTTTATTTCAAAAGTTCATTATGATCTTGACAGCCCAGTGTCAGCTTCAGACTTCAAATGACAGTAAAAGCAAACAATATTTTCATTCTGCAAACAATATTACGAATTTTATTAGAGGTGGTTCGTTGCGACATTATCATAAGGTCGGGCGCATCTATACTATCTAATTGTGTTCACTTCAGCCTTGTAAAGTCTCTAGGATGATTGTATTAAGTATTAGTAGATAATGCTTTATCTATAATGACGGCGATAATCATTCAAAAATGCATTCTAAACCGAATAAATATGAACATATCTATATGAGAGTGTGGAAAATTCCCAAAATGAAGATTCCATCATTGTAACCTAAAAGTATACACATCTAAGCACAGAGTACGCTCTTAATTTTTAGTTAAATTTCAAACAGCTGTACATTTATCGTTTAATGAATAAAATGCGCAAAAATTACACGTTAAATGTATCGTACTGTCGGCAACCTTGTCGCTGTGGCTTTAAGCGCAAAAGATAGTGGAATGAGATTTGGACAAGGTGCAGTAGAGAAAGATTCAGAGCGAAGGAACTGCAGATTCTCTGGTTGCATTCTCTACTGTTCACTGGGTAAAGAGATTAATTAATAATTTAGACGGCGACAAAACAGGGTGAGAGTGCAAGTAGTTGAAGTAGAAAGGGACGTGAACGTTGTTAACAGAAAAAGCGGAGAGAGACAAAGTGAGGCAAGAGGCATCTGTAGTTCCGCAAAACAAAAGCGAGAAGAAGACAGAGAAGGAAGCTTTTTCACACAAACCATATGTGAGCTAATGACTACAGTTTAGGATAAGCATGTTTTAAGCTTTCAGCTTTATGCCGCTTGCCATTGCCCTTCGGGGTGATAAATAATGTAAATTAAATAATGGCGGAAATGAGTCAACGGTGTAAGTTATTTGCAATTTGCCTTTCATTTTGAAGCAGCATTTATCGCATGCTTCATCAGTGATAATATTAATGTAATGTAAATACTATATTACAGATAGTGTTTAATTAATAATGTTAATATTTCGTATACATTCCAATGTATAATTATAGGGTAATAAGTTTTCATATGAAAATTCTGTTGTATATCCCAATGCTAACAGAAAAAATTCAAGATGATGAAAAAATAAAATGCAACAAAAAGTGAACGAGGAAGGCAAACTTAATGTATTTAATGGTCATGTTGCGTGCGGTATTTATGATTTGGTCGCGAAAATGCTAACTTTTCGCGCCTTATGATATAATTTAACTTAGAACGAGCCAATTCTTTCTGTATATTTTGAATTTTTAAAATTTCGCGGATAGCATACGCGCATATTTTTTAACCACGTCGGATCAGAAAATTGCTTGGAGGTGAATTATCACGAGAGGTGGTTAGTCTCGTTTCAGAACTCATTTTCGAAGTAATCTGCATACTGTTCACGATATTGTATATTGTATTCAGCTTATGGGTGAACGAACTAAGTGGTAGATATTGAAAACATAAGTTGGTGATCTCGTTCATTTAGATAAAATATCAATACTTCGTAACAGTAAATTTGTCTAGTGCTGAGTGAGTTATGGAAAATTTTAAGTATCGTATTTTGAGGGCCGGTGACCTGAACGCGAGGACAGGTGCAAACAGTCCTAAGTTCAAAGTCAGATTCTAATTACTCTCTCCGTCGTAACATGATTATATGGGCATCAAGTTTAGGTCCAGGTCACTTTACCGTGCCCGAGGTTATTTTCAGAAACATATGATAATATAAACAATTTAGTATCAATATACTGTGTAAAATGTTGCGCTGTGCCAGCATTGTAACGAAAAGCGTCCTCTCTCAATCCTGTTGAGCGGGGATCAATGAATCCAGCGAAAGACACCCATGAAATTCCGTTATCGAGAAGCGCAGACCACATGCCGAGGCAAGCAACAACACCAAACAGCTTCAATTTGAAGGATAGCTCCGAATATACTTCATCTAGACAACTTCCTGTCCTTACCGCAATACTGGAATACTTACTTCATGCCTAAGACATGGCAATGTAATATCCTTTTTCTACTGCATACCCGAAGAGACAACAAGAAAAATGAAGAAGGTAACGTTTTAGTCGAAAACGAGCAAATGTTGGCAGGGAGTATAGAATCTACTTACAGAGGTCGCAGTAAATTTATGTTTACAGTTATTATGTAATTACAGTTGTAAATACGTTTGTAGTAATAGTAGGTGGCGTATATTTATTGTTATAAAATTATATTTAATACAAATATATTTTATGCATGGGTTGTAGACCATACATGCTTAAGTAGCATAGACAGCAAGAGGAAAAAATAATACAAATATAAAGCATTAGTAGTAAATAAATAAAAAATTAAATTGGGAAGAATGGTATTTACAGATTTGTGAGTAGAAATAACTTACATACTATTTACAATTACTCCAGTTATTGCGTTATAACCAGCAAATAATTTGTTTTTAGCTTTGCTTTCTTTGGTTAAGTGTGCTCCGCAAACAAGTCCCAGCATATCGATCGACTTCTAATTGCCTTAAAATATTTTTATTATGTATTTCCACTGGGTACATTCGGTCAGAATATATACCCATTCTTCATCCCCTCAAATGGGCTGATTCTCCTATCAGAACTATTCATCATATTTTAACCTTTCAACCTTCCAGTGTAACGGACATTCCTGATATTGCCTTTCTCCCACATACCTCTTTACCTCAGGCTAATTTAATTTCATTCAACAGGCTCAAGAAGACTTTCATGTACTTCTGCCTTGATTTCCTGCCTGCTGATGTCTTCCAACATTGTTCTAACTATCTTCCCTGCATTTTATTGTTATTATTACATCGCTGTCATAGTGAAACCAGGCCATTCCTCTTAGTACTCTTTTTCCACCCTTGTGGACCAAACGTTGGTGTTATATTTTGTATCTGGTATATAGCATTTAGCGCGTATCGTGGATTGGTTTCCCTGTATTAGTATAAGTATTTTACTATCCTTCATTAACTATTAACCGTATATTCATAGCAACCTACTTCCCTCATGATTCCAGTTTGACGTTCTTTGCAAAGCCCGAAAACCCTTTTCCAAATATCGACTTGAATTTATCTTACCATGGTAGAGTGCTGGCTTTCTTTCTGAGTGCCCCGCACCTAACAGGAAGTGTTAACAATGGCTACATTGGAAAGAGCTTTAAAGGAGCTAAAGAAGGAAGTTAAGAAAGATTTTCAAATTAACCGAGAACAACCTGAACATCTGATTTTTATGTTTAATTTGGTAGTGGAAGCCTTTGAGAAGTCAGAGCATCACATCCGAGTGCTGGAGGCACGGTGTGAAATGCTGGAGGCCAAATTGCACCACATGGAAAAGCTATAAAGATAAAGAATGCCAGAGGTCAGCAGTAGAGAGAGGATAAAGTATCTAAAATAATACAAACGAAATATATGACATTTTCGCTATTATAAAATTATTGTGGGTAAAAAAACGTTGCTCGATCATTATGAAACTATCATCTTTGCATCCTCTGTTGCAAACCTTAACTTTAACTTACTTGAAAAACCAAGGATTTGCAACACCTGATGCAGTTTTGTGGCCACACAAGCAAGTCTATTTTACATGAAAATGCCTTTTTGAAGGACAAAAAATTAAAGAATGTATAAGAGGAAAAGGAGAATATTCAGTCAAAAAATGAAAACTATATGCTCGACAGTATTTTTTATTTCTCCATTTACATTGGTAAAAAGCGTTTTAAAATTTTAATTGCTTCTTCAAAAAAGAATTTCGTGATATGAAATATTTTTGCAGTTGGACCTAAAAATGTTATCATTTAATGCCTTAACTAAGTAAATAATCATAACTTTCTCCAGCAAAATAAGGTGCTTAAAACATTTAAAATATATACGACGTTGTTGCATATATCATGGTTTATGTGCACCTACCCTGCATATTTGTACATTTTGCTGATAATTCTGGTATCGTCTTCATCTACAGCTTTATGTATTTTTCTGTATATTTAGCTGAGTAAATATTTTTTTAATTTGAAATAATAATACATGGCATCAAAGTCTATTTTATTATGATAATGCTCCTTATTTTTTATCATTTAACAATGCTATTTATCACTTTATAAAACACCATTTTATAAAACTATATATTACAGTATTCTGAAGAGTAATAAATAAGCCATTCCGCCAACGTTGCATTGGACACATGCATTGTTTATCTACACTTTGGTATTTTAATAGCCAGGTGAAATCCATGCTGAGAGTGACAGTTCCATGCGCTGTGTGCCTACCAAATTGCTCATTCTTTAATAAATATAATCCATTGTACACTACTACTATCACTATTAACAATAATATAATCTGAACACGTCTCTAAGGCGATAATCAAGTTCTATTTACTAATTTAAATAGTATATATGTATTTGTTATATACTGTGCTCTCATTCTGCTATGTAGCCAAGTGGAAACCGATTAACATTCAGTGGATACTCGATATTCGGTAAGGCTGGAATTAAAGTTACGTGAAGCAGGCAATTGAGATTGCTTAGTCGTGTTTATCGTGCCAACTGTTTCAGTTGCATTTCTTTAGAAAGTACCTATTAGGCTTTCTACTGTATATATGTGAATTGTAGAGTATGATGAGAGTGAAATATACACCGGGACAAATAACATGTTTTTAAGATCGTTATACACAAAAGAAATCGCACAAGAATTATAGGAAAGAATTTCGCGTTAAGAAAGTAATATTTCCATCAGAAAGCGAAATGCGTTTTCATTTACAAGAAACCCAAACCAAAAAAAAAAAAAAATCAGATTTTAAGAGTAGAAACTTCTATTCAAAACGCTTTAACGCGATTAGCACAAAAGTTGGTGTATCAGGCGGCAGTACATACAGAGCCTTTCAGTGCTGAGTCTCCATTAAAATAAAATCAGTATTGTACCTGAAATATAACTCAGAGAGGCAATGAAACAAAATATCAGGAGGCAGTTTACAATATTCAGGATGATATGCTGTGAGCGTCTCTAAATCTTTTCGAAAAGATTCTGGCATGTCTCACAGCAGAATCCAGGCACTTTATAGTGAATAAAAGTTTAATTAATATCTACCGCTAATAAATAACAAAAATGCGCCCTGTGAGTTCCCACTGCGCTATGTGATTCCCCCGGCGGGTGGGAAGGGTGGGTTAAGCATTAATTTCTCTACGCCAAAATGAATTTCCTTTTTCTTAGCAAAATGGAGTCTTGTATAAATGTACACAAACACTAATATGAGATTTCTTTAAAGTGCAACTTGGAAATATATCAGGGAAAAATTAGTCTTAGATATTTTATTATAAAGACAAAATGCTAAATAGATTGTGCCTATATAAAAGTTCACTTCAACACATAGCCTAATTTTTCATAAGTCCCACCAAAAATTATTTCAAACAAGGAAAGAGAAGAGACTTGCTTGAAAAATATAATAAATATTGACATTATACATAGCATTTGTCAATATGAAGGATGGGTGAAACAATGATAAAACATCCATGGTTTTGAAAATATATAACAGAATAACTGATACTTGAACACTGGCAGTGAAAACCAAGAAAAAGACTAGTGCAATTTGAGCACATTAGGTTGGTATGCATTATGTAAAGGATATTTATATTTTAAGAGTGCAATAGAATGAGCTCTCATATTGACTGATACATCTTGCGTTATATGTCAAGGAGAAGGATCCTCAACAATAACTACCTATGTAGTTACTATGGTCTCTGTAAAAAATTCCATTAGATTTCTTACAATTAAATCTGGCAACACATTTTTTAACATTTTTGCTCAGGGGAGTAAACTAATTTACAGGAGTTAACAGTAAAACGTGCTGAACATTTTGAGATAGAGAACCTAAGGGCCTGGAAAACCGGTTTAAGGGGATATGAGCTTAAACATGTTTATAGTTATTATTGTTTTTCATTAATTTTATTATGTATTTATATATAGTATTTGCAATACTTAAAAGTTTTTTTTATTTGCAGCTGATTTTCCAGCTATTTATTTACATTAGTTTTCACATTAATTTCAGTTATTACTGTACAATACCACATCATTGACAAACCTAAGTTAACGCACCATTTTGTACCTCACAACAATTGCTCAAAATGATGGCCACCTACCTCAATGCAAGCACGACATCGGCGTGCGAGATTCTGCCGCCCTCTTTTAACTAATCTTAGCGTGTTTCGAATAAGCGACTGCAATCATGGCTGTGTCCTCTGGGGTCTCATACACAAGTGCTTTTAGATAATACAAGCGAAACAATGAGTGGATTCAGGTCGGGTGACCTAACAGACCATGAAAGAGTGTCCGCTCCCAATCCAGCGACAAGCATACTGAAGTGAGGCGGTGCACCGACAAGCTGCAGTCACATTCTCTCATGAACAGTAGGGTACAACAACTCAGGCTAAACTGGTTGCATAAACCGCGAGTATTGGAGGCCAATCAGATAATCAGAAAGGAGAGATTGTCATATACGATTCCGGCTAGGCTATTCGTAGTAAAACGTATTTGATGTTGTGATTAAACGCAGCATTAGCATTTTCTTATCCCACACATGGCTATTCATGCTATTAGAAGTATCATAAAGAATGAATGAGGTCTCTTTATAAAAAGCACGAATTGTAGGAAATTTGGTTCATCATTTCAATCTTGAAGCAATCATTGGTACAATTCGACCTTAGCGCAAAATCAGTCAAACAAAATGCATGGATTTATTGTAACTGATAATGGGTATATACTGTTTGTGGATCAATTACCTCATTTTTCTGGGGCCCACTGCAATACGTATCAGCTCCTCTTCAAATTTGGGGTTGGTTCTGGTAACCACATTTGCCTCGTAGATCCAAAATCGAGGGTTCAATTCCAGCCAGGATAGATGACATTTTTTCTGGCGTAAAAAGCCTAAGTATGGCTTCCTTTGTAAGCAAAGTAAATCCGTGGGTCCCGTGTCATAGATTTATCACATGTAAAAGAACCTCAAGTCTGAAAAAAGAGATCTCTGAGGAAAATTTGTCGGCCATTTCACGCACTGAAGTGAATGGGATACCGATGATCTAAGATGTCAAAGAGCCTTCGTAAATAAAGCAAATAAATTATCAATATGCCAAGTACCTCTTTTCTTGGTTACAACAAACCAGTTTCCCGCAATCGCCAATCTACAGAAATAAGCACTTGTCATGACAGACGATATCTGTTGGGAAATTTTTCCCTGTACAGCCCTTCATGACGAGGACAATGCTACATTAATGAGAACGTAGGAAATAAAGGAGAAAAGTTATGCAATATTTTGACAGATTTTAAAATGGCGTTCAATACATTAGAACGAAGCGCTCCATGATAAAATTAACATGCAAAGGGTTTTATGACAAAATGATTAATGCTCTTATGACAATGCATAAGGCAGTCAAATTTGTTATTAAGGCTGATAGGTATAACAGATTTGAGCACAGAATAGTGCAAATGGGAGCTAAACAGCGTTGCATGTTATCACCGTTACACTTTAATTTGTTTATTGATGAAATCGTTAATGTTGTTACTTTGGTATATTTACGGAAACTCTATAATATCTGAGATCATCAGCATCCCATTCAATTCAGGGCATGAAACAGACGATAAATTTTGCTCAGAGGCCTCTTCTTTCAGGCGTGAGATTTCTTTACGTGCCGTAAATCAGCGACAAGGAACCCACAGCTTTACTTCCCTTCCGAAGGAACTCATTCTTAGGATTTGAAATATCCGAATAAAACTATCAGCCTGGCAGAGATTGAACCCGCGATCTTGAGTTTAGGAGGTAAGTAAGGTTACCACTAGACCACCAGGATCGAAATCGTTAATATAATTTTGAATGAAGACATAGATGAACTTGTAATTGAAGATGAGCAAATAGCTATCTTTTATATGCCTACTAATTCTCTGTAGGATGGTAAAAGGCATACAAAATGACCTAAACACCCTGCAAGATTATTGTAAACAGTAGGGTATGCAAGTAAATACATCTAAATCTAAAGCTCTCACCTTTAAATTTGACTGTGTTCACGGTAAGCTGCAAAAATGCACATATGGGGGAGAAGTAATCCAGACAGTTAAACAATTTGAGTATTTGGAATAACATTTAACATGAGTGGAAAATGTAATAAACACACAGTTTTTGCCAAGCACAAGGGAAGCGGTCAACTTTCAGAGGTAATGAGAATTCTAGCTCGGATACCGGATATGCCAGTCAACATATTAAAAACTATGTACGAGGCAATGGTTAGGTGCTCTTTATTATATGGAAATAAAGTTTTGGAATGGGATCAAATAGACAGTTTAAATAAGTCACAATGTAATTTCTGGAAGCCATTTCCAGGAGTCGTGAGGGACACGTGAACTATTGTGTACTTACCAGAGCTGGGATGCTGGGAAGATGCAGCATACAGCAAAATACAAATAATTAGATACTGGCTAAGAAAAAGTAAAGGGCAACAAGCAACCCTAAGAGCAACATACTACCGGCACCAATTAAACAAAACATATTATCCACAATTATGGGCGCAGGTTGTAAAGCGGGAATTATCAAAAAGCGGTTTAAACAATATTTGGCAAATGGGGACTGAAAACATGTATGGTGTAGTGAAAAAAGTCAAAAGACACCTGTTGGACACAAGCCGGCAGGAAATAGAGGCGCGATGCATGCAGATGTCATCCCTGAACCTGCAAAGTGAAATTAAATCTAGATGGGGTAAAGAGACCTATATCATGGAACTAGACATAAAAGAGAGGTCGGGAATAGCATGGCTTAGACTGGGAAACTGGAAGGCACGTAAGACTGTTGACAAGGAATGCAAGAGGATTTGCCCAAGTTCGGAACCGGAAAACTGGGTACACATTTTGGCTAAGTGTACACAGAGAGAAGATGCTAGAATAAAACTTCTCCCGGATTTATTTTTACTTTTAGTACGGGAGACTGGCATGTTGGAAATTATAAACAGGCAAAACTGCTAAACCAGGGTATTTTCTTAAATGAAATACCTAGTTTTAGGTTAAAAAAAATCTGTGTAAACATTAAACATAAATAATATGAAAAAATGTTATGAATATCAGAATTCTTGTATGTATGTCTGTTTCATGCATGTGTGAGTGCGTTTTTATTAATGTTGTTTTCTTTTGTTGGAACTGATTATAGAAATTAAGTATTTTACGAGAGCATGCACGGTCTTGCAATCCATGCGACTGCAATGTGCTATATATATTCTTATCCAATTGAAATAATAAATACTACTACTACTACTACTACTACTACTACTACTACTACTATTACTGCTACTATTACTATCACTACTGCTACTATTATTACTACTAAAACTACTACTACTACTACTACTACTACTATTATCACTACTACTACTACTACTACTACTACTACTACTACTACTACTACTACTATACCGTCGGTCCCGGTGGTGTAGTGGTACCATTCTTGCCTCCTAAGCCCAAGACCGATGGTTCTATCCCAGCTAGGACCGATGCATTTTTTCGGGCGTAAAAATCAAGAGTATGGCTTCCTTTTGGAAGGAAAGTAAAACCGTGTATGCCGTGTCGTACATTTACAGCACGATAAAAGAACCTCAAGCCTGAAAGAAGAGGCCTCTGAACAAAATTTGTCGGCCGTTTCACGCCCTGATTTGAATGGGACGCTTGATGACCTGAGATGTTAAAGAGCGTCCGTAAATAAACCAAATGAAAAAAATGACTACTACTACTACTACTACTACTACCGATACATTAGGTATCGGTCCTGGTGGTCTAGTGGTAACCATGCTTGCCTCGAAAACTCAAAATCATGGGTTGAATCCCGGCCAGGGTCGATGGAGTTTTTCGGGCGTAAACCTAAGTATAGCTTCCTTCGGAAGGGAAGTAAAGAAAGAGAACCTCAAGCATGAATGAAGAGGCCTCTGAGCAAAATTTATCGGCCTTTTCACCTCCTGAATTGAATGGGACGCTGATGACCTGAGATATTAAAGAGCGTCCGTAAATAATACACAGGGTGAATGTCTTTCAACTCTCGAAACTGTACCAGTAGTGCGCCATCATACTATTCTACATTCCAAATGATTTGAAAGGGTCTGTCTTGATTCACTGCATGCTGTTATGTAGCAATGTATCCTCTTTGTGGACGATATATAAACAAAAGAATGTATCGTAAATTGCCTAGCCTATGATTTAGACACATCTCCTTAAGCTGGCTTTGCAGACCTTAGAATACCTATCTTAAAATGTTCAGTTTAAAATCCCTTATCCTATTAAATTTTACACACTTACTGAAACATCCTGTATAAAAATTTTGGGGGACGTTTCGGTTTGAGCAGATAGTTTTACTTTTGTGATTATGAAAAGACGAAAAGCAAACATTATTGCAGCAAAAAGGAGCAGTAGAACTTATGAAAATGACTGGGAGTCAAATGTAAATTTAACTAAAAACTTAAAATGAAAGCTTTAAGAGAACACATTGAAAAATTAAACATAAGCTGTAAGGTGGGAAAAGGAATGAGCATTAAATAAATACTATAAGTTTACCCTAAGCGAGAAAAGCCATTATGAAGACGAATAATTCGGGTTGCTTCGTTTGAATATTGATTATATAAAAATACTATAAAACAGTTACTACTAAGCTTTATGTTTCGAAACTTGCTGTATACAACTTTAAAAGAATGGTGATTTTTCAGAATGCTACATGACCCCCATTGAATACACTGTACAATTGATAACGCCTTTTGAAATTCAGCCCACGTCTTTGTAACATCAGAATTATAATTTTTTGGAAAGCTTGTTTATTTTTTAATTTCAGATCATCAACAACCCTGGTTTCCGTTAAAATACACCGTCTTTAATAAAACTGCACGCGAAGAAGTCAAGAAGCGTTAGATCTGGTAGTTTGGGAGCCAAGAAACTGGTCCGTTACGACCACATACAATTGAAAGCGATATTTAGAAAATACCGAGCCTTCCATGCTCCGTGAGGAAATGCACCATCTTGCTGGAATTCAATATTCATATTGTTGTCTCCCTCAAGTTGTTGCACCATAAATCACTAAATCATATACAAATAAAATCCTTAGCGTACTGTCTTTTCTGCAAAGAAGAATACCCCATACATATTGTTGCGGCTCATTCCACACCATATGTTAGCTTTGGACTTGATCTTTCAACCTCGTAGGAAACATGTGTCTGTAAATAGCCATTTGTTTAGGAAGCTGTCGTCACTTCAATCCGTTGACACATAATGAATATAAATTTGAAATGAGCTTCAAGCTTCTCATCATGCAAGGCTTGTAGACGCAGATGCAAAGTTAAATTTCGATTGCTAACAGGAAAGATTAAAAAATCTGGAAATTGGATATCTACCATAAAAAGAGGTTTGAAAGGAATAGGAATGGGGTGGGAGTGGGGGATGGGAGTTGGAAATAGAAGAAATATCTGGAGGAAAGTTAGAAAAAGATTAATTGATATTGATAGGCGGGCAGTGAAAGGTGGGTGTTCGAAAGAAGTGTCGCTGGAATTACAGCCGGAACTAATAGAGGCATAGGAGAGGGATACATATATAAATGCAATGACATAAGAAGGCAAAACGGCAATGGCCTAGCTGCGCCTCGCGAGATGGAAAGCACGGAAAATTGCGGATGAGGCAGGCGAAAGAATTTGTTCTATGTGTGGTAAGAAGGAAATTTGGGTATATATTCTTGCAGAATATAAAGCTGCGGAGTGCTGCAGGTTGCAGATTCTATCTGAAATTTTTGTGAGGTCAAGAAAGTGTAGGGAGGCATGTCAAACTTTAGCATAGGATAAGAATAATTGACAAGGGGTATGTAAGTTTATTAGGAAGATAATGGGGGCAGGAGAAAATCTCTGACTAGAGAGTACATAACATATAATGTACTTATATGTTTTAAATATACTTCTTTTTTTTTCCTTCTGTAGTTTATATATGTACTGGTTTATGTACTCCTCTCGTTTAGTGCTCTTTATTATAAATTGAAAATTCTTAACGCCACCAAATTTATTTTGTCCGATATTATGGGATAAGGGAAGGTTTCATAGTGTGTTATATATGTAATTCTGTGCATTTCTGTGTGTTTGTTTTTTTCTCAGCATTTCATATGTGCAAATAGGAGCACGAGCAGTATAAATAGACCCGTGCTCTGGTTAAGCATTTAATTTATGTATCCGCAAGTTTTATGTAACTAATATGGGTACAGGCTCAGTACTTTCGAACAGTACACTGATAGGGCGAGTATGGCATTCTTCTCTGTTGGCAGTCCCCTTAAACTTTCAGTAGGGATTCTTGTCATGGCTTCAAAGATAACTGCTTCTCTCATTGGGTTTCGCCCGCCACCTCCTGCATAGTTTTTAACACAGAGCCTGTTGCTACGAATGTTGGACATCACAATATTATAGAATCGTATTTAGGTACATTACGCATACCATACCCACATCAAAATTCTCTTTGAACTTGTTTAATACTCTCAAATTTAGCATTGCGCTCGATGTTGATGTATAGTAGCCATTTAAATCATCTACGATTTTCATTTGTCATTAGCATTGTTGATTTTCATTATTGCTATGATCGGAAACCTCCATCTTTTAAGCAAAATGTTACCAGCAATAAATGTCTTTGCTATTCATGTTAGCTTTTAAAATAATGTTTTATATTATCCACATGCAAACGGGTCTTCCTGTACTATATGAGCTGCATGCTATTGCACTGAAGACATGTTTTGATGCTGGTGCTCTTGGTACTAGTGGTGGTAATATGTGTTACTTTAATGTGTGTCTGTCTCTCTCTCTGTTCACACTGGACGCTAATGACCTTCGCTTTTTTGTGCCCTAAACCATAATCATCCCCTGTTTACACTATTTTCCTCTTATATTTGTTTAAATACCTTCAGGAGTAAAATGTGTGCACCATATACCTTCGAATCTAAAACATCACCTATCACACAATAAGTACGTAAAGTGACGGGGGACTAAAGTATCTAATCACGTTAATGAGATGGAAGAATAAAACCCTCTTTTACATAGGTCGAAATAGACCTTACCTAGTTTTACTTACAAATATTGAACTGAAATTAATTGAAATATTCATTCTCATTATACAATCATAAGTGGCATAGAAATTTTGCAACAGTTTCTGCAATAATATACAATAAAATAATATGCAATAATAGATAAATTATAAAAACATTCAAAATATTAATGACTTATGTAGTATAGCATCAAAAGTAGAATACTTGATTACATTCTCAAAAATCCATATGAAATAAAATCAGCATATAGACAGTAGATATTATTGAATTACCAGATTCTGTTCCACGTTATTAAGTTTTCTTTAAATACATTAACGTTATTAAGTGCCTTGTCTGCAAATTTAATTTTAAAGCAATGTCTATAACGGATCATATCTGTAGATTTAAAATTACCAATGGCAGTTTGTTAAACAGCTTAATTGCAATATGATTATTAGCTGTTTAGTGTCAGAGAAAGTATGTATAAGGAATATCAAGCCCGTTATGATGTCTAGTACATGGGTATCTATCAGTTTGCGTGTAATAAAAGATTATAGCTATTCCCTTATATACAGGAAACAATATAAGCCATAATTTTATACAAAGAAGTTCTATACATTTGCAGAGGAAATAGGCATATTATATATGTATCTTATAGCTTTTATCTGCCGCTTAATAAACACCGCATTAGCTCCCGCTCTATTACCCCTATTGTAAGATGTCATGCAGAAGCTGAGTGTGGAAAAATAAGTAATAAGCGGCTGTAATTTGCTTTTAACTAACATTTCAATTTTGAAGCGGTTTTTATATGCAGATGTTGGTGTTATTGTTGGACCGAGGGTCCCACTTAATACCCCGAGTCTTCAGGGGCCCGAAATCACCTTTTGTGTCTTATTGGTCACGGTAGGAGGGAGATGGAAAGGGGTGGTTCAAATCACACAACCTTGCTTCATTGAACGCATTGAAATGTTTAATCACACTACACTTAGTTATCGGCCACCTGGTTCGTCATCTCTGTGACTTTGATGATGTGTGCTACATATGCTGCATCTGTGTGCCTCTCGTCTACTGTCCCTAGTAAAGCGGTGTTGATAATCAGAGAACAAACGAAGGAATGAACCTTAGGAATGAATGAGTGTACAAAAACGTATGTATGAATGAGCGAATGTATGACCGAAAAACGTGTGAAATCCAGAACATTGCTACTTGGCTACAAAATATCACCGGGTTTACAGCATAGTGCCCAAGGCTTCTTGAGTTTTGAAATATTTAAATACTATTGTTGAGTTCTTGAGTTCCCAAAGGCGCTTATTTTAAATGCATCGCCTCTTTGGCACCTAATTGGAGAAATCTTGATCATATGATGCAACGACGTCATCACCGCTACCTGTTCCCCTTCCACCTTTAACGAATTTTGAACCATCTTCCGCAACTAACATACAAAAGTATCTATTGTTTGGCCACCTGCATGCTCTTAGCTTTGTCACAATAGGGACCCATCGCTTTAGCCATTACCTGCAGAAGAAGCACAAAAGATGACCTTTTTCCTATCGTTTTAGGATCATACGTCCAGGTAGCCATGCATACATTTGTGTAATACATAAAATGTTCCTGTTGGTTACTACAACCTATATATTTAATAATTATTACTATTTACATTATCTAAAGGCATTTACTCTTGAGCCTGTGAGAACTTGTCACAATTTCCTAAGGAGAAAAAAGTACTCCAGACATTTTTGTAGAGATTCTCTGTATGCACATTCCACTGCAATTTACCATCCATTTATATTTCTAATATATTAGCAGACATTTTTGTTAATTTCTAAGGAAAGATATCTGAGAGACAAAGTTATTTTTTGCGTTTTATTTTTATTTAGAATTAGTTTGTTAATTGTTAACAATTGTGTAGCTGGATTTAATATTATCTTGCTTTATTTATCAAATTATCAAGTTCCTTGTCTATAAAAATATCAGTAGTTCGTCAGTATAAAAATATTGATTTGCCAGTTAAATTATCGAGTAAGTAACTTACATACATCAAGTAAAGAATATACTCAATTACCGAACCTTCAGGTACACCACTAATAATTTTCAATGCATCAGCTTTCTGGTTCCTTAGGCATACCATTTGATATCTATTATCAAGATAAGACCTGATTAAGTTTCGTTCAGTAATGCAATATGCAGTGCATTGTACACTTATTTTCTTAAATCTAGTGTTTATTGTACATATTTATTTGTATAAATACACACTACTATCCAATGACAATTTATGAAAGGTAATACAGTGAAGTATACCAACATTTATGGGAGGCTCAACACTTGTAAATACCCTTTTCATGGAAACTGTGAGAATTCTCCAAAAACCACAGATTGAGTAAAATATTACCAGATAGGTTGAGTCAAGCCTCTTCCAAAAAGAAGGTGAAATCAATCATATTGGTAGTGCTCTGATAATAGGTTTCCAAACTAATCACAGAAATTCCCATTATCGCGTTCAGTGATTCCCTCTTTCAATTCTTGAGTCGTCTTAACATTTACGGAAAGAGCTACAAGGCCTGTCATGACGGTTTATGACCTATTGTCATTCCAATATGTCGCTGTGGTGCAAGAATGTTAGAATGACCTCCCTCTTCTCTCAGCGTCAGTCACCGAGCTTGTTTCACGAAGTTTGTCGTTCAAGTCTCTCCATGTTTTAAGAGGTGGAACAGTTGTTTCTGGTAGCTTCTCAGAAAATTTCTCTCCCACTTGATCACCGTATTCGTTCGACACATATGTTGAACTGCTGAAAACAATACATGAATTGCCTTCATTTTGTACTTTCTTCTCTAGGATCGCCATGTTTTACGCGTATATGCCCACGGTTAAAAATTACGCCAGTTATGCTATTTGAGTGTGTACACAGTGATAAGAGCATGGACTTGGGAGACTACAGCCGAATAGTGAACATAGAACACAAGGTTTAAGACGTGTGTGCGACATACTATCAATAACACTTTACCGAGTCTGGGCTCTAGTATACCAGCTATAAGGTTTCGTGATCCCAGAAAACGTGCACATGAACTTCTTGCTCTCTCTACCTTCCTGACCTACTTGCTTCTTTTAACCTGATCTCAGTAGCAGATTCGTATCTCGTGTGAACGAGCTAGATAACACTTATTAGAAACACTCGGTATGAGTCTCTCGAAAAAAAAAGTTCGGCATTGTGCCCACACCGTAAGAATCCCAAAATAACCCGATCTCCAAGAAATAAATAAAAGCAATAAATAACCGCCGTCTATACACCTAATCACAGAGTACATAACACTGATGAGGAGTCAAAATAGTTTAGTTGATAGTGATTTGAAAACGCGATTGGCACAATATTGCAAAAATGTTCTGGTCTGTTCTGGTAGTGGGGGTGTGTGTTTGACTAACAGCGAGCCACCCCAGTTAACGAACTACGCCAAGTTTGGAGTCATGTCTGTTCTGATTCCTCTTGTGCACATGTACAGATTCCTTTTTGTGCTACTCACGAAAGGGCTGATTGAAAATCCGATCGATGTGCCTGTCTGTATGGCTGGATTCTCGAAAAAAGACATTTATTATTCATTTCCTGATTTTGCACAATGAATGGCCGCCCTCTACCCTCAAGCCTTAGAAGAGCCTTTGTCGATTGTACAATAACTTCAGGATGAAAAGGGGCAGTTGAAAAAATGCGAGTTTCTCAATACTTTACTTGGAACGACAGTTGAAACTTGTTTTTTAACTTCTAATGTAAGTTCATGTCCAGAGCAAGTCTATGAGCTCTTCTGGGATTACTTGTGCATGTAAATAAACCCTGAACATCGGGTAATTAGCGTTATGAAATACTTTAATTATGTAAGTTTATTGCATTCTTTGCTATTATTAACACAGTATTTCCTGATTTGAATATATTGCGCAGATAATGACCCTGTGCTTCAAATAAAATTTGAAGTGCTCTTAAAGGGACATAGCAAATCGACTTTAACTCCTTCTTGAAATGCCATCATCAATGTTATTTCAAGGTCAAATTAATTGTTTTAAATGGAATGGTATATTTTCTTTTTCCGGAGTGGAAAGAGCACTCAATTTTCAGTATAAAAGCTCTAGTATGTCTATCAGTTAGGAGTGATAGGTTATGTGATATTGAACTAATAAGACAGCAAATGTTTTTCACTCACTTTCACTTTACTGCCATCAATTTATGTATTTTGGAAAAGTTATCGTTTTGAATAAGTAATACGGCCGTTGGCAAAATTCAACTTGCTTCTAAAAAGCATCCCTATGAGTAGCTTGATGTAGGCTAATGTGATGTGGACGGTATTTTTGAAGTTTAATTTCTCTCCTTTGACGTTCCAGTTGACGGAAATTTAGGTGAGGATTGGCGGTAACTGCAGCTAACACAGTGATTTCCGAATTTTCCCAAGTAGCACTTCTAATTCGATGATGTTTTCTTGTTGCAACACTTCCTATTTCGGAGAGTAAGTTTGCAAGTCGTTGAAAATTTCTAACAGATGACTGTCTCCTTTCAGGTTATCGTTATCCGTATAAGTTTCAAGCTGCTGTAGCGTTCTTATGAGTTTTGCCATAAATGTAAATCATATCGATCCTCTCCTTGATCGTGTATCGAACATTCATAATTGAAAACGAAGTGGAACTGACTGGGAATAATGTCCTGTGAGGTTTGAATTGGCAATGAAGAGCTGTCTTTTGTGTACTGATGTCAACAAAAGAGCTTGAAATGGTATCGAGAATGGCATTTCAAGGATGAGTTAAGGTCTCTATCTTATGCCCCCCTAAGAGAACTTCGAATTTTGTCTGAAGTATGTTTTGATTTTCCCCTGCTGTGTTCAAATTTCTCGTTAAAAAGAAAAATTCCACTGCAGAAATTTATCAGAGATGTTCAGCCTGCATATGATTTGCGTGTACAGTTAGCAGCACCACCTGTGATGTCTCAGTGTTTAAAACGGGCGTTAAACAATATTTAAAAAAAATTAGCAGCATTGTAAGAAGATCGGTAAAATCATTTTAAATATGGGGAAACAAACACAATCGATGTTCAGCTTTGTAGCGGGGATTCTAACGGAAGCAAAAAGGAAAAAGTAGATGAGATCATTAAGATAAACCGATGTGCAACTTTGGTTGAAATTGCTGCACAGTGTAGTCCAGGAAATGATCAAAAGTTCAGGCTGTCGCCCATTGTGTTCCCCGCAACAACAGAAAAAATCCATCGCTCAAAAACTTCAGAATATGAAAATGAAAATGTTTTTTCTGAGTATTATGGAGGATAACGAGAGCTGGTTCCACAATTATGCACCCAAATCAATGCTATAAACCGATGGAGGACATCACGAAAGCAATGCATTAGTGTTTTAGCAGTGCTGCAACAGAGTTCTATCCTAAGGGAGTTTTCAAGCTCCGGCAAGGCTGGAAAATATCTATCTCGTACATGGAGACGTATGAAACAATAAAGTAAAGTCTAAAATGTAAGACAGTGTATTTTTTCCAAAAATATTAATTACATTTAAAAAAAACTGTTTCTCGTGACATAATATAACCTTCGTAGTTATAAATAGTTGGAGGTGAGGAAGGCTTCTGACTACTATCCTCAATGAGCTTGCACTCAGTCGAGGTTTGGATTGTAAAATATACCTAGAACGAGGTTTCTTCATAAAACTTAAGGAAAGTCCTTGCTAAAACAAAACAAAAAAATAAATAAATAAACTAATGTGCTAAAGGTGCGAGTAAATGCGCAATACACATGCAAGCAATTTTGAGCCTTCCTTTGCTTGGCAACGTTCGCGGTAATGCAGTGCTTTTCGACCCATAAAATAATTCATTTAAAGTACATTTAGAACACGCGAGTCTTGCTAGTAACGTTCACATATGGTCGTGCATGGCCGAGCAATCTAAAGATTGCTGGTTGTGACAGCTATATTGGGTGTAAGAAATAAAGACGGTAAATTCTATTTATGAAAATATTTTCTATTTTCAGTTACCTGTTTCAGAGCACAAATCTGAAAACTATATTTTTTGACTTAATAATTTGCAATGCAGGCATATTTTTATTTTCATTTGTTTTGTGCGAAAATCGCTGAAAAATGCATACAATTATAATTTCTGTTAATCTTGCGAATGAATGAGCAAGTTTTATAAACCATTGCATTTGGAATGGTTTGGAAAGGTATAAACTTTAAAATAAGCTTTCTGTTTTAAGGAGTTTGAGAGATACTTCCTAATAAAACAGACAGAATTAATTTAATGTGGTACCTTTGGCGAATTGTTGCATTAAACATAGACATGGAGATATCATATTTCGCTAAAATATAATTCTTTATCTCTTGTAGAAGTATAAAAAGGTATAGCATTTAAAAATATTATTTTATACAATATAATAATTGCTCTAATTTTACATTTGGTTTTTACTTGGAATCGATAATACACAATAGTTATTAAATGAACATAAGATCAATGTGCGGTGTGCTATAAATAAATGACTCTATTTTTACTAGGAATAAATGACTACTTACCCGTACAAAGCCTTAATTTCGAGACAATATTTTTCAATAAACTGAATAACGAATGTTCCTGCAAGATGGGCCAAAGCTATACGTACATCTCGGTCTTCATTACTTGCAATTGCTGGCTTTTTTTATTGCAGGGTACTGTGGCCTGCTCGATTCAAAAAGTTCTGCGATTTTTATTTGTGAGGCAGAATAAACTCCACAACAATGAGGTTCAATGCAAACCAACATGGGAAAACAAATAACGAACATTTCGGAAGCAAATTTGCAACACATACAATGCCTGTCTCGCAACAAATAGTGAATATTTTCAGCATCTTTTTTTTTTTTTTTTTTTTTTTGAAAAGAAACATTTTTAAAGCATGTTCATTCTTTCAATACCGCAGGTTTTAATTTATAAGAATTTGACTTATATCTTCAGTATGAGTTGAACGCACAGGAGACAAAGTGTGGGCTGCTGCGCTGTGTAATGCTTTCATTCTGCTTTGATGAGCGTTGCAAAGCAAATGGAAGGCATTGTATACGGGTAGTCAAATGAAAGTTCGTCATTAGTGACAGAAAGGGAGAAATTAAACCTACATCTGAATACTTGACATAGTGGTAGGCCTGTGACAAAATGATGAATACAGGCTTCATGTAAGGTATCTGTAACCAATTGGGCATAGTAAACAATACAGCCTGTTTACTGTATCTAACAAGTTCTGTTGTAGCTTCAATAGCTGATGTTAGTACTAATATTCAGGCATTAATAATATGGTTTTGAATGGTTAGCCGGTAGAATGAGGCTAAAAAGTGCACTCAACAATGTTTAACATTTGGCTGTTAAATTCAAGACGCTGTTATGATTCCACAGAGGTAAATAATGTGAATAACTCTTCTTCTCATACAAATAAATGCATTTCTTTTTGTATAATTAAGTAGTGTCTTTTATATATTGAGTAGGTTTAATTTTCTTCATTAATTTTTCTCCAACATTTTGGTACAATTGTTAACCTTGCCATACATTGGTTTTACACTTATTTTTAATAATATTTTAGCTTTATTTATTAACTTCGGCTCACCTTATTAAGTAGAAATTAAAGGAGAAGCAGAAATTTGTTCTAAATGATTTAGAGAAAGCAGTAGAAATTGATTTATTATAAAGACGTCTACCTATAAAGCAGCAGAACAAGTTAGTATTCTTCGAAGAACAATACAACGTTCTATCAGATCAGTAAAAGTTGTTAAAGCTAAGCTGGGGCTTAAGTTTGCCTTTTCTGAATATCAACAAACAGAAGTTTGCTTTCAAATCACAGGACTAGTTCAATAATCAACAAGCTAATGAACCATATTAAGAAACCCCTATTTTTAAAACAAAGTAAGGAAACTGTTTTCCAACTGCAAGACAGTCTCAGAAGACAAGAACAATTCAAAGAATAAATCCCACAACAGACAAAGTGATCGGCATGACTGAATTATTGCAATTCGAAAATGTAAAATTTACGAATCTACATCTATGAAAGTAAATGTATTAAGTTAATTACTATGAGATTTGTTTCTAAAATTTTACTTTTTCATTTAATGAGAAAGGGGCCATATTGATCTCACATTATAAATAATGCAACCTGAATGCATTTTAAGAAAGCAAAGGGACCCTTTCATTTAAAAGCTTTGGAGAAACCTTGCTATTTTCTCCTGCATAGAAGAGTCCTCTGTGACACATTTTATTTTAGTTTTGCCTCTGTAAAAACACAGTGAATGTTAAACCTTAGGTAGGCATGTTAGCATAGATACTTTAGTTATGTTGGCCGGAAACGAAACTAATGTTGAACAGATCTCTGCACCGTTTAGTATGTCGCAAAATTAATTCTCCTGAGATTCTCTTCAAATCTCCATAAATATGCAGACGCGTGTGGGTTATAGGGGAATGTTCTAATGTTTACCATTGAAGTTACTGCTTGCTGTGTTACCAAGGTGAAGGGGCGCATTGTCGTGAAGCATAATCACCTCTTTTTGTAACTCCTGAATTTTTTGAAGTGCCCTCTAAGGTTTTTAAGAGGTTTTATGGTACCATGTTTTAAACTTTAGTTCTTCCAATTGTCCTCGAAAATAAAAAATAAAAATATAACGAAGAACTCATCTTTCCTTCGTTTTCTTAAAACTTGAAGTCTTTGAACGTGGAGATTCGATGTGTTTGTATTTAATGTTTCACCAATAGAGTTTAGCGCACTGTAACTCATCAGCTGTCAGAATAAGATCCAGTCACCTTCTACCGGATGTTGGCTTATTCTCAAACTCTCGCCAAATTGCTCCAGTGAGAACGAGGCACTTAAATTTTGCGACAGTGCATATGTTAATGGAATATTATGTAGAGGAAGATAGTTTATGTATATTCCCCAATTGTCTAGGTCAAAAGTCAATGTGGTAACCTAGTTTGTTTGCCTGTTGTTGATCGTTCTTTAGAGATATTCGACTGAAACAAAACCGTCCACAGTTCTCTTCATATACTGCAACCTTATGCAACAGAGCGCAGTAGAGTACAGCATTCTGCATTAAATAAATGAAATATTGCGTGTAATTCATATGTTGATATATGAATCAATACTGCTGGTTTCGATTTTCATTTATTCAAAGCAATATTTGCGAAGATGTCAACCGCAACTTCTTAGGAGTGTGTGACCAATGAGTAATGTTTCTGTAGCATATAATGCATTTGTTGACACCAATTTATTAAAATCAGGTATTAGTCCAAGAACACGTGGAAAAATCAAATTCATATTGCGTATCCCACTGTCGTTAGAACTACAATGAAGTGGGATTTCCGCTGCAAAAGTTTTCTTTTGCGAAAACACTTATTGAACATATTTATACAACAGGAAATTTATTGCAGCATAAGCACATGTCTAGATTTAATGTGATCAATAAATTATACCAGGATCCTTTTTCAGCTTATAAGATAGATATGGTACAGATTCTATGCCTGTGCACAAATTGATTGCAGACGTGCATTATTTATTATTCCAATTCGCAATCAACTACTCATTTGAAAAAAATTTTGGGACGGGAATTTACTGCACAACTACCTCGCCACCTGACGAGGGAAATCTGTCGCGCGGCTGGAACTCATAACGCACAATTTTTATTTCGTTTGTTATTTAATAGTTGTGAATGGTGATTAATGGACCATCAAAGTAGAACATGTATTAATTACTATTAATTGCTTCACATATATCGGCAATGGGAGAAGACAGAGTTAATATTAATAACGGAATAAACCAAAGCTGCCCACTTTCCCAAGCTTTATTCTCCCCCTCTCCCTCTCACGCTCTCTCTCTCTCTCTCTCTCTCTCTCTCTCTCTATGTATATGACCGCCACGGGTGGCCGAGGTAGTTAAATCGCGGACTCGTGAGCGGGAGGTCTGGGGTTCGAATCCCGCCAGGACTGTCATCGCTGACTGAGGTTTTTTCCAGGTTTTCCTCAGTCCTCATAAATTGCAAATGCCGGGGAGGTACCCTAAACTTAGGCCTGGAACGTTTCCTTCCTTAAAAATAAATCCTTTCCCACTATATCATTTCATTTCATGTATCACCAGTGTCCATCGCCTGTGGTGCCTCTGTAGCAAAAACGGGCGTTAAACACTATTCATTCTATGTATATGTCGGTCCTGGTGCTGTAGTGGTTACCATACTTGCCTCCTACACCCAAGAACGCGGGTTCGAACCCGGTCAGGACCGATAGATTTTTCGGGCGTAAAGATCCTAAGTATGGATTCCTTCGGAAGGGAAGTAAATCCGTGGGTCCCGTGTCGTACATTTACGTCACGAAAAAGAACCTCAAGCCTGAAAGAGAGGCCTCTGAGCAAAATTTGTCGGCCATTTCACGCCCTGAGTTGAATGGGACGCTGATGACCTAAGATGTTAAAGAGCGTACATAAATAAATAAATCAATCAAAAAAATCAATATATGCATATGTATAAAAGTCATAAATGAATGACAATAATATTTAGTTAAATATTATTTTAAAATAAATCATATTAACTTTGATACAATACTTTCCCCGAACGACCAAACTTTCAAAAAGTCACTATACAATTAGATAAAATAGAAAAAACAATACAACTTAAATGTTTCGCACACAAAAATCAAAACAATGGCATTCCAGGAGAATAGGCATAAAATTGTAAAAGAGTGCTTAGTAATAAAATCATAGAACTGGTAACCAGTTTCAATTATTTAGTCAAAATATTTCGTGTTGATTTAGGAAATATATACACAAAAAACTAAATAAATTGCAAGTGATCTGTTGGAACAACCAAAAGAACATTGAAAATAAAAGAACAGCTACCTGGTACCAGTTTTTTGTTATGGAAGAGAAAACTGGACAGTAAGCAGATAGGACAGGAAAAGAATAGACATTTCTTAGAAAATTACGTGTATATAGATTAAAAGATCAGAAGAGAAATGCGGAAATGAGAGAATAATTAGAGTTCTACAATCAAAATGAACAAATAGAAAAATGAAATACGGACTGGTACCAAGTATGAGAGTACCAGAATGCAGATTTCCGAAAATTATACCTAATCATGTATCCCAAGATTACAGAAATATAGGCATAAAGGTTTTAAGATGGCACGATCAATTTAACGGTCTTAAAGTCGGAACAGATCCACGGCCTAGTCCTTATGTTAGAAGAAGAAAGAGAAGAATACCCTTCACGGGTATTAGGTAAAAAGATACAGCAGCAATTTCGCATGAATAAGATGTTTATACGCACTGCGAATAGATAAACCAACTTGCTGGTCTAATGGTGTTATAGACTTTCGAGGAGATGTTTGCAGCCTATAGTCTAAACAAAGTTTAAACTATAGTTTAAACAAAGTTCCTCTCTGTTAAAACCCGTTTACTTGATTCCACTTCTTGTAAATTAAAACGCTTCGGGTTTCAACTTTGTTCAGAAATCTGAAAATTTCACTTCCCAATTGATTGGAAGTTTAGCACTAAATTGTCTCCTACAGTATTTGTATGATTTATTTTGTACATAACGATCATAAATATATAATTTTTGTTCTAATGTATATTTCACACTCGGCATACTCCATACACAAATACAGGTATTAAGTCTCACACGCATTTCCTACGAGAATGCAACTGAAATATTTGGAATGATTAATATGACTGAGAAAGTTCCATTACCTACGTTAGTGGAACTTTAACTCTAGTCTTATTGGGAATTGAGTGTCCACCAAAAACCATCTGGTTTCCACTAGTGAAACGCCGATTGCTTAGGCATATGATGGCACATTAGAATAGCCTTGAAATTCAATAATTGAAGAAAACTTAGCAAGTATTTTCTTCAATTAGACCTAATATGAAATTAAGGGAATCGTTATTATACAGTTTTAAAAATAATGTTATCAAAACTTGAAACCTCATATGATAAAATTGCTTTTGAATAGACCAATAGGAACGTGACAGCAGAATCTTATAATTAAAAAAGTGATCCCTACATGCAAATAGTTTGAGATACCATTTTACCACTGTGACATCACAGGCAGGGACATTAGCAATTTAGAAGATGAAGTAATGAGCTGTGATAGAAATTTTTGGGAAGAAATTGTTCCAGACCTGGGTTAGGTGTGCCTTCATGAGCATTGAGAAAACCTATAAAATCCTAAGTCGAGGGGGGCTCTGACGTAATTCGAAACGCAGACCTCTCGTTCAGGAGTCTTTGTTTCGTTTGGTTTATTTATGGACGCTCTTTAACATCTCAGGTCATCAGCATCCCATTCTATTAAGGGCGTGAAACGGCCGACAAATTTTGCTCAGAGGCCTCTTCTTTCAGGCTTGAGGTTCTTTTTCGTGCCTTAAATGTACGACATGGGACCCACGGCTTTACTTCTCTTCCGAAAGAAGCCATACTTAGGAATTTTACGCCCGAAAAAAAAAACCATCGATACTGCCCGGATTTGAACCCTCGATTTGGGTTTAGGAGGCAAGCATGGTTACCACTATACCACCAGGACCGACGTTCAGGAGTCGATCTCGGCCATCTGTGTTGATATAATTATTACCACAAAAAGAACAGACAATTTATTCATGTACTTTTCATTGCATTGTTGCGAAAGTTTGTAAATATTAGTTGTTTTTCTTTCCATTTGCATTTGGAGGAAGGGATACACTCTCATAATTCAGAATTGGAAATGAGATTAGATGTCATTACTACCAATACCAAGTACAGTTTTCAGTTCTCGAACTGACACCTAATACTGACGGCTCACGGATACTTACTTTAACTGGAGCCGGAATATTCAATGAAGCCCCCAAGACTTAAACATTAATCTCTTCGAGCACATATCAGTTTAATTCAAAATTAGTTTGGGACTGCATTCAAACACTTACGATTCTGTCATTCAACAACTCCGTAGAATTGAAGTGGATGCCAGGCCATCGAGATATGAAAGGAAATGAAGAAGCAGACAAACTGGTCAAGAAGGTGGCAGACAACTGTTATATTGGACCTGAACCAGTCTGCGATGTTTATAAACCTGTAACTACAACGACAATACAGTTCTGCGCCAGGGATAAACACAAGAAACTGTGGTCTGAATAGCCCGGACAAACTCTTGGGAAAAAGTTTCTCACTGATCCTAACCCAAAACTTACCAAAATACTTCTAAAATTTGACAGAAGAAAGTTCACACGATTTGTGGAATTAATTACTGGTAATGGACATTTCAGGAAACATCTCCAGGAAATGGGGCTCTTTCAAGAAGAACTCATCTGCAGACTGTATGCAGCTCCATGAAACTGCGAAGCACATACTCTTAGAGTGTAAGATTCTGGAGAGAAGGAGATTCCGGTTCTTCGGTTCTCAACCATTAAGTAATATGGATAATCCCTCTTGGTAGTTAGGGCTCTGCACCTTAAAAGGAAAAAAGAGTTCGAACTGCTATGATGGTTATTGAGTTGCATAAAAAACCTATGGTTGAAGTGGGAGAGTCCATAAACTCTCCTCAAAACCCTTTACTACCACTACTACTACTACTACTACTACTACTACTACTACTACTACTAGTACTACTACTACTAGTACTACTACCACTTCTACTACTACTAATACTACTACCACTACTACTACTACTACTAGTACTACTACTACTACTAGTACTACTACTACTAGTACTACTACCACTACCACTACTACTACTACTACTACTACTACCACTACTACTACTACTACTACTATTACTACTACTACTACTACTACTACTACTACTTTCCATTTACTTAGTTATAGTTATGATTTTAACAATAATAACATTTCTTAGAATATACTCTTTATAACCTAATAACCATTATGGCAGCCAGAAATATTATTTATAAAACTTGTAAATTGTTAATTAATAGTCCTCCAGTTGATGAGATTGTTCTTTGAGCTAAAATTCTAGAAAAAGTACATTATATGATTATCAGTCTCACATCGGTAATATTATAATTGTAAACTTTGAGCATATCAGGATGACAAAAGAAAAATAAGATTAATGTAAGATAGAACCTGAACTATTTATGAGAGAAGATCAGAAGCATGTTTAAAACGTGTTTAACATGTATGTTTTGATTATCTTATAATTCATCTTGTTACGACAGACAGATTCGTGATATCTGCAATTGACTGAAGGAATAACAAACAGTCTATAAATATGCCAGGTTAAACTATCTTTAAAGATTCTAAAACTTTGAACATTATTCAGATGATCAATGTACTTTGTCATTCATTGCTTAGGATTGTGTTGAAATAAATTAAATGAATTAGGAGTCCTTGGTCTTCTCGCCTTTGAATTTATTTTTTAAATATTTCATATATTAAAAGAATATATTTTTTAATTAAAATACATAAACACAGCTACCATGTTCCTGGTTGTAGAGTTTAGAAGCCTATCTTATTTATAAAGCTTGTGCATTGGAGAAATACATCCTAAAGAGAAACGTGATGGTATAGCCGCACCCTTAGAAACTCGTTCAGATAGTAGCTGCATGGATAATGTGGTGATGAGATTTGGGAGCGCTAAGAAGGAGTCGGTGTACACACAGGATTGCTTTTAAGGAGAAAACGATGTGATGTTGAAAAGTTTAAGCAAACAGCTTGGAGCTTGATGACTGCTCGAGAACTCCTGTACAACCCTCACCCAATCCTTCTAACGTGATAGTCTAAAAGTACTATCTTAGTCAGAGTTTTGTTAGCATGCTCCTGCAACTCTTACACTCCAAATGTCGCCATTCTTATTCCTTTCTGTTATAAAGTTGCTTTAAGCCCATGTAAGCATAAATACTTTTCATATCTGTTCTCTCTCCACAAGCGCTGAATATATCCAAGTTCAACAGTTTCTTGATATCAATTTAAGTGTACATACATTTCGGCTCTTAGGATAACTTTTAGAATCTAAGCTTCAATATGTTATATCTTTATATTGCAAATCATTATATACTACGTAATATGCCAGGGATAAAATTGTACATTAGTTTCTATAAGCATTAGCAATGAAAATATTTCTTGTTGACCATCTTTCCGTAACACTCAGTAAGGAAAAATAAGTGGAGTTATTCATATTTATTTCAACATTGTAGAATTAAGCAGGCTCCTTCGTCAATACCGGTAGTCTAGTGAAAACTATACTTACCTCATAGACCCAAGATCTCAGGTTCAAATTCGATCAGGATCGATGGATATTTCGATCGTAAAAATCCTAAGTATGGCTTCCTTAGGAAGGGAAGTAAAGCCGTAGGTTCCGTATCGCACATTTAAGGCACGTAAAAGAACCTTAAATCTGAAATAAGAAGCCTCTGAGCAAAATTTATCGGCCGTTTTACGCCCAGAATTAAATAGGACGTTGATGACTTGAGATTTTAAAGAACTTCCGTAAATGAGCGAAATCACAGCATAACATCTTAAAGAGATCCACTTTTTTGTTTCTATTTTGAAACTACGTTATTTATTCTATGAACACATTCTTTGAGTTAAGGAAGTTCTATATAATTCAAACCCATTCAGTTTATATCATATTATTTTAACCTAACTTATAACATTTATTTCCTGCTAAATAATAGGCATTTTTAAAATCAACAAAACGAATAATGCTGCTTTATTGTTATTCATTCATCTTTAATGTTCTCTCTTAATTTTAGCTCTTGAGTAGTTCATAAAAAGTCAGCTTGTTCATTACAAACAATTTTAACGCTCAAACTAACATTTTAATACAGAGCTGACAACCCTTTCCACTACTTTGGTATGTGTTAAAGAGCGATACGTTAAGGAATTGCATACCGAAATATCTGCTCTTCAAGATGTTTTAGAAAATCTATTCAAGTATAATATCGTAAGTAGATCCGAAAATCAATGCCCATCTTTAAGCGGTTTTGATTCTACTTCAACATGACCAAATAAGAGTAAAACTTAAAGTTCTAGTAAAAATACAGACCAAAAACCCAATTTCACTAAACTGTGGAGGAAACAGTTTTGAAAATAAACTCCTCAAATATAATTTTAGGTCACATCTATTCCCTGTATTTGTCTATCTGGGAAATATTGTTAGTATTATAATTCGGTTTCCAAAATAAAATATTGTTTAATTCGTCATCAGTTAATTCCAATAACAAAAATATTGGTGAATTATTATCAATAAAACATTTGAAATAACGCAAACGAAGTGATATATATATATATATATATATATATATATATATATATATATATATATAACTTAAAATGCACAAAAACGTGCCACATTTAAAGTACCAGATACGCGATCAAGAGCCCATAGCAGGCTCGAAATATAGTAACTGCTGCAGTGTTCTACAGTGCCTCAAGTGACCTCAACAGTGTCTTATAGTGCCTAACATAAATGTGGCATGCCTTTGTGCATTTTGTGCATTTTAAGATATTATATATATGTATAATTTCATTCAGCATATTCATTATTTCTTATAACATTGTATGCTGCATTATCGGATGGGGTTTTATAATTCGGGTAATGCATGAACAAAATGGTAATGGCCATTAGTTTTCAGTACTAAAGTACAGAATCAGGTACACCACAGAACATCGGAAGACAGGAGCACACTTACTTGCTGTCATTCAATGATGAGGCCTAATAAATTGTCGATTCAAGTGACTGTTTTATCTTTACAGGAAAATATTTTCCTATATGAAATATAAAGGTTTATTAAAGGTGTTGACATTAATACATAAAATTCTGAAATACCTGTCTTTATACTGCAGTACAATGAGATTAAAAACAAAATCTCTATATAACCAATATATTATGATATATATTCTAAAAATCTAAAATATAATCTACATTTTGTACTAAAGGCTAATGATTCCACAGTTACAGAACTCTTAAATAAGGCCTTCGTGATTTTTACTAATTCTATGCTTGCACAATATATTTTCCCGTTAATCAGCAGGCTGGTAATTTGCAGGAAATAATAAAAGGCAATACGCATAGCAGACGATAAAAATGACAAAAACGTTTTAAAGTCACATTAAAATAAATATACTTTGTATGTAATCCGTTGTCTACCAATGAAAAGACAATTCTTAGAAAATATAATAAGTTTTGGAATATATTTTTCATAACTAACTTGACTAGCTTGAATTACCCAGACTTTACTTTCTCCAGTTTGTAGCTTCTTTTATTAATTTTAGAGCAATAAATTTAAATTATAGCTATTATATGCAAGAACACTTTTACAATATTAGCGTTAAACAAAAGTATAAATCAGAAAGAAATTTATAGAATAAATACCATAAAGGGCAAATTTCCTATGAATGGATAATACCTAAGAACTAAAAATTGGTAAAATAAATAGGTTATTATAGCTACTGTAAAACTACAAATTCAGTAATCTAATTGAATACAACTGGTAAGTTAATGTGATAATATATATATAATAACTCGTAAGGAACAATGTAGCCCAAATAGCAGGAACTATATAAGCAGAAATTATTAAAATTCAATAAAGAAGAAATAGTCACAAATAGTACAATATTTTGCACATCTTCTGTTCTTCAAAAACAGAGGACAAGTGAAAGGTGGAAAAGGTAAATATTGAATCTCGAATGTACTTTGATGCACGGTAACAAATTTTTATAAAAACACAAAAGGGAAAGGGTGAAAAGAAAAATAAATAAGAGTAATTATTAACAAATTATAACATAAATAGCAACAGTATTAATAAAATAATAATAATAGTAATAATAATAATGATGATGATGATGATAATAATAATAATAATAATAATAATAATAATAATAATAATAATAATAATAATAATAATAATAATAATAATAATAAGCTTTGAATAGTGAAATTTAAACCGGGTGTTATATGAACTTTACGCAAAAATATTGCTGCTATATAGCTGCAAAATTTCTGCAATAAATTTCAGGGACATGAGTCGGTAACACGGCTGTTAAATTACAAAAAACGCTTTACAGTTGGATAGAGCATGAAAAGACAAACGGTAAGGAGACTTGGTTTTAACAGGACGCCTAAGATTGTTTATAAGGAACAAAATAATAGTATAGGTTAAATCAATATAAAATAATTCACACAGCTTACAAGACAGCATATTCATAACATACATGCAACATTCCTAGAAGCACAATTAGCAAATGATAGAACCTTAATTTCCCTGGACAAATTAGGGCTGTGAAACGACTGACATAGAATAATTAGAGCATAAATTTTCAATTTAGGGCTTAGACCAGGATATGAGCCTGTGACCTAACGATGGAGATAAATTGCAGCAAAATATCTTTTTAAGGTTGGGGTTCTAAAAGTAAGGCAAAGTACAAATTTAGAAAAATTACTCGAAAGATGAATCCATTAATGAAGTATCGTGGCATTCTTTCAAATTGGGGTTGATACTGTCAATTCCTGGTACGAAAGTGGTTATAAGATTAGTGAATTTCTTAATGGAAATTTTGGGTTTGCATTGGAATGTTTGTGCGCTTGTATGTTACAGAATTGTAATAAGTAGGAGGGGTGTATAGAAAAATGTAACATCGAACGCATAATATTAAATTAAATTAAATTAAACTAACATAAAAATTAAGCGGGTCAAGATTCAACTCTCAATAGGGATGTAGTGAATTTTCGGAAGTGTTATTACCTTGAAAAGTTGGTTAATTGCCAGGTATACATCAATGCACTATTTAACGTATATTCATGAAGTACTTCTCCATTATAAGAAGATTGACGTATGATATACTACAAGAATGGAGGCAATGATTGATATTATTTTTATTTATTTATTTTCCGAAAGAACTCATACTAGTTAACATCTCATTTTGTTTCCATTTTACGCAATGCTAACCAAACGGGAAAATGCTGCATTTTCCAACAGAATTCAGATAGTGTACAGTATCGTTAATAGATATATCTAGAAGCAGGCCATCGCACGGGTTCTGACTCGCATGAGATAGGAAGTATCAGCTAACAAAATGCTCCCTACAATGCACAACTGAATAATGGTATTTACATTAGAGCAGATGTTGAAAGTGTCATTCGTCCTATACAAGCTCCATATCGCGAGAATATGTTATCACTCATTTGTCTAGGCTCATCACCTAAAATTCCCGATTCTCTTCTGGAGATCCTCTAATATATAGGAATTTCTGCAAAACATGTTGTCTATCAAACTACCTCATAAATAAAAAGCAAACGCAACTGGTTAAATCGGAAGATAACTAGCCAATTGCTAGGAAACGGCTTTAAGATTAATGTTTGTTACCAATCCACGTTTATGGACTATTGCAACCAGCATATGCTGTGCATGCATCCCATGTGGCGTGAATCACATGTTCTTGGGCGATCCTAAGTTTATGGATGAATTCAATGACATGGACTATAAGTAAGAATGCATAAGGGGAACATCAGTCAAGAGTGGCGTCCCTCCTGGAGGCATATGCCTTGTAATGCGGTATCCATATATTTGAATGATGCTATATAGGCACCTTATATCTAATGTCTCATCAGAAGCAATCGATGGATTTATCTGGGACGTTTTATTGACAACAGCGTGTGCCCCGCTTAAATTCACCTGACTGAGTGATGCGAAATTTCCAAATTTTGATTAAAAAAACATTTAACACAATATGTATAGAAATAGCTTCAGAACCATAGAGAGTTTGAAATTACAGTTGCAAAAGTTTCTTGGAAAATTAGTTGATTTTTAATATTTTGTACTTATCAGTATAATTTTGGTAAAAATATTTCATGTTTTGGTGTTCAGTTTCATTAGGTGAAAGATGAAGTAATGACTAATTATTAAGCGCTTTCAATAATAAAATAAATATTCTCAATTTGCAAAAAAATTCTCGATAAATAAAACCATTGTTCGACAGAGTGTACAGTTAAAGAGTGCGTGCGTAAGAGAACTTACTGGTTTTCAAAACATCTTTGAAATAAATTGTTTTACATTTGGACTAACAAATATGCTCATACGTCAATACATAAAAGCATTTTTTATGAAATATATTCCTTGGAACAACGAAGGTGCAAGAAAATTAATTATATTATTTAACGCTTTGTACATCCTTTTATAATGTGTTTTCTTTCAGATGTTAGCTTTGAAATTTCTGTATTGAATGACTCACGTACTAAATTTTGTGCTGGCAGAAGATGAAGCAATAGTAAGATAAGGAGACCGAAACTTTAGCTTCGTCATTATTAAACTCTCATGAAGAAGAGGGAATTGAAAAGAGGGATGACGGGAAATAAAACAGAAGGATTCGCAATCCAAACAACAGAGGCGGAAAATACCATTAAAATCACAAGACCGAAAACCTCTTTTTATCTTCTTTACCGCCGTCCTCTGCCTTTTCCTCCACAGCCTTGTTCTTACCCCCCTTTCCTCAAGATTTGGCTAATGAAATATAACGAGAGAAGACGAGCAAAAGGATGGCAAGAGGACCTTCCTTCTTATTTGGCTCCACGTTTCCTCTCCTTATTTGGATTCTTGTACTGAAGAAGGGTGCGACCCTATTTTCTCATATCCACACTTTCTTCCATTTTAATTACAGTACAGAATAGGGAGGGGGTGAAGAAACTGGAAGGGGGTAACGGCAGAAATAAAGTGGTATGTGGATAGGCTTAACATTACATGACAGCATTTGCTGATAGATTATTGAAGATTCAAAACGAAGGAAGGCACGAGATTGAATAAAGCAGGAAATGGTATTATCCGTGATTTGTTGATTATTCATCGCTTACGATTTTATGCCCTGACTAGTTGACCTCGTTTTCCTCTCAAGTCTAACACATCTAAATCTCAAATGTTGAATAGGTTTGTTACTCTTATACTTAATATTGTACCTAAAGTGTTTGAAGTTGTGATAAACTCACTTCAAACACTTTAGGTACAATATTAAGTGTAAGAGTAACAAACCTATTCAACATTTGAGATTTAGATGTGTTAGACTTGAGAGGAAAACGAGGCCAACTACTTCTTTCGTTGCATTTAACCTTCTGTTTGTAGAACTTAAGCGTCAATGCCCTGGACAGTCGTCTGTAGGAAAGTTATACACTCTAGACGCGTATAGAGTATACGTGCGGACTAGGCTCCCTGAACGGATGATCAATCCGATGTCAGGGCCGCATAAACAAAAAGACGCAGACACGCATGTAAATGGAATGAATATAAAGGACGAAAATATATATGAATCCGTGACAGACAAACAACAATCCTGTATTTTCCATTTCTTAAAATTGACTCAGGAAAATCAGAAAACCATAATCAGGTTAGTTGGCTGCCTAGAACCTACCGAATACAAGTCCCAAGCTTTACTACGCCAACCCACTCGGTCTACAGAGGTAAAAAGAGTGAAAGAAATTATAAACATAAATTGCAAGCGCTGAATCCAGAATTGAAATTAGTTTTATCATATACCTTAATTAATTTTATGTACTTAATTTGCATGTACCAATCTAGGCTTTAAATTAATATGAATCAATATTTGTCATATCAAAGTCGTCTAAATTTGCCAAAAACACAATTGATCGTGTAAATATTGACGACAGCACACCACATTTCATATTACCAATTCAATTAATAAATAGTTACTGAAAGGAAGTACTTTGCTTATAAACACTTTTATTTTGCTATCTTTACCACATATAATATTATTGAACTTAATGGAAAGAAATTATTGCTTGATCAATCCAATTTTATTTGTATCTGTAGCAGTTTTTCTGTGTAAAACAGCAAAGTCAGAATATTACTCATTTGTGATTAAAACTTAAAATGCATGTTTTAGAACTAAATTAGCCCATCCAAGTTTGCAGTGTTTGTTCTGAACACTGAACAAACGATGCTAAGTTTTGTAAGACATATGTTTGGCACAAGCTCAGAGATCACAGCTCTGTCTGTCACTTTGTGCATGCAATATGAAGGATTTTAATGCAAAGAACAAGAAATAGGCTCCTACCCAAACTTGTAATCTACCAGTGCTCTATGGCTGTCATATTCTTGCACCTTACACACGTATAGACAGTGGTTAAGAAAATACCAAAGGAAAAATAATTTATATGTGTTCACGGGTCACTGCTGGATGCTCCAAAGAGATGCTACAATAACATACAAGAGAAAATGCAAGAAAAGAACGTTACAAACCATATAAATTAGGTTGTATTGACTTGTACGGAATGAAGTTAACCAATATTTTGTAATGTAAAATAAAACACTCAATAGTTATTTTGTATCTCTTATGCAATGCCTAAACCAAGTATAAATTCAATTTTAAATATTATTTAATTTTCACATTTGATTAAAAAGTTACTTATTATAAGTATTATTGAAAAAATTGAAGATATAATTTACGGCTACTCTTTAAATTATAAAAATATTTTAATTCATAATTCAACGAAAGCCTCCCCTCCTTTCAGAAACTGACTTTTAAAACAAACTCAGGTTATTGGTGATTTACCAATGTTGTAATTTCAGCTGAGATTTTCAGAGAATGCATTAGCGTACAAAGTCTATAATTTATTCGGAATAAATACAGATAGAAACTCAAATATATAGGATGTTTAAGATCTACAAAGCAATACTTTCAGAAGTTGTAGAGAGGTCTTTGACAAGTAATTTGAGATAGCGAATTTATAGTTTGCTATTCACATTTCAAAGTTATATCATTATGTTTATAAATGTCTTGTACACCACTGACTAATGAAGCTTCCTTTTGAAATAATAATATATAATAATAGACAGATTTTGTAAGGTATATCTCTTTGCTTTAACAACTATAATGCTGGCATCAATAGAAGGGAAGTATTGTTATCGAATTAATCTAGTTGAATGCTTCTTTTTTTACTTTTAAATCATATATTAGCATACTACATCGTAAAATAAAAAATTAATAAGCCTATTCCGCAGGATAAACGAAAACTTCGGGACCACAGACTTTCGACTTAAATTTTAGGCCACAGAGGTAAATAGTTCCCTCTAGATTAAGCTATACATGAGCGTGATACTTAAGCGAACCGTTTTCGCTTTAACATTGCTTTATCAGCATCTAATTTCAACTATTTGATCACCATATACATCCATTATTTTTCTTCATGACTATAGACTACTCATCCTAAATTGTTTGCATAAGACCTCTCTAAAGCCTCTGATATTATTGCAGTGCAGGTTATTTACACCTGGTGTATTTAAATTATTATTTTCCAATAACATTTCTATTTTACATATTCACAGGTGTAATGGGAGTGAAAATGAAGCCAAAAGATAAATGTATGTGTGCTTAAAACGTTCAAGTACTAATACTATACATCCTCGGGATTCAAGAGGGGCATATGATTATGGTATGGTATTATAAAACGAAACCAAGGAATCCCATAAATAGAGCTTTTTAAGACCGGTCGTGCAATAATAACCTTACGTCAATCTCGATTTCTGTAAGCTTTACAGTGCGTATTTTAATTAGCAGTGTCGCGTGTACTTTTGGGATGTTTCTAATATGCAGTCAACAGTTGGAATTTGCCTCCAACTTAGGCATTAGAAAGAGAAATAACTTCCAATGCTATGTACGAATGTTAATGAAAGTGGTTATTCCCCCTTCTTTCTCCTTAAATAGTACAGCTTAACCAGGGTTTCACATTATGATTATTTTACCGAAAAAGTGGAAACACATGATGAATTCCATTCCTTTAACCTCTCCTAACCTATAGTGTATCGAATTTACATATAAGCATGCCAGAGTTCATGAAACTTGGGCCACGTATCTTTCCCCAACGTCTCTCACAACCGATAGTCTTAAATACTTTCCTAGCAAAAACTACTTTACACAACATCCGTACATTTTACTGTCAAAATTCTCAAACCCACTATTGTCCGCTAAAGGTTTGGACATATGTACGTGTGTGTGTGTGTGTGTGTGTGTGTGTGTGTATACCGCCACAAGTGGCCGAGGTCGTTAAGGCGCGGAATTGTGAGCAGGAGGTCTGGGGTTCGAATCCTGCCAGGACCGCCCTCCCTGAGTAATGTTTTTTTTTTCAGGTTTTCCTCAGTCCTCATAACTGGCAAATGCCGGGGAAGCACCCTAAAGTTAGCCCTGGAACGTTTCCTTCCTAAAATAATCCTTTTCCAATATATCATTTCATGTATCATCAGTGTTCACCACCTGTGGTGCCTCAGTAATAAAAACAGGCGTTAAACACAATTAAAAAAAGTATGTGTGAGAGAGATTATTTTTGAGTGATGTTTAACGCCCGTGTTTACTACTGAGGCATCACAGGCGGTGGACACTGATGATACATGAGATGAAATGATAAATTGGGAAGGGAAAGGAAGCGTTCCAGGTCTATGTTTAGGGTACCTCCCTGGCATTTGCCAGTTATGGGGACTGACGAAAACCTGGAAAAAAAGCCCAGTCAGCGAGGACAGTTCTGGTGGGATTCGAATCCCAGACCTTCCGCTCATGAGTTCCGGCCTTAACGAACCGCGGCCACCCTTGAGGGTGTGTGTAAGAGAAAGAGAGAGAGAGGGAGAGAGAGAGAGAAATAAATAGAGAGATAGAAGGGAAAATTTAGAAATAACAAAAAATAAAGGTATAACAAAAATTTTCAGAGCACAGCAGAAAGATCAAGAGAAAGCACTAAGTAAGGTCGGAGAGCACAATAGAGCTGGAACAAAATTTTAAAAATATGTTTATCAACATGATAGCGCTGTTTCATTTATTCAGTGTCGTTTTATTGTATCACAGTTTTTCACTTCTTGATATTCAGTTTCAAGCATACACTGGAGTCATGTACTCTTGCCATGATACTGTTCCCATAAGAGTATACACTATATTCTTACTTTTCGCACTTAATAATATCATTTTCACACTTTCAAGACAATTATATTAATATAAAACCAAATGTACAAACTAACTACTGTATGTGACTTAGCATTGCCGCGCAGACTTAAAAATTTGGGTCCAAGGTTATTTACCCACTTGCTAACACTTTTAGGTACTCGTGTGCCTATTTTATTTGTGCAACGTTCTTGAGACAACTAAGCAAATTATTTCATACTAAAACTATAAATTTAATTAGCAGAACAAATAGTAAACAATTGTAACAATGAAACAACAATAAAGCAGAATGGAAACAGTTATAGCTAATATTACGTGCTACACAGGCAAAACTATGAGAAAAGGGCAAATATAGGAAAATATGCATGTAAGTACCTTGTTGAAAAATATATAATACCTGAAACTGCTCCAATTACAGGATAAGAAAGTATTAATATATATATACTTGTATAAAAGATTGAGCGGGAAATTGAACAGAAATGGTTAGGATAGTTTCATTGCTAAGATTGTATAACCATTCTGGTACAAATGTAAACTTTAAATAATAATAGTTAACATGATAGGCAATATAATTATACATATACAGTGGGAAGAATATCAAAAAAAAATTTTTTTCAACACCACTAATATCCATTTGTACAGTTTGGGATGCCTGGAAGGCGAGACTACTTTATCCGAAGAGGGAGACAGATGATAATTTAGCTGAATAAGCTCAGGGGACTTTGTGGCTTAAGTTTTCTGGCATTCACCTTAAGATGGGAGGAAAACTTCTTTACCTCAGTCAGGAAACTGTGCCAATTGAGAATCTAACCCAAACCCGCCTTTAGGAAGCAACGAATGCTACCACTTTTTGACATTGTACATTTTGAATACAACTTCCAACCCCTTAGCATTAACTAAAGAAGTAATAAAAATATACAGATATCCTGCAACTTCTAGCCACATCAAATAGACATTACAAATCGGGACTAAAGGGTAGTAACAGATAGTGATTTAATGAGCTTTAATTCCTGACTTTTATACAAAGAACGACGAAATTAACAAGGCAATTGAAGAAAAGAAGACTATAGATAAGATGGCTAACTACAAAAACGTTGGAAGAATGCACTGCATTGAGGAAAAGAACATGAAAAAGTAAGAAAACAGTCAATCACATCAACAGAGCTGGGTTAGATATGTCTAACATCGAATCGGGTGTAATGGAAGACAAATGTCAACTTGTAGAATTATAAATATACTAAATAAAAGTGCTAAACATGTTGCAATTATAAAAACAATAATTCAAAAAATGTATAAAATATTTTTTAAAACTGTGGTATACACAAGATGAATTAGGACAAGATTGAAAAGCGATTATTTCGAATTAAACTACAATATCAATAGATTAGAACTAGAAGAAATATTGAAAGCATAAAAAAGTAAAAAAAAAAAAAAAAAAAGGAAAATTGTCCATAACTCATAACCTTAATATTGAATTAATACACGCTCACCTATTGAAGATAATTATACTCTACTAGACATTTTAAATCATTACTTGCACCAGGCCAAAGTACCTGAAGAGTGGACAAAAGTGCTCATCATACCGATAAAAAAAAAAAGGCAGGCAGGAAAAAAATTACAGATATGGTTATTGTGTAATGCTTAAAGAATGTATGCTAAAACGCTTAATAAAGTAACAGAAAATGTATTTTTAGAGGAGTAAATGGTAATCCGTAAAGGAAGATTCACAATGAACAGCATCTTCACGTGAAACAAGTGAGAGAAAAAAAAGTCTGTTTATGGGCTATTCTAAAACATTTGATAAAGTCATTAGAAGAAAACTATGGAACATTTTGAAAAAAGATGCATCCCGTGGAACTTAATTAGAATAATAAGGAACTTATGTAACCAAACCAAAATCTGCGTAACACAATTATCTGGCCAAATTTTGTAAACAAATCTCTGGCATGGAAGTGAGACAGGAGTGTTGCTTAATTCATATATTGATAATGTCGCTCGCCAATGGAAATAGTAATTGCAAAATTAAAATATTATTGACAACTGAAATAAAAAAGTATCATTACAGCCCTCTTGTATCCATTTTATATTGTGTTAATTTCTGGCAATGAAGATACTTTACAAAATTTAAAATTTAAAAAAAAAACAATTGCTCATACGGGCAATACTCCAGTAAGATCAAAATCACTCTTAGACGAACAAATACGAGAACAGGTAAACGTTTTAATTATTTCGGTTGTAAGATATCATATCCAGGAGAAGTGGATGCCCAAAATAAAACAGGGTGACCTAACCAGATCTGCGGCGCAATAAAGACGCTCAAAAAATAACACAAGAAAAAATGTTATAATAAAATATTACAACACAATGATTACACTTTTATACCTATATGGCAGTGATAGTTAAACTTTAATGTAAGCAGAATACAAACAGTAGAAATGAAACTTTTAAGGTCAATAATGGGAGTGGCGAGACGAGACGGAATTTGAAACGAAGCAACAAGGTAAGAAAGTGATATATGTAATATAAACGAAGAATATGTAATTTTAGAAACAAATAGCTAGAAAATATATACCGAATGCCAACTGAAAGATATCCAAGAAGAGTCTAAGGCTATATACCAAAGGATGAAGAAATATGAGAAGACTTTACGAAAAGCTGATTGACATTTTGGAAATGCAAAGGGCTAAAGGGTCAACGCTTGTAGAGGAAGAAGAAGATAATGCCGTGCTCCCATCATCGTGAGCGAATGAATAAATGAAGGAGTGTATTTTATTCAAATAAACATACAATTAATAGCTTTGCAATCTTCTCACGGGTCCACGGGTGCGTGCCTTTCATTATACACAAAAAGTACATTACTTGAATAAATAAGTAAATAAATCATACCTCCATTTCTTAAAGCAGTTGAAATAATAATGATTAGTAATAACCTTAATAATAACAATAATAATAATAATAATAATAATAATAATAATAATAATAATAATAATAATCTTAATATTAGCTTAATATACACATCCAGAATATAGAACCTCTCCCACCTTGTCAGTGGAATAAGTAAACACATATCATCTATACATATATATTTTAATTTTAATTCAGTTTAGTTCCTCCGCCCCTTCCTCCCCGTTTTCAGAGCCTTTTCAGACCTCATCTGTCTTACTTTCGAAATGATTTTGCCTACCTGCTTATCTTCGTTCTTGCCTACCAGCAGAGTTCAGCATGCCTCTTGCCCTCTGACAGAGTCAGTAAAGGAAGGCGGCAAACACTTTTTTCTCCACACCTCAGTGCTGCAACAGTTCGCTAGGATGTGCGACCTGATTCTTCCTCTCCACATAAAGAGCAAATACTTAGTCCATTTTCACCTGAGATCCTGATCTGCCTCCATGCTCCAAGACTAAACCACGCAAGTCTCTGTTTAATGAGTCTGGCCCCTGTTTTGACATACTGCTTCATCCCCCACCCAGATTTTAACCACGTTTGCACTTCCAACTAGATCTTCTCCCTGCATTGCGCGATTGTAAGTTCCCTGTTTATATCCTTCAAGCAGTTGCTCATCTTCCTCCATACAGTTCTTCTGTTACCTTGTCTGCTATCCAAATGTTGTCCAACTAATGGTTTCTAACCCCTTTCTCATTTTGAAGGTCCATGTCTTATTCCCTTCCATTCTAAGCTGCTCCTTGAAGCAGATTGCTCTAATTAAAAATTGATTACCCGGAATAATTTTCAGCTAATATTTTACGGCTTTAATTTTACATTTTATTGTCTCACTATGTGCCCCAAATTCCCTTTTAATTCTGCAGTTCACCGCATCCCTCTCTACCCCTTAAATTCCTTTCAAAAAACGCGTTCTCACCTAATTCAGATTCTCCTTTTGCTCCCAACCCCAGATTTCCGCGCCATATGTCATCGGGGTTTTGACCAGCCCAGTAAACGGTTTCCAGTAAACTTACCGGCAGATCTGGAATTCTGCTGCGTATCCGGAGAGTCTCCTTGGCCTTCATTCCATTCTCGTGTATCACTGTGTCAATGTGCTTCGTTCATTGTCCATTCATTGTAAAAGTAAATCCTAGGTACATGAAGTTCTTAACATTAACAAAAACTTGTCCTCCGTACGTCCAAGTCTCTCCCCTGCACCGTTCTTGAAAGTCATTGCTTTCGTTTTACTTACCTTTACTCTTAGTAGTCATTCTTCGCAATAAGTGTGCAGTCTGTTGAGTCCCCTCTGCAATCCGTTAATCGTTGTTGAACACAGTACCATGTCATCTGAATATAAAATCGCCGACACGTGAATATCACTAAGCACGGGAGCCTCTATACTCTTCTGTACTATTTTTTTTAGTAGTTTTTAACGTCCGTTTTTACTACTGAGGCACCACAGGCGGTGACACTGATGATACATGAGATGAAATGATACATCGGGAAAGGATATTTTTAAGGAAGGAAGGGTTCCAGGCCTAAGTTTAGGGTACCTTCCCCATTTGCTAGTAATGAGGACAGAGGAAAACCTGGAAAAATCCCCAGTCCGGGAGGACGGTCCTGTTGGGATTGGAACCCCAGACCTCCCGCTCATGAGTCCGCGCCTTAACGACCTCGGCCACCTGTGGCGGTGCTGCACCACAAGGCAGCAAAGAGATTTAATAGTAAAGTAGTAAAGGCGACTGAATACAGTCTTGTCCCACTCCCGTCTCACTCGTAAAACTCTCCGATACTCTATCTCTGTCGCACTTTATGCAGAATTCTACACTGTCATAAATCGCCTGCAATGCGCTTATCATTTTCCTTGACATTCTCTTGAGGCGCAATTTTTACCATAGTGCCTCGTGGTTGATGGAATCAAAGGCCTTCTGAAAATGTACAAAGGTGCAATGTAGTTTCCCCCTTTTCAATGACATTTGTCTCGCTCTAAGTTTTTCTAAAATAAACACGCCATCTAAGGTACTGCGCCCCTTCCGGAAATCGATTTGAATATTTGAAATTTTGCCAAGTTCCACTTGCCACGCTTTTATTCTATTATGCAGTACACTAGCGTCTTTAAAGTGTGTTGGAAGCTTGGGAGGGAAGGTGACAGTTAGGTTCGGATCCCAGAGTATTTTGAGTGGTAGTGAAGCAGCTGCAGCAATCAGCTTAAGCATATGTTGCTTAATGCTATTTTTGTTACTAAGTAAAACTGTAATAATTAAGCGAAGCTACCGTCGAATGGACGTTTTGGAACAACAATTTCGAATATTCTTAATATTATTATATTATTTCTGGAATATGCACGGAGCGCTGCCGAACACTGTAGTTGCTTAAGCGCCAAGACGAGGAAACGCATTAATATATAAACATTTGATCTCATCACAAAGTAACAGAAAATGTCACCGAAGAAGTTAGAAAAACTTACCCAAGGGCTTCATCTTCTTATCACACCTCCAGCTTCGTAAATTCCATTGTTTTCACACATATACCTAAAACTCATAATTCAGACGTAACTTGCTTCTCCTCCTATCAAAGTTTACAAATAATTTGTAACCCAACCTAACCAAGCCTTCCATTACGAGGTTCACTTTGAAGGATTGCAATTTTTTCTTATTGCTGTAACGTCATCATACTTTCATTTTATCGACTAGTGAGCTGGAAATTTTTCTACCACTGAGCTTCCCGAACGGTTTTCAATGATTTTTCAATTCTTTGCCGTATTCTGCATTAAATGTCATTAGTTAACGCTATTTTAATATCGTGTAAAGGCCAATATCTTTTGTATTAAAAAGGATGCTTTAAAACATCACGATGGCCCTGCTCATCAACTGCATTACAAAAAAGATAAATAGCTAGAAATGAAATTTTGTATTTTGCTCTCTTTCGTCTCATTCTTTTTTAACTTCATTCTGTTAATGATTTTACATGCACTGGTTCATTATTCTATCGAACACTTATCCATCACTTCCTATAATTTTACTAAAGTCTTTTTAACACAATGCATACAGATATGCAGGAATGTTTGGCGAGCTGCCGTTCAAGCTGCTTTTTCACAATGCCTAACTTAATGGCCTACTAATTGACTTTTACTTTCACACGCGCTGTCATCTGCCGCCATTCAGACACCATCCTAGATTTTAACGTAAATATATGTCAACAAATCATAACACATTGATTAGATATGTCCTCTTATATCGGTTGTTCGGCTGGCTATATAATGCTCCATTTCAGGTTTCATTTAAATATTCAAGGATGTAAATCGAAATGTTTAATACTCTTAGAGTGATAGTAATATTTTTATACGAGTATTTACTAACTTTCCATTTCATTTGCAATTGTAACTTATATAAGTTGTAGTTTTCTAAGCAAACTATCATATTATAATTATATTTAGTTTTTCCATGCTGTTATTAACTTTTAAATTTATTTTTGCTAAATTGTTTTTAAGATTAGAAATTAGAATACTCTAACAGGAGAAAGTTATATTAAATATATATTTAGTTAATAAATTTGTTAAACAATGGGAAAATAAAAATAACACAGAGACACATATATGTGTGTATGTGTGTGTGTGTGTGTGTTACATTATTTTTCATTTATATATCAATTAAATTTAGAATTGCATAAAAATTACTTTTATTTGCTGATGTTACAAATTATAATATCTAATTTTATGAATAATTAAATAAAATAAATTTTGGAAAGTAAATAAAAATGTCATTAATGATAACACGAAACAAAACTAAACATAAATGTAATGTGATGGTATTCTTAATAAAATACAAAAAATTATATAAAATATAATTATAAGTAATATAAAAATAAAGTAAATGCACATTTTTGAAATATGATATAATGTTCTATCAAGTTGAGAGCATACAAAAGAATATTATTTATAAGTTTGATCATCTAAATGAAACTATACAGATATATATTTAAATAAATTACGGAAAAATTATTCTTAATGTTTTAAACTATGATAAGGAATGTAAAACATGGGTCAGAAGCATAGATATTGAGTTACATTACAAGTAAATTGTGTTTCTTAGAAGTGCAGTGGGCTATAAGTTGTAAGTTTTCAACATAAACGAAAACATAAGAAAGGAATTAAATTGTATATTTAAATACATAAGAAAATTGTGTACTATATAGCTAGCTGATAATGTCCTGTAAAGGAATGGAAGCCGATAGTGGTTTATTATATAAATCTAAATAAACTTCCAAGACCAAATTCCTTCTTTCTAGCACAATAACCCTGAAGGGTCAGCCCTAGCACACATTTTCACGAGAGGAGGGAATACACAAAGGGGCATTATAATTATACCGAAATCCGTCGATTGCCGCTTCTTGCTAGACTTCGTACCAGAAAATGTTCTAGTGGGTACCGGGAATCTAACTCAAATCTCCAAGCCGCAGCCAGCAGCGCTGAACACTGGAACAGGGAGACAATTCTGAGAGCGTGTTGTACTAAGATAACAAATTCAGATGCATTAATGAAAATTTCGTTTCATTCATTAATCCATATTTATGGTAGATGAATGGAAAGTTAAACAATTAAAAAAATACTTAGTAATGGTCTTTCAAAATCCAGGACGTAATTAGAAACAAAACATCATTTCCATTCTCTTCCTATTTCGTATATATTACATATCGAATACCTATCACCATCAGTGGGAATTGCATGTACACAAATTCGTGCATACTCTTGAGTTCTTAATTCCCCCGAAAATGTGCAATATGAATGGCAATATATAAAAGGGTTTTGCTCGCATTTAATTATTCTGAGGGACCTTAAGAACCTAACATATCCTTTGAGAAATCTATATACTTGATCTAGTTAATAATCTAAGCTGTTCTCTGCTTGCATGTGACTGGTAACGAACAACACCTAAAATATATATGCTTAGGTGCATGTTAACAATCATTGAATATTGTGAGCAATAATTTAACTCAGTAAACAAAATTTAAAAAATGTGATTATACCTTATAATTTGCTTAAAAAAGGAATCATTCATCATCATCAACTACACACCTCGTGTATGCATTTTATCTTTCCATGGTCGCATACGTCGGTCCTGGTGGTGTAGTGGTAACCACACTTAGAATTTTTACGCCCGAAAAAACCCATCGATCCGGGCCGGGATTGAACCCGCGATCTTGGGTTTAGGAGGTAAGTATGGTTACCACTGTACAACCAGGATCGGTTAAAAGACAAGGGAACGGTTTCATAAATAGATATTAAAAATACTCTAATATATTTGTTAACATGATAAAATTTTAATGTTAAGCGTACTGCTTTCCACCAAGCTTTTCCAGCATAATGTTAGTTAACCCATTGTTAAGGTTCCCGAGAGTTGCAAAAAGCAGAGACAGATTTGAGAACCGCGATATTTGAAGCACTCTGACATATTTTGTTTGCATATAACTATTGATAAAATAATAAATATGGCACTGAAAGGCAGCAGAGACACAAACTTTTCTGAATTTGAAAAGTAGATAACTGTCGAGCTCGTAAGCATAGAGGTAGTCAACCTCTTCTTCCTTACAATATTATGTAACATAACTCTTGCCACAATTATTGTAAATGTTGTTGGTTCTTAATGTCCAACTTCTAAGTGCCTATCCTTCTTTCTATTTATTTGCTTACACGTCTTGCACTGCATTACATATGTTTTGAGCTCAGTTTCAGGATGTAGGTTAAGCATTAAAATATATTACCTTAAGGTAAGTTCTACAACTTGACAGGAAACCGCCATTAGTGGTATCATTGATCTCTGAAGAGAGAATTGTTATATAGCATGACATCATGTACTGATCAAGGCCACCTAACACTTATTCCTGTTTATTCAAACAGTGATGGAAAATTACCCTAGTGAATACGATAAATTTACTTTTCGTTTCCTATTGGTTATTAAAATTTTAAATGCATACAATCAAATTCTCCCAAAACAACAGGGTGAGGTGATAGAAGTTATTCATCATTTTGGGCACTCTTTTAAATAATGGAATGTTATGTTCCTTCTTTTGCTGCGGAAACCTATCTGATAATCCTGGAAACTGTAACATTTGAAATACCGGCATTGCCCCGAATCAGTGGCATAAAACATTTACGTAAACAATGGAAAGGAGAGGCACAGTGTCTGTTTGGTGTATTCTAATCTCTCTCGTATTTCATCTGAAACCATATCAAGACTGTTTTTCACAAGCTGTACTTTTGTAGCAATTGCTATTTTACGAAAAAACAAATTCAAAGTCATTGCATCTAACTACCCCTTTCTCTGATTGGGACGACTTAATAAATTCAAATATAGAATTTCGACGCGTGCAGCCTAACTTATGGCCACCATTTTCCAACTGTTTACAGTTACTAAATTTTGACACAAGGTAAAGATGAAGTTAACAACAGGTTTAACAGACAGTAAAGTTAGCTTTGTTTGAGGAAACAGAATGTTTGTAAATTTGGTTGTAAAAGCAGTCTAATGATTTTTTAAATTTTAACATTTGTTGAAGAAACCAGAGACGTTACAATACTTATTTTGCAGCTAATGGGTAACGTTTTCAGCATTATTTTTAAAAAAGTTTAGTATTTTTAATACTTCCCTGGTCGTCCGGTGGGTGTATACAGCTGCGCTGTGTACTGCAGCTTTCGCTCTGCTTCCGCGGATGTTTTTTTTTTTTAGTAGTGTTTTACGCCCATTTTAACTACTGAGGCACCACAGGCGGTTCCGAGAATGCGAAAAGATAAATGTATGCACCGGTTAATCCCACTGTCACGTTGCACTATGGTACAGCTTTATGTCTTAAATTTAGAAATGCGTTAATTATAAGTTTGTGTCTCTATGCTCCCATCAAATGTTGAAACACAATAAAAAAATTATAAAAGCACAACTTTTATTTTATATTTACTATCAAAATATAAGTCTCTTCTTTCCCGTAGTTTAAATTTTAAGCAGAATTCACAGAAGTTATTTATTATTTGAATGGGTAGTCGCCATATCTTAGCGTATCAGTGGTCGCCACGGGTGGCCGAGGTCGTTAAGGCGCGGATTCGTGAGCAGGAGGTCTGGGGTCCGAATCCCGCCAGAGCCATCCTTTATGACTGAGGTTTTTTCCAGGTATTCCTCAGTCATAAATGGCAAATGCCGGGAGAAACCTTAAAACTTAGGCCCTTGGTTAAAAAAATTCTTTCCCAATTTATCATTTCATCTCATGCATCATCAGTGTTCACCGCCTGTGGTGCCTCAGTAATAAAAATGGGCGTTAAAACTCTATTAAAAAAAATTAACATATCAGTAATGCGTTTCAAATATTTCACCCTTGTGCTTCACTTGAGAAATAATTTCTTTACTTCAGGATTAGATAATGAGAAGACACTAATTTTAATAATCCATACCGAAAGTAAATATAACGAACCAACATAAAAATTCACGTTTGATATGTGCAATTTAATAAGAATTTTTTCGGGTGGCCAAGGTCGTTAAGGAGCTGATTCGTGAGCGGAAGGACTGGGGTTCGAATCCCACCTAGACCGTCCTCCCTGTCTGTCCTGGTGATGTAGTGCCTATTAAACCCAAGATCGCGGGTTCGATCCCGGCCAGGACGGATGGATTTTTTCGGGCGTAAAAATCCTAAGTATGGCTTCCTTCGGAAGGGAAGTAAAGCCGTGGGTCCCGTATCGTACATTTACGACACGAAAAAGAACCTCAAGCCTGAAAGAGAGGCCTCTAAGCAAAATTTGTCGGCCGTTTTACTACCTGATTTGAATGAGATGTTGAGGATGACCTGAGATGTTAAAGACCGTCCGTAATTAAACCAAATCAAAAAGAAAAGAAGAAAAAAGTGTCCTCCCTGAATAAGGTTTTTCCAGGTTTTCCTCAGTCCTCATAAATGACAAATGCCGGGGAGGTATCCTAAACTTAGGCCTGGGACGTTTCTTTCCTTAAAAATGCCTTTCCCAATATATAATTTCATCTTATGTATCACCAGTATCCATCGCCTGTGGTGCCTCAGTAGAAAATGCGGGCGTTAAACCCAATTCTTTTATTTATTTTTTGTGCGGTTTATTCAAAACATGATCATGTGTTCAAAATTGCATATTTATTATATTACTTCAATCTTTGGATCCAATAATAAATTTAGCCAATTCAAAAAGAGTTAATCTAGGTACAGGATGTATTTTGTCAGAATTTTATACCATTATGTATATTTGTGAAACTGTCGTACTCTTCATATTTACTTCTAACTCTGGTGTAGAGTTGGTCATTTTACATAGTTTACATAAAAAATACCATCAAAGAAAAATACATATTAATAGTAACTTAAGTCCTTTACATCCAGAATATTTACTAAATGATAACAAAGTATTTACATTTAGTATATTAACAAAGCTCATTTTAATTTGATGGATAAAATTAATACACTTATGTTTTTATTGTATTAAATCCTCCTTTGTATGAAAGGTTAAGTGATGAGGAATCTATTTAATGCCTATCTGAATTTATTTTATTAATATTCAATTCATTTATAGATGATGTAAAAAATTAAATAATACTACACCATTATAGTAAACATCATTTTGGAATGCCTGCAACTTGTTACTTGGTTTGCGTACGTCCTGCCTGTGTCCGGTTTCGTTGCTGTGTATACCTGAGTTTATTTTATGAGTACTTTTGAAATGTTTACTATAAATAAAGATACGGCTAGAATGTACTCGTACAGCTTATGATAAAATTCGAAATCATGTGAATTTCACAATGAAAATATTATTTTTGCTTCTGCCATTATTCCTATTAGTCATTTTGTATAACAAATGTTTTTTTAGCATTTATTGAATATCTCTAGAACATTATTACATAAGCCAATAAGCATAATGTACTATTTTAGGATATTCGTATTTATAAAACAAATTAATGATCTGATTGCAAATCATGCCCAGCTTAGTTTTCGGAAGATGTAATCAATGTGGATATTCCAATTCATGTTATGGTAAATCATAAGACAAAGAAATTTTATTTCATTTGATTCGTTGATTTCACTATCTTCATATTGTGTCTTTAAGACTGCAACATTTTTACTTTTTGGTGAAAAATAATTTATCTATTTTTGAAAGTTTGTACATTTTTTTACTATCAAACTAGTTATTTTATGTACTGAAAATACCAGAGAGGCAATTGGATTTCTGTTCTTATTGAGATTTCTAGTATCGTCTGAAAAAATTGGATAAACAGTTTGTTTATTACTGAGGCCAGATTATATGGTAAAAAGTATAATAAATCCAAAAGAGAATCTTGAGAAACACCGTGCTTTACTATTGACCATTACGAGTACGCATTGTAATTATTTGATATTTACTATAACTTTTACTTTCTGTTTGATAAATGTGATGCCATTCATTGATAACCTTCACCCTTAATACCATAATTGGTTAAATAAATGTGAATATGTGTAAAGACAGCAAAAACAGAAATACATAAACTATATCTATACTTTTGTATTATCTGTTATTATTTTTATAGTAGAATTCATAAAACGTAAACATTATGAGAGATTTCAAACATTCATTCTTCTCGAATTCAAATTGAAGTATCGTCTCCTCCTGAATTGTTTAATTTCCTTGTTATTGTTTGTTATATACAAAATTAATATTATTATCTTTGATATTTAAGTATTATAAGTATATGTGCCACTTATATATTTGAAAAAGTATTACTTGTAGGACCCTTTGCGTTACTGCTACTCTATGGTGGGTAAGCATTTTTAACTCTCCAATTGTACGAAATCTGGAATTTTTTGTTAACATTCGTTTGAAAGCGTGATACTTTTTTAACACGTCAAAGCATTTCTGGTTGTTTACTTGCATGTTGCACGCCAGCATCTGGCCAATTGATTTTGGTAAAGCTAGTGTTCCAGGTAACACTTCTAAAGTTGCCATATCATGTAGTCCTGCCAAAAGGCGTGCTTCTCCACGTAAAAAAGGTGGCATGTTGGATTATTCGTGTTTAATAACAATGAAATATCTGTTATTCAGAAACACAGCTTTTGCTTTTGGGCATATAAATATCTTAAAGTCATTATTTGACCGATATTGAATTAAGACTATACTTAGATTAATATACAGGAAATAAAAACATGTATAAAATTTTACAATTAAAAAGTGAGTCGAAAAATAGACACCTCAATAGTAAGAACAAACTTCGATCTAGTGTCAACTCCAAATGGGTTTATGAATGGCCCAGAGACCGAAAACACAACAGCTTATCTTAAACAAATAATTTATTCTACCAAATGAAGAACATTATTTCAATGAATCATACGTCCCAAGTAATTAGTTGGAGGAACAAGTATAGTAATTGTTCATGAAAAATCACTGCGGTTCTCAAAACGCCTTACCACTGCCATACTGAGTGGCAATGCAAGACTTGTAGTTAAATTTCGGTGTAACCTGCTTATGACTGAGCCCCCGCCAATGACATTGGTGTTTATATTTGTTTAGTTACGAACATACGTCATATCGCAACGTGGCTGTGACATTGATCCGTAACAATGTTGTAGCTTCATATTGAAGCATTTGAGATCATTCTTTCCACTCTGTGTGTCAAGTCGCCTTTCTACTTGATAAGTGTCGGTATATTTTTTCCGCACCCACTAATGAGAACAATGAAACTTGGGCAAAAAATTTTGTATGATTGTTTGGATTAATATTTTTCATATAACTGCATTCAAATATTTTATTGTACAGTATTATTGAAAACTTACAGAATCAAAATGTTCACATTACGTTACATATTTCTTTCTCGACTGACTGCACTACAGACCTGATGGTGTTTATAAAAGGAAATGCACCGTGAACTTGAAACACTGAGCAAATATTATATACGGAGACACTTCTCGGTATATGGAATATAGTAATTTTTTCAGAAGGTGAATATATTCATTTTGACATTCCTACTACAGCTTTCTCCTGTTGTGTTTAGGTGGAGCGTACAGTAGCGAAATCCACTGCACATGTATGTCATCTGGAAAGCAAACTTGGGGGTCTGTTGTACAGGTAAATTTATTTCAACAAAACGCGAGGAAAAGTAAGGGTGTACGGCTGACGAGTTGAAAAGCAAAGCTTCGAGAGATAGCAGCAGAATAAATAAGATGCAAATCCAAATATCACAGAATGAGTGAACCGGGGAGAAGGGAGACGGAAGGAGGGTGAGACACAGGGTAAGGGGAAGGGAGATGTAAAAACCAAACAAGAGGTCTAGAAGCTAGAAGAGAAAAGGGTGGCAAGGGAAGTGGGAGGGTGCGAGGAATATATAGGTACATGAGTGCAAAGTTCATTTGCTTCATAGTACGAGTAGTCAAGTGTAAATTGGGTTAACGTTCTACAAGAGAAGTTTACTGTTTGCGCTGTCAACTCGGTCCTAGGTTCATTGTTGGGTCGCCTCCGCCATAGACGAGCTGGTGAACGAGCGAGTGATTGACAAGCCAAACAGTGTGCTAACCCAGCCATGAGCGGAAGTAACACGCAGCTATACTTTTCAAAGAGCCCCCGTGATGGAGTCATAAGCCGGAAAACTTCACCACTCAACACTTTTCTGTAAATGGATACTCAAAACACATTTCGCATATACTTAAATGTTAAACTATTCAGTATCTGCCATTGCTGTGGCTCAAGCGCACAGAGTTTCCAACCATTCCCTTCATATTGACACATCTGTGTCAGCTTCCTATAACACTAAAACGTATCACTTCCAGATCTGTAAAAATGGTGAGGCTTTACAATGTCATTTTGGGTTTTGTACATACGCAACAAACAGGAACCTGTATATCCTGCGCTTTATATTGAATTACAAATAGTATCTACATTATGACAACTGCTACAGGACAAATTATGAAATGCGGTACGGTATAAACTGGCAATAAATGTGTCCCTTTATGAATTACACTCAGAGAAAAAAACACGGACACTTTTATATTTGGTCGTACATTGCAATATATTTACTTATCATAAAATATTAGAGTAGGTATTTGTTGTCATGGACATATGTAGGCTATGTTGAATGTTTTTTGTTTAATAAACAAGTCATTGTAGTTGAATATTCAAATTATGTGTATAAAGTCTCAGCTACAGCAATTTTTTTCTAAATCATTTCGTGTTTCGTGATCATTACTTCTTTATTTTTACATGTTGTAAATGTAAGTATGGTTATCACATTTCACCTTCAAAAAATTTTGACATGAAGATGTGGCTAGAGCTGCAGCCCTAAACGATGATGGACGCAGTGTATGTTACATTGCAAATGTAATGAATATGGCTAGAGGCACAGCCCACGATGCCTTAAAACGGTTCAGAGAGACCCTAGAATACACCATAAGACCAGGTTTTGGTGGTCCGAGAGCTACAAATCAAAATGAAGACGGGTACATGCTGTTGACAGTTCGTAAAAAGCGCAGTTTGCTAGATATGATGTTGCCCAACAATTTGTTAACTTGCACGAACGCCCACTTTTAGCCAAAAAGGGATATAAGAAGGTTGACAGCAAGTGAAATGATATCAAGTATACCTGCAGCTGGTCCCAGCTTGCCCAGAATGCACCGAGTCGAAAGATTGCGTTTGTAAATAATCATAGGGGTTGGATAAATGGACAGTAGAGCTGTGTTCAGCTCTTCAGCTGAAAACAGGCGAACCCTGTTTTCAATCTGTACTAGCCTGATGGACGTGAAAGATTTTGGAGGAGTGGAGAATGATTTGCATAATGCTGCATTTCCGGAAATTTACCATTTGGAGGTGGAGTGACGGTTTGGACAGGAGTGTCTATGGATGCTCTTACTGAATTCATTTCAGTAGAAAATGGAAGTTTAACAGCTGATAGGTACATAAATGAATGTTTGTACCATTTGACCCATTTACAGGGGATAATTTTCTTTTATTGCACGACAATGCACTTCCGAATATTGCCCATAAGGTCAGAGATTATCTCCAAGAAGTGAGAATCCATGTTTTACCATGGTCAGCAAGAAGTCTCGTCATGAATTCCCTTGAATGAATAGTGTTTAAAACCTGTGTTTGCCACAGAGGCACCACAGGCGATGGACCCTGATGATACATGAGATGAAATGATATATTTGGAAAGGATGTATTTTTAAGGAAGGAATCGTTCCAGGCCTAAGTTTAGGGTATCTTCCTGGCATTTGCAATTTATGAGGACTGAGGAAAACCTGGAAAAAAACCTCAGTCAGAGAGGACGATCCTGGCGGTATTCGAACCCAGACCTTCCGCTCACCAGTCTGTGCCTTAACGACTTCGGCCACCCGTGGCGGTTTTAACACCTGTGGGACACACTGGAGCGTCATATTAAGACAAGACTGCTGCTGCCAGAAACTGTACAGAAGTTGAGGCGAGCACTTCTTCAAGAATGGGAGCATATTCCTGAAGAAGCCATAGCTAACCTGATCGAATTCATGCCAAGAAGTATAAATAAAGTTATTCAAGCCAGAGATGGATGAGGCCTGTTCTTAAAATGCGTTTTTTATGTTTCAAGTATCGAAAAATGTACTGGACTCACATTTAAAACAAAACTTGTTATTGTTTTACGTCCTTCGTAACTTTTGTAACATGAGTTAAAATTTTGTTTCTATTGTTGTAATGTAAAGTGATCCCTGTATTTTCGATAAATGTCCCCTCCATAGAGCTGGACGGCAGCACTAGTAGTTCGTTAATTTTTCCCTTAACTGTGAATAGCCTTCAGCATAATTGTTGATAAATTAATGGAAAAAAAAAATACAGTCTTCACGAACTCCATTGGAATTTTGAGTAGCCTAGCTTTCGAATTTCGGAGTGAAATGTAGAAAAATCCTCATTCAATTCCCATTTCAAAAGGGGCTTTAAAACCTTTGCTCTCTTCATCGAATGTACATGTACAGCGTATTTCGAAATTCCTATGACAGTCTCTTAGAGCTTGCATAGAGGTCTCAAATAATTTGAATGGACATTCCTCTCCATAAAAGTACCGTTTCTCTGCTACAAGTAAAACAACTCAGGTATTTATATCTCCCTCTTCTCCTGGGTCAAAGAGCGTAACTTAATTGCTGGTCACGCAGAATATTCCAGCGCTACTGTGAGCCACGCCAATTGGGGTACTCGTCGAACTTAATGAAATACGCCCTCTTCAAATTGAGGACTTGCCTCCTTTCATTCATTTCTTTGTTTCCTACAACCATTGATTACTAAAATGATACATGGTGGAGTCACGCGATATGGTAAACGAGCAGCTCCCATTACACTTAGCTTCGTCATACATCAACAATATATCTGCGACGTTTCAAACTCAATCATGTTCATTGTAGATGCAATGACAAGTGATTTACAGTTCAAAGTAGCAAGCACTAGACAGACATGACATAAGGTGAATATTGTTGCATGCCGTTCCTTGTAAACGTGGTTTATATACCATACGTGTAAACTTGATACCCAGATGTAATTACTCTTTGATCAAACATAAGAGAGAATGAATCAATAGTGTTTTAACGCCCGTTTTTTGCTACAGAGGCACCACAGCCGATTGACACTTGACACATGAGATGAAATGATATATTGGGAAAGAATTTATTTTTAAGGAAGGAATCGTTCCAGGCCTAAGTTTAAGGTACCTCCCCGGCATTTGCCATTTATGAGGACTGAAGAAAACCTGGGGAAAAAAATCAGAAAGGACGTTCCTGGCGGTATTCGAACCCAGACCTTCCGCTCACGAGTCCGCGCCTTAACGACCTCGGCCACCCTTGGTGGTAATATAAGAGAGAGATTTACATACCTGATATAATTTTTTTACTTGTAGCATGGAAGCGATTCATTTTTGGATATGGGATTCTATTCAAAATGTTATATATTCAATCTCTTCTACAAAAACTAAGAGTTTGTAATAGTAATTTTAAAACTTCTGTTTTATGAGGTTTTATGCTCATAACGATCGTTTTGGTCATTATGAACACATAAGTAGGTATTTCTGTTTAAAAACATTATTCCATATAATGTTTACAGAATTTGACATTAATAAATGCTAGGTTTTCACACAAGGTAGGCAAATCGCATGTACGTTAACAAGTATTGTCATATAATGAACAAATAGAACATGTTCTCATGTAGTATAATGCATCACAAAATAAAGTAATTAATATAGAAAATAGATGATGTTATCACAAGACAACAACATGAAAAAGAAAACCGCGCATTGCCTAACTCCGCAACCTCAAATATTTGCGAAACTAAACAAGATAGTGAGAAACCAATTTCATAACACCGTAGCCATATCAAAAAATAAAAAGAGTGTTAATATTTCCACAAACCGAGATAGTATAAATCTAATATAAAGTTGTATTTTTTTCAAAAAGAACATACATGCCTCCTCCACTTTAGCAGAAATTGAAGCTGTCACAGCTGATTTCACTTCTATAAAACCAAGTTCTCTAAAAAGTATAGTTTCAATGTTTGCAGTGGATCCCTAAGTCTGTTTTATATATAGCATAAATAGTAATGAAGAAAAACTAGACATGATTTTGTTATGAAAGCATCATAGAACATCGACAAAACACTTTACGAATTCCTCATTGATGGCGTCCTTCATCTCACACAATCAACGTTTGCAAAAGTCTCTCAGAGACTGAAACACGGTCATTTGTTTTAATTTCGTTTTGAATGCGCATTTTTCAAGAAATTGGTACATATGCGTTATCGATAATTGCAGTATTAATATTTACGCGTGTTTTGTTTAGGGAAATGAAACATAACCATAGCATTAACAATTTCCCCTCTAGTTTCCATTCCGGCGGAAAATGTACACAAAATCCTTCAAAAATTACCAAACTTTGTGTTAAGATTATTATCGTCTGAGCTCACTGAACCTGCAGATCTCTCATCCTACATACCTTCAACGTCAGTACAAACACAAGTCATTATGTTTAAGTACCTTGTAAAAATATTTGAGATCACAAAGTCAGATGAACACCCTTTCAAAACAAAACTTGTAATAATGAGCTGGGGAACTACAGGTTATAAAGCTACCCGATATAAATTCTTGCAATAAAGGAAAAAAAATCCGCAATTATTAGTCATTCAGGCTTGACTCGAGCAGGACTCATGTCTGTGCATTTTCCATTATCAGTTGATTTTACATTATTGGTATTGCCGTAAATAACTGTGCCTTGAAGGTCATTGAGCGAAAATTAAGAGCGCATATAATTAAAAAGGTCAAGTATTGCGCATTATGCTATTTTAACCTGCTGCAAAGCCAGATGCAGCTAAAAAACTGAGTCAAATTTGAAGAAAACTTTTTGTACCAGAGATGTACAATTATTTATCCATATGAGTGTGGGAAAAGTTAAGGAGCATATTGTGATATGTCTCGAACCGTATAACACTTACTCAGTTCAATGTATTTGTAACATTTATAAACATAAGACAGACAAGAGAGTTCACATTCGAATCCAGTAGAAGCTAGGAGCACCGTTCAGTGATGAATTTTCTCAAAAAGCGAAAGGAATACGCAGAGGTTGATCAATAAACGTATGACAGCAATTTATGACCGGTTTGCCTCATCACTCTGTACAGGTAATGTTTAGAGCAAGCAGTTTAAGTGAGGTAGAGAATCCATTGAAGATGGCACTCTAGGCATCCCTGGTAGAAACTTTTGGAGAAATGTGCAAAGAAGCAGAGAATTTTAATTTTGTCGAATAGGCGAATTAAGCTTTCTCAAATAACTGAAAAAAAAAAGTTCCAATACTGTTCAGTGATTTTTTTTCATCAGTTGGTGACTGCAAATGAAACTTGAGTGCGTCAAAAAGATCCTAAGTCCAAAGTAATGTCTACGCAGTGGAAGCATAGGAAACATCGCACTCCTACAATTCAAAGGTTAAAAATCTACAGGCAGATCATGGCAACAGTGTTCAGTTATTAATTTTTTACTTCTTTTATTTAATGACTCTTTTTAACATTTGAGGTCTTCAGCATTCCATTCGATTCAGGACGTGAAACGGCCAATAAAGTTTTGCTCAGAGGTCTCTTTTTTCAGACATGAGGTTCTTATACGTGGAGTAAATCTACGACTCGGGAACCACGCTTTTACACTTCATTTCCAAAGGAAGTCATACTTACGATCTTTAATCCATTGACACTGACCGGGATTGAACCCACAATGTTAGGTCTACGAGGCAAGTATGGTTACCACTAGAGGACCAACATGCTCTGTGATGAAGGACTTCTGCTGATGAAGTTTTTGCCACACAAGACAACCTTTACTGGGGAGAGCTGCGTTAGCACAGAAGTCAAAAAGAAAAAGGTACTGCTCCTTCAAGAAAACGTGCCGATGTATTAGTTAGGTAAAATGAAAACTCCCATCCAGTAATGTGGGTTTCATTAGCTGAACCATGACCTGATATGGCTCACTCGCATTATTTTCTGTTTCGAGGGCTCAAGACATTTCTTCATGGACAGCGTTTATTACGCGGTGAATAAGAAAGCAGTGTCGTTCTAGTTTCCTAATCAATCCAAAGAATATTTTCCATAGGAGTTAAAAGTCGTTGCAGTAAAAGGGGATAAAGTGTGTGAAACTTTCAAGCACTTTGTGTTAATTGCTTGGGTCTAAAGTAAACAGATCAGGCAGGTGTTATGCTTCATTCTGTCGTCATGGCAATGAGAAATATATTATTATTATTATTATTATTATTATTATTATTATTATTATTATTATTGTTATGAGTACGGTTTAAGAGCACACAACATAAATGTTCACTAGCGCCCGAGCTGAGAAATATGAAATATCTATCCTTCTCTCCCTTTTTATTCGCTAAACGGCTATTCATATATCATATTACCTAAGCCACATCATTCCTTATCAATCACCTATTACTATGGTGGGATAAGTTCTTAAACTGTGAAGAAATGGAAGAGAATTTAAGTATATTAATTTCCTTGTCTTCATTTTATAAATGTTAACGATTTTTTTCTCATTTAAACTTAAACAATATTTATTCATCATTAGCACCTACTTAAATTGGTTACACTTTCAGAATGATAAATTATTGAATGCAAAAATGTTCCGTCGTAAAAAATATCGCAAAATGTCACATCTTAAATCTTCTCGATCTTTTGGTTTTGGTAGATTTCCGAATAAACCACCAACAAGAATTTTTACTCAAGCGAGTTTCAAAACTGTATTAACTAATTCTTTTTTGTGCCTAATGCCGACACAGTAAAGAGTAACACGGAATAGATTAAAAGTAAACTGTTACAAGTAATATACACCTGTTATTCCACAAAATGTGCTTTGCTAAGGACTTTAAAAGTTATTAAGGAAATCTTAGTTTCGGAACAAGTATCGTCCTATAATTAAGATATGGTTATAATTATTCCAATTATTTATCATATAAATAATTCAACAGCTTAAAGTCAAATACTGGTAAGTAAAAATGGGCACTACACAGTTTTCAAGCTCCTTCCTAATGCATCTTATTTACAGTCAAATTACAGCCATTTTCTTTGTTTAATGTAACAACCAGGATGGAAAATATCAATACGTCAACCATCAGTAAAACTTGAAAAATCCACATATTACATTTTGCCACATTGTATGTTAACTGTTTTATCAAAGGTTTTCTGCATTAAGATAGAACAGAATTGAATTAAACAACGAAAATATGAAATGATATTATTTATATAGTGTCAATTGATACAATAGCCCTTCCGACGAACTATATACATTTGCACAAAACATGTTGATAGGCCATAACATTATGTATTTGTTTACGTGAATTCATATGTAAAGTATACATTAAAGTTTGAAAATAGGTCGTTGCAAGTGATAAAACTAACATTTTCCCAAAATAATGGTCGCATTTCCTCAACGAGCTTATCTAGTCCAGAAACCAAATGTTAGTAGCACGTATCCTGATTTTACCTTGCAATAGAAGAAACGCTTCATTGAGAACGGCATGAATTAGCTGCAATGGTACGCCCCCCGGCTTTATACAATACACAGTCAGCACTTGTGTGACAAATGCAATTTCTCCAATCATCTACCAGGAACCAGAAAAGCAAGCACAGGTAAACAATTGTTATAAAACCTAACCAATATGTTACACTACAAAAATAAAAATGAATACTGATTGACCAATTTCAGCCTCTTGTCAAAAATTGCCCCCGTTGACTACAAAACCAACCTACAATCAGCACATGATATGAAACTGAACATCGATCCTTTAACTCCTGTTATAATGTTTGCTAGTAAGACTAAACTCACCGCACATCTATATTGTGAGACTTTAGTTACGTCTGTTAAGAATATTCTTGATCTCAGTTTCTTCAATGCTATACAGTCTCTCCAACATCAAGGAGTGTCATCCACAACAGATGAAATAGTTACTGCAGTTTTCAAAACAGCCTTCGAAAAAGGGAGGGATTGAATAATGTGCAACTGATCTTGCAACAAATGATCGTTGATCATATGAAGATTGGTAAAAAAAAATGGTACAAACTGTCTCACAAGGGGAAATAAATGGGTTAAGCACAGATGTTCTTGTGTTTATTTCTTCAGTGCAACTCCGACATTTTTATCTAAGCACTTGCTGATGTAGGCTGCATTGAGTGATAGGTGTTGCAAAGTACTGCCAATATTATTTTATTGATTTTGATTTGTAGTCTACAGCACATTTGTCTCCCCGTTTCATTCATTGAGTGAAAGAAATGCAATTATTATTTTAGGAGAGAGATTGAATGAAATTAATTTAAAGACTGAATTGTTATTCACCGCAGACGCTTTGATTGTAAAGTTCAAGTATACAGTCCGACATTTTCTTCAATATATTTCTCACGGAAGATACGCGTGTATCTTTCAGGTTTTAACTTGCCATGTCTTTTGTTAAAGGTCTCATACATGAGTTAAATTTACTTGTGATGTCTAAGTACAGAAGTTATTGATGACAAGATTTACATGTTATGTATTTTTATGGAATGGGAAAGTTCAAGGAAGAAACCACATAGTTAAAATGTCACCCTTGCGAATAATACAAGCCTGCTTATTGATAAGTAAAACTAGACCTGCATATTTTTGTAATTATTTAACTTAAATTTATATCTACAATGATATTCCCAATGTCAGCGCAACGCAGTATGATGATTTTTATATGATTTATTTATGGACGTTCTTTAACATCTCAGGTCATCAGCGTCCCATTCAATTCAAGGCGTGAAACGGCCGACAAATTTTGCTCAGAGGCCTCCTCTTTCAGGCTTTAGGTTCTTTTTCGTGCCATAAATGTACGACACGGGACCCACGGTTTTACTTCCCTTCCGAAGGAAGCCATACTTAGGATTTTTACGCCCGAAAAAATCCATCGATCCTGGCTGGGATTGAGTCCGCGACCTTGGGTTTTGAAGGCAAGTATGGTTACCACTACACCACCAGGACCGACACAGTATGATGATGATACAAATGGGCGAAGTTCGTCGACGCCACAGCTACCTGACATTCGTTTATGGATGAAAAACTCAAAGAAACCTCATTAAAGCAACATCACCCAAGCAGTAATCGAACCTGAGTTCTGCACTCTTGCGTCTGATTGCAAATCGCTATCCTATCCAAGTGAGGCACTAGATATCTATAATGTCTGAACTGCAACAGTGAATTACAAGTGGCGTTTCAGTAAATTATACGAGCATATAATGAAGATTCAAATGGTCCTCAATCATTTTCGATCTTTTCTTATCACCTATGATAAGAGCAGATTTTAATATAGACTCATATTTCTACGGCCGATTTTAAAGTAATTTAAGCTGTTATCTACGTGTTTCACCAAAGGTACTTGTGGCTATTTCAATAACAAACATTAATAAAAGGACAAATGTAAATACCGTCACGGGTGGACGAAGTCGTTAAGGTGCGGACTCGTGAGCAGGAGGTCTGAAGTTCGAATACCGCCAGGACCGTCCTCCCTGACTGATGTTCTTCCCAGGTTATCCTCAGTTCTCATAAATGGCAAATGCCCGAGAGGTACTTTAAAATTAGGTTTGAAAGTTTCTTTCCTTTAAAAAAACCCTTTCCAATTCCTTTCTATTTCATTTCATGTATCACCAGTGCCCACCGTATGTGGTGCCTCAGTAGTACAAATGGGCGTTAAACACAATCAAAAATGCAAATAATTTTCGAAAAATATTCAATAAAGGAAAAAATATTTTCTTCATATTCCATCACTTGTTTCTTTCCTACTTTTCAAGTTATCATAAAGTTATACAGCGCCACATTTTTGTTTCGCAGTTTAAGATAAATATTACTTGTAATACATATTTTCAGATTCAATCATTAATATCTTCAAATTTTAATTTTTAACAACGTTTGAGGAACCAGAGTTGATTCACCTATATAAGTATAATGACATATGCAGATTAATGCTTACATTCAATTTTATGAGTAAAATATATCACTTTACCATTTCCCCGTGTTTCACATAGTTCAACATTCACGAAAACTTAACTTCTAGTAGCTAGTTGATATTCAAGTATGTTTACATTAAACGAATTATAATATCATTCTGTACTTGATAAACATGCAGGGATCCACCCGGTGGTGTGCATTCAACAGCTGGTCTTATGCTATGTAAAGAGCTATAGCAACAGCGATATGGATGGTTGGGATCATTCATACTGCATGGACGCACGAGCTGGATGTCTGGAGTTCGATTTCCGCTAGGATCGTTCTCACTGACTGGTTTTTTTTTTTTTTCCGGATTTTCCTAAGTACCCATACATGGCATATGCCGGGGAGGTGCCCTAAATTTAAGCCTGGAACGCTTTTCTCCTTAAAAATATCCGTGCCCAATTTACAATTCCAGCTCATGAATTATCAATCTCCACAGGTTATAATGCCTCAGCAACAAAAACGTACGTTAAACACTATTAAGAAAACTATAGCAAATCTATAAGACGATCCCCTAGCCAATGGGTGGCGAACGCCATGTCAAACTCGAGGTTTACAATTCGCATTATTTCATTTCTAAGTGGCGAACATCAATGTAGAGCCGCCTTTGGTTAATAACGCACTGCTAGCTTTCGCTACTGTACTTTGCGGGCATAATACAACTGTGATTTGACGAACGGCCTGCCTTAGCCCATAAAATAACAAATTAATGTAATTTCTCTTGTTCTCATTCACCATAAGGACACGCAAAGGTACTTCAATCCTCATGTGCCGGTAATGTATACGAGTAGTCTCTTATTAGGCACATAAAGGAACTAAATAAGGGATTTCTCAATATATTTACTTGTTTTCATTCAAAATGTTGAAACGATAAAAATATAGTGGTTTTCAATATATCGTTTGATTTCTGCAAACTAATAGAGAAATATTAAAATTACCACAGCTATCAATGATTATATGTTAGTAATAGAAAATGCGTTTTTTTCTCATAAATCAAAATTATTTCAAACAATGGTGAAGCAATACCTTTACAGTATTCACTTACTTAGAGTTCTGCATCTACGAACAGAAAAAAATAAAAAGTCTTGGTGATTTTAGCTCTCGGAAACTGCAGGAGCTACAGAATAGTATTTAGCAATGGATTTAATGTGCGGAAGCCCAAAGCTCCAAGGTGAGTGTAGTATTGCTATGTTAGTCTTTGGCCAGTAGTACTGTTATATTCGTGCAGTAGGGGGTTCATAAGTACGACTGCTTACTGAAGAAATGCAACCGCGACAACCCCAAAAAGGGAGATAGGATCGTTGCGCGTAAAGATAGTATTTTTATTTCAGTATTTGTATTTTACCGAAAGCAAAAAATTATTTTGTATTTAAAACTTATAAAAAGTACTAATCTGTGTTACAAGCGATGTTGGAAATGACATTCGTCAGCGGTAATATATTTTAGGGATCTTAGTACGAAATTCCTGTATATTTTTCTATAAAGTTGTAAGAAAACGGAGGATCAGAACAAGCTTCTTGTCATTGAGATAACCTGTCTTATGTAACATTTTAACAAGTTAGCCCATAGTTTCCCTACACATAGCCACTTCTCTGCAAAAATCCGGTTTACATTTGTATCTTACATGAAATCTCTTCCTAAGATTATTTATTTAGCGGAATGACTAACGAAGAACAATTAGCACACAATATACATGGAATGAAAACTCCGAGTAACTAATAAACGCCCAACCATCGCTGATAAACTTTCCATAAAACTTCAAGCTGCAACCTACACATGCAATTATACACCCTTGACGACTAACTCTCCCAGTTTGCAACCGTGCTCTGCCGCCCGTAATTCAAATAATCTTATTATACAATAACATGCAATATGCAGTCGTGGGCATTCCACAGTTGTCTCAAAGTATTCAAAAATTACGTGAAAAAGTGGATATTTGCAAATTATTAACTTAATAGGAGTAAATGGTTTTTGCATTTTGTTGGAAGCGTTTATTTTCATCCCAAAGCTATGTGAGCGTTTCTTTGAATGAAAACTCTTCTATAATCTATTAGTCAGTCAACTACTTAGAATTATTCAGCTCTCGCGGTATCTTCGAATATAAAACAATAAATGCTATATTTTCTTCTCCGTGTTCGCCTTGAATTTAAGTAGGATTTATATAGAAACATTGATTTGTTTTTAAATTTTAATACACAGGATGATTTAAAACACCGAAAATGGGTATGTTGTGTGGAACGGCAAACTGATAATTTTTGCAATTTGGACTAATGTCCGGAAATGCATAGTTTGGGCACTGTGGAGTATCAAAGATGACAATGCTCGGATATGATGATAACGTGGGAAAGCATCGAAGGACTGAATTATGACTGAACATATGCAGTTTCTAAAACCGTTGATACAAGTAGCAAATTTCGGGGTTCTTAAAGAGTTTGGTATCTTTAACGAAACTGTAAATGTAAAAATAAGAACAATTAAATACTGGTTGACAACAATACAGGGGAATCAAACACTTTTTCGAGAATTTTGTCTGAGGTAGCAAATAAGAGAAGGATGGGATACGTGTTGGGCATCAAAATAAGGAAAGGACAAAATAGGACTAGATATATTTGGTCAAGGGGAGTGAATATTTCGTGCAATAGCTGGAAAGTAGTTAAGAGACGTTTGCGAGATATACATAGGCAAAATACTGAATCTCAATGCGCAAAAAAACCATCGCTTAACCTGCAGGCTCAAATAGATCAGATGTGGGGGGAGGGGGAATTATTTAGATGTCCATGGGAGAGAAGAAAGAAGTGATCTCGCATGGCTTAGATTGGGGGATTGGAAAGAAAATAAAACAGTTAACGCTCTCGCGGAAACAATAAAACAGTTTCTAAATTACAACGGAAGTTTAAACATCCGCCGGCAAATGTTGATACATGAAAGATTCGCACACAAATCGGGAATATTTCTAGGGAAGACCCTACAAGAAGGTTAGTTGCTGTAGAGAACACAAAGGAGTTTGGGAGGGGTGAGTAAAGGGAAGGTGCTCAGGGGTAAGAGTTCTATTCATGTTTGCACACACACACACACACACACGCGCGCGTTCGCGCGCACACAAACACACACATATATATTACTAATTGAAAAAATGTGATTGAAGTATACCGATGTGTATATACGAGATGCATGTAGGTTTTTTAATGGTGTTTAACGCCCCTTTTTAGCCCGTTTTTACTCCTGGGACACCACAGGCGGTGAACACTGGTGATACATGAAGTGAAATTATATATTGGGAAAGGATCTTTTTAATGAAGGAAACGTTCGACGCCTAATTTTAGGGTACCTCCCAGGCATTTGCCAGTTATGAGGAGTGAGGAAAACCTGGAATAAATCTCAGTCATGGAGGACGATCCTGACCGAATTCGAACCACAGATATCCGCTCAAGAGTCCGGGTCTTAACGACCTCGGCCACCTGTAGCGGTGCGTGTAGGTCTGTATGTATGCGTGTATGTATATTTTAATTGTTACAAGGATAGTGTTAGCATGCACGGCCATGTGACAGTTATACTAACTTTATGTACTTTAAAACTGCTACGATAAAAGTCCATTACTACTAATGTTATATTTAGTTTTTGTGATAATTCTATGAAAACATATTTCAGCAAATTAATGAACTCATTGATACTCGATTGAACTATAAGAATATATTACAGTTATAGTAAATGATATTCTGCTCAAACAGTAATAAGGAGTAGTTTCTTTTCTGCTGCATTGACATGTTTTATTCTCGTCAACTCTCTTTCGATTGAATGCAGACGTCGAACTCTCAATTTTAGCATGAAATGGTAATTAATTACAATAAAATGAAAATGAATTATTGTGAGTAAAAGACGCTCAGAGTGAAATTAAACATGTTTAATTATAAATAAGTAATAATAACACAGTTAAAAATAAACTCTTAGTTAACCTCAAATTTTCAGTATTTTTATTCCAAAGAGGCTTTAATTCCTGTCACTTCTGATTCGATTGTATTTTTTTCCTCGATCTTAATCATATAACTATAAATGTTCCATTATTTATCTCAATCTTATTGTAAAAACCTCATAGTTTGAGTTGAATATAAAAATAATTATATGCTAATATCGTTCTTTTGTAATTATGTTGCTGAATACATGTTGTTATAGCTGATAGTTTTACGGCAATAAATTAACTTTTCTTTTATGCTAATGTTTGTTGTCTCTAATAATTATTTTGAAACCGAAGGTTTGTCATACGTTAAGGTTAATTACATTAAGCACTTACATTATATGAGATCAAATTTCATGCATCATGCTTCAAGCTTTCCAAAAGCTCATTCAACATTACAGATTATTTGTAAGTATACAAAACGTAAAAACTAACCTATTGCTGTTATGCCTGTATTAAGCCAAACACCCTATCAAAAATAAATGATCCTCGATGGGAAAAGAATTCTAATATAACAGAAAACATTCCCATACTACGCCGAAATTGTACCAAAGAATTTCAAGTTTTCACTGCCCCAATTTGTCACTTATTAACTGACAGCAATACCTACATGAAAACGTTATAGTGCCAATACACAAGTAATTTATCATATTTAGAAACATACCTATTTTACTCATCTAAGAATCAGAAAATAATTCAAGAATTAATGTTTTATATTTGTGTATAGTGCGTGTTTTATTCCTTTTCTAACATCCAGTTACAATATAGTTTTATTAAATCGCTTCATATGTCCGTTTGTAAAACTGAGCAGAGTGCTGTAAAGTTAGGGCAAAACATAAACAAATTTACTTGTGTGATTTGCAATCGGTTACAGGGTTTCAAATTGTTATTTATACTAAGTCATGACACTTTTATAATGTTAGAACTTAGCTTTAGGATACATTTGAACTATTTGCATTCTGTATTTTCCTAATATTTGATATCACCGAGTAAAAAGGTATTAAGAGTAAAATTATATAAAAAACAAACTATCTCGTTCTATAGAAAGTAAATATCTACATATCATATTCAATCTACAGCTCCAGTATAAAAAAGGTTATTTAGGTACATGATGAATAAAACGAATGAATATTAGTTTAAGTAGTTAATGGTTGGAAGAATATAAGTTTTTATTTGCTTTTTGCATGTCCTCATATGTATATTTTCAAGCCAAATACTACAGTTTATATACAGAAATAGTTCTTTCATATTAGCCATGGGTAGAACATTCGTTGGAAAGAGCGAATCAGACTTGAAAAAGTCGGATCACAGTATGAATTCTTACTAAAAGCATTATTGTATGATATAAAGTGTTCTTTTATCTCCATTCATGTAATACAGAATTTTAAACCAAAAATCTTTTTAAGTTATATTGTAAATTAAAAGCTGTACCAGTTTTTAGCCATATCTGTAAGATGTTACCAATGAACACAATGGTACCTGTTACGACAAATGTTGTATCTTTAAGTCTGAGAGTTGCTTACTTTATCTACAACTGTTCAAATATATCTTGCATTATTTTTGTTTTTCGATTTTTGTGATGGTACAGAAAATGAAAAAAAAAAAATATTTTTAACTTGCATGTATCTTTTCATATCATAGCACATATATTTGAATAAGCTATTATGATGCAAAAGTTAACAAGTGCATGAACATTTATTGAACTGAAATAAAGTTCTTTGAGAAAATCAAAGAACTTCTCAAAGAATATTTAGTTCCTTTCATTATTAATCCTTAAGCTCTGTAGACAAAACTTCGACAAATGGGCTCAACACCGTTGCGTTAAAGAGGGTCACATGCATTACATGAGGATTGCGTTTAAATCGTGTTCAGAATATGCTTACATAAACAGGAAATACTTCGTTGCTCGTATTTAAAGTGACAAATTAATGAGTACCTGCAGATCCTTCGGGAAAATGCATCTCTATGAGTTTGAATTACTGAAATAAATGTTATAAGGTAATTCAGAAGTACGCATGTTTTTCATGATAAATACTTCCAGAAAGTCAAGATTAAAGAAATGCATACAGTATATTTCAGAATACACTTTAAGATAAAAATTAGCATTTATACGAGTATTATTACCGTTTTTAGAAATTGGTATTATTAGATAAGTTTAATTATTAAAATGTTTTCTCCCAAAATATACTCTACCAGGCTGCTACATCTTTGTGTTTGTGCTTCATTTTCAATATACAAAATCGGCCTCCCTGGTCTTGGCTGTACGGAAGCCCAAGGCCTTACAGTCGTTTTTCGTGAGCCACTCCGTATATTCCAGAAGATTCAGTGTAACTGCTCTCAAAATATTGTTTTAGTGTTTTGGCTATATGGCATTTCGGAATTTATACACACAAATTTAGTAACTAGTAGTGGTAATAATGACGGTTTGTTGTACCAGTTTTAGAATACATTCAAATAAATACAACTGTCGAATGGGCCTTTCGGCCGTACATGCTAATATCGTCCTTATGACAATCAAAATGGCCATACACATACATACATGCAAATCTACATGCATACATACAAATATAGAAATACTTCGATATATTTACGTTTTTATTAATAATTTATATATAAATACATAAACATGAATGGAACCCTTATCCTTGAACCCCCCCTTCCATTCACTCACACCCACTCCCCAACTCCCCCTCTTCATTATAGTCATTTACCTTCTTTGTCGGGTCTTCTCTAGAAATATTCCCAAATTGTTTATCTCGCATGTATCAGCACTTCCCGTTCAAATTTCTATTGGCATTCAAAATTGCGGTGATAAATGCTCATTTCTTAAAATCTCCATTTCCCTGATTTCTGCCAAAAGATGCCTCCAGGTATCGCTTTCTCCGCACAATGGCCAATATAGTACATAAGGGGACATACAATTAATTTGTTTCCATTTTAAAATAAATGTTTATATCACACACTGGAGAACGCTTTTGACATGAAACTTTGTCACACAAAATGCCAACTTGTGTTCAAAAAAATAATATTTAACCGATGTTCATAAGAATAAAACAGTAACAGAAATATTCGGAGGCGATTTCTAGAAACGGTTTTTCATTTTTAGAGTTCATCCAATGTACTCCTCAGTTGCACCAATGAGATGGCTCTAACGAAGAGCTCTATTATTAGAACTGCATGATATTTGTAATTAGGCACCGTTCACTATTGCTGATTCAGTGTTTTGAAAACATTGAATATTGAATACTTATAATACCTTCTTTGTTGGAAAATATAACTTGGACATTCTAGAATATATTTATTTTTATTGGGAACTACGAACATGTTTATTTCTTCAAGCATCTTGTTTACATCCCCGGTTATTTTGTCCAAATTTGTATATTTCATTGTATGTGTCCAAGGAATCTAAGGATTCTTACTATGGAGCTGTATTTATGAGAACATACGCTGTGTTATGCCTGCATGTTTGTGTACGTCACCGAAAGACAAGATAAAGCAAAGTGGGGAAAAAAGGAAAGGAGAAAACAGTGCCGATTACACTAAACTGCTGAGGGACCAACACTTTTTACTGCTACATTACTATAGGTGTCAAGTTCATATTTTACTGTCCGCCTAAGAGTCCTTCTCGGGAACACGGTTTTAGTCTTCACCAGGACTACAACAAACAAGAGAAGAGTGAAGAGGAGGAAGAAAAGAGTGACAAAACATTTGTTCAAAATGAAAGAACGACTACAATGCTGGAATACAGAAACAAAAGGCATACTTCCTCGTGAAGTGCTATGCAAACAACCGTGACGATAGTTCCGTGTGGTGCCGCAAGAGCGTGCGGCGGTCGCAATGGCGGCCATCTTGTGAAAGCTATACGTGTGAGGGAAAAGAGACCAGACATAGAGAAAGAAGAACGAAATGTCTTTCTGCTTATATGAATTTTTGAGTTCCTCTTCCATCGTTGCGGAGTTGTTCAAGAGTCCCCCGGAGGGAATGTACACATATAGACCCCTCTTCACCTCCTTCCACCTTTCTCCACCCCCAGCACTGGCTCTTTTCCCCTCTGACCCCGCAGTCTCTCTCTGGCGACATCTTTCGAACCAAGTACAAGCAGAGAACATTAAATTTTCATATCTCCAGACCTAGTCTTCTGTCATTTCTCTTTCTTAAAAAAAATAAAATAAAAAATATCTCTTCTCCATATTTCCCACCCTCCTTGCGAAATATGTATACTTTAAAAAAGAGGAATAAAAAAGTGAAATAGAGGTCTAGGTTTAACAGTAGCCTCATTGTGTCCGAAATGGGACTTTATTAATATTTCAAAAGCATTACGTTTGTATTCCTATCTCTATAGAGCAAAGACTTTACGGAACAGCCAGCATACATATTGCTAACTTTGGGCTTGTCAGCTGAAGCCATAGTGGTCTGACAAACCACAGAGGAAGACATTTCAAAACAAATAAAGCCTTTCTCTATTTTAGTCTATCAAGCAGAATGCGGAAAATATTTTTAATCCATCCATAACCCGTTCTATCTCCCTTCCATTCTCCCTCCCTGTCTCTCACTTTTTGTGTTTTGTGTGTGTGTGTGTACTACACAAATATATCTCAACCTTTAGTAACCACGAATCTAAAATGAAGACTTAAAACAATGATTTTTTCACTCCAATTTTAGTAATATAAAGTATATTAAATTTTTCTTATCTTCGCCAATCATCATCATCCACTTCATGCTTTAGAACATAGGTCCCGTTGTAGCCCCTTAAAAATGATCTTTCTACTGCTTTCTAGGTTTATCTGGATCTCTTTTTCTTCTAGGTATAAACTTTAAAATAAATTGTGAAATTCTCTCTCGAGGCAAGCAATTTATATGCTTTAGGCATTTTTTTATACTTCTTTATTTTACCATTTAAACTGTCTGATTTCCATTCCTTCACTTCATTTCTTATTTTTTTCTCCTCTTGTTACTGGTTTCACTGATTTTAGAAATATCATCACTTGAGCTTGGAATCCATTTTTATACTTCTTTGTTAATGTCCACTTTTCGCTGTCATATAGGTAACTAGTCATCACCGTTGCTTTATAGAACTTTAATTAAATTTCTATTCTAGTCTTCCTTAACGTTCTTCTAGTATCACAGATTGCAATTTTGATTATATTTTTCCAGTTTATATTAAACATCCATTTCCCCTATAAATGAAATTTGGTAGCCTATATAATTAAATTGTATGGCTTGTTCATTGCTTTTATTTTCATATATAAATTTTGATTTTATGGTCACTTTCCCTTTAAATACTACAACCTTAGTCTTTTCTATACATACAGTGAGATTTTACTTTTAATAGCGCTATTCATTTATGCAGAGATTTTTTAACTATCAGAAATTAAAACTTGGTCATCCGCGAACAAACCAGTTTGCACAACGCCCTTAATTTTGAAATTAAGCTTAATGTTAAAATTTGCCCACCATTTTTTCCACACTATTACAGCATCTTTAAATAAAATTGACAGTGATAGGTTACACCCCTGTCATGCATCTAAATTTATGTTATCAGAGTGTATTTATTCCTCTTTTGTTTTTATATTTATTCTATTTCTTCCATACATATCTTTTATAGCTTCTATTAGATAATGAGATATGTTTCTTCGATGCATAATATTCCATAAGATGTCTCTACTAAATGCTTTTACATAATCAATAAATAATAGATGTAGTTCTCTATTAAACTCTCTATGAGATTCAATTAATTGTTTTAAACTAAACACATATTCCATGCAGGATCTTTCTTTTCTAAATCCTGATTTTTTTTAATAATATAATATTTGTTATGTTTCGTAGTATTTTTGTATAAATGCATGCTTAAATGTTCTAGCTTCATTTAACAGGCTTTCCCTCTGTTATTGTTATTGCTCTGTCTTCTTTATAAAAGTGGGAACTATCAAAGCCTCTTTTCAGCTGTGCGTTCAGTACTTATATACAAAATAATTTAGAAATTTCTCCGGTGTTTTAAGCGTATTTTATAAGCTCAATATTTATATAATCACTTCAGGAAGGGGTTATCAAATAACACAGAAGATGAAGTTATGACTGATCAGGAAATAGCTTCCCTGGTAAATCAACCAGATGAAGATGTAGCAGATGCAGCCCCACTACATACCCCACCCACTACTACTCATTCTGGCGCAGCAAAAGCATTGGAGACATTCCTGCAGTACATAGAGCAATGCCTCAACGCTACAGAGGCTGACATAATGTTTATGCAATGATGGTGGAAAATTGGGTCAACCTCAAGAGTTTCACCTTGCGTCAGCAGAAAGTGACTAAATTTTTGTGTGACAATGAGTGATGTACGATATGGTATTGTTTTATCATCTTCACTGTTAAATTTGTTGAGTATTACATCTGCTGATCTCTACCGCAAGTACATAATTATGTATTGTATTGTATTATTTTACAGCACATTTGATATTTTCTAATATATAATAAAAGATATTTTATTCTAAAATTTCTTTGATAATTTCCCTTCAGAACTTTTTTGGATCGGATTATAGGGGTTTTCGAACTGGCTGGGTTCGGATTGTACTTTAGTTCATTCAGGGCTGGAAATAAATGATATTTAGAGCTTTAGTTTTTATCATGATGCGAAATCTATACATTCATTTTATGCGTTAAATTTACATACTTAATTTATTTAGAATAGTTTCATAATAGTCTATTATAATATTAGCTTATAATGTTATATTTTATTGAATTAGTAAATGATTGAGAAACAAGCGAAGTAAGTTTGATGCTTTTTATTAATGCAATACTGTATAACACTATGAAACCAGTTTCATAAAGTATTTCTATACACCATATTATAAAAATATATTAACTCAATGTTGGTTTTCTAAAGTATTTCTCTGAAGTCAATAATTTCTTTTATTATACTAAAGACTTCATTGTGTCGGTGGAAATTGAGCTGGGTTATCTATTGTTGCTGTTAACAAAAGATATATTTAGCACAAGGATTTAGCCCAAGCTGATAGGACTGTATTGTCACTAATATAAAGAAGATCTTGTATTTATCAGAAGAAATGAGAGATTCATTAATTGGATGAACAGTAAAAATATCAAGGATATTTCAGAACAGATTAGAATTATTAAATTGTACTAATTCATTTGGTAGCTAATATTATCTTATTACACTGTTATTAATTATGTAATTATGATTTGTGCAATGGAGTTTAATTATTCATTCTGTTTTCAGTAATATTTTAATTGTTTCCGTAATATGCTCTTAACGTAATATTCAATTAATAAAAGAATTACAGCAATGAATATAATTTAATAACTAATTGTTACCTTGGAAGTTTTATGCATTTTGCCTCATAATGTGATAATGTATTACAGATTTTAATCAAGGATAAAGAATGTATAATTCCGGTAAACAAAGAAACATGTGTAAATCATAGATTGGTCTAGATATTATCACTAGTTTTGTTTATGAAATATATTGTACATCTCTTCTTTGGCTATCTAATTCTCTCTCATTGGCTTTTAAGTAACTAATTGTGACACTTGAGCCACTCACACAAATATATAAACGGGAGCTCATGGTTCATGCGAAAGATTTTCCTGGAGTACAGTTATGGACTATAGAGAAACTATCAAAATATATCCATGCCACAAATTCGAAGGCAGTGAAATAAATTATAGAGGCTGAAGCTATGAAAATTTAAGTACTAATTCCATGTATTAACAAAAAAAAAATATAACACTTCAGGGTTCAATACACCATATAGGAATTTGCTTCGTAGTATGCTGTATGGTTTTAATGTAGCACAGTTTATATGCATTGTGATAGTAGTAATGGAAAACAAAAAGATATATTAGCATTTGCTTTGACATGTCCTTAAATTACGTTTGTATTTAACTTTACATCCAATAAAGGGGTGATGATGGTGGTTTAAGGGCGCACAACTTCAAAAATCATTAGAACCAGAATAGTAAATGATGACCAAGAAAAAAGGAAAAACGCTAAACTACTGATAAAGTGTATGAATGGAAACACTAAACCTTAAGGTCTAAAGTAAAATGAAAGAAAAAAACAGTAATTCGGCCATGAATAGAGAGAACCCATAGGTAAAAAATGTATAAAAAAGGGTAAATTACTACGCAAAAAAAATTGTTTCCGGCTAAAAGGCCTGATGAGAATTGACCTAAAAGCCATTAAAATAAAAGTACGTCATATAGAATACACAAAGTTACATTTTGTTCGCTCCATAAGCAACAAAGGCATAAGCCCGACAGCAACTACTTCGTCCGCAAGAAAACCCTCAAGTGATGAAGGTAAGCAAGTGAACCGGAGAGGCGCTAGCTAATGGCATATTAAAATGTAGCAAGCGATAAAGGAGTGGCCTTCATGAAGGTAAAACGGAGAAGATCAACTTTAAAATTATGTCGGTGTCTAAAATTGCAATGACCTAGCACGATCTCTTCTCGAAGATCAACACTAGATGTATAAGCGACACCAAATTATCGTAGAAAGAGGCAACTGCCTGTGGTAGTTTTTACCCGCCATAACGTCCGTTAGACATACATTCCTAAATTTTGCAAACCGGCCAGAAAAAAATTGGACATACTAGAATTGAGAACAGATAAATTTTGGCGAATAAAGACCTACTTAAACATGCTACCCTTACACACTCCCTTGAAGAGCCCTAAATAGGACTGTAAGCGTTAAAATCCCGCAGTAATACAAATGGTTCCGGTAGCTGGAATAGATTATGTTAAAAATCGGTCGTTAAGACGGCTACAGATGGAGCCAAGTAAATAGTGCAGGCGGAAAAACTAACTCCAGAAAAGTAAACTTTAACTTACGCAGATTATAATGGAGACTGCAATGGCATCGGAGAGCTGTGTACGTCAATTTTGACCAATATTAAAAGGTCTTCAATTATGTCTTTCACATATATTCTAAGACAGGACAGCTATTGTAAAAATATTTGAAATGAGCGAAAAAGGAAACCTACTATTTACTGATGCAGGATGATTCAACATACATACAGCCACTCTTGGAGCTAAGTGATTTCTGAGGGAGGCACGTACCTCTCCATGGGCTCCACAGATATGGCTGGGTCAACCGAATCCGACATCTGGAATCGATTGGCAGAGGCGGTGAAGGTGGTCGCAGAGGAGGGTTACCTTCGAGGAGAGGTACTTTGTGTCATTTCAGTTGTACTGTTTACAGTGGACAGTTTCAGAAAGTCTATCTTGGAGTAGGCCATCTTCAATTCAATTTGTGGAGTGTCAAAAATTTGTCTTCGCTCTAGTGGTAGAGCGCTTAACGGAACTTGGTATACTAGAGATTTTAGAAAAAATAAAATGCATATCTCAGTGCTACTTTCACGCTTCGGTATCGCTGTGGAGGCTACAGATGTGTATGTGTCGGTACCAGGAGCTGGAGAGTTTAAAATTATTTCCCGCCTCGTAGAAGAAAAGATTTTATTGACCTGGAGTTCCTCAATACACCGCTCTTCGCGATAGCGAGCACAGTCGTGGTATGTCACCGGATGAACTCCGCTGAAGTTCATGCATAAGGAAATTGATGAATATACTCCCTCATTAAATGCTTGTACGCAGGTGGCATAAAAGGAAAAAGATCTTACTTAAAATGTAAGTCTGGCCAAAACGTGGTGCTGATAACATCGCATGAAGCTGGAAATATACGGTCAGACTTTTATTATCTCGCACCTAGCCTTGATCTTCTGTGGAATGCCGACTTTATTAAAAATACTCTGAGAAGGCTGATGCTAGATTCGGTCAATTTACCATTGTAGCTGAGAGGTGGACTGTATGGTCTGCTGGTAAACGCGAATCAGCTTTCATCCGCCGAGGAATCAGGGTAATCGGTTTGGGCCAACCCACATCTGTCTCCACAGAGAAGTCGGGGGATTTAATTCTTAGGTACTGGCCTATGGATAGGTGGGTTGCCCTGTGCCCGATAGCTTTATTATGGTTGTTCTACCATAATCTCTTAAATCATTTTTTTTCGGGCACGCATTAACAGACGTTATAACCTGATCAGCCAGTTAACTCTAATTTTTTCTATCATACATGCCGGCGAATATATACAAGGGGCGTCAAAAATGTATACATACTCCAAGCAAAGAAAAAATGTGTTAACATAATAAAACTGAATTCACACAAATAGAAAATAATGAGCACTAATTTTCTTGACTTTTACAGTTACAACAGTTGCTCAAAATGCCCGCATTGAACTGCTGACTGAGCAAAGTTTGCGAAAATGTCCCCAGTGTTTGCAGCACATGCTGTTTCAATTTCTTCCCGAAGTGCTGCTAGTGTATCTGGTTTTCTACGATATACAAGAGTTCCCCATAGGTAGAAGTTCAACGGAGTTAGAACCGGACAACGCGGTACACACGTCTCCATTGCCTTTGAATTTCACTTTCTCTTTTCCAATATCACTTCAAAATTGCTTTCCGCTGTTCAAACGATAATCTTGGAACCATTTTGTTGTAGCAACGCTATCATAATGTATGTGAGTCACATGTTTTACAGAACATCATACTACACACTATTGTTGTTTTTCGGTCCAACTTTGCAATATATTAAATAGATATCTACTGTGAAAGTGTGTATACAGTGTGTATACACCCTCGATATATATAGTAATAACTTTCCCAGAAAAAATTCAGGTGCTGTTGTTCAACATACATCGGATATTCGTTTTTTTTTTTTTTTTTTTTTTTTTGAGTAGTGTTTAACGCCCGTTTTCACTACTGAGGCACCACAGGCGGTCCGGATATTCGTGGAGAACCATGGTCTTAAGTAAGTTATTAGTCGGGGAAAGTCCCAGCGTCCACTAGAAGAGGGTCATTACGCAGTCACGTGTAGGATTTCACGAGGCCAGAGATATTATCTAAACCCTCCTGTACTATGAAAGCGTTAATAGGACTAAATGACTGACATTCTTCCTGAATTGTAGCTAAGAAACCAAGGTACCACACCTCACTTCTCTAACGTTCATTCTCATAAATTTTGTTTGTTGGTGAGAATAATAATTTACTATAGCATGTTCATCCTTCACCATTTCAACTCTCTCTGATGGCAGGTTGCTTTCGGGGCACTACCCCGGCTTAAATGAGTTGTTCTGGCCTAAACAGGACTCACCTGAAGGGTCACTCCTCCCAGTGTCATGACAGAGGGACACAATCGCCTTCAGGAATTTAGACTAATACTCCTGCCCGGGCCTGGTCTTTACCAGGGAATAAGGTTCCGTCCTACAGATAACGGAAAGCTGAGTGTTACGCCCTTACCTATTCGGCTTTTACTACTTTAATCGAGGGGCACGCATTAGACTCAGAACAGGGAGATTTGCAAAATTAAAAGATGGGCGAAACAAAAATGGTCAAACATGCCAAGCGAGGACAGAAGAAAGCAGATGTGGTTTGCTATAACGCCTCATACCCCGAAAGCACCCTTGAAGGGGAAAGAGGTAAGTTCTTTACTTCAAGAGTCAAGATATTCTTTTTCCCAGAATAATTGGGTAAGAGTGCCCTGCGCGTATAAAAAATTAAAAACAGTACTCGTTAATACTAATACATAACTAAGTGTACAAAATAGCTATAAATGCAAAATATACATAAGTGTTTTACATTTAACTTAGATTTAAAAAAATGAAAATATTAAAAATTAACATGTGCTTAGATTCAGCCGCAGTGTTAAGGTTACTGTAGCTTTCTGTCGTTTTAATATTCATTAAAATATAAATACTCGTGTCAGAGAGCTTTTCACTACAAATGAGTCCTACACGAATTGAATAAATGGGATCTGCTTTCACTTAGGCCTCCAGCTCCAGAAAATATATTTCATAGGAATAATTGAACTTGTGTTCCATAAATAGGATAAGGGTGGCAGAAGAATAATCCTCTCGTGACTCATTATTGTTTCATTGAAATGGCTAAAACATTTTGTCCCATGAATGGTAGTTCTTTAACGCCCAAGGTCCTAAGAATGTTGTGCGGCATAGCCTTGCGAGTCCTGAAGTCCTGCTACCATTTCTTCACATTAAGCTCTTAAAGATTTTAAATAAGGAAGGAGAATTTTTCAAGTACTTTTCTGAAAAATCTCCAAATTATCTGAAGCAAAGTTAAAAGAAGATATATTTAACAGTCCTGCCATAAGAAAAATGATGCCTGACACAGCATTTAAAAACACTATGGATGAAAAGAAGAAAGCAGTATGGGTACCTTTCTGTGAAGTTGTTTTCAAATTTCTTGGTAATAGCAAGGATCCTAATTACCGAAACATGACTTGACGTGCTTGAAGAATACAAGGAACGTGGTTGTAACATCAGTCTCAAAATTCGTTTTCTATTTTATCACCTAGATTATTTCCCAGAAATGAAGGATGTTTGAGCAAACAGCAAGGCAAACGATTTAACTAGAATCTGTAGGAGTTCGAAATGAGGTACTAGGAATGTTGGAGCATCAATATGCTTGCTGCTTTACCTTGGATTATATTAAAGCGTGAAATATCTGAAGACAAACAAAAGTAAGAGGAGCAGGACTTTCTCAACTAAGAAGCAACGGCTGTAATTTTTGTGTGATACATTGTGCTAATATGTACATCCAACAGTGAAGTAAACAACACAGAACAAAACACTTTAGTGACATGTGTGAACAGCCATATACATAACATCAGCAAGTTTTATATATGTTATATTGAAAATAAAATATATATAAAAAGTTTGTGGTGAAATTATATGATTATACAATACATTTAAAGCAACTTTGCAAAAAAATCAGACGTAATAGAAGTACACTGATTAAAAATTCTGATTCAACACATCGAGGTTATGTAAAATCACTTTATTTACTTTAGACAACAACCACAAAGTGGAAGTTAGCAGATCAATGAAATCAATGGACTCTAGCTGGGTTTGAAACAGTGAATTTTGGACGGCTGACCAACTTTTGAGAAATAAGACCTAAACTACCAATGTCCAAACAATTTCTTTTTACAACTCTAAGCGCTATAGATAAGTGTTATTAATTATTTATCTTCAAATGAAAAATAGCAAACGACATTAGTTTATCTATTGCTGTAATTCAGTCCATCCTTATTATCGCAATGAATTCCGAAGTGTTAACATGTTACAGCATTTGAAAAACTAATGTGTCAAAGGTTTTTTGGGGAGAAACTTCTAATCGATAGCCTATTACATCAAGCTTTTTATCTGTTTCGGGTCTCGATTTATTCTTAATGAAAACGTGGCTTAGGTTCTCGATAGAGATGTTACTACTGCAAATATAGCACGAAATTTTCTGTTACAACACTTGTATGATTTATTTCCTACATAAAAAGGATAAAAAATATTCCTCGTTCCAGCTTATATCTCACTCTTGGCATACTCCACAGCTCACAAATGCACAGTAGAAATTCTAAAACGTACTTTCTACAGGAAGTCAGCTGAAACAATTGACTTGATAATTCCATTTGCCTGTGTCAGCAGAACTCTAGTCTTACTGGGAATCGCGCGGTCACTGATGGTCAACTGGTTTGTAATGTATACAAACTCCGATTGCGCAGCGGAATGAGGTCACGGCAGTTTTTAAATGCACTATTGATCCAAGGTGATCCCTTGGTTTGATGGTGCGGTTCTAAAGCTTGCAGCTGCTTCTAGGAAGGCGCTTGATTGCCGGAGTATCCATTTCTTAGCAACCACTACCACATTCTCACTAATGCGAAACCTTTTCCCGCTCAGATACTACAGTGGTTCCTAAAGTATGGATCTTGTAAGAAGTAGTTTTCGGTAGGGAGCAGCTCTGTGAGGGTGCCCCACGTTGATGCCAAGTTGGTAAGAAGCGGTCTTTGTAGTGGAGATGAGAAGCCGCCGCTGATGTCGGTGCCCCCACGTTGATGTGCCCTAATTGATAAACAGCTTCTCAATGGCTTAAGAACTGCTCGTCATTGTTGCAAACGCTTCGGTGACGAAAGTTTCTTCGGGATCTTTCGATTTGTTGAATGGAGCTCAATGGGACTGAGAGAAAAATGTGAAGGTGTAAATGAAAACAGGACACGACTTAATATATTTGCATAGTTTATTGACTTTAACTTCTGTATGGTCCTTTAGCGTTCCTTCGTCGAGCACGCTGGGCTATATAAATGCAGGATCTGGTTAACTAAATTGTGCTGTAATAAACTTACTACTTCACGACAAATAGACAGTTCTGGTTTTACGTTGCGAATTTCTTTAGCCAATGCTGTTTCGAAGAGCTTAGCTATAACTGCCCGAACTTGAGTTTCGTAATTAAGAATTGAATACTGCTTGCAACTGAGCCTAAAGTAGAACTTGAAATGCGAACTGCCTGCTTGTACTTCTTGAAACTGCGTATACTGCTTCGACTTAAGCCGTGAAGCTGCCTCCTGTACTGTGAACTTGAGTGAAAACCGCTTTAAAACGGCTTGCTTGAGCGGGCAACCTCTTCCATATATACTGAATACGAATCAGAATTCAGTGACTGAAAACGACGAGGATTTTCCCGCCTTTTCCTTAAAAGTACCTTTAATCGGCTAACTCAATATTATTTTGCTAATATTTTATTTGCTAGATTTGTACGTGTGTGAACCAAACCCGGCTATTGGAGCTCTTTAAAAGTTAAAAGGACGTCAGCAGGTAAAGTTAAGTGTTCCCTTCGGCAGGTAGGTTAAACTCTTAGGATGTTTTCGCTTTGTTAGTAAAAGTCTTCCCCTTTAAACTTGCGCTATAAACTCTTTTTTAAATACAACCATGTTACAAGACCAGCTGCTTTGGACGAAGGACACCAAAAACAGAAAAACAAAAACAAAAACAAAAAAAAACTTCTTTTCACAATTCTCAGATCTTGCTTAAGCATTGATAAAGTCTTATTAAATGGCAACAAATAAAAATATACATGATAATACTACGTTTATAAAGTACGGTTATATGATTGTAAAGTAAAATATACATAATAATTATAAAACATACATATTAGTTACATTTACTTGGAGTGGGATCAAAGGAACGGCTTCAATCTCGATCCACTAGAAGGTCGAATATAAGCTGTGGAGGGGCTCGAAAGAGGATTTTTAAGATGAAAAAATAATTATTATATATAAATGTATTCTATGTTTAGGAACGTCGTTGAATGCAAAAAATAAATTTGTTTTTGTAGTTTTGCCTAAAGTAACAAATAAATAAAATAATTGCGATAAATGTATAACATTATTATATAAAGTTATTGGGAATGCTGAAATACAAATACATGTGACTATTTTATTATTTTTTGTCTCCTAATAATAATTTAAATTGCATATGTATCTTATTGTTAATAAGATTTCATAAAGAATTGGTTCTTCTCAAATCTAGGCTCGGTATTCGATACAAGATCCGGACTGTATAGTGGTATAGTAGAACGCTCCAATCCAGTTTCTGGTTGTATTTATGGAGCAAGCCACCATGCATGAATGGACGATATCCTACTGAAATGACACTGATTATTTGTTCCTTTTCTCTTATTCTTGATGACTGTCTACTGAATCTATGAGAAACGTGGTGGAATATTCAGGGATTATTGTTTGAAGATCTTTGAGGAAGTTCAGTTGTTTAGATTTCCCAAACGAGTTCATTGACAAGGCCATCAGAGAGTGCTCTCACTGTTACGGAAATTGATTTATGAAAGAGAGCGAAAATGAGCTTCAAACAAAAGACATTTACTGTGAAATTAAGAAGCGTCATAGAAAGACGTTAGAAATAAGAACTTATTGCTACATTTTATCTTTTTATTAACACGAAATATTACTCTTCTGCTTATATATTAGTACAGAATCAAATACATTGTAGTACTGTACATTTCACCAAAATTGTTTAAAAATAAGGCAGAGAAAAGTTTTCTAAATTCGCATAAGTATAATCTTTGTAAAAATCGTTTTACAGTATATTTATTGAAGATTAATTTAAAAATTCAAGTCAATTAGTCAAGGTCCTGCCAATACTACAACGCCTAAAACACCATTCAAGACCAGACAGCTTTATGGAAAATGCAGAAAATATTATTTGTACCATGTGCTACATTCTGGGAAGCTCTTGTACTGCTTTCGTAAGAGAAGCAATTTAACGCATTTACGATTGCTTTGTTCCCGAATAGCTGTGTTGTCATTTGCTTATGTTGGTCATTCTTGCACACTATATAAAGCTATTCAAAAGTCAAAACTCTTTTAGAACGCTTGTAATTTCGAATGCATATAAAAATAAAAATAGCAATCTAGCTTACTCACAACGGGTAAGGTTAATAAGCTAATACCAAGGCTTTATCTGCGCCTCCCGTAGTTGAGCGCAGCGCACGCTGGATCAAGGTCACGACAGTTGCCTTTCATTAGAGTAAACAGATTCCACTTTGATGGCTATCAGTGGAAGTCAGTCGCAGTTTTCTATTACGATAGTAGGCTGCATTTCTGTCTTGGTATTATTATCACTCGGGTCAGTATAACACAAGTCTCTGTGTTATGAAAAGATATCGATACTCCAATGTTATTAATTACAGTAAAGTTGACTGTAGTGTATTGTATTGAAATGTTGCCACTAGAACAGAGAAAAATGGAGCCTAGAAAAGTAACGTGCAGCCAAAAATAAGGCTACCTTTATTAAATTAATAACTTGGTGCAGAGTTATATTTAAAAAGCAATGCTCCACCGTGCTTGAGTTTGTAGAGTACCATAGAATTGACATTCTGTTGGTCTGCGAGACTCACTTATCGAACGATGTGCAATTCACACTGCCAAGCTACGTCACCCATACAGCCGACCGAGTCAGCCAACAGGTAGACGGCACAGTCATCCTGATTAAAAACCACATAGCCACACTCCTGTCCCGATCCCACCCCTACAGTAGGTCAAAGCTTGTGCCGTCCGACTGGAGTTGGGGGGGGGGAAAGACCTACTGTTGGTTGTGCCCTATGACCCGCCTAATCGCCGCCACATAGAAGCGGACTACAAAACCTTGCTGAACCTGCACCCGACTGTATGCATAGCAGGTGACCTTAATGCGAATCACCAGCACTGGCACAGTCGCCAAATGAACAAAAGAGGCCGTGAGCTCTATCGCCTCATAAGCGGAGACCCGGCCCTCATCGCGCATGGTCCGAGAGGTCCAACGTTCCATCCGACTCAAAGTGGCAGGTCGGATGTCCTTGACATGATGATCACCAAGAACATTCCATTCCATCTGGACCTCACGGCAGTCAACGAACTGGATTCCGACCACGACTCGGTCATGGTGGATACAGACGTGACTATGGCCGCTCTGCACTTTGCAGACTGGAGTGAAGAGGTCAACTGGGAAGCAGCAATCCTGCATCTAACCCAAACTGTAGAATCGAACCCTCGTATTGACTCTATAGAGGCGCTCCAGGCCGCGGCTACAGCTTTTTCCTACCGCATCCTAAGCGCGGTACACGCCAAAACCTACCGCATCCCCCCCATTGACTATCCCAAATGAGCTTAGGCAGCTCATCAAAGCCAAGGGAACAGTCCGTAAGCTATGGCAGCGCTTCCGTCACCCCAGGATCTGGGCAGTCTACCAGAGGTTAAAAACCTTGGTAAGAGGGTTGCTCAGGGCGCACCGCAGAGAGGCCTGGGAAAGCAAAATGAAGCAGATTAACCAAAAGGAGAGGAAACCGTGGCGGATAATTAACAGCTTACGTAAAGATAAAAATTTACATGCACATCCGATATATGGCACCCGCGGGAGGCTCTCTTTCACCCCCCGCGAAAAAGCAGAGGTTCTCGCAGACTACCTGGAGACCCATTTCGAGCCCCGGGAGGACCCGCTGGACGAAAACTTTACTGACGTCGTGGAGGAGAGTGTGGATGCCTTCCTTGAGGCACCTCCAAACCCCCACGATAAAGTCCACATTCCCGTCGCCACCCCGAAAGAGGTGGCATCCCAAATCCAAAGTCTAAAACCTAACAAAGCCCCGGGACATGACCGTGTTACGGCCGACATGCTCCAGCACCTACCCAAAAAAGCTGTGCCACATTTGACAATAATTTATAATGCATGCCTTCACCTACGTCACTTTTCCACTGCGTGGAAAGAGGCGAGAGTGGTGTGCATTTGGAAACCTGGCAAGAACTCAGTTTTCCCACTAGCTACAGATACATAAGTCTACTCCCTCCCTCGAGGAGAAAGGCCTCCTTCCGGACTATCAGTTTGGTTTCCGGGCTGGCCGGACCACCACCCAGCAGCTACTGCGAGTAACGGAGAAGGTCAAAACCGTGACAGTGCTGCTGCGCCTAGAAAAGGCCTTTGCGACCACCTGGCACGAGGGGCTACTCTGCAAACTACTATAAGCAAGCATTCCTCCCCCCTACATTCGACTGATTGCTGGTTTCCTTAGAGACCGTAGCTTTCGTGTAAAGGTGGAGGGGAAGATGTCCACACAAATGCCCATTGGTGCGGGAGTGCCGGAAAGCAGTGTGCTGTCCCCGATACGCAGTACGCAGACGATGTCTTTCTACTGGCACAAAACAAAAATCTGCAATACTGTTACAATACATTCCATACATTCCAAAGACAGCTCAGAGCCACCGGGAAGTGGAGCGAGAAATGGCGTATGGTCATAAACCCGGGGAATAGCTCTGCTCTTCTCCCAGCTCAGACCAGGCTCCCGCATGACCAACAGCCCCTCCGACTGCAACGCAGAGTGATCACCTGGGTCACACACTCGAAGTACCTCGGAGTGATGTTGGACAAGCGTCTCACCTTCCTCCTCCACGCAAGGGAAAAATTACGCGGGGCAATGCAGCTCTTCGGCAGCTGTACCCTATTTTCCGTTCTAAAACACTGCCTACCTACCAAAAACTTAGGATATATCGAGCTATTATACCGCCCCTGATTCTATATGACTGCGAGGTCTGGGGAGTGGTGGCCAAGTCCATCATCCGCAGCATCCAGTGCCTGCAGAACAGGGTGCTTAGGATGATATACGATACAGGTCGACAGTTTTCTTTCCACATTCTCCATCAACAATGACATCGTCGATGTCATTTGCAAGAGAGCAAAGACTTTGTATGATAAACTCCCATACCATCCTAACCAGCTGGCGCGTCTTCTGGGACCGTACGACCCTAAGGCAAAAAGACGCTGCTCTTCATATAGACTCCCTAAGGACATCTTGGCAACTTAACGTTGCATTTAATCAGCTTTCCACCAGAAAAGTGGTGTCCCCATTGCTTAACTGAAGGTCAATCCTGGACGTTAAGCACCATTGGGCGTGGACACCACTTGGAAGGGTGACCGAATGTTAAGTTGCATTGGCCATGGTCAGTAGATAGATGAGTGACCGTTTTGCTAAATTGGCCATGGTCAATCAATGCATTAGAGACCATTGTCAACCTCCTCAGATCCGAGACTATAATTTATTGACAGTAATACAAACAGAGCATAAGACAGAAGCAAGCCCAACAGAGACCTATTAATCACAAAAGTAAAGCCGCAGGTGCGGCTAGGTACTGTGGCCTTCAAACCGCTCGCAGGGTGGCTCGTGACTGTTCTGGCGTTCTGGGTCATTTCTAAAGCAGTCGAAGGCATTCTAAATATTCTAGATCACTCTAAGTCACTCGGGGCATTCAAGTCATTCTAGTTCAGTCTAGGTTCATTCTAAGTTCATGCTAAAGTCAGTCTAAGTGAGTAGTGAAGTCAGCGACGAGCAGTCAGGAAGTAACCCCGAGTATTTTTACAAGTGAATAAAATATTTGAACAAGTCAACCTGATGTATCTTTTGGGCAATACATTTCTCGTTCCCGTGGGTCCAAACTGATCCACAAAACTCTCCAGTGGACCCTGAGCCCAAACTCAACAGAATTGGAGCGTATTTCTTCAGTGAGCAGCCGGGAAAACAACGAGACCACGACCAGTATTCAACAACAAAAACATCCACCTTATACACCCAACCGAAATCCACATCAAAAAAATAATTCCGCTCCATATACATTTCCAGCGAGGGGCAATTATCATTTTTATATCAAAACATACGCCCACGCACCCTCATTTCCGGCTCCATGTGGCTCCCAACGTGAGCCTATTATAATTAAGTACGCCCAGAATCCTTAGTTCAGGCTCGAAACGTCCATACAGTACAGGAAGTTAAAGGAAATATCAAATTAGAAGCTGCAAGAATTATGAAAACAGAGTTGTAACGCATGAATACATATTTCATTAAAAGACGTCAGAAAGTGAGAATACAAGGTAACACCACTTCCAACAACCATAACACAAGTTAGAACTCGTTTAAAAATAAAAGTATCATTGTGTGAGTATAATAATTTATCGAAGCTATGCCAGACAAACCTGTCCATCAATGGATCCGGCTGCTGGCACTATGTTGACCCATGTGCTTGGACGCAGGCCAAAAATTGCCTGCATCACTTAATATGTAGCCAAAATACTTTTGTATCTCAAATAACACTGGTCTAGTGGTGTACAGGAAAATATTCTGACTTTTCAGTTATTTTACAGAGCAGGTGTGTAGTATCAGTGATATTTTGTGGCATAGGAGCGTTGACTAATTACACCTGTTTTCCAAAAATGCATCATGCAGTTCAGTGACTTATTAGCATTCATTTCAAATCTTTAACATATTCTCCTCTTGTACAATTCTTTGTCAGTGTTTTTATTTCTTCTCTAACCTTATTAACAACATACCACATCTCTTTGAATCTGAATAGTTGTTTTTTTTTTTCCTTCTCTGCTATCAAAAAAGGTATTATGAAAAGGTGGTATATCTTCAAACATTCGGAAATGTTCCAAATTTAAAGTAAAAATACATAATTAATGGTACTATTTCTGCTTCTCATCTTGCTAAATTCTCTATTGCATTCTTAACAACATTGAACAAGACCAAATTATGTCAATAGCAGCCAAACTATAACTATTACTGTTAGGATTAAAACGCAAAATATCTATGAAATATCATATACTTAAAGAAGGAAAGGAAATACGATGCCATAAGTACATGGGGTAATTCTGTGCTATAAATGAAACAAAATTATTTTACATATTATGCCCTTTGATGACTTGTTTGATCGAAAATATAATTATCTATGTTGTCGTTCATGTGGTGCATCATGTCAATTCTTCCGAACTCATTCCAACTATAATGATGAACAGGAATTAAACATAGAACAAATAATTTTGTACTATTTGTCATAACTCGAAGAGTTTTATATAAGTACCTACATCTGGAAGTATTGTATGAACCATTCGCGTTCGAAAAATTAAATCTGCCATTACTGGGCTTTAATTTTGTTGTCATGCCGTTGATGTTAAAAAAAGATTAAAAAATTAAGCAACGCTTGTTAAGAACATATTTTTGCAGTTGAATTACACAAATAGACACGAAATGAGTATTTTCAATTAGTACATTTTAAATGTATAAGTTTAAACTGCAATATTTCACCGAACACGAGTATTTAGACATACTACTCATTTATGAAGAAGTGCCTCAGAATTCAACAGAAGCAGCTGGGAGCAATTCCTAACAAGGCCACCAAATCTTCCAAGTTTTGTCTGCGAGACCTGATGACTTACGGATACTGGAAATATTATACCCGGCGTTGGGAAGGAGACAGACGCAACGGACAAATATGTAATGGAGAATATACAGGTGACAAACGTATGTACATGCTATTAAACTTTATATTCTTGATTATCTTTTGTTTTCGTTAAATCTTTAAGTAGTAAATTTGATCATTATGCCATGTTAAGAATAGCATTATTAATTAATGATTCGTAACGAGAGCAAAGTCTGAAAATGATGAATTTCTGTTACATTGTTTTGTACGTTAACATGAAATTTTTATGAAACTCACACTCACTGCTTAACACCATACTGTTCTCTTACCCCTCCACCAAGACAAATAACGTTCACACTCTTAACACCAGTTGCCGATGAGGTTAAAATGTACTCAACATGATGAGTCGTGATAAAGAAAAGGAGAAGAGTCATTACAGAATTTTAAGCAGCATTGCCATATCTTTCTCCAAAACTGAGAGATGAAGATATCTTTGGTAGCTGAAAAGTATAATATATTTTAATAAATTTAGAGAGAAAAGGAATATTTAGACATTTCTAATATCATTATTAAGCTCTATTGCCAGTTTTATGTGTCACCACAGCTACATATGATGATTTATTTTTCGGAAAAGATATTTATCAAAATGGCAGCAATTTAAGAATATCCCGTTTTTTGAACAAGCTAATTTGTTGTCTGTATTTCAATTTACAGCAGATTAAGAGTAACATCCTCCTTCTAAAGCTAACAGAGAGCTAATTCACTCTATGCCGAGGACAAGAAGTCCCCAAGAAATAATCATGCTATTCAATTAAATGTTTTTGTCAGTACCCCTTTATCTATGAACTATTTTCAATTGTAGAACATATAATTCTTTCTAAGTATTTCCTTCAATGCAGTTTCAGGTGCATTTCAATTTAAATGCTAACTCTTAAGGAGTCTGGGGAATGTTCAGGGCTTAGCTTATACCGCTTTTTTTTTGCCTTACTAAAAAGATAAGATCATAGCGCCATCTTTGATGACTTACGATAACCGCTGCCAGAGAGGGTGCAGGAAGCTGTCTAATGTAACGTTGTGGAAGTTGTCGGAGCAAGAGCCAATGGACAGGAAGACGGAGTGGTGATGAATTATACATGGGACTGCTCTGGCGTTTCGTCCCCACCTTTTTCTTGATGGTGTTGTAGGGATGGAATGAATATATGCTGTAATAACAATTCTTGACTAATGTTTCTTAGCAGAAGAACATAAGTCCATTCTCCATTCTAGGGATTTAGCAGTGCAGATGAATATGAAAATGGGGTTAGAAATCACAAAAAAATTCTTTCCATATTAAAGAATATTATGAACGATTACTGTATCGTACATTAAGAATTTCCCATATTGAATTAATACTAATTTTACTAACGCAAATTGAAGCGGTTTAGTCCATTCCAACAATTAGAGACTGGTTTAGTAGGCTTGGGCTAAATGCCCCAAGTTGGGCACAAATTTTGAAGTGGTTTGGTAAATCGCTGCGATATTGTTGCTCACGTTTCAACAATAACAATTTATTAGGTGAATTCTGCTATTTTGTTGATTCATGTACAATAGGACTGGGAGAGGAGTTCGATGGTGGAAATAAGCACGCGATGCGTATATATATTGATACTTTATTATGTTCAAAATGTTTCACCTCCTCTGGTGTTTTGCGCGTAATAGACTTAGCTGCATCGAATATAAACTTAGTTGTCGCTTGTGAAACTTACAGATGAGTGCCGCGACGCGTGAAACTGGAAACTGCTTAATTGGTATCTCGGAACTACGCAACTGATAACTGCGTAACTAATAACTGCTTTTCAGTTGAGTATCAACTTCAAAACTGTTAACTGATGTATCAGAACAGTGTACCCTTGTACGAAGTAGAATTTGTTATCTGGTCTGAGCTGATTCTGAGAGCTTTGTGCCTCAGCAACATCGAACTTAAAATGGAGTACTGCAAACTGCGTATATCTTACCGCATGTAGATCTTAAAACTGCTTGGTAAGGAAATGCATCCCCAGGCGAGCAAACGCTTCCTTATAAATTAAATTCAAATTAAGTAATCGATGGCTTACTGACGCCAAAGGGAGTCACAAAGGCACGGGCAAGTTTCGCGTCTATCTTTAAAAATTCAAATACATATTTAACATTGGATGGTTTAAGTTCACCTGCCACACGTGATATGTGCTATTTTTGAAAGTTTAAAACATTTCGTTGGCATTGGCTAGTTTAAAGGCTAACAGTGCAACGGCCGGTCGGGTTCAAAGGCCCCAGCGTATTTGAAAGCCCTTCAGTTTATTAACGCTGCAATAGCAATGCTTTTAAAAAAGGGGCTTCACATGTGACCCTCGGGTTTCTTTCTATTGTGTTGAGTTTTGTGACCTTAACTTTCCAAGCTACCGTAACCGAAAAACACCAGAAATTTCCTCTTTTGGTCGACATACAACTCCCATGTTAGCAATGTGCTTTATTATACATATATATCTACATTACTAATTACAATATATAAAATATTATGATAATCAAGTTTGCAACATACATACACTATATTTATATTTCAGTGCGATGGGCAGTAATAACTATATCAAAATATTTAATGATACAATATTTTTTGCTTAACGTTCATTTTTTTTTTTTTTTTTTTTGTTTCTCTGCTTTACAGATGGTGAACACTGATAATGCATGAGATCAACTGGTGAATGAGCAGCCTCTTATGACCTTCTGGTACATTGATTTCGAAAAAATTGGTTAGAGATGCTAGCTTTTAATGTTGGTTATCCTATCTTGATTCAGTGATATAGACGCTGATGACCTCAGATGTTAAAGAGCGTCCATAAATAAATCAATCACTGACATAGCGCCCGTGCCGTAATTTTACGGTAATGTAAAATAATCTCAACTGAAAGAAGAGGCCTCTGAGCAAAATTATTCATTTTATGCTTTGAATTGAATGGGACGACAATTACCAAAGATATTAAAGAGAATCCTTAAATAAAAATAAATCCCAATTTGCAAATCAGAAAGTCTAACGTACGTTTTCTTACCAAGTCCGTATAAAGTGCACTGGATTTCCAAAGTGTTTTTAAGCAGTTGTGTGTGCGCGTGCGTGTTTATTAATATTTAACTTTAATTCAGACAGCAATAAGTAAAGAAACAGTAGCTTGAATGATTATTTGAAGTTTTGCTACCAATACTGCAATTTACTTTTTTTTTTCAACGTGTATCTAAATCTGAAGATGTCAACCAAAAAGGTAGAAATAGAGAGACAGAAAGAGAGAGAGAGAGAGAGAGAGAGAGAGAGAAATAAGACAAACAAAAAACTGAAGATATTGCGTTAAATATAAGTCTATATATTTATAGGAATATTCATTTAAAAATGGTATAAGAAATAACTTTCCCATTCTGGATTCAGACATGATAACTCCCATTATGAGAGTGGGCAACAATATTGAATTCTTCCTGATTAATAAGCATTTTATTTTTAAAGCATTTTATCAATTTTCATAGTATAGAAGACATGCAAATGTCGTGTAAATATCCATTTAGCAGTAATTATAACTATTGTGAGGTTATTGGCGGAGCTATTCGGGCAATAATGAACAATTTTTATGAAAATATAATTCAACATAAGAGAACCAATGATACTTTAGTTGTCAAATTGCTAAAGGGATACAGAAAAATTAACAATGCTCGTAACAGAAATTCACTAACAATTAATACCAGGTGTTTTTTTGTTTCAACATTTAACAATAACACTGTTTTATTATTTCCAACAAATTGTCACAAGAAAGAATCTTCATGATCTTTTCCTTCATTGTGTTCTGCCTTAGGACAGGCTGTAAACTTAACCATCACCTTAGGATATATGTGGAAGCTTTTCCGCAATGATGATGAAGGTACTGTGGAATGAGTGGCAGGGAAAGAGACCTCTCCATCTCACTTCAAAGGGATTTGACTACAATGAAATGAAATAAGACTAGGAAAGTAAATAGGAAATAAATAAAACAAGAGGAGTTGATCGCTGATTAAACATGAGTATTCAAAAGAAGTATAAAATTATGAAATTTATACGTAATTTGAAAGCGCAACTGTGCTTATAAATTATCAATCTACAATTGAAGGGTGAAACTCAAATAGAAACATCTCGAATTAGCACGCTTAAGATGATTTGAATGAAGAGATTTTATGCAGTCATTATGGGAAATTCTTTTCAGAACATCTTCCATTTCTCACAGATTTTGGTTTCGCTAATAACAATGCTATCATTGGAAAAAATAAATTGCGCATTGAATTATGCAACTATGAAATCGGCCTGGAAGCTAATCCAATCAAGTGCATTGAACTTTGTATGAAAAGGAAAAATCTGATAAATGATCATAAATGCATGATTCAGACAATGAAGGTAGGAGTTTCAATAAAGTTTCTCTGTGCCTCGTTTATGCACATACTATTTTTTAAACTGGCAGCATAATACGAAGTCTCATATATACATATTTACTTACATTTTCATCCATACTTAAATTCGAACAAAAAGTTCTAGTCCTGATTTGCTCAATCTGTATATCGTGAATATATCCATTCCAAAGGGCAGATATATGAAAAATACGTAATAGGTTTCTAGTCGATTGAGACGAAATAATTAAAATTACTTTATAAGAAAATTCACAACTGCCAATCGACACTCTTGATCATGAGTTTTACACCTACATGAAGTATAAAGGTCTTGGACAATTTAAAGCCGATTGGGAATCTTATCTACTACATCTTAACACATGCGAAACTCCCTTTCAAACAGTCACTAGTCCCCATAGTTAAGATTCTAGAGGCTTAGTAGGTGAAAGCCTTGAGTGCTCAATCCACTTAAATTAAAGCTAAAGACGAAACCAAAGATACTCAAACTGAACCATATGACACACACGAATAAGAAAGATTTTACGATAGAATGAAGTAGACTCTTGGATTAAACTTGCACAGAAAGGTCTTGTGGTTGACATTTACCAAAATTACACTCCTGCGAACTCATGGATTCGACAACGTGTAGACATAATTTCGAACGAATGGTGGGAAACTCTGAAAAGTACAGCTAATGTCTCCGCCGTATGATTTCTAGCAGGCAGGTCTTAGAACTAAAACCTCTGTGATATTGCCACAGAGAAACAGAAAAACTTTTACACGTCCTGGGTTCCTGTTATTTTGGAGAAATGCTACGTAACTCCGTCATCAAAGAAATCAGTTAATGATTGCAGAAGAGCTCCAATCTAACTGCGATATGTTCGAAGAAGTTCACTGTCTGGCAACTAACGGAATCTCAAGAAGAATTGATATGATTGTCATCACATCATCAGCGATTGGGTTATATAATAGATCATACCATTACATTTTAAAAAACATAAAGCCCAACTTGAAGTGAATCAAGAAAAAACATATATCTATAACCACGATACCATATTTTAAGGACAAATATAAATTTCAGAACATATTGGTTATTGACCTAATAGTGGGAGACCATGGAACTATTCCTCTGCACTCTTTCATCACCTGTTAAGAATTAATTTACTAAAAGTAACATAAAAGAGACGGTGATAGATGTTCTACGTGGATCTCTATGGTTACCTCTCCGCCACTTGTACATTAATCATGTATCCTTATAGAGAAATTTAAATAAGGTTTCCTTTTCCTATTCACATTCCTTTTATACAAACTTGTTTCTGTATTTCTTTGCTTGCATTCGTCCTCATATTTTTTAAATTTATTTTCTGCTTTTAAATGTATTCATGTGTATTGCTATGTTCTGTCATTGTAGTAACCCGTAACTGCAAAGATCCATTATTGTTTTGTTAATAAGAATATATACAATCAAAGACACATCTGCAGATTGTATTTACCTGCAGAATAAAATGTGTTCTATTTAACAAATTGTGTCATGCCAATGCTGAAAAGCCTTGTTATGTGAGTTACGTAATATTTTATAAAGATTTACTATAACTTTAATATTGATTTTAGGCTACCTGCAACAAATGCACAATGCAGGAATATTGAGTGTTAATAAAAGAACACAATCAAGAAGAACTTGATACTGAAGTATGGGTTATATGCAAAAAGATCCAAGCAGTTTTGCTTACATTTGAATGAAAAGTTAGAGGGTGTTGTAACATTCAGCTTTGACTTACAAGTCCATGTTTTACCAAAGGTACCTACACAATATGATGACAGACTAAGTTATAATATACTAGCTTAATCATTTTTGTTAATCATGTAATGTGGGTGCTGGATAATGCATTCTGAAATTGAAGCATGCAGTATTATGGCAAGCTCAGCCATTTCGTAAAAATAATTTTTTTCTATTTCATATATAATCACTTTTAAGATCAACGGTAGTAGATGGGATGCACGTTGTTAGGGACCTGTGCTGGAAGCTTTGCCAGCCCGTAGGAACATATGCCCGCCGGACATATGTCGATCCTAGGAACTTTGGATGCTCATTGTATATTATACTTGACTCGGGTACATTTATGGTCATCAGCTCTATAAGTAATCAGTGTTTCCTTGTAACTTGTATATTAGTCTATATCCATATCCTTTTAAAGTGTTGTGTAATGGGTGGTATTTCAATGTCTCAATTTTCAAGTATTCCCCAATGAAATAATCTCATATATAATTCGCTAGATAGTGGTGCATCGCCGGATTCGCGCTTTATTTCATAACGCGTTGCCCTGATCAAAGTTCTGGTCATAACTGTTTAATTTCGTGGTAACATTGTCTTTCTTTGCAGCTTAATTAGCTTTTTCTTGCCTCGCTAACACCAATATGAGTATACTTCACATAATGGAAGTTCACATAATGGAATATATGCATCGATCAAGCCCCGCCTGTGGTGCCTCATAGTAAAAACGGGCGTTCAACACTATTAAAAATTCGACCTAGCCAGACTGTCTCAGGTTACCTACATTCAGGAGCAAGTATACTTTCAGGGTCATACAAAACTTTTCAGAGCCAAGTGAATGGTAGGCAATACCAAAACAAAAATAAGCTAAATGGGGATCATTTGTTGAATTAATATATACATATAACTACATATAATGCACAAAATATTAATTACAAAATAGGGAGAATTTGAACTAAACATTGGGTATATAAACATGTTTAATTCCCTGCAAAGTTAAAAACTATAGGATACATACACTCTGTTGCGAAATTAAAAGTTTACATGTACAAAAATTATTTTAAAATATGCTGGTCATTTTGGTAAAAGTTACACAATCACCGTCGTCACTATCTTCGTCGACGTTGCTGCTTTCGGTTCAATCCTTGAAGGGTGTACTGACGCAGGGGCGTAGCATGTGGCATAATCAGCTTAGGTGTTCCCAGACGGATGGAATGGTAATGGGGATGACGAAATCACCGATGGAAGCGGTGGAAGAGCACCCCGCACAGCTGGTCATGTAGTATATGGTAGGCGTCTTGTTGGGAGTACCGAGGTAGACGGTGCAGCGAACGTCCTCCATAGGGAAGTACTTTTGAAGGCAAACATGTGATTTCGACGTCGGCGTTGTTGACGGCGAGTTGGCTTGTGAATGAATGAACTGTGTTTAACCCCCGTTTTTGCTACAGAGATTCCTCAGGCGATGGATACTGATGATAAAAGAGACGAAATGATATACTGGAAAAGGATTTATTTTTAAGGAAGGAATCGTTCCAAGCCTAAGTTTTGGGGTGCCTCTCCGGAATTTGCCATTCATGAGTACTGAGGAAAACCTGGAAGAAACCTCAGTCAGGGAGGACAGTTCTGGCGGGATTCGAACCCCAGACCTCCCGCTGACGAGACCGCGCCTTAACGACCTTGGCCACCCGTGGGGGTGTGTTGGACAGTCACTATTTTATCCTTGCCAAGGAAGCAGATTTCAATGGAGATCAATTTGATGATTGCTGGATACTCCTCACTTATTGTGGCGTAGTTTTGGGTGTTTTTTTGGTGTTTGACAATGAAATTGTTGTTTTTGTCCTTGTGTTTAGCACGTCATGTTTTAATTGGATGTAAATTTTACGATATGCCTCCGGTAGCCGTTTCTGAGAAGTTCCTCTACATTGTACCAGGCAAAGGAGTTGAGTTGACTGACAAGCTCTGAAGAAAAATTGTTGAATTGTGTGGGTAGAAATACTTCCTTCCCGTCCTCAAGTCGGACAAACGTTATGGATCTTTGTAGAGATGGTTTGGACACCTTGCACGATGCACGGCACATTATGACCGAGCGTAGACACGGTGAAAAATTCAGAGTTGTGTGACTCTTCAGTTAGTTGACGTAGAGCGTCTTGGATCATGTTGCCTGCTCCACTAATTTCTTAGTAATGGCGCTAGAGATGCACATTACAAAATAATTTGCAAGCAAGTTTCAGCAAGAATTGGGGTTCAAGGTTATATGGCGACATCAGAGTGGAGGGAGAAAATCTGTTGGAGCCTGCACATTGGGTTAAACCAAGTTCGTGAAGTAGCTAGGAAATGTTTTAATCGGTGCCCTGAAGCCGGAATGTCTGAACCTGCATTCTAGGTGAAAACCAAGATTGTGATGTCATCAGGGTAGAGAGAACTAAAGCATGTGCCTGAATGTCGCGCAGGTGAACGTGTCTGAAGGTGTCTGAACCTGCAGGCTAGGGAAAACAAACCTCCTGAGTTCACCAGGCAAATTGAGACTTGTAGAGTACGTCTGGCGCCATACTGTGTTGGTATTGAAAACCTTCTCAGCCTGCACGCTTGAAAAAACCAAGACGTGACCTCACGCTACTATCTATGCGACTGTAGGACACAAGGAGCATCACATAAATGTGGTGATAGAAATTGAAGGTAAATATATACAATTGCGAAGTTCTGAATACTATTTCAATAACATGTTAATTAATAAAATATACCTGTTTGCGAACAAAATAAGGAATCATATATAGTGTTCAACTTTGCAAAAAGAAGCTATGTTGTGCAAAAAGGATGTCATTTGTTAAAAATAATATTTTCACTCCTAGTTTTCATATTATAAACAAAAACGAATGTTAGAAACAAAAAATATTGACAATATTGAACTTTGCAAAAAATAAGTAATGTTTTGCAAAAATACTTTATAAACAGAATGTACCTGTTGAAAGTGCCTATTTGCGAATCGTAGACAAACAAAAATATTACGTTTAAAAAAGTAAAAGCAACTAAAAATTGAAAATAGAAAATTCTTCGTAATAAATGCATAGCCTTTCACTCAGCTATATTTGAAAGCAATTTCTTCTAAATTGCACAATTTTTCGAAATTGTGTTGGTTAAGTGTCATAATGCGTTCTTTCTTTTTAATCTAATGGGCTGTAGAGTGGTCGCTAATGACAAATTGTTCATGACTATATCAGGAGTCCGGCTTTTTCCAGAACTACATTCCACTCACATACATTTGAAAGGAACGTATTTTAAAGTGGTTTAAATTTTACCAGTTAAGCGTCCTAAGGAATTTTCGTAAGCAAAAATAATGTTTAAATGCAAATTAACAAATATTTACATAATTTTTCAGTTTGTTTGTAGCATATCTCCTATTGTTATCAATACATAATATTATTTCAAAGATATTTATTGTAAATTACACAAGTAAAAATTAGATATATACTTGCTCATTTCTTCGCAATATTGTTTACTTGCAACAGATTTTTACCTTCATAATGACCTCCACCCATGATCTCCCAACCTTTTTAGTTCATAGTTTCCTCACTAAGAGTTCTGCACACCGTCCATCATATTCATTTATTTATACAATTATATGTATATATTCATCAATGAAATAACGGTCACTGCTTAGGCTTTGTTTGGGAGTTTAGCTAGTGGTGATAAATGCCATATTACTCCTGAAAGTATAATTGTCCTGAATGTATGTTGCCCCTGAAAGTATGCTCGCCCATGAATGAATACTGACTTTAAATGAACACTTTTCCCTGTAAGTATACTTTCTCATGAATGCATACTTGCGCCAGAAAATATAATTTTCCTTGAAAGAATACTTGCCCATGAAAATAAGTTTGCCCCAGGAAGTATATTTGCTAATAATATACTTATCCATTAATGGATATAATGATTAATTTTACTTTATGTCATTCGATTAAGTAAATATGTATTCAACCAATAAAATACTGGGTATTTTTATCCAATATTAGTCCTGAGACGCTACCATACACGGTGTAGTTGCATCTTTTTGCACAACAGAATTTACTTTTTGCAAAGTTGAGTGCTGTAAATAAATTTTTGATTCTAATACTTTTTGTTCATAAAAAGTTAAACGCGGAATAAAACTATTGTAAACTTCCAAGTAGCATTTTTTGCAAAGTCAAACTTTGGAAATAATGGTTTTTGTTTCTAATATTAATTTGTGCTTATAAACGTCAATCGCGGCGAAAGTATATTTTGTTTGCAACGTAGAATTTTTTCCAAACCATAATTTCTGTATTGCAAAGTTAAGCATTTTACACCACTATTTTTCTTTTTTCACAAACAGGATTTTATTTATTAACATGTTATTGGAAAAATATTCACAATTTCGCATTCATGTATATTAACCTTCTATTTCTACCACCACACAGTTATGGAATGTAACTCATTTCTTCCATTCGCATAGATAGTTACGTGAAGTCACGTGGTTTGGTGTCGGTCCTGGTCGTGTAATGGTTACCATACTTGCCTCCTACACCCAAGAACGCGGGTTCGAACCCAGCCACGACCGATGGATTTTTTCGGCCATAAAAATCCTAAGTATGGCTTCCTTCGGAAGAGAAGTAAAGCCGTGGGTCCCGTGTCGTACATTTACGGCACAAAAAAGAACCTCAAGCCTGAAAGAGAGGTCTCTGAGCAAAATTTGTCGGCCGTTTCACGCCCCGGGTTGTATGGGACGCTGATGACCTGAGATGTTAAAGAGCGTTCATAAATAAATCAATAAAAAAAAGTGGTTGGTTTTGCCTATCGTGCAGTTTCAGACATATTTTCACCGGGACGACACCACCGTGACTCCAGATATACTCTTAAAGCCTCAACCTGCCGGGTGACATAAGGAGCTTGGTTTTCTCTAGCGTGCAGAGTCAATAAGAAGTGCAAGCACAAATCATATTTCAAGTGAGCGTGAAATGCGGCTCAAGGAAAACCAGACTGTGACAAGCACTTATCAGGGCAGGATAAAAATTAAATTACAAATAGTCCTTACCGACAGCTCTAAAGTCAATAAGAGTTTAACTAACACAATTTAAATGACTTCAAAAGGAATTCCTTTTAAATATATGGGAGTGAAAATCGGTTCGGGGAAATCAAACACGAAAAGTCTTTACTATTTCCAAGAATTTTCGGTTCATAAAAATAAAAATTTTTTGCAAAGCATAACTTCTTTTTGCGGAATTAAACACTGTAAATCTCTTTTTTTCTAATACTAATTTTTGATTATAAAAGCTCAATCTCGAAGTGAAAATATTTTAGCAACACAAAAAAAATTGCACAACATAACTTTGTTTTGCAAAGTTAAACATTGTAGTTACTTTTGTTTCCCTTGGTAACAAGACGCCACATCACAGCGACAGGGCGGCGTATCACAGCTACAGGATGACGAGGCGCATTCTAAAGCCGTAAACCTGCCGGCACTTCTATCATATATGTTCTCTTTGAATCACAATGAGATCAAGTTCGTGTGCGCAGGGTTTTCGCCAACGCAACTGTACAAGATTGTGGTGACCTTTAGTAAATGTGGTCGACGCGACGACGTAGCCCTGTTTTCGGCAGTGGGACAAGAGCTTCTTGAGACAAAACCTCTCATAAAGACCTTGGATCGTCATCTAAAAGAGTACCAGCTAAGCTATCGGCTTCCTATAAATTTATGTGTTTATTTGGTTCCCCAAAAGTTATCATTAAAATGGATAATCAGTGCATATCTCTGAACATGGAGGAATACAGGACACCATACAGCTTGTAGCGAACGGTCACCGACTATCACAAAAAAAAATAAAGAGACAGAATTGCAAAATCAAAAATGATGAATCGCAGAGTACTTTCTTCACAACACCGTTTCCCAAGAGCCGTTGGAAAAAAAAACAATTACACTCAATACACCAGGTACATTCGTTGTGCCGCCTTTAGAGTATTCCTGGAGATGGATCTGATTCTAAAGTCTCAATTTTTTCAAAAAGATGTAGCAATTCTTTTAAGTGACGTCAAATGCTTGGTTTTCCCTAGAGTGTAGGTTCAGATAGGCTCTTACAACGCTCCATCACCATGGCATCAGACATACTCTACAAGTTTCAACTTGCCTGGTGAAGTCATGACCTTGAAACTTACCCTGATTGCTGAAACTGTGGTATAAACGTTCGCTGCACCATCTGACTCGGTACCGCCAAAAAGATGTCTGCTCTAGACAACAAGATCATGCCGACAATGTGCTTCTCCAGCGCTTGCATCGGCGATTACGTCATCCCCATCAATATTCCATCCGTGCAGGAACACCTCAACAACTATTGTCACATACTACTCACCTGCGTCAGTTAACCCTTATAGGATCGAACCGGAAGCAGCAAATATTAGGAAGATAGTGACGATGGTGTTTGTGTATATCAACATGACTTATAAAAATATTTTAAAATAATTTTTGTTGGTGAAAACTTTTAATTGCGCAACACAATGTATGGTTTTATAGTTTTTACCATTGCTGTGAATAAAACGTTTATATATACCTAACCTTTAGTTTAAATTCCTGTCAATTTTGTAATACGCTTGCAGTATTCAAACAGCCCGACGTGTAGCTGGAGAAAATGTTGAATTGCAAGCTCACACGGCACCCTCTCCAGTAAACTCTCTCCAAAGTACTAGTTTGTCGGAGCAACTTGACGCCTTAACTGCCAATATTGACACTTTGATAAAGCAAATGCTACAACTACAGAAAGGGTATGGCAATCCTCGGGTTCATTTCGTAGCTACATGACGGGAACATATTTCTAAAGAAGTTTTGGGCATGTCCGCGTATACCTTAGAAAGCATGTTGTTGGAAACTTCCAAGAAGTGAATGTACATCAATGGGACGTCCATTATGCTTCCACTGTAATAAAGTAGGGCATGTAGCATTAAATTGTAGACGTACGCAGAGTAACCCAAACGCGTAAGCGAGTCACTTACGTAGGATTCTTAGCTCAACATTTCGAATCTGTCCTACATAGGCTGTTAGTGCTCGTTAGTGTAGTGATTCAGAGCTATGTTTAAACTCCTCATAGCCCCAAAGTTTCTTTATATGCACAGAAGGTACTTGATGTTACATTTTACACTGTGTTAGCTTTAAGCTAGGAAATAACCACTTTCAGAGTAACTTTTAGTTATCCAGATTTTTTTATTACTTACTAGTTGGAATTAATAAATTAATTATCTATCAAAATTGTTTTACAAGCATCAAAACCTGTTCTATTTGAAATATTTTTAATGAAAAGTTTGGTTATCTCATATCTCAAATTACGCTAGAACCGGATGGGGATGAGGTACATATAATTGAAAAAGCAGTATGTGCACAGGACGTAAGACTTCCACCTTTCAAGTTAATATAAATATTACTTTGCCACTCCCAGAATCGTTTTTTTCTGGAGCCTTCAGTAGCAATAATGGAAAATAAACAAATGTATATACCGTCAGTGTTATATGTTGACTGATTAACCTTAAATCACCATCCTCGTTTATTATAAGACATCTGTACTTCAAATACTGTTTTCTAAGACAGCATTAGCTCATGTTCATGAAGTTGGTTTAATGCAAGCTACAACCTGAAATAAACAACATACTTATGCTGTTAATATTAAAAAAGCTAATTTTCATCTCAATTCTCTATTTGCCAGATAGCCAACGCTGTTAATTGACATCTCTCCTGGAACAATATAGACCTGTTTTGGCCACATTACAAAAATTAGGTGCAACAGGCTTAGATGAATTCAAGGTTAATCTTCTTGGCCCTCAGCATGTTAAACAATGACCTCATCGTGTCTCGCAGAAATAGCAAGACATTATCAATGCTCAGGTGAAAGCAATGAAAGATGCCCAAATAATTAGAAATTCTACTAGTTCATTTGCCTCTTCAATAGTTCTTGTCCGAAAAAAGATGGGGAATTTCGATTGGGGGTACACTACCGTAAAATAAATGCGATTACAGAAATGTAACCATTTTCACTTCTCTTATTGGTGAACTGTTAAGCTATTTAGGCAATTCCAAGGGGTATTGTACCTAGGATTTGCTTAGTGCTTGCTTTCAGGAACTTGTTTCAGAGGACTGTAGACGATATAGGCCTTCGTTACTCCTGATGGTTATTTCCAGTTTAATCAGCAATTTTTGGTTTAGCTAACGACCCTCATTATATTTCATTTAAACCTGACAATTTACTGATTGCCCTGAAACACTGGTGTACTTAGATGGCATTATTGTTATTGTATATAAATTCAATGTGCTACTGTTTAATTTTGAATCAGTATTTCATAGATTAGAAGAGCATAATTTTAAGTTTAGGACTGAGAAATATTTATTTCCATGTCTCAAATTAAATCCTTAGGATATGAATTCTCAGGAAAAGGTATAGGACCGGATCAAGGTAAACTACGGGCAATAAAGAAATTGCCAATCCCTAAAATCAGTTTGTGATCTTCCCATAATTCTAGGAATTTGTGTATTATATCGCCGGTTCATTGTAAATTTTGCATCAATTGTCTAACAGCTATCTGTCCTTACAAAGAAAAATTAACAATATATTTGGACTGAAAAGCACTAACAAAATTTAAAACAATTAAAATGCCTTTTATTTCCCTACCTATTATAGTATACTATATTCCGGAATCTTATATCGAAGTCCATGCTGATGTTAGCACTAAAGGAATAGAATGTGCATTGCTGCAGAAAGTTATTGATGAAAAACATCCTATTGGTTATGCTTTTAGAACCTTCAAATTTGTGAACGCAACTATGCAGTGACTGAGCTACAAATTTTGGTCCTTATATTTGGTCTCATTCACTTTCTAGCATATATATATATATATATATATATTCCGTCCACATTGTTAGCAATCATCATGCTCTCTGTTATATTAAAATTTGAAACATGTCACAAGCAAATTTGATGTAGTTTAAAGTTACAGGAATTAGAATACACATTACCCCATGGCAGCGGCTCCAAACATTTTGATGCTGATGCATTATCCAGGTTTCCAGTAGATAACCCGATACCATAGGAATCTGAAGAGATAGAAGAACTTAATACCTGTTTACTATCACCTTTGAAAATAATTACACACCTGAAAACAGATCCTCTCTTACAGCGCATTTTCGCTGCATTACAGCAACCGGATCTCGCCGCTCCCAAGGTTAGCCGACAAGCATTTTCTTACTTCCTCGAATCAGAAGTACTTTATCGCAAAACTGCGGGAGTTAGTGAACAGTTTCACCTACTAGTAATTCCATAGTCAGTAAAATATGGCATTTTATTTAATAATCTTGATGATCCATTATCTGATCATCCGACCTCAAGAAAACATTCTACAGGATTAGTTCTCGCTATTTTTGGATCCGTATGCTCCGAGAGATATAAAATATGTGAAAACGTGTCTCATATGCCAAACCCCCAAGGGTCAAACCAATAGACTTTAGGCAGGCTTACAGCAACCCATTTCTGTTAATGTATGGTGATGGGCAGTGCATATACTAGGGCCTTTCCAAGAACTAAATCTGGCAATAAAGTGATAATTGTGGCCACAGGGTATTTGACAAAATGGGTTAAAACGAAAGTTTTACCAGCAGGTTCTTTATACTGCGTTAATAAAGTCTTACTTGAATAAGAAAACCCCATTCGTTGACACGGATCTCCGGCAAGGTTACGTCACATAATTTCATATCGGTGTCAAACCAGCGGCTATACACCCCAAATGAATGGTCTGACGGAACTTTTTAATAAAACACTGGGCGATATGATTTCAAAATTTGTGGGCAGGCCTCACAATGTTTAGGGCGTCTGTCTAACATGTGTAACTTTTGCCTGTAAAACTGCTAAACAGCAGTAAAGTAATTACTAACCCTTCTTTCTCGTGTATGGTTGACACCGCACCTTAGCCAATAAACTACAAATGAAATACACCTCTGACCATTTGTTTGTTTAGGAAACGCAAGTTAAAATCAAAGCAACACGTTCATATCGAGAGAGAACATCTCGCGCCAAGAATGAAACAAAAAAGTTTGTTTTACTGAAAGCGTAGAAAATAAAAGTTCTCTGTTGGTCAATTAGTACGCTCTCATAAAAAAAGATAAAGCTTCTAAGTTGATGCATGATTTTCATGGTTCGCACGACCTATTCAGGCCATTGACAGTAATTAATTACTCTATTCGACCAGTCACTCCAGGAAGAACAAAAGAAACCGTTGCCATGTTCACATAATGTACCCATATTATGACCCATATAGGCGTGACTGAAATGAAACCTACACAGATGATACCCTTATTTACTGATCAAACGGTTATTCACTGTTTATACACTGATCAACTATTTTTGTATCTTGCGATCCCTATGTTATTACGTCATGTTTTGTACGCAAATATTCAGGATTGCTACTGGAACCGGGCACAGCTGTGCTAATCTTTGTAACAATATGCAGTCATTTGTTGGCTTTCTTTCTTGATAACTCCGTTACCCAGTCAAGCGAATTGTTGAATATATGAACAATACTTTCCTCGCTATTAACGATTTTTATTCAACTTATTATCTACGAATCACAACACAATGTAGAATGTTGCTTTTGTAAATTAATAAGTAACAGTATTAACTACACGCATGATAATAACTACAGCAGAAAATATTCACAAATTCAACATTTAACATTACCTTGTCAAGAAATGACGTCGTTATTTTTTCTTTAGGCTATAAATTCTTGATGTTCACAGAGAGAATACATCCTATTAAAAACGTTGTGGCCGACTGCTACCGGGTATGAGACGCAGGAGTTATACGGAGTCCTCTTATGAGGTAAACGTGTTCAGCAAGTACATATATTTTCTTAAACGATTCCACACATAAGAATGTTTTATGTGGAATATAGTGCTCATTGCCGATGAATGAACTGCAATTCCCTCAGTCCTGTCCCTTAATATGAAGGGTTTTGGTTATGTTAGTTTTTAGTTTAATATTAGATGCGGAAGCGCTTCTTTAGGTTAATTTCCTTAGATTAATTTATTAGATTTTTGTACATATTGTAGGTTAAATATAGAACTGAGGTTATTTGTGTTTTTAATTAGCTCTACAGACAGGCTTGGTGACCCTGTAACAGTATTTACATTTCAGAACTAAAGCTTTTATTTCTTGGGGTTTGCTTGATGGTACCTAAGACGGCAGTAAACGGGTGCGTTTAAATAAATTGATACACAGTCAGGTAATGAGATTGCAGCTACAAGCAATATCGAAATTTATCGAAAATTTTCACGTTGGTGTTATACACGGAGAAATGGTTGCATTCTGCAAGTAGGTATATTTTGGTACACTTTGACCTCTGGGGTAACCTGGGTGCCTCGTGTTTTTCCCCAGGGGGAAGATAGTGAATGTCCGAATAACGTTCATTGCTACCATATTCATATTTGAATACAAAAATGTAAACTTTATTACTTAGTAAAATGTTGGGTGGTGTTATTTGGTACCAACAATGCAAAATAAGTTTCACTTTGGTTGTTCAGTTTTAGAGCGCTACAAATATGATACCCATTAAGATTTTATTTTCGTCACCTTGAGCTATAAAGCCAATTATTAGCTAATCATGAAACCCTAACAAATGCCTTGGTAAAGAAGTTGTCAAAAGGAACAACATTTGAGTGCACATTGTAATCAGATATCGAGATAACGCTTTGTGTTTATATGGGCATATCCATAATACTCTGTGCTTTATTATGATTTATATTATCATTAAATATCTATTGATGTTTTTTATTTGTGTGCATAAATTCAAATAATATTTTCTATTTTTCTTTTCAATTTTTGTACAGTTAAATAAGCACTAATGTAATCACGATTTATATTTAACATAAAAGTTAATTCTGTTATTGTGTACAAACAAACCCAAATGTTATGAGAAAGGCTACTTAGGATGTGCTTGTCCGGATTTATTTTTGTCAGGTGTGTATTATTTTCCTTTCTTTCATTCCCTCATTTTTAACGCAAGTCATAGTTATTTTCTTATAGCTTTTTTCAGAAGGTCTTTGTCATGAGTGACATATTTAGTGTATCATATTACCGTAATACCGACACCTGAGACTGGGAGCCTATTGTGAGCACACAAACTTATGGTATTCATGCGACATTCTGATTGCATCGCCCCCAATCTTCCTAAAGCATTGAGATGCACGATTGACAGCCTCACACCATTGAACTCAGGAAACTCTTGGGCGATCTTTGTAAGATTGCCTCAAAAACTCATTTGCAGCAGTTCTTCAAGTGGAATTCATGCATGGGGTTGCAATCTGTATACTATGGTGTCACGATTGTTTGGCACCCCAGGATATAGCTTTGTCGTTTTCTTTGACGGTATTACATAGTGCACTATATACTCAGATTTATCTTCCAAGGCATGGCTGCAATAGACCGGATCTAGGATAATTTTAGCTCTGAAAAAATAGCATATAATGGGTGACCTCCCAAAACGCGGGTTCGAACCCGGTCAGGACCGATGGATTTTTTTGGGCGTAAAAATCCTAAGTATGGCTTTCTTCGGAAGGGAAATAAAGCCGTGGGTCCCGTGTCGTAGATTTGCGGCACGAAAAAGAACCTCAAGCCTGAAAGAGAGATCTCTGAGCAAAATTTGTCGGCCGGTTCACGCCCTGAGTTGAATGGGACGCTGATGACCTGAGATGTTAAAGAGCGCCCATAAATAAATCAATCAAAAAGATTGGTGACCTCCTGCTGAGTATGTCACCATGTGCTGCTCAATGTCGTTATCCAGTAAACTGACTTTTATGCCTGCAGGAAACATTAAAATATAATGTACGTTCGAGAAAAAACGAAAAACTTGCTCTTATGGCATTGTTTCATTCATGTTATAGAATTTTGTTACGCTTCCTGTGGTTTGATGGTCAGTCAAGAAGATTGACTCCACACACACTTCAATATGCATTATTACCAACTCTTCCCCATGACTCTGATTTTTAGCAAATTTGTATTTATGTAACTTCTTTCTTTTTCTTACTTTTGCTTACGCACAATGGTGTGTTTTTTGACCTGGGAAAAGTTTTAACGTATGAGGCTCATTTTATCATAATTTTAGATTCAATATTATATTTTTTCACAAGATATTATGAAGATGGCCTAATATGATGCAATGCGATGACAAGCTGGGTTGTCATATGCCAGCTTAATCGTTTCCTATAGTCATGTAATGTGGGATGTAATGGGAATGACGCATTTTTAAGATGAATATAGCTGCGTGCCTTATTAGAGCAAGCAGTGTCATTTCCTAAATGGAAGCTTTCTTATTTCATATGTAAGAACTTTAAGGACAACAGTACTATATGTACGTTCTTGGAGACCTGTGCCGGAGGATTTTAGCTGCGGATATGTTTCTATCCCAGGAATTTTGGTTGCATGATGGTGACTTCATACATATATTGATTTATTTATGAACGCTCTTTAACTTCTCAGGTCATTAGCGTCCCATTCAATTCAGGGCGTAAAACGGCCGACAAATTTTGCTAAGAGGCTTTTCTTTCAGGCTTGAGGTTCTTTTTCGTGCCGTAAATATATGACACGAGACCCACGGCTTTACTTCCCTTCCGAAGAAAGCCATACTTAGGATTTTTACGCCCGAAAAAATCCATCGGTCCTGGCCGGGTTCGAACCCGCGATCTGGAGTTTAGGAGGCAAGTATGGTAACCACTACACCAACAGGACCGACTTCATATATTATACTTAACCCATATTCACCTATAGTTATCACCTATATAATTAATCAGAACTTATTTGTAACTTGTGTATTAATCTGTACCCATATACTTTATATCAAACTATTATTTAATGGATTGTATTGAATATCTCAATGTCTGAAACTTTACATACGTTCCCCGATGTAATAGCATAAAAAGGTCACATCTACGTCGCTACATTATCACCATGTGACACAAAAGATCCATGCACGTGGATTGATAACCAAGCTCATCGTGGTCTAAGTGAAATCGGATCTGTACATTTACAGTTTTTGAAAAAGTATTAATCTAAAAATTGCTAGCAAATAAGACTTATTTTGTGATGGTTAAGTTGGGCATTCTTTTATGTTTTTTTGCTTAATTTTTTTTTTTTTTTTGCTTAATTTTCTCAATAGACACTGAAAAGTGTAACATTGTTATTCATTTGGCGAGTAGAAAAGGCTCTGAAGAAACGCTCAAAAATCCTGACATCTGACAAATAGATATAATTTTTTTTCACGATTTGGAGAGCGGGTAGGACTGCCATATATTAAACGTCGAGTCTTTCAAAGGATTTAAGTAAGTTTATGAAAGTTCACAAATGAAAAGGATGGCTAAAGAAAATTTTTTTAGTATAGGTTAAGCCCAATGTTAGTGTGTAATTTCATAAATATTACAGAATTAATGATGATAAGCTTGCATTTTTGAAAAGGGGAAAGTATAAAGAGTTAAATGCAAGAACCTCTATTTTGTTTGCGTTGTTTTTTTTTTGGGGGGGGGAGAGATCTGGGAGGAAGTTGAAGCATTCACCCTATTCATGCATCCAAAACATAATTTACCACTGCAGGAAGAAGTTTCCAGTGAAGATGAATAATGTTTGTGTCAAGAGGACGACTTGGACTGAAGCTATAGACATATATTTACATATGAATGTATGGAGATATTTTATTTACTGAAATGAAATAATTGTAAACGTAGAAAATAAAAAGTAAACTGTTCATGTATTTCCACAATGTGTTACCTCAGTTTCTAATAAATATACTTCTATAAACATTCAATTCAAAATTAAATAAATCCCCTGTTTCATTGAAATGAAGTTCATTAATATTAAACAAACTGCAGTAAAGAAAAAATGACTCTAGAATACCTATGTTCAAATGTTTTTTAATCCTTTTCATTTATTTTAAAGACTTGCATGGTTTACTATTATTTACAGCACATGATTCACGTGATTAATTTATACTCAAGATTGTGCTTCTCAAGTATTTACTCTTTGGAATGCGTTCCAGTTAGATTAATAAATTCATAGACATGTACATGTAGTGAACATCCAACAAATTGCTGACACAGTCTTGACTTTATATTAGAAATAAAATTATAAGTTGATTAATTATAAAAAGCAAATTTACAATAACAATAGTTATTTCGTAGTGGTTTACGTCTGTCCCTCAAGCAGGTAAGCGACATTTCGCCCGTTCTAATTAAGCGTTGACGATATGTTTTCTCTACTAGCCTCTCACACTACAAGCCTTCCATTGAAGTTTTTTTTTTTTTTTTTGAGTAGTGTTTAACGCCCGTTTTTACTACTGAGGCACCACAGGCGGTGGACACTGATGATACATGAGATGAAATGATAAATTGGGAAAGGATTTTTTTTTTTTAAGGAAGGAAGCGTTCCAGGCCTAAGTTTAGGTACCTCCCCGGCATTTCCCATTCCATTGAAGTGACTACTCTTGCCATGAAGGTGCCCTTGTAGGTAGTGGAGCAAGAGTGCAGGTGATAAACATTATCTGATAAAAGCAGCTTCACAAGAGTATTACAATATGGATCAACGCTCCATGTTGAACGAAAGTGGTGAATCGCCGCTATAAATAAAGTGAGAATTGTCACTCAACTACTGTGCCGATTATGTTTCGTGCCTGGTGCTGTACACTCTAAGTGATCAATTGCTTTCCGAATCTGGTGGCTTACCTAAGCCTTTGATTGAAGTCATCAGGGTGTTTGTTCGCGCCATGCTATTTCTCGGCTTCAGTAGTGTGATGAATTCCTTTAAGGAAAGTCCAGGCATCATCAAACTATCCTTCTCAGATGTGCTTTCGGATCAGATAAGAGCTGTGTGATTAATTATCAAACTAAGATAGCATTCTTAACACGATCTGGTTGTAAAACCAAGGAAACGCCGTTAAACTTTCCTACTTTTCTATGTATTTTTCCAAGTCAGCAAAGTCATATACATCTGGGGAGTGCGTGGAATGTCTCAGAAAACCTATAAGAGTATTTTTATATAATAAATATTCAGGATGATTAAAAAGTAAAGTAGGACAACCCCGTTAGTACTGATTGAACGGAAAAAGAAAAGAAGTAAAAATTGTTGGAAATGCGTAGTTTTAAATCAGTTGTCTTAACCGTGTTTGGATGTGCGACCAACAGGACGGTAATCAATTTGAGCACTTCCTAAGTTAGTGTGCTAGTAGAGTAATCACAGTCGTGGCAGCTCAAGTGATTAAATATTAAGTTTACTATTGGGACTGTCTGAGTGTCAAGTTTTTGTTAAGTTTATTTTCAAGCAGACTGTCAATGATACCATTTAATCGTCTTCGATAATTGTTATAATTGACTTAAATGATGTAACTTACAATGCAGGGTTCAAGCAATAAGTTAAAACGATGTGTTTCCAACAATTTTTCCTCACTACCTACACTAAAAACAGAGTTGTCCTATGGCGCGCGACTTTTGAATCACTCCATATGCCCCCGGAGTCCAAATCTTACATCACAAGACAACAAAGATACTCATGTCACTTGCATATTCACTGAAATTCTACAGCGCTCATCGCGTAATTACGTCGTAATTACCGCGCTATAGCATAACTTGGCATGTAATTGTTTTTATACTTTAAAAAGTATCTGTAATTTAAATGTAATAAACGTTTGTTTAATTGTAGAGCAGGTTATATTTAAATGATCTAAAGCTTACTTTAAATTATTCATAGGGACTGCTCAAATTCTCAACATTAAATGTGGATCATAGCTGAAGTGAGTGGCGAGTTATTCAATAATATCTGGTATATCACAATTAATATCAAATGCAGAAAAAATTCCAGCTATTAATTCCCCTTCTATATTTACTGAGTTCTCGTACACCACAGTCTCGAAATGTCCCAAAATAAAAAACCCATAGCAGTGAGGTGTAGACGTAAGATTCCTGTACCAATCCAGTGATTAGCGTGCATTGCATTTAGAAAATTGCTTACTACGCGAACACAAAGCGCAGCTTATTCCTTAACATGTGCATTGTGTTTGAGGGTGAATATTCACAGAATTGATCAACATCTTCAGATGGCATTGTTCTTGTTCTGTGGTTCTGAACGATGTTCATTTTACCGAAAGTGCTTGATTCTTACATTCGTTTATGTACTGAGGTAAAGGTGCTGTGATGAGGCAAATGTCCCATTCGATATAAATCAGTATAATTTTCGTTTATTATTTTCATATTTTCTCAATTATAGCGCATATCTGTCGACTCTATCCACATAAAGCGATGTATGTTTCATCAACCTGCATTTGACAATGATACACATAAATTGAAGTCATATTAAGTATGCAGGTACTATAGATCATTAAATTTGTTTACTACAAGAGGGCAAAGTTGTCTTTTAGGCGGAGTTTAGTCTAATCTGACTAAATTTAATAACTTTAATGAAATATAGTATAATAAACAAGACACCAGCAGGCATATATTCCCTACATACAAATACTAGTATAGATTCCCTGAGTTATTCCTCAAAAGTATTCGATGTTATGCTGACCCACCGGGTATAATAACTTCGCTCATTTTCTCTCTTTCTCTCTCGTTCGCGTGTGGTTCTATTTATACTGGGTCTGGGATTAGCTCACTACTTAGGGGAGCATATTCCACAGATTGTTTGAGTGATGTAGAATTACAAGCTCTTGTGGCACCTATATATGGCATTTCATTTTTTAACTTTCCAGTTACTTGCCTCGTAATCAATACATTTTTAAGAAAACAATTTATGATAAATGTTTCTTCATTTGAGGCGGGAAAAACCATTATGTAAATTACTTTTGTTTAATGAAAGGGCATTGTCATTGCAAGGTCCACTAATTTATTAAAAAAAATCAGATTCTGATTTTACGCAAAAAGACTAACGACTTTTGTCTGAAACATTTTTTTATAAAATATTTAAAAGGTTGTAAAACATTATTACACGCTAATACTTTAAAAGATTAACATAAATTTCATTTGTTTACATTTAAAAACGCAAAAGCATCTTAAATACATAAGTTTAAGTTTCTTTTTCTTTCCTTTCTCAAACATATCAGAAAGTTAATAGCTTAACAACTATGTATGATCAGGTCAGAAATTTGTGTTTATTGAAATACTCTTGCTTGGGGATTTACAGATGCTTGTTATGGTGCACACGATAACAGGCAGAATTGAAATTATTTTTATTAATGGGTCCACGAATCAATGTGCAAGACAAGACAGCCCGCAAATTCAACGAAAGAACTCCCGACAGAAGTTTAAGTCATATTCAGATACGTGACTTAGTTGAGAAGTTTAGACCAACAGGATATATTGGTAATAAAAAATAAAGGCACCGCTCGATGAAATCACTACTATTGTATTCCTAGGACATGGTTCTGCTAATCCAACAACCTCACATCGTAAGGAATCTTCTTACTTGGGATTTTCAATGATTTCAATATAAAAAAAGTCCTCAAAAGTTCAGAAGTTTCATCCTATAAACTTAAACACATAAAAATTTTGAAATTGATTTTGATTGAAGAGTCGAATTTTGCGAAATAATATCGGAGTGACTATGAGAATCACCTTAATAACTAGGATATATTTTCTTTTCTGAGGAGTGCACATTTTACCTTAACTGTTCTGTAATGTAGATACTGCAGCGATAATAAACAACGAATTTTGAGAGAATACCATAGAGGAAAATAAATGTCTGGGTAGGAATTCTAGGTGTATAATCATTGGTTCATTAATTTTTTGAGGAAAGGTTCACTGGTGATATGTACCTAGAATGTTATAATTCTCTTAATAGAGAAGAAATTGAAAATCAATATGAAAATAGTAGAGTTGCTTTAAATGAAAATTTGATTATTTTCCAGCATAATCAAAGACCACCATATTATATATAGAATGTTGGAAAGGGGTGTAATAATACATTTCCGAATAGATAGATTGGTAGAAGGGGGAATACCGAATGGCCTGCAAGATACCGTGATGTAAGCCCCTTCCAATCATGCATGTTTAAAACATAACGTGGTATAATTGAAGAACTCCGACAAACCGTGATTTGCAGAAATGTTCATAATTTCGTGTTTCAGAATGTTAGACGAGCTTTGAAATAGAGTCTTTATTTTTGTATAGAATGAAATGGAGAACATTCTGAGCACTGTTTAATGATGAAGAGCTATTTTTTTTTTTTTTTTTTTTTAAGTTTCATTTTATGCATTACAATGATGATTTAATACACTTAAACGGTTGGTTTAATAAATAATATTTTAAACAAAGTTTGTTTGTCTATTGCGTAATACAATAACCTGATAAAAATTGTGGCTCCCTATAAAAAAATTGATGTGACCTTAAAAAAACTGGAAAACTTCTCTCAATAAAATGTACATGCGTTTACTTTAAAACGTGCGGCTTTCAAGATAATGTTTTTAAAAACCTCCTGTATATCCATAAAGCAACTAAATACTGTCATACCAATTTATTAATAGGTAAGCACAACTGGTGATTAAGCTGATCTTATGAAGGTCACTATCTTGCGAATATCAGGCTGCACTGACCTCACTAAGAATCCCCCTCAACTTCCCACTAGAAGCTGCAGAGGCAAGCTCGAGAATCTTGTGGGGATAAGTCAAGAATGCTAATTCTCTACACTTCCTTTTCTTTCAAAAAGCTATAAAAAGAATAACTAAGCTATAAAGAAAGCGCAATAGGGTGAGGCACTCGGCACGAGGGTGGATTTGTTTCCATTCTCTTTCTCTTCCCTATATGTTCCCCTTCTTCCTTAAAACACACACATACATGCGCGCGCACAAGCACACGCACACGCACACAGAACTTTTTATTTTTTGTTTGAACATTCTCTGACTGATAGAAGGGAAGAAAAACAGCACTTAGATGTATTTGAATTCCAAGTCCTCCCTCTTATGTATCGGTTGTGATAAAACAAATCTCATGAATTGCTGCCCTTCAGGGTGTGCTGAAGTGAAGGGGATGTTTGCAAGGCTCGCGTTGTGTGTTCCCCAGATTTGTAGATTCAATGAGACAGACCGCGAGGCTTTTCGTTGATTGTATACCAAGAAAGGTAAGCTCTAAAACGTCACGTAGTATTTCAAAGACTACATGAAAAGAACACCTACAGCGTGCACGAAGTGAAGCTTCTTGTTTCTGGGGATCGGTTAACTTCAATACTTTGCTATGGAACTTTATTCGTTTCATTTCCTTGAGAAAATTAAAGTATGTAATATGGGGATAATGGAAAAAATTAATCTTAACTGAAGTACACGCAGCAATGCAAAATACATTTTTAGGACTAACATATTCACAATTAGTGTAAGTTACTTATGGATACATTACACAAATAAAAATATTAAAATACATGAAAGTAAAAATTTACCATCTAACTGGGACTTGTAACCTACAGCGAAATAAAATAAGAAGCAAATACAAGAGTGAAATTGTACACCTTAAGACAAAAATAAAACGTCCGACTCTTGAAATTTGAATTTCTAAGCGCCCTTTGGCTCAGCGCCTTGTTCATATACAAAAGCATTAACTTTTATATTCAGTAAGCTAGAATTGCGTCATATAAAGTTATTTCAGCAGTATCGCATGGACCAACAGTACAAGAGGTTAAACGCTCAGCTAATCAGCCGTAGTGTGATAGATACGATTTTATGGTACTAGTGCGGTATGCGGGCACGGCATATATTGGAAACTTAGTGAATCTTGATTCAGAACAAGACTCAAATAATTAGTTTGATAACAATATTTCCTTTTGAAATCCTGATTCTCAGCTATCTATTTAATTTTCGTCCCCATATATCTCACCACCATTGGTGGTCGAGATCGTTAAGGCGCGGACTCGTGAGCAGCAGGTCTGGGGTTCGAATTCCACCAGAACCGTCCTCCCTGATTGAGGTTTCTTCCACGTTTTCCCTAGTCTTATAGATGGAAAATGCCGGAAAGGTACCCTAAATTTAGACCTGGAACGCTTCCTTCGTTTAAAAAAAAAATCCTTACCCAATATGTCATTTCATCTCATGCATCATCAGTGTCCACTGCCTGTGGTGCCTCAGTAGTAAAAACGGGCGTTAAACACCATTAAAAAACTGCAAAACCTCGTGAAAGAACTCTTTTGTCCACCAGCAAAGCCACCATAGCTTTCCAAACAAAAAAGCCGTTCTCCTTTCTTGCCCACTAATTTCAAATGCTACACATGAAGTAAATCTGTGCCGGCTCCAATGAAACATATTCGGCGCAGAGTTTAAAGGGCAAGTAAGAGCATGTGCACGCACTTAAAAAGTCACGAGAGCACCTTTAAATGCCCGCTGTGTCAAAAAATTGAAGTGGATTATGAAACTATAAAGATTGGAATAATTTTCGAGCCAATTTTCGCTGGTTTTTCAAAACCAATTTTTTTTATATTTTTCGAGATTTTTGGAAAATTTCAGTGGTGCATTAACTTAAACCGAATGGTCCGTGAAGTAGATGATGTTATGAATATTGAGAATGACGGAGAATATTCATATAATTTTTTTAAAATCGAATCTTGGTTCCACCTATGTTAATTCACAAAATAACCGATACTGTAGTTCAGAAAACCTAACCTGCTTCAAGAGGAACCCCTGCATGTTCGAAAATACGAATAGTGCGCCATTAACGGCGAGAGAATAAAACCCCTACTTTTTTAAAAGAAACAATTAACAGTGATAGGTATGTGAAGAATATTTTACAACACTTTTTCCGTGAATTAACTGTGAAGGAACGTAGGTTCATGAATTTCCAACAGGACTCTGCAATGGCACATATAGTCCATGTCTCCTTGCATGCAATTCATGAAAATATATGTAACGACAGAGTCACCAATAACAACAGTGAAACCCTCTGTCTCCCGATCTAATGCCCTGCGATTTTTATCTATGTGGCATTAAAGGAAGAAGTGTACAAGACAAATCCACACACTTATTGGATAAACTGAAAAATAACATTTGTTAAGAAATGTCCTACATTCCTCAGAGGTAGCTTCAGAAGGTGATAGTTCGTTTCATAAGTCGTTGCCAGAAATGTATGAAAAATGACGGGAGGCAGTTCCAGCATCTTGCTTGAAAATGGAGAGTAAATGCACTTTTAAGTGTTTAAGAGCTAGTAATAACTAACGCAACAATCATATCTGTGGACATTCTCATTCCCGTTCACCGCGGTACCAGCTTGAACCCAACGACAGGCCGTTACGCCTGAAGCAGTTTTGCAAAGGAAAACTATCCATTAGTAAAAGCTGTTTGGGGGAATATTTTACCATGGTATTTTTTATATTTAAAGGGTGATTGTCTTTTAACTTTAAACGCCAACAAAGTCTGGTTACATTTATCCCAGCATTTCATTAATCTTTACCAAGAAAGCTGCTAGCTTTCACAGGTAAGGGCAAAAGGCTATAGTGAATCATTTGACCTAGGGAAAGAAGGTTTAGATATCACTATCGCCATAGTTATATGCTGTGGTTTTTATTGTTTTTTAAACAATTTCTTGCTATTAAGTTTCAATTACTCCCCCCCCAAAAAATGTGTTGTCTATTTTTAACCCTCACTTTCATTGAGGTTGTCTACATCCGTTCCTTTGAGCTGGTAAAAGACGTCCATGTGCAATCTTTAAAAGAGTGGTTTATTGTTCACATTAGTTATTTTGTTTCTGTAGAATATAAAATTCTTAAGTATGTTTGCCTACTCTCACCTTCAGATACCAGGAACCAAATACTTTAATTTATTATTTTCTAAGAACAGTGCCTTTCAATTTCCTTGGTCCAGAGATTCTTGCTGTGTTTCTCCAAAATTCCATTATAATTGCTGATAAGATTTATAGTTCCAGTTGTAATGTCTATGTAAAATATAGTACTACGCTCCATAAAAACGATCTATAAACTGTATTTTACGTATGTTGTGTGTTTATTTCATGATTTGCTAATGGGTGTAGACATTTACATAGAGCATGTATGAGTTATAAGTAACTTTGGTATGGATAATGTATCTTAAAGTAACACAATATTTCCGTATGAACATATATATTATTTTCCATACTTTTCGCGTTACAGGCCCAATGTTGATTTTAAGTATACCCTGTTTTTGTACGGAATAAGATGATTCGAACTTAGTGATTTTGCTTAGTTCATTTCACTGATTATGTTGGTTACCACCAGCTCCGTGGGATATTTGGGATCTTTACATGTTTCAGACAATTAATGATGCAGAGGGTGCATTCCGGAACAAGGTGAACATTGAAAGCGCTATTTGTAGAATTATGAATCACTGTTGATACATAGGCAGGAGTTCCAAAATAACCTTGAACACTTTAAGGTGGTACTTGAATTTACTTTCGGTCATAAAACAATTATGCCACTTTTCAATTTATTGCCTTGTAAAATAATATATATATATATATATATATATATATATATGTGTGTGTGTGTGTGTGTGTGCGTGTGTGTATGTGTTTGATTATATGCTATATATATATATATATAAATATATATATATATATATATATAAAGAATATGCTATAATTTATAACACGATAGGAAAAATAAGTTTTTATTTTAAAATTAAAGTGCTCAAGCAACTTGGAAGTTTCGATTTCGAAATCATTTTCTGTCACAAACACCACATAGACAATCAAAAGAGATAGGTTCGCATCTGCTTATTCCGGGGCAAAAGGGAATTCTTTCAGTGGTGATCAATTTAATATTATTTGTGTACAAGGTACATCCTAATAATTACTTCTCTAAAGGAGCACTCTGATAAGAGTCTAATTGTTCGGGGCATTCTTTAGTTGTGGAAAACTTTACTTATCCTCCTTACATCGTACCTTTCTATCTCCAGTCTTTAAATACAATCTGCACATAGGGCTGACAGCTACACACAAACGCGCGACATCCTCTGCACACCCAAACCTGTTTCTGAAGCATTCAAATTCTAAGTCACGCACCTCCATTAACTCTGGTGCGTGGTCTTCCAATTTCACTTTCTTTCTGGTACTTTCTGTGCTGCGGAGCTTTGTTATTGAACGCTGTGCGCTTGTAATTACCAGTATTTTAAAAAAAAATAGCTCTTCACGATGAAACGAGCAGACAGATTATCACAATCGAAACGTTTTTAATGAATATAAATAATATAATTTTCTCTCAATTCTTAACAATAACAAAATGCGTAATGCTCAACTGCAAAATTACAAAATCAGTAAAGTTTTTATAATTGATAATTATATAGAAAACAATATATTAGAATTCCTGTGTTTTTTTTTTTTTTTTTTTTTTTGCAATAATTTCTTTTGAACTCCAAATTTAAAGGGAAGCCTAATATTGGCTGGGATGTTTTTCTTTACAATAACATTTTTTTAATTTAATTTATTTAAGGACGCTCTTTAACATCTCTAACGCTGATGACCTGAGCTGTTAAAGAGCGTCCGTAAATAAAAAAAAATCTTTAACATCTCATGTCATCAGCGTCCCATTCAACTCAGGGCGTGAAATGGCCGACAAATTTTGCTCAGAGGCCTCTCTTTCAGCCTCGAGGTTCTTTTTCGTGCCGTAAATGTACGACACGGACCCACGGCTTTACTTCCCTTCCGAAGGAAGCCATACTTAGGATTTTTACGCCCCGAAAAAATTCATCGGTCCTGACCGGGTTCGAACCCGCGATCTTGGCTTTAGGAGGCAAGTGTGGTAACCATTACACCACCAGGACCGACTTTAGAATAAGATGATGTTAAGATTTAAGAAAATAAAAATTCTGGATTTTTGTTAACACGTCTTCTCCCACTGCATAAGAAAAGTTTCCTTGTAAGTATTGTGCAAAATAAATGAAACAGAATCATTTTTCATTTATTAATTTAGTCATTTATTGTAGGCGTTTATTAAAATGCGCTTTCACCATACCTTATATTTTATTCACCTATTTGGCACAATCTTTCGCATCACACTAGTGTTAATGGACTATCCAGCAATAATTAAATATATTTTAAGGGGGCGTTAAATTTATTAAATATTCCATATATATTAGTTTCAAAGCTACAATTCTAGTTAGTGCGAGTTTGCCTTTCGAAACTATGTTCCTCAGAATCTTCAATGTGCATTTTACTGCCCATAAAATATTGTCCATAAAGGGACTTAAAACAGTAGCAAAAGTCGCGATATGTCATCTTTCGATGGCTTTAATGTCATTGGGTTCTGGTGGAAGGAAGAGAGTATTACAAGAAGTCCGTTTTAAAAGGAGCATTCCCCCTAATGCTTGTGTCAAGGGAAGTAGAATGGGTTACAACACTTAACAGTTCCTGCCAGATCTTGCAAGTGCAGAAATATTATCATTCCTACCTCGTGCCGGAATTATGTCCCCAATTCCACTGCACGCCCTTCTACTTTCTTCCTCTGCGTAGTGGGCGACATTCGTATTACGAACCATCTCGGCAAAAATATTAGCGCTCCACGACCACATTTAAAATCCGGAAGACTGGAACACTCTTTGCAAAGCAGTGGCGGCTAGTATGAAGCAGACATTTCCTTTTTTCTATATGTCCAGAATGGTGTTCATGGCAACATCGTTCTGTTCCTTATATTTTCAACATGGCGACCAAGAAGCTCCTTTATCGGTTTCGACCAGAGATAAAAGTCGCAAAGTGTGAGGTCCGGAGAATAAGTTGGATGATGTGACCTCAAATTCTTTGATGACGTCTCAAGTTATGCGGGCTCAATGAGCGAATGCTTTGTCCCGGTGTAAAATCCTCCCGTCCTGAAACGATTTTATTGCTTCTTGGTGATTTTTCTCTTTATTGTTCCGCCAGTACATTACAATAATAACCATGCACAATGTTGATAAATCTCTGCAAATGTTACACGAGGAATTCTTGAATAACAACTTAAATTGTGTTCAAATTAATTTCACTTTTTGTAGTTGCGAGTATTTCATGAGGCGGGGGTATTCATAACCCCTCTCCCTTGAATCGTTTATACTACTGAAGACTTGTATTTTGTCCAACGTATGACATTTTAAAATCCCTACTCCATTTCCAAGGTCTGCGTAGGATATTTGACTAGTAGGACACAAAACTTAATGGCCACGCATTGCTGCATTTCAAATATGAATGTTGGGTTTAATAAACACGACCTAACGTATCAGCTTCTAGCTCCATGAAGCAAGAATAGCACTCAAGACACTGCTAACCACATGTGGTGCCTCAGTAGTAAAAAGGGGAGTTAAACACCATTAAAAATAAATAAATAAACGGCACTGCTAGACAAAGGATTCACCTTTCCCTATGCAAGAGTGTTCGAGTTCCTGGTATGCTTATAAAAATTAGGTTAAATCAATTTTTATCCACCTTGGTACAGTTGCATGAGATGTTTAATTTTATACCGGGCGAGTCCTCTCATCCTACGAATTGATAACTAGGCAAACCTTCATTTTACAGTCGATGGAAAATGCAGATGCTCTCAAATGACCCACCATATTCACCAAACCTCCTACAAGGGAGTTTACTTTTATCTACTGCGTACATTTTGCTTCAGAACTGCTCCTGTCTTTCATTTGTATGTAATAATATATTCAAAGAGTAAAATATCATTTAGTGTCTTGTATGGCTCACTTCACCTTAATATAAAGTTATTTTAAAGTTATTTTCATTTACTTATTACGTCCAATAAAGTAAGCTCTTATAATTTGTAATACATTGAAATTTACATAATTAAGATTTTTACATTTATAAATAACGCAGTATAAGCATCATTTCTCTCTTCCGTGCTAGAAAATAAAACAAAACATGTGTTTTTTTTTTTTTTTTTTTTTTTTTTTTTTTTTTGAGCCAGGATTTAGATCCCGCGCTTTCAGCGCTAAAGCTCAGCGTACACAGGGCATCACGAGTAAGAACACATTGACAGGCACATAGTAGCCAATACGGCAGAATTCGATACAACACAAGGAACTGTGTTTACAAGAAGCCGGGATTGTATAACTCCATAGTACACAGGATAAGAAGACATACTCGGTATATCTCTCTTCAGTTCAAGAAAGTGAGTATTCTATTAAGAATTTCGAAACTTTGTCTAGAGTAGAGACAACCAGTAAACAGTTGGAGCTCTGTTGATAACAGATATCTTTTTTCTTTTTTTTTTTTTTTTTAAAAATAGGTTCTAGTATTTTGCCCATTACTGTGCATATATATTTTATAATGACATTATTTAATATTTCAATAGCCAAATATTTCCCAATGATTTCTTCTTCGACTTTAATTTTGCAAAAATCTGGAGATATCATATTTCTGTTCGCCACAACAGCACACTACAAGCACCAGTTCCCTTTGCCATTAGTAGTGCTGGTGCAAAATGTACCTTGGACTACATGTTTTCTGCGCTTAGCCTATATAGTCTATTGAAGAAGTAATGTAAAGTAGAATGTAACTGCAAACAGATACTGAGGTACAAAGACAAACTATAGTCGAGGAAAATAAACTAGTACAAAGAATTGAATAAATACAAAATCGCCCACTTCAGAACTTAAGTTTGAACTATAATTGAAAAGTGAATGTACCCCTACCCGCATCTAGCCCTTACTTCGAAGTAGTGTATTTCAGCTCGTAACATAGTTAAACTGTATCTTATTCAATGAGGTTTTGCCCCTACTGTACTCATCAGTTAAACCGTTCAGGCTTAGGTAACAAACTTCTACTTCCAAAATTGCGCACAGGTATTCACATCAAAAAGTGGATTAAGGTAATAATGCAGGTGTGAAAAGAAACTTCAAAACAGCATTAAGTGCATATTAATACTTCACTCATGTTCGATACTTCCCGCATTACGGAACCGTTTCCCTGTGTCTGCTGTTAGTAATCAGCATATGATTTTTAGCACTAGGTATGTGAGATAGAACGTAAGAGCGTGAACGATTTATTTTGTTGTTTATATTCAACGTACGTCATTTACCAGCGAATTCATGGTAAACTCGAGGTATTTAAATGCTGCTGCGGCGTGTACCGGCTGAGCTGCCGATAAATTTGGACATTAACACTTCCAGCAGAACTTTAGATGGCCTGTATCTAGGGGACTATAAAACATAGGACAATTTCTGAGTTATACTATATCCTAGTTATCTCCCATCTAAATAATTCGCTGTTTATATTTTATATAGTTCGCATTATTATAGCTTAGGCGACAAATTTAATTATTTTATATGTTCAAGGCTATAGTTATTTTTATTAAAGATGCTTTAATGCATTGTCTATATTTACAAAATATTTATTTGTAAGGTAATTTTGTATTGTACCCCTGAATTTTTCTTGTGAGTAATTATGTCCCAAATCAGCTGTATGTCTTGATCATCCGAAAATAGGGTGTTTTAATATAAAAGCCCTATCAGCGTATTATATCATTTGGGTGTAACAGTTAAAGAAAGTAACTTAATAGGATTCCATGGCTTGAGACGCACGATATTAACAGTGAACCATGCTCCTTGCAAGTGCAACAGTAGTGAACGTGAATAATCGCTGTCTCATTACACAAATAATATGTATGAAATTACTGTATTAATTTTGTAATTCAGCCAAAAATGTTCAGAAAAGTTTATACAAAGATTTTACCAGAAGAAACGGGACTTTATACTAAATATTTTGGCAGTGAGAACAAATGGTCTTAGGCGCTGCAATACAGATTTCAGGCACGGACATGGATCAACGTCATAGGTACGTTGCGATGTGACGCGTTCATAGGCAGTCAAATGTAAAACAGTATCAATGGAGGAAGGGCAGTCATACGCAGGCTGCACCTCAATCTACCATGCACTGTCACGCAGTATGGAAGTGGTAAGACGTTTTGAGAACTACAATAGGTAAATTTAAGAGTGATTATTGTACTTGAACTTCAATAAATTAATTTCGGCTTATGATCCAGTGAGTCAATGACCTGTATTTGACCAAATAAAAAGATAAGCTATTGTGTCCTCTAGACCATTCACTTATGTTGCCTGCGGCAGCACAACAAATCATTCGAGATAATTTGTTCCTATTTTTGAGATACGCAATTTTTACCCCCTTTCTACTCTAAATTCTTTCTACATATTTTTCCGTATCCTGTATATTTTACTCTGTTAAATTTAAAAAAAAATAAATAAAAAAAACTTTAAATAAGACATCTGCCTTTGCTTTGAGCTTAGGAGTTGCTGAATCCCATATTAAGTAATGTACATCTGAAATTGAAATAGTGTCGTTCATTTCTTCAGTGTAAGTTACAAGATAACCGACCAAAAGGAAATAAATTTTCCTTCTTAACGCAAGTATGTAGTGCATTTGAATGTCAGTGTTTGAGTTTTGATAACTCGACACTGGTATTAATTATATGTTATTTCTTTCTTTGCTTCTTTTTCCGCAAGATTGATCATTGTTAAGAATGTTTACTACTTTTATTAATCTGATTCGTTAGAAATATATGCGTCTTTTATATTAACTTCGTCTAAATAAAAATAATTAAGTACAAATAAAGTGTCCGTATTTTTGAGTATTTGTTATTTAATACAATAACCAAAATAACTAACCAAAACTATTTCCATATTAAATTTGAATATTTTAGGTTAATAGGATTGTCTAAAACGTTACATAATAAATTTTATCCGCAAATGCAAAAAATCCTCACATTCGTAGGCCGGTTCTTCACAATATATGAAGAACCAAATGCTGCAGAGTTAAACATTGGTGCTGTTTTGGCTAAATAAAGGTTTTCTCACTTGACTGAAAATGTAAGAAGTCATAAATTCTGTAAGCGACGCAGTGTGGGGTTTTAAACAGTAAAGCTATTCGAGCCACAAATGCTACAGAGAGGAGCCAAAGCGTGTCATATATTATGGCAAATTTCCCTGTCAGACACTCTGCATAGAATTAACTCGCATCAGTTGGCAAGAAGACAGTTTCGAATGCGTTCTGTACGCCAAGGTTTGTGGTGCGGTAGGGATATCTTTCCCAAACTTGATCGATTTTTTGTTTTGGTATACGGCATATATTAGCTATCATTTTACCTAGATGTTTATATATAAAACGAATATCACAAAACATTCAGTAATACTTTGAGCAAATTCTACTTGGTAAACCTTTAGTTGGAATGTGTTTCAGATAAAAAACGAAAAGTATGTAATACAATACAATAGAATGTAAATATTGTTATTTAATATTATTATAGTAAACAAGAAGAAGGATACTACGTGAATAGATAAATCAAATCACATTTTTACATATGTTAATTTTATTCCTGTAATAATAATAATAATAATCATCATCATCATAAAAACTACAATTAAAATTAGAAAAAATTAAAATGTAAGATATCAAAATCACCTCTAATTACATCCCCTTCGAGATATTCTCAATTACTCTTTATTCCATTTCTGCACTTTTCACTTGACTAACCGATATAAGTGAGTGGTTGGGAGGGTTACCGCCACAAGGCACTGATGCGTAAACAGTCAGAACAAGTGTACACCGAGAGCAGTAGTGTCGTGCTGTTTGAATCTTATTTACATGCCTTGCATAGCTCCCTTTCCACCAACGTGACGAAGTTCCCCAACGTGGTGTTAGCACCTACTCTGTATTCCAGATGTGTTGAGACGCATATAAACAATGTCAAGAGTGACTTTACAGAGAGTTATTTTTCACCTATGTCCGGAGCTCAACGCAAAGTGCACGGGCTAAAGTAACTCGAGTCGCCGGCTTCTTCGATAGAAAAGTTGCCCTTACATTTCTACTTACATAACTCTGAGAAATAATAGCATGCACACAAAATTAATTTTATTTCATATTCAGTATTAAACTATGCCGTAGAAGTTGCTTGAATACGTGCCCAAATTTCTTATATCTTTTAATGAAATTTACCTTAATTCGCAACAGCTCTGCTTCTGTAATCCTTCCAATATTTTATAATTTCTTAAGATCCTCTACCGCGTTGGGGTTATCCTTTAATTTTTTCTAGTGGTAGCTGAATACAGTAGATAAATTACTTTATATTTTTTTTCATAAATAGACTGTAAATAATAACACTGACACACAATAGGCTGAAATAACACAACACAGGCAGCTACACTGATTTCTGAAGCATAGTCCGAGTACTAATAACATAAAAACAGTATCTATTTTGCTGCCGTAACAGCAAACTGCGACTGACTGTCCATGTGCAGCCTTCAGCTTGAAAACTGTGTGACAGGTGACTGGCATGATCGAGCTCGGTATTTAAATGTCCTCCGCATGCCATGACAGACTGATATACAGACCACATCTTTCCAAATAGATCAACAAGATATTCTGCAGAGTTCTACACTTTTCGTTAACATGCTATCATAAAATCCCCATTCATCTGTGCTAAGTTTTGAGCTTTGGCGGAGCAATATTGCTCAGAGGCCTCTTCTTAAAGGCTTGAGATTCTTTTTCGTGCCTTAAATCTATGACACGGGACCCACGGCTTTACTTCACTTCCGAAGGAAGCCATACTTGGGAAGGTTACAGAATGGTTATTTTTGGTAACCTATAAATTGCGCTCTTAGCCATTAGAAACAATGTTTATTTCTGCTGTTAACACATCTGGAATGGACATCTGCGTTAAATTTTCCGACTGAAATTTCTTCTGAGAGAAGATGCTTTTTTTACTCTAAAATGTAAAACATCAGTACAACTTTAGACTCTTTGGTCATCATTTGTCATTCTTCTCAAAGAGCTATAAATGATCTTGCAATGACAAGCGCTTAAATAAAAAGGAAACGCCATCTTTATTCTTCCTCTTTCAATTCAGCACCTTCTGCCAGTCCTCTCTATCCCTTTCCCCTTGATTTACACTAAGTCTGCAGTCGTCTTTGTCTGATATTACAAAAGATATTTCAGCACATTTGGAAGTATGTTTCTCGTTGTCTCTCACTTGGGTTAGTAAAGGGCAAAATAACATTTTATTTGTGGTTTTCCTTATAGCTAGGCATTATTTTTACTCCTCCTCAAAATGGAAATAGAAATATATTCTTTAGTACTCCCATTCTTTCATTGTACAGGAACCCACGGAATGTTAATTAATCTTTATCTCAATCTTAAGTTTGCTTATTCTACTCTTGAGTGATTTTTATTCCTATTAATGCTAATATTTTCTAGACATCTATATTAGTTCATATTTTATGCATTGCTTTTTTTCTGTCATTAGGTTATTGCTAATAACCTTTAAAACCATCGCCAATTGCACTCTCAAATGGTGACTGAAACGAAAAATATTCCGTTGACATTTGATTGCTGCTTATGGTTATATATCTTCAACATAGCTACACAACATTCTAAACTTGACCTTTACTTTCTTGCTAGCCGCCTCTGAAAGAAACAATAAAAAGAGAGGGAGACCAGAAGAAGCATTTGCCTTTCAGAACACGAAGATTGCAGCGTGTAAGAATATGGCCGGGCGGCTTATGGTTTGGCTTATGGGAACCATTTCAACGCTCCAAACGATGTGTTGAAGGGGAGGGGTACCGCTGGCGACATTTTGACCGCCTTTCCAGGATGCGGCTCGGTTTATGAAGGGTTGGGTAAAAGGGAGGGGGTTCAGCAGCCTGTGGCAGGATTGCTTACCGACCCAGGGGCATATTTCAAATCACCCACCGTCAGCAACCGCTTCCTTCAAACAGAAAATTTACCCTTGGCAATCCGGCCTTTACTTCGTCTCCTTCCCTCAACCGCGTTACTTTATTTTCCTCTACTGTAGACTTCGGCATAAAGGATAATAAAATATCTGGTTTTTGGCAAAATTTAGATTTAATCCGTAACCAATAAACCTAGGTTTTATAGTAATAATTTTAGTTATTTTTAATAAAGAGAATTAATGACTATTTTCATATTATACCAGAAAAATTTTACTAGTATAAAGTTATCACTGTGCACAAACGCTAAAAGTGGCCTATAATTTTATATTGACAAAATATATTGATGAGATAGGTTCCATAACACTGCACACATTTCTCAGAAACACCAAAATAATCTTTTTTGTTTGTAATTTATGCGCTGCCATTACTTTATATTTCTTTTTAAACTGCAGAAAAATAAAAGTAACTGACAATAAAAAGTATATTTTATGCTAGACACTGCTTGTACCATAAATGCTCGTCGAGCACACGGCCTTTGGCATCTATGTAGCTGTGTATTACAGACAAAGAGCTGTATGGACTGTTGCTTTGTTCATCAGCAGTTGGAGCTATTCCTCACGGTGTACCAAAGGCAGTGTCTATAAGAACTTTCTTTACTTCTGGAAGCACAATTCCTAGATGGCCTTTCAATTTCTGAAATTAATAGGTTTCTTTTATATACATGGTCTTAAACTGCCCGAAATAACACGACATTAGATCCGGAGATAAAGACAGTTACGCATTATCAGAATCTATTGTCAGTAGACATTTCATTTATCACCATCACGGGTGACTGAGGTCGTTAAGGTGAGGACTGTGAACGGGAGGTCTGGCGTTTAAATCCCATCACGACCGTCCTCCCTGGTTGAGTTTTTTCCAGGTTTTTCTCAGTCCTCATAAATGGCAAATACCAGAGAGATACCCTAAACTTAGGCCTGGAACGTTTTCTTCCTTAAAAAAAATATCCTTTCCCAATATATCATTTCATTTCATATCATTAATGTCCACCACCTGTGGTGCCTCAGATGTAAAAAAAACAGTATTTATTGTTCCTTTGGAATCCATTGTTGTATGAAAATAAACTCAATTCGAGAACGGAGAGCCTAGTCCTGTTTTAAATAACAATAACTTATACAGATGAGCGTACATTACTGCAACTATTACAGACATCACATCTTGCACGATTTGAGCGGTTATGTAATCTGTACACAACAGACTTTTAGGTATTATAACAATTGTTTTGGCACCTATATTAAGTTCTAAAAGTTATAAAAACGGAACGTAAAATAAAAAATATGCACTACAAGTATATATTTTAGGTTTAAGAAAAATGAAATAACCTTCCTGAGTAATGGATAAGTACAGTGAACCAAATTGTTCAGTATTTAAAAAATAAAACACACATATACGTACAATATTTTGGACTAGTTGCCCTTTCTCAAGAATTAGCACAGATCGAGCAGACCTAAATCCACTGCTCAATCTGTGCATATTCTTGAAAAGGGCAATTGCCCCGAAATAGTGTACTTATATGTGTGTTCAATTTTTGTGTAATTCTCTTTTAAGTATTAAACAGTATGACTCATTGCATTCACAGTTAACGTCTACAACTTCTTAATTATGAACTTAGGTAATTAAATTTCACATATATAATCCATATTTTATTAAAACAACATTTTCAAATAAGAAATACTTATACTAGATTATTTGAACTATTACAGATAACATACAATTTTAAAAAGTACTTGAAAAATGTACTTGGAAATGTAAATATGTAAATGTTCATAAAAAAACATTGTTTTGTGCCGCTTTGCACGAATTTATTAGTTTTCCATATGCCTAACCCCAGTTTTTTCTTTCTTCTTCCCTTCAATCGTATCGTAAATCACTTTCTGTGTCTTTTCTTTCATTGGTCTAGACCGGTGTGGAGTCATGGTGTATGATAGCCCTGGTCTGCGGTTACTGAGAGCGTGTTTCGAATGACATAGAGAAAAGTAACAGCTTCGAGGGCTACACACTTTTTTGGCCTAAATTTCCAGATGGCCAGAGTCGTTACCCCTTCTCCACTGCTTACACACTTACCATGACATATATGAAACTTATTTATTAGGTATTCTAATTATCTTTATTTTGGCCAACTTTTCTAAACTGTTAGGAACCTTACCCTTTCTCTATGCCTCATTCACTGACCAAAGCATTTCTGTAAGTTACGTATTAGGTATTCCAATCATCTTAAAGTTTAAGGGATGTTCTTTGCTCCAATATATTGCATTCATAAATGTTAATGATCAAATGTATAAATAGTTTACCTGAGTTTAGGACATAATTTTAACCATGTTTAACTCGAAAATTTTGGTTTTATGAATCTAATTCTAAAATTATTTTGTCTTAACCTCAAATTAGATCTAACTCGCGAAATTTCACAAGTTAAAACACTAACTAGAGTTTAGTAATAGTTTTAAAATATATTTTCCAGAATGCAGAAGCATAATTTCATGGTGAGTCACAGTTATTTTAATTTCTTGTTGGTAAAGTTTCTTCTATGTTTCCCTTTTCATTTCCAAGTGATAACAACAGACAGGGATGTCTTCAATTGTAGGTTATGTTAGGCTAACCTTACAAGCAAAATATTCTATATAGATTTCTTTAAAGATTTCTGATTATTCCAACATCGCATCCAATTATGAATTTCACCGTGCTCCTGTATATTTAATACGAGAAATAATACGTTCCTAGAACTAAATGACAAACAAGTCAAAATGCGATTTCGCTTAGGAAAAGATTTCCAAGAACTAAAAAAAATGTTACTTCCCCATTACAATTACAAACTAGTAGAAGTATATTTATTACAGCGGATCAATACAACACATCTTCAATAGGCGCACAGGTCTAACGTACGTGCTTTTACAATACACTTGGTATGTGTGATTTAGCACGAGATATACTAGATATTTATAATTAGATATAAAACATGTATATTGAACAAAAACAAAGAAAGAAAGAAAAAATAAAAATCAAATCAAATAACAAATTCCAAAAGAATATTCTTAAAAAGATTAAATATAAAAATATAAAGTTTGTCTTCCATCCCATTATGGAAGACAAACTGGGTTGATTCGATCAATTTGTTTCTGATTGATTTTGGGCTTATTTACGGATGCTCTTTAACATCTCAAGTCATCAGCATCCTATTCAAATCAGGGTGTGAAAAGGCCGACAAATTTTGCTCAGAGGCCTCTTATTTCAGGCTTGAGATTTCTATCGTGCCGTAAATGTACGACACGGGACCCATGGCTTTACTTCCTTTCCGAAAGAAGCTATACTTAGGATTTTTACGCCCGAAAAATTATTTGATCCTAACCGGAATCTTGGGTTTAGGAGGCAAGTATGTTTATCACTACACCACTAGGACCCACAATTTGTTTCTCCCAATCCCCTCCGTAATTATTAGCCTTTTCAGAACTGAGCTTTCTCACTTTCATCATGTCGGTCCTGGTGGTGTAGTGGTTACCATACTTGCCTCCTACGCCCAAAACGCGGGTTCGAACCCGGCCAGGATCGATGGATTTTTTCGGGCGTAAAAATCCTAAGTATGGCTTCCTTCGGAAGGGAAGTAAAGCCGTGGGTCCCGTGTCGTACATTTACGGCACGAAAAAGAACCTCAAGCCTGAAAGAGAGGCCTCTGAGCAAAATTTGTCGGCCGTTTCACGCCCTGAGTTGAATGGGACGCTGATGACCTGAGATGTTAAAGAGCGTCCATAAATAAATCAATCAAAAAAAAAAAAACCTTCATCATAAATTTACCAAATCTCTCCTCTCCTTCTTGCGGCCAGCAAAGTCCAGCATCACTGTCTTCTTCTGTTCGACTCTATAAAGGAGTGCGGTAGATATTTTTCACTCCATAAGCGAAATCATGCTTTGATTTCGATGTATGATGATACCAATGCTAAGGTTGAGTGCGACATGGAGCTTCATAATGGTTGTTGAAGATATATTCAAAGTGGAGGAATGAACGGCCAGTAGAACCACCCATAAAGTTACTAGGGAAATTACAGCTCTGAGACCTCAATTTATTAAGATGCCAACTAAAGAGGGCGATGTAATAAATGTAATGTTAGGCTTCTATAACATTCGCAAACTTTAGGTGCTGTAAACTGCACACACGATTGTAAAGGGTATAGAAATAATAAAAGTGCATTTAATGCTTCATTTTATTTGAATATGTAATTGTATGTGATAGTGTAGTGATGTTCTGGAAAGTCTCTTTCTTTTGCTTGCACCACAGGATGGCTAGCTGGCAGACTCAGACAATAGACGGTAATCAGCTCCAGAATGCTAATGAAAGAGTAGGTCTCGCCTCGTGTGTTGAAGCTAAGGAAAACGAACATGTGAACGTTCTTAAGGCACCGTTATAAGGTAATGGACTAAAGGGAGTTGTCCGTTCGAAACCAAACCAAGAATCTGGCAAAGCTTATAGTTTCAGTAAAAAATTACATTTCCTTTGTAAAAAGACAGCCTAATATCTTCTGCCTTCAATTTTTTTAGACACTGTTGGCTTTGATATACCAGCTTCAGATCTGTTCACTAATACCTGCAAAGATAATTGTATAATTATTCTTTTCATAATAAAATCACAAATAAATAAATGTTATTCTGCAATTTTACAAATTTATTGAATCCTCCATTTCCTAAATTCACGTTTTCATTGCCCTCTCTCTCTCTCTCTCTCTCTCTCTCTCAACCTGTTATAAATCTCATATCATCTGAACCGATTACATGCGTAAGTACTTCGGGGTGAAAGCTGTTATCTTCCTCTTCACTGTGAGAAATGGGTAGAAACGGTGATCTTAGTGCAGAGATGGGTTTCTGTCCATTTTTCTCCACTAAAGGAGGTAAACAATTTTGCATAAAAAAGGGTTATCGCCAGATTCAATGTGTCGATCGGAGAACTTCGGGGTCACTCGTAAACGCTGCATTCAAAGCGCATGATTTTTTTATTTGGTTTATTTATGGACGCTCTTTAACACCTCAGGTCATCAGCGTCCCGTTCAATTCAGGGCGTGAAACGGCCGACAAATTTTGCTCAGAGGTCTGTTTTTTCAGGCTTGAGGTTCTTTTTCGTGCCATAATTGTACGACACGGAACCCACGGCTTTACTTCCCTTCCGAAGGAAGCCATACTTAGGATTTTTACGCCCTAAAAAATCCATCGGTCCTGGCCGGTATCGAACCCGCGATCTTGGGTTTAGGAGGCAAGTGTGGTTACCACTACACCACCAGGACCAACCACAAGCGCATGCAGCAAGTGAACACTGCAATGGGTGCTTTGCCTTTACACGTAATGGTCACAATCATAAGCACACCCTGAAACACAATGTTAGGGTTTAGTAATGGTGGATTAGCTGTTTGAAGGCATTGCTCTTCAGCGTATGCTCCTGGATTCAAATCTCATACATTTATGTTTTAATTTTATAAGTGTGCATGTAAAACATTATGTTGCCTTGATAATATATTATATTTTAACGTACTATTTGAGTTTCTTGACATTACCTATGTACATACAAAAACGTAATCACAAACTAAGGTATTCTTAATAAATACTAAATAATTATACGAACAGTAAAGTTTGTCTTCTTAAGATAAAACACATAGTAATAAAAATTAATTGATATTGTATATGAATCCTCTGCATGCTAACTGCCCTCAATTATCGGGGCATAAATGATGTGTTTTCCCTAAAAATTTTGGCAATTGCCATCTGTGGTAGGATGATCATCAATTCATCCGATTAATTCGGGATTAGATTAGGATTAATGTTAATCCAATGGATTGGTTCGATACTATTATATATAATAGTAATAAAGGTGACAAAATGTGAGAGGGCAAAATTATGAACTAAAATGTGTATTGGTGTAGTGGCAGTGGCAAAATTGTGAACTAACCTGAATTAAGAAAAATGCTGGGGAAACCACTTGTGTCAAAACAGTGAACTAAGAAATATAGCATTGGAAGCACTTGGTTACAAAATTGTGAACTTAAGTATGAGTAGAAATACAAATTGGTGGCAATGGTGGGAAATATGAACTTCAATATTAGTAACAAAATTTAAAATGTGAGGTGAGTATGGGACCGGTGTCAAAACTGTGAAATAAACGTTGAGTATATAGACGAATATTTCCACAGTGATTACAATATTAATTAAAAATTGAGTCAGTGGTAGGAAATTTAGCTAAACGTCGGCTGCATACAAGAGTATTTACACAGCGATTAAAAATACTAATTATAAAACTTTGAGAATTTGAAATTGCAGCCGACAGATATAGCTCCATGAATAATAAATTTCATATATGTTAATATTAGTAAAATTAAGATTTAGGATGTTAGAATATTCAAGCTAATATTTCTTGTAAAACAGAATTTCAGGTCGAGACATTCTTTTGCCGATTTTGCTAACCCTTGTCTGCCGCCTTATAACAGGAGAAGGATTTATTGGTTGTGTTATTTTTTGTTTAATAATGGGCTGTCCCGGAAAGACCGCTGAGTTGAGGAAGGTAGAGAAGGAGAGAGATAGGTTGAGAATAGTTTCTTAACATCTGTGAATGCTTTAGTGCGGGTGTTGGCGGCTTATTTTTTTAAAAAGTCATTTCCATTTTCATGTTTCATTGTGTACCTACAGAGCTAAGTATAAAATACATAGGAAGTGAGGATTTATGAAAATGGTTCGGAGATGGAAGATACGAATTAGTTCAGGGCACAGGAATACAGTTTGCCGAAAATTTCCCTAGAAATAAAGATAGCGAACAGATAACTGAAACGTATTTATCTAAAAGTAATAGCACACAGATCTAAGGTGACGAAAGGATGAAACGCTAACATAATGGAGTAGCATAAAAGGTGACAGTCAGAATTTATGATGGGGATGCTTCTTGGGAAAGGCCAAAAAGAGATAACAAAACTATAAAAAAGGGCAGGAAGGGAGAGAAATGGGTAACCAACAAACATCGTCCATAAATGTACAAATCACAGCCCATGTGCATACAAATCTATATTCAGTAATCGCCAATAGGGGGGCTAGAGGTAGAATTTAATTCATGATAATCAGATAAGTATTTTTCGCGAAAGGCGTGGCTTATTGATAGTGGTGCCAGAACCTGAGTAATAGGGTGAATAGGAGGCCAATCAGTAAGTCAGTCAGTCAGTAAGAGTCAGTTAGTCAGTAAGAAGTACAGAAGGCTCAAGTGTTGTTTAATACTCAGATAGCTAGAACTCGTGTCTCCGCCGACAGTGTTATATATAGTGTTGTTAATAAACTATGAATTAAAGAGGCTGTTGTGTTTTTCCCTGTGGCTAGTATTCTAAACTTTATCGTTCCGTTGACTCCAAGTCACAAAACATCCAGTATAGCAAACCCTGAGATCCTAAAATCCACATCAGAAATCCCATCAAAAGGAGCAGCAGTCGCAACAGTGAAACGACTACTCAGCAGGCATCCGCCGTAGAACCCCACACATACCAAACCATCGGCTCCCACCCACATACTAACCCGTCTTCAAATTGACGCTCCAACGTGGGGCATTATAATTATCTAAACTTATAACATACGCCCTCGCAAATCGAATATTTCTTCTTCAAAATAAAAATGTACGGTGAGTATGGGGTATAGGTAGACATGTTGATAAAAAATCTGTAGTTAATTTGGGTTTAGGGAACTAAACAAGATGGTAACGATGGAATCAAATGTTGTAAAAATAAAACTCGATGTGATATTTACAATAATTAATATTAAACATGTCTTGATAAACTAGTAATTATCTGCAACCAAAATGGTAAATTATGTAAATATGTGAATTTACGCTATAAAATTATTTTCAGTGTCTAAAATATATGTACTCAAGATGGTGATGGGGTGGAAAATATAATTTAATTCTGCAAAATATGTTGTTACGCAATTGTGTTAAATACTGTTGATGAAAATATGAACTAACATTTACAAATAATATTATCACTTACCTTAAATAAGGTGAAGTGTAGGTGCATTGATTGCGATTGCCTACCAACTATTGAGAAAAATAATGTGCAATCAGTGAAGATTACCGTGAAAAGTCTCGTGACTGATAGATATAAACTTTCGGAATGCACCAAACAATTCGGCAGAATGACGTCACATAAGAACTTGAGTACGTTCGACCCTATAGAGGAATGTAACTTCACATTGGCAGGGAGGTATTGGTAAACAGTAACTAAGTCAAATAACATTATAAGTGATTACTGAAAATAAGGTTTGTTGCACAACTCCCAGGGGTTTAAAACTCGAATTACATGATTGTAGAAATAAGTATTAAATAGCATCTCAATAATATGCTGGAAAATTCAACATACCTGATTGGTAAATGAAGCATTCAATATTTGAGTGTGCATAAAAAGAATGTATCTCAATAATATGTTGAGAAATAAAATATATCTTTTTTGTTAAAATTAATTATTTACAATGTTATATTTCAGTCCTGGTGGTGCAGTGGTAACCGCACTTGCCTTCTATACCAAAGATCACGGGTTCACCCGGCCAGGACCGATGGACATTTTCGGGCGTAAAAATCCTAAATATGGCTTCCTTCGGAAGGGAAGTAAAGCCGTGGGTCCCGTGTCGTGCATTTACAGCACTTAAAAGAACCTCGAGCCTGAAAAAAAAAAAGGCCTCTGAGCTGAACGTTTCCGCTGTTTCACGCCTTCCATTGAATGGGACGTTGATGACCTGAGATGTGAAAAAGCGTTCGTAAATAAACCAAATTAACATATTTACAATATTTGAGTAATGTTGTGCCAAAATTATTATATGTCACAAAGTAAAAATTAATTTCACTCTTTGAATTTCTTTTATAAAGAAAAATTAATATTAGAAACAAAATGTCAATTTGAAAACAAAAAAACACTTACATTATTTAACTGTGCAAAAAGAGATTATGTTGCACAAAAAGGCTTTGCATTGGAATAAAAAATATTTATACTTTTATAAATAAAAATTAATATTAGAAACACAATATTAAATTTGAAAACAAATATAAACATTTTACACATTAAAAAGAAGGTTTAATGCACAAAATGCATGTTATGCTATAATCAAAAATTATTTCCACTCTTTGAATTATTTTTATAAAGTATACCTGTTTGCGATTCATTTGTCCTTTGCAGACAAGCAAACGCAATATTAACTTTGAAACAAGAAATTATTTCCAAGTTTAAAGTACATACTCAATGTACTCAAAGTTTAGTTCACAGTTTTACCACCGGGCCCGTACATACCGCACATTTTCAGTTTTGTTGCTACATTGTAGTTCATATTTCCCTTCATCGCCGCCCTTTTGTATTTCAAACATGCTTAGTTCACAGTTTTATTACCAAGTGCTTCCACCACCATTTTGCTTAGTTCAAAGTTTTGACACCAAGTGCCGCCCCCACCATTTTTATTAATCCAGTTTAGTTCACAGATGCACCACCGATCGTTTACATCACCATTTTCCTTAAGTAAACTCATGTTTAGTTTACTATTTTGCCACCCCACCTCACAATTATAGATCACAATTTTGCCACCACACATTTTGTCACCATCACCATTAATTTGTATATAATATATGTATATATATATATATGTTTCGAATTAATCGCTGGATTAACGATAATCCTAAGCTAATCCCCGATTAATCGGACATGCTAGCGGTAACTCTATCACCAGATGGCAGTTGTCACATTTTCTCAAATTGTTCCCGGTATTGTTATAGTAGCGACACTAGCCCAATCTGGTGGTAGGACTATTCATAATCCAACAGGATAATCAGCGGTGGCTACTACTCACCTTGAATTTATGGCCATATGCCATCTTCTTTCTTGTGTAAGCAATGCGTGCGTAGTATGTTGCATTTAGATAGAGCAAATACTGAAGAGAATTTAATATTCATTATAATATATACATATAATACGTTTACGTTAAATCTTAAAATATTACTCAACTAATTTGTCATAATATGTTACAAAGGTTTATTAACAGGCGAACCTGCGCTCTTTACCACGATATAATTGCTAACTCTTCCAGAGAGCTAGCAGAGTAGACACACTAGACAGCGTCTTTAGTGTATGTCATATAACACAACTACTGGAGTGGCTACAGAGCTTTGCGGGTTACCCTGTGTACTCTTAGTTGTTACGACTAGGACTTATAAAGAAATTTGCGTTCAAGAGATGGTTCATTTTTATTGTCAAATAGTGCACATAATAGCGACTCCCTTCCTAAATATTTCGACCTGTAATTAAAATATAAATTTCCGTGCCAGTTTTCAAATTACTCATAAAGTAGATAAATTTATATCTGTTATCATTTTCATCACCTTTAGCATATGCATTGCCCTTCTTTGTCTTCTTCTATAAAATTTTCACACCATAATGTTTGGCTTTTCATTCATTTGGGGTGGTATTGATAGAATGATACTCTTTTCTCCACTTCGCACATAGATAAGATTTTGTTACACCTCTAGTGACAGTTCATGCAGCGTGTACACTTTACCATTCTGACTGAAATAATAACTAACATCTAGTTACCTTTTAAATTATACTTAAAAGCAATCTTCATTTAGCAACTTTTATACAAAAATACCATAAAATATATTAATAGTTTGTTACTTTTTACTGTACTATGACAGTAAAATTTGTAATATTTAATTTGAAGGCAAGTCTATAGGATTACTAATGTTTAATTCGCCTAATCCACTGTGCTGTGCAACTAAAATTTTGTGATTTTCAAATTGAAGACAAGCTTTTACTTGTCCATTCTCATTAGATTTTTTCATTGCTTATGCTTATAATGTTTAATATACTTTTGTTGAGTGTTGTATGTTTCAATATATCTCTCTTATAATAAATGTATATTTATTGTAACTATTCTTCCGTAAATAAAACTATCTTTCCCACCATCTTTCCGAACACGGTTCCTCAGACTCGATGCGCAAGAATCAACGAGAGGATGCTTAGGAATTAAAGAAAAATATATCGAATGCAGCAAATTTATTAATAATAAATATTATAAATAAATCTGTCTGATAGAGTATATACTTTTTTCTATTTTACTACATTACTATCTACAATTAACCTTTGAAAAAAAGCTTTAAATGAGGACAAGTTGGTTTAGATGACTAGCAAAATATATTACTGTTTAACATTAGTAGCTTATTTTCCGTAATTTGCCAAACAATAAGTTACTTGTTCGTTTTTGAAATGTTCCACCAAAAAACGTGTATCTTTTGTCTGTGAGTTAAGTTTAAATGCAGAAAAATAAATTGTAGACCCAAGATCGCGAGTTCAATTTCGGCCATGGTCTATAGATTTTATTACTGTAAAAATCTTTCGGAAGGGAAGTAAATCTTGGATTCCATGTTGTAGGTTTATGGCACATAAAAGAACCTCAAGTCTGATAAAAGAGGTCTCTGAGCAGAATTTGTCGGTCATTTCACGCCCTGAATTGTATGGGAAGCTGATGAATGAGATGTTAAAAAGCTTACGTAAATAAACGAAACAAATAGAAAAACATCTTTCCACCTTTATAGATTTCATTACATCATATTTCAAATTGGATATATGCATTGCTTTCGGGTATGTCAAACTGAAAAAGTGTATTATAGACTTCGCCAGTGAATCTATACAGTTTATATATAAATAAATCACTTTAAATACCATTTGCAAGAGAAACTGCAGTGGAGTAGGTATAAAATGGGACGACATATTTATTGCTTTGCCTGAGTTCTCACTTTCATCCAGACGAAAGTCCGTCACTGAACATAAAAATTATGAAAAATAAAATTTAAAAAAATTGATGTGTTTAGTATTTTATAATAAAGTATGCATATTTAAATCATGAAACTATGGAATAGGCATTAATGTCAAAATAGGTATTTATATGCAGTATAAAACTACAAGTTTTTCGTGGATAAATAATATATGAAGGATGAGAGGAATGTGTGTATGTGTGTGTGTGTGTGTGTGTGTGTGAATTTTGTGAGAGAGAGTGTATTGGGAGTTGTTTGGGGTGGTATGATGGCTGCAGAAGTATTCCTGTGGTTCCTCTCGCTGATCTTAAGGTCGAGACTGCGTCGAGAGGTCTTGGACTTCTTATGCTCCGGCTTTATGAGGCTTAAAGATAGGGAACTTTTGGAAGGTAATACCATTCACGGGTAGAAGAAATTGAACAGGTCCTTGCACAGGAACAAGTGCAAAACGAGTCACGTCTATAGAAGAGTTTTGTTGTTAGTCCATTCTCACACTCAGGGGTAAAGTTACATTTTTGTTACTGTTCCTTCATTGTAAGGAACTTCGGCTCCCGCATTGATTTTTACTTCAAAAGGTAAGATCGCTTAGGCTTTAACTATGGCTGTTCACTACAATTGCCTACTTTAACTCTCTGGCTTCAACTCTCCAGCCTCAACTGCTCGGCTTCAACTACCCAGCTTCAACTCCCAACAGGAACTTCGTCACTTCGACTGTCCACAGCAACTGCCCCAATTCTACTTAATTAAAGGTGTTATTTTGCGGCAGTCTGTCAGTCCATGACGACGCTTCCTAGGTCTAATTCAACTGTTTAAAATATTAGCCTATACTACTCATTGGTTGTTGAATATGAGTTTATGTTCCGAAATCTCCTGATTGGTATATCTCTTCGTGCTTCCTCTGGCTAGAGGTGGGTGTGTTACCTTCTATTGCACGAAAAAGATATTCCGTAATTGTTTTTCGTTTCCTGTTTTTCAAGAAGTGCGTAACAATTTTCCCTAAGGGTGCAACAGTCGAAGTTCCTTTTGTACAAGTATACAATATAACCGAACGTTACACAGTCAGTTTCATGGTCATAGTAGTCCTTGCAAGAAATAGCGTGTCGGCATTTATGACTTTCTTCTGCTCCTTCTGCTTACAAAAGATTTTGTGCTCGCCAAACTGACGGCCTAGTGAGATTTTAGAAAGGTACTAGTCTTCCGCTTCTCGTTCAAATTATTATGCCGTCTAATTTTTAATATTACTTTAATATCCTCTTTAATTTAATATTCTCTTCTTTAAGGTGACTGTCTGGGTGATTTGTGTGGGTTAGGGATCTACTGCTTCAATTTTAAGCTTTTAAGGCCGCAAAACATAAATATTCTGATTTCCTTCAACGCATGTTAAGGAAAATAATAAGCATTTGTCTGACGATCCACTGTCTATTTTATCAGTTATCATCGGTTCTGGTAGTGGTGTTGCTTGTCGCACTTCTGTGCAGTTAAACTACATGCAAAAGTAAATGATATAATATTAGCTAATCTTCGCGCAAAGCGACTTTGACTAACTGTCTATGCGCAAACGGGAATTCGACACATAGATCAAGTCACAAAAACAAGTTCTTGAATTTTAGTTTACACATACTCTATACTCGAGACTAGATACTTGTACTTACTGTACACAATTCCTACTTTGACTATGCATTACTTTGCAAATATGTATATAGAAGCCACTTGTACCAGCTGCTTGTTGAATTTTAAGCACAAGAGAAGTCATGCATATGCTAATAAATTCTACTCTACACTCTATCGTAATACAGATTTGTTTTGTTTGCATATGAGCCTTGAAAGTACATTGCAACATCCACTTTGCTTAGGTTGTATTTACTTTACTATTAACTAACGAGAATCCACGACCAATAACTCACTAACATCATACAAACCACAGGGACGTGATAGACAAGATGAAATTTTTAAGCGCATTGCGATTATAACATTCCTGCAATTATATTCCACATTTATTCTAGTTTAAAATAGATATGCTACCCTTTCAATTATTACACTAACAAGTATGTATCATAACTGACAGCACAATGGACTGGAGATAAGTAGTAATGGAACATTTGCTACCATAGATGCAAGTTGCCTTAGCATCAAAGATAGAGTGTAGCTGATCCTGAACTCTGCCTAGAGATTCGATGTAAAGAACAGGAGGCTTCTCGCATGCAGCCACAAACTCTAGCCCCTTACCTCGTACGTCATGCACCTTAACTCGCCTCAGAAATATGCCGATATCTTGTTTCCGAAGGAATTATAACATCTCTAGAGATTACACATGATTGAACTCAGCTTGAAGCATGCTTCTTCTTCGTATGCCATTAAGTTTTCTGTATGCTTTAGATGAAGTGCGAAAATTTATGTACGATGAGCATTTAAATTCGTCAGGCTAAGCATGTAAATTATGATATTTAATTTCAATATTTCTTTGGGGCACAATTAGTCCTTCCTGTATAGTTTATTTTGTAGAAAGTTTATGAATATTATTTACTGTTAAAGTTTCATTTTATGCATCTAAAATTTTGTGATGTATGTGCAACGTCCCTTAGAACACTTGATATTGAAGCTCTCCTTGGCTCCCCGTCAATTACAGAATAATTGAAATAATTAATATTTGTAATTTTAAAATCCGCAACTGTGTAATTAGGTGCAAGTATGTAATGCATTTTCTTACAGTGGAGGAACTTTAATGACATGTAGAATTAGTATTGTATATTATTTAAATGCCTTCATAAAGTGTAATTTTCGTAATATTTAAGGAATAACGTGTATTAAATGCAGCCGGGTGCAACAGTAACATAGCCCCAAAGTAGGTCGACAATTTTGGAACAGGAATTTATTATTATGTGGGTTATTTTAGGATGTTGGTGATTTATTATTTATTTAATTGGACAACTTTATGCCCTTCTTGTCTTGCCTCGGCTCTTGGAGTCATGAGTTCGCTGCTTCCTAACTCTCTGGTTCCAACGCACAGGAAAGGGATCTCAGGGTAATTTTTAATGACGTAATGTCATTAGGGAGGAAAGGAAATTGTTCACTGAGATATTAATGTTCGGCACTGGTTGAACATTTAATTTATTTTACAACTTGGAAGGTTCTGGAACATGCTGTGCTTCAGCGGATTACGATTCGCGGTATTCACTCGTGTATTTATTCACTTGGACACGATGGTGATTATTATTGCTATTACGTTGCACTGTGGTGGTGGTGGTGGTAGTAGTAGTAGTAGTAGTAGTAGTAGTAGTAGTAGTAGTAGTAGTAGTAGTAGTAGTAGGAGGAGGAGGAGGAGGAGGAGTGTATTTATTACAGTTAGCACCATACAATTCAGAACAATTTTAACAGGCGCACGAGCCCATATGTTTGATTTAGCATAAGATATTACATAGGACATTCACAATAAGATATAAAACACACATTCAGCAATAAAACAAACACATTAACAAATACATGATTAAATAAATAAGAATAAACAAATAAAATATGGATAGAATTACATTAAAATTCCAGAAGAATAACTTTTAGAAATATTCAAAATACATATAAAAATATGAAGAAATCCCATTATGGATGACACACAGCTGGATTAAATCAATTTGTTTCCTCCCAACACTTTTCCCAGCTATCAGCATTTTCAGACCTGAGCTGTCTTACATTAATCAGAAATTTACCTAATATCTCCTCTCCTCTCCTCCCTTGCCTGCCAGCAAAGCCCAGCATGACCATCTGTAAAGAAGCGCGGTATATACTTTTCCCTCCATTCTTCCATACCTTTACATCTGGTCAGAATATGCACCCATGATTGTCCCTCCTCACATGGGAAAATTTCTCCGCTCATATTCGTCACTGATCTTAATCATTCGCCACAGTAGGTCTGTGGCTACTATCTCGAAAGTTACGTTAGCTGTTATTGGCAAAGTATGTTAATTTCACTACACGATTTGTTCAAACTTTCAAGAAGTGCATGAAGAATGTTGTTGGTGGTGGACACCTGCCTCTCCGGAAGGAATATTTACCTTTCTTGGCAAAATATAGGAAAGGAAAGAACGGATTATTGCCATCCTAAAGAACAAGAAAGTTGTTGCAATATATGACGAGACTACGGACAAGATTGGCAGAGCAAGTTAAATTGCTCTGCTTTCTACAGTAGAGCCTTTCAGGTCGCAGGAACCGTATGGGGCTGGAATCACTTCATTTTAGACAGTAAATGAGCGAAGCTGTGCTCGAGTAATTACAGAAGCATTGCAAGACATGGAAGTGTACTTCAACCAATTAGCAGTATTCCTCAGTGATTATAACTCTTGTTTTGCAAGGTTGTCACTCCTTCCAGACGATGCTATCCACGCCCAGTGCTGAACAGAAAAAGTTAATCCTGTGTTGAAGGATGAGTTGTTTTTGGTAAATGAGTTTGTAGCCACCGTGAAGCAAACTTTTCTGCATGCCATGAAAATACTGTATCCCTTCCTACAATTCCCGCAGGTGAATGTTTCCAAGGCTGAGTTGTCCCCTATTCCTGCCCCCACATGATGTAAATCCAAGTTGAAAGCATTTGCGTGGCTGGCAGAAGTTAGGCAATCCTTTTCGAGTTTCTTCATTCTAATCTTGGCAAGGAAGCATTAAGCAGTGCACCCTTGCGCCTTCAGATTATAGAAATGAGGAGTTCAGATGCTTTATGTATAGGCGCTCTTTGTGACGTCTGTAGTATTACTGATAAAAGCAATGTTGGTTTTTTTTTTTTTTAATGATTTATTTATGGACGCTCTTTAACAGCTCAGGTCATCAGCGTCCCATTCAACTCAGGGCGTGAAACGGCCGACAAATTTTGCTCAGAGGCCTCTCTTTCAGGCTTGAGGTTCTTTTTCGTGCCGTAAATGTACGACACGGGACCCACGGCTTTACTTCCCTTCCGAAGGAAGCCATACTTAGGATTTTTACGCCCCGAAAAAATCCATGGGTCCTGGCCGGATTCGAACCCGCGATCTTGGGTTAGGAGGTAAGTATGGTAACCACTACACCACCAGGACCGACATCATTGTTGGTGTTTTTAAAAACAAATTCCAGAACAATTGCTGCAGAGGAGTACTCAAATTTTTACAATCTGAAGAAGCAGCTGCAAGGTATTGCAAGAGAAACCTTTAAGGTGGAATAGGAGCTGGATGTCTTTAAATGCAACATTAAGCGTTGAACAATGGAGCAAATAAAGCAGATGGCAAGTGACATCCATACGAATTTAAAGAAAATCTTATTATCGAAGATACTCTTCGTATATTTTTGGAACATGTAGCTAATCTTTGCATAGGAAGAATGTACTGTCGCAAGTAGCAACGGGTACAAGCCGAGACCTCTTGTCAGCAAAATACGTTAATTGGAGAGTATTTCTCATGAAAGTGTACATATCTACAGGGATCTTTAAAAGCGCATGAGTAGCAATGCATAAATCTCCTTGGAGAATGCTCTTGAGGCACTGTGCAAGGTTTGTCGACCCTTCGTTGATGGTGCAATAAGAGTAATGGTATCTAACGTGAGTTGTGAAAGTTTTTTCTTTTTCTCAAAATTTATTCGTGTTTTAATTGGCCGGAGAATGAATTTGAGTAAAACAAACTTGGAGCTCTTGTCAACTTATAGTTATGAATGAAAACGATGTGCTTTCGAGAAAGCAGTAAATATTTTTACCGTTTTTGTAATAGAATAGTGAACATGTTAACTGTACATTTGTATGTTATTTGTTAGTTGTATTGCTTTGCAATTAAAGAATTGATATATGACAATTTTGCAACTAATTTTAGCTCTAAATGACCTACAGTACCAAAGAATATTCATTTCACACCCAATAATTTTCCTTTTTCACTCAAAAACATTAACCTCAATTACCCAAGAAATTTAGAACATTTTAATTAAGAAAGTTGAGGATCTGTAATCATGGGAAGTTTCTTCCTTTAAAGAAGCAAATGATATTACCTGCACATTGAAAGATGTACATTAAATGGCAACTTATTCCATAATTAATACAATTTCATTTTACGCTAGTAATGCTCAAGATCATGTCGACAAGCTGAAATCGGTTTTGGGAGTTAGATAGTAGAGCTTAGTATGGTTCTATTTACCTGGTAATTAGACTCTTGAGGTACCTTACCAATGTGAACAGTTAACATTCTGAACATAAGCTCAAGCGAGGGTTTTCCAGAAGCTTGTGGATAGGCATATGCTTTGAGTCGAGCTAATCGAAGGCTAAAGGAGTCTGTTATTACTTCATCCACCACTGTGACTCAGAAGTAACTGCTTGTCCTCTGGTGACCGGTGTTACATTCCTATAGAGAGTGTGAAAATAAGCGTTAATTTTGTATACAGTGGAAAGCAAAGTTAATAGTTCTATTTTTAAAATGAAAACCTAAGACATATAACTGCAATTTTCAACTTTGCGAGTAACGCAGAATTAAAAACATCTTTTATAAAGTAATGCTAAATGCCAACCGTTGAGTATTGTGCGTTTTACATTCTACATTATTATTTGCTGAAAACATTATAATATTGTTTTATTTATATAAATATATCTCCATTAAGTGGAATGATGTTGATTTCCAATGCATTATGAACCTCGCCGACATTCTTAGGTAGGGTTAGTAATTGAATTTATTTTTTCATCTACAGATTTTTGCTGATCCTTTGCACGTTGTATCAGTTTAACTCCCTGAAATTATTGTTAATAATATACACCAGCTTTGTCAGCCTCTTAGATCCTTTTCCATAATTTTTCATTTTTAATATTCGAGTTAAATTTTCCATTTATGATTCACAAGGAAAGAAAACTTCTCTAACAATACATTTCCTTTCATTAAACTTCATCGCTGGTATAGTTTAATAGAATCAGTGCATAAAACCTGTAGCCTTCTATCACTAGTAACTACCTCTTTGCTCACCATGGTAAATATAATGCTATAAACTGACGATTTGCTAATGGCAGTTTTTATTTTGGATTCATTAGATATCACTTTATTCCTCTTTTCAGAAAAACTCTACATATCTAACTCATTACTTGTGCCACCATTTTGTAGAAAAAATGTGAATGCCAAGTAACTTATCTTCCTACAGATTCCGAAGAACGGACTCGTTTGTGTCATCATTAATTCATTCCATCCATCATCATGAAAATGTTTGGGAGTTATTTGCTGAAAAAATAGCAAATAGTTGGTCTAATAGAACAGGAATCATACCGCCCCATCTGCATGTACAACTATGCAAAAATAAATCTCGAAAGTTTTCTATGACCAGAACTGGAAGGCCAAGTTGCTTCTACCCTCTTATTTTAACAGTGCAATAGTTCCCACTCTCTCTCATAATGTTTGGCAATATTTATTTTATGCATTTTCCCGATTTTTAATTAAGTACATGCATCACTGCAAAGAGATCATAGGTCAGAGAAATGTCCTGTAACCAAGAGGTGCTAACACCAACGTTCTAATGTGCTTTTTTTCTGAAGCAGTGCGTATTTTATGGCAGGAACAAAAAAGGGCACGATTTCTGTGAATGAAGTAGCAGAGAAAAGAGTGGTAAGGGGGAAGAGGCAATTTGACAGGGTCGGAATATGAAGGGAGGAGTAATATTGCTTCCATCAAATGTTGCTTCATAACATGAGGCGGACTGCCTGGCAAATCGACTTAACGCTGTTTGCTGAGCCTAGATTGTTCATGAAGGGAGAACATTGGGGTGCTTCGTAAGGCGTCTGATGACGCTATAAATCACACAAAAAATATATTAATTTCATAAGTAAAGGCAGTCAGCGACGGTTTTCCAGCCCGCTCCCAATAAGAAACGGGAGACATAATAACTTAAACTCTATAACTGCCGCCCAACTGCTACAAATCATATAATCTGTATATCTTTCTGGCGTTTTATTTTCTACAAGAAGCGCACTAAGGTGCACTACATTGCTCTGAAAACTACAACATTCAGGATATAAGGAGTGTTTAGAGGAAATGTATGGTTTTATTTATCCTCTAGATGCCATAGGATATGATTTTAGGTAAAGAAAATACTCAGTATGACCCAACACTAGCGATACAGACCTAATAAAGAATCAATCTACAATTTAATTTTCCTAAAATATTTTATCTATTGATGAAGTCATGTTTTTGAGAAATGTATTGCAAACTTGTATTCTCGTTCGGTGAAGCACCATCTCATATTGATAATTTTTAAGTAACATTTTAAAATTACGTGCATATGATCAGTGAGTCTACAGCGTGCAAGCTTGCTTACGTGTTCTGTGTTGGGTAATTCCGTGGTAACGAACGTAACATCTGGAAAGAAATTTGAAGGTCACGTGTACTAATATGTTTTGCCACTTTCTGCACCAAACAGCGTAATAGTCATGAACTCTCCCAAGCGACTCTCAATAATTAATTAGCTTAAATCTTTGAAACTAATATAACAAATTTTGGCACTACAATTTGTAGCGTAGCAAGCATAACTAAGTTAAAGGTCTTGTGCACATATTTTTGCTGGGTTTTTATTGTTGTTGCTGCGGTAGTTGGTTATCTTTCTACAGTGGTAAAGCTAAGTAATATGATAAGATACCAAAGTTATCAGATATATTTGTTATTCCTCAGCAGAAACAAACGAAACAATCAGGACAAAAACATTTATTTAGAGTTCCTAGAATATTAACATTTATTCATTGCAAGATAATGTTACAAGTAAGTCTATCTAAGGATATTTTAGTAGTTATTAAACTTGTTTTCTGAAAGAATATATGCTTCTAAAATTATGACTTTTTAAGTGGACGAAAAAACTCAAATTACATAATTATATCATTATATATCATATCATTATATGTATATCATTATTTTAATAGCTCAGAATGGCATAACTGATATGAATGCCTAATTCATATGTTATGATGCCTACGCAAAATACCAGTCATACTAACAGTTGAATGTTGAGTGCACATATTCTTGCAGCATTATAGATCATAGTGTATTGCACTTTTAATTTCATTCTCTGTGTTCATTTACCATAGAAATACCCTATAATTAAATTTCTTTGAGAAGTTCTGTGTTTAGAAAATTTAATTTCATTCCTTTTCTTTCTTTCTTTCTTTCTTTCTTTCTTTCTTTATTTTTTTTTTTTGAAACAATCGAAGTATATGAGAATAAGTTTATGTGTTAGAAATAAGTCGACATCAAGAGTGAACTATCATCCTAGGTTCAATTAGCACAGAATGCGTTTAGTTAATATTATTTAGTTAATATCATGGAAAGGAAAGATCTCTCTCGCGTAATCCAAGTATTTGATGACCAACGCGACTGGAAATGCATCCGTCGACAAACTGTCACTCATGATAGCTCAGCTGCACTAAAGACAGAAAGGGCGGAGCAACACAAGAGTCGGTGGCAAGGGTTACACCCTAAAAAATTATAATGCACTTAAAGGGTTATTACAATGGGTGCTTCGTTCATCTGTTGAAGCAGAGAGATTTATTTTCAAAACACAATTTGATACCAAATGACAGGAAACGCGTGATGAAAGAAAGCTATATTGTAATAGGTACCATGTTCTCTTTTGAAAAATAAAAAGCATGAATTAAGTAATAGTTTCTGAATCACTATTAGAAAATGTGAACAATAAATAATTAAAATTTTAAGTATCTATTTGTTTGTTTCTATTTCTGCTACGTTAGGTTAATTTTTACAAAGCTCTATCACAGTTTTCAATAAAAGTAAAGTGAAATTAAAACGACAGCGCTGCTAAAATTCCGAAAAAATGCAAAAATTAATTTATTTCCCCAATAATAATAATAATAATAATAATAATAATAATAATAATAATATGAACATTTGTAATCTAAAAAGAGTTTTTCTAAAAGATATGATATTTGCTTTCAATTTTGGTTGTCGATGAATAGTAATAATAATAATAATAATAATAATAATAATAATAATAATAATAATAATAATAATAATGCTTGAAGTATGACATTTTGTAATCTACGAAGAGTTTTTCTAAAAGATATGATATTTGCTTTCAATTTTGGTTGTCGATGTTTTGCTAAGCAGCGTTACGAGAAAAGTATAACTTCAAAAGTAAATGTGTTTGAAAGTGGTTAATTGCGTTTTCAGATGTATTTATTGCTGGTGTTGACAATTGGATTCTGCGAGTTTCTGAACTACTTGCATTATTGCTGCTTATAAACATTGTAATTTCAATTTGTTAATAATGCTACGTATTACGATCACTAAAATGACGTCATAAGTAGTGGCGCATTTTTCAAGTATATCTTCCGTTAGGCGCTTTAAGAAAGTTCTTCTGAAGGACGTAACAGTGAGAAAAAACTGCAAAAATAGCATTTACTTAAAAGTAGTTGACACCTCATGCCGATACCATCTATGGTGCCTCAATAGTAAAAGAGGGCGTTAAACACTATTAAACAAAACGCATGCCGATTGCCAAAGATATACGAAAAAATTAATAGAATGAAATTAATGATGGCAGAAATTATCCCGGATCTTGTTAACAGCTGAAACAATTGGGCAAATGTAATTTCGGGTAAGGAACTTTTCCTTGCCTGAAAATTAAATATGGAACCATCAGATGAGAGCAAACCAGTGCAATATCAAAAGACGTATTTAATTCTGTTCTAAGAATTTGGTAAGATTTATGTTTAAAAGAAGCAAGAAGACATAAACTGAGCAGTGTAATATAAGGGAGCAATTAGTTGAATAAAATATTTATGAAAGAGAGAAAGCTGTGTAAGACATGAAAAGGCAATGTTCTCATTAGAATCCTAAAGACGAGTAAAGTAAATACAAACCAAAAAAATCTCAGTTTGGATATTGTTTTGAAAGAGCTTATATCAAACTATGCATAGAACAACATCTATTACTCGTTTCTGCGTATTTTACCGGTATCTAACTGCCTACATCATCGTTGGGGAAACATCAGTGTACTTGACAACACTTTTCTTGTTTGGCGCATTAAACAGTCCACAAAAATATTATGTATACTTTCTAACACAATTTTTATATATCCGGGTAAATAAGGGTGAATCATGTCACGTGGCAAATTGAGTCAGTTTAAAACTTTGCTTTCATACGTAGAGAACTCAATATTAACTAACTGCTTTCATCTCCTGCCTTAGAACAGAACTTCCTTTATACGTAGAGTACTGGTACTTCTGACTGACAGTATATTACGTCTTGAAGAAAATAAAATACAGGTTATAAAGGTGAAGAGAAAGTGTCTCATATATTTAAAATAAATCATGAATTTTTTTGCTATAGTGTCAAATAAATTCTGCACTGAGTTTGCCCCATTACTGTCAATACCAAGTTCAGTCTTTCTATAAGAGATTGCGGAAATTGCTTTGATTGAATGCTTACTCCACGCTAGCAATATTTCATGTGAAAAGTCATACATTTAGGTGATTTGGATCACTAAATTACGGGCGAAAAGTGTAGGTATTTTCACAGCGTTTTACATGGGGTTAAGCATTTCTATTTGTTCCTTTGTCGCAGATTAGGTACGTATTACGTCTTCAAGCTGACCGAGAAGACATATCATTTGAATAATCAAGAAGAATCAGATACTTGCCTTCTAAACCCAAGATCGCGAATTCCATCCCGGCCAGGACCGATGGATTTTTTCAAGTGTAAAAATTCTAAGTATGGCTTTCTTCGGAAGGGAAGTAAAGTCGTGGGTCCCGTGCCGTACATTACGACACGATAAAGAACCTCAAACCTGAAAGAAGAGGCATCTGAGCAAAATTTGTCGGCCATTTCACACCCTGAATTGAATGGGGCGCTGATGACCTGAGATGTTAAAGAGCGTCCATAAATAAACCAAATAAAAAAAGAAGGATCAGATATTACACTCACTAAAAAACAAGGGAGGAGGAATTGGGTTCCAGAAAAAGAGAATAAAGATAGTTCATAAACGAAAACTATAGGAAACTTCCGAGAAAGAAAAGAACTCGAGTTTGCGAGTATTGCAAAGATATTCGTTCGCCAAGGAAGAAGACACACAGGAAAAAGAGGACATGTGAGTGGATTTTTCCAAGTAAAGCACAGTAAGTTCTCCCATCATAACTTTTTTTTTTTGATTGATTTATTTATGGACGCTCTTTAACATCTCAGGTCATCAGCGTCCCATTCAACTCAGGGCGTGAAACGGCCGACAAATTTTGCTCAGAGGCCTCTCTTTCAGGCTTGAGGTTCTTTTTCGTACCGTAAATGTACGCCACGGGACCCACGGCTTTACTTCCCTTCCGAAGGAAGCCATACTTAGGATTTTTACGCCCGAAAAAATCCATCGATCCTGGCCGAGTTCGAACCCGCGTTTCCATCATAACTAGGTGAATGACACAGCCAAGATTCAAGATTGATCCAAGATTCAAGGAGTGCTACCCTAAATAATGTGGTGGCTCCAATAAGTAAAAATATGTTTTTGGAAGCAGTAAAGTGTCCCGCTAAAATATTTAACTGATCAAAAAATATTAGTGTTTAACCTTACCCATATATTATCAGGAACTAAGTTCATTAAAGACAAAACTCTGACCCTCTTTACCGGAAAATTGTTCAGATTTTCCATTTTCATTGTATACCTATGATATATTTAGCTCGGATGTCATTAGCTAGATTAAAATATAATAATAGTGTTTAATGATAATTGCCCGCAACTGGTGGTGTATCCTAAGCGCAATAAACTTTGAAATTAAGTTCTGAGCTTAGACTATTTACTTTTGACCCGATTCACTCTTACTTGCCCGATATTACTCGTTTTTAATTACTCAGGTATGTGCTCACATTTCCATTAAGATAATTTGGGCCATGCGCTGTTTATAATATTGTGACGCGACTATAATGCTTTCAACTTCGCTGTACATCTTATTTCCCACGCTCACCTTCGTTTTCTTGTCAACAACTACACTAGCGACAGATTCTCGCTTAGGTGTCAAGTTAACTGAAATGTTTAAAGGTGTTACACATCATCTACTTTAGCAAAGCTGCAGCAGTCAATTTTCGAAGATCCTTAAACTGTCTTACGATATCTACACCTATTACTTGTCTCAATATATCTAAGCCGAATCGCTGATGTTCTCCCTTGTGCCTAAATCTGAATCTTGTGAGAATTCAGTTGTTTAAACTTCTTGTTTAGAGTTCACGAGTTCTAATTAATATTTCATTCACTCTGTCCCTATATATATATATATATATATATATATATATATATCCATATATCCATTTACAGAATATTTCATTAAACTTGAGTGATAGTATAATATAAAATGATGAAAAATACCTATAATAGTAGGACAAAGATTTTAATAATCATGGTTCAAAAAATGAACCGTTTGAGAGCTAATTGCGAATGTATGGTTGAGAGCCGTCTCTGATTGGGTTGTTTGTACTTCGTCAAGGAGACTGTTAAACACATGCGGTACTGAAGCACAATAGTGTTTGCCGTGTTCTAAATCATCATTTGCTTAACCCCTATCACCTCCAATGCCGTCATATTTCCCTGGAAACAGCACACATATTTCGACAGTGTACTGAGTAGTCTGTGGCTCGCCAGATTTTCTCTATCAATGAAGACCGTGAAAGAATTTGTGCCTTTCAAAACAACTTATTTGTGTGAAAAATGGTTCCCTGCGCACATACATCTAAAACACAGGTTTGTAAATAATATAATTGCAATTCAAAATACAAATTTCTCCTCTTAGGTATGATAAATCACGGTTTGTGTACAAAATACAGCATCATCCCTCTCATGAGAAATAAAATTTAATGTTCTGCCATTCTTCATTGATAGTTAATAATATGAATATTTGCAGCGTTTTATATGATTTTAATGTAATATTATTGTTGCGAATATTATACTTTCGCAATGCTACACTACAATAAATATGCAAATATTGAACAAATGTGCATTTATTTGTTTATTTATAGTTTAAACTGTTTAAAGCGCTGACGATATCATGTTTAAAAAAATATACAGAGTGCAATATATAATTTTAAATTTTAAATTAAATATTAGGAGTCCTGATAGCTTGAAATTTTTAAAGGGCCAAGGAAAAGTTTAGAACCGCCGTGATAATCCATCAAACGAATCTACAATTTATAAAATATCAAGTAAAATACTCAAGTAGATGTGCGTGCTTAAATGCGCTTAGTTTTCTTGAAAGAAATTGGCATTTTCTGCACTTCTGAGAATCCTTGATTATTTCTTTCATTATATTTATTTGTTACAGTTTTGTTATGTTCGATGTTTTACCAAATTCGCATATTAGTTAATTTTTCTTTCACGACGAGGAATAAATGTAAAATTTTAATCATTTAAGACTTTAATTTAAAAAAGAACGTTAAATGATAAGATAGATAATGAAAATATATTTTGTTAAGATTTCCAGAGCATTGATTTTGCCATTTTATTGCTCTGAGATATATTAGTCTTGTGTTATTCTATTATACGGAAAAAATTGGAAAAATATTATATGAATATTTTTCAGTTCAGGCGCTTTCTTTCAATTCAATAAGTAAATACATGTTATTTCTTATAAAATAACCTCTGTGGGTTTTATTAAACTTTCAGATTCATCACTTTTACCAGCAAATACATTTCTTTCATAATTTTTGTTCCACATTTAAATATTTAAAGTTTGTTGCTGCTTGATTAAATGCTATGCGCCTCAGATATTGAGTTATATTAATTATACATATATTGTCCAGCAAACCTCATACATTAATGTAATATACATCAATTTGAGGTAAGTAAAATAAGGGAAAGTTATCTCTAGTCATTGCATCAACTGATTAAAAACAAATATTTCAAATATATTTATTTTATGGGAACAGCAGTTGAACTAGAACTTATACGCTGATCTAATCGTTACGCTTTATAATTCATGCTTTCTTCGTTAATATTTCACTTTTTTTTTAATGTTCGCTTCAATAGCCTAATGATATAATAAAGGTGATCCATAGAGAAACTTTGTGTACAGGATGTATAATATTTTAAAAATATATACCTAACAACAATCTTTTTATAAACTCGATAAGGCATGAGCCCGAAAATCCTTCGTTTCCGATTTATTAAAAATGTTTCCGTGCATTTGCCCCTTAAAAGACGTCAACTCAAACGCCTTTAATTTGTAATCACCTTCTATAAAGTACACCATGATATTTGGTTAGCTTTGTTTGATTATCTTTTGTTGTTTGCTGAGTGAAATAATCACAAGCAAATATGTTCAATGAGAAAAATGGCAGTTATAGGCTTGATTTGCGATCTAACAGACAAAAAAAATTAGGATCACATGAATCTTACTCCTACAGACTGTTACCTTGTTAAAGGGCATTCTATTGATTCAACGTTCTCAAGAAACAGTCTCATTTACTAGAAACACAAGAGAGAAAAGAAGTTGTGAACCTCAGCAATTAGTTCTTCGTAACTTGATTAAAATAATATATATTAGAGTATTACAGGAAAAATTAACTAAGGGAAGGAATTAGTCCCATTAGTAGTAAATTCTGTTCATTAATTACTTAGCTTTTTTTTTTTGTTCACAGATGAAGCTGGCTTTGTCATAACTATCATAAACACAATTGGTTCTGTAAAAACCCTAATGAAGTATAACAGGCAAACATCAACAGAAATTCAGTGCAAACATTTGGGCTGAAATCGTTAATAACCACCTTCTTGGTGCACATTTCTTTCCTCCGCGTCTGACAGGAGACATTTATCTATAATGACTTGAACCAACAACTCAGATACTTCTGGACGTCCTTCAACTAAAGATAGTCATACACGATGGCGCTCGAGCTCACTTTTTAATAGTATTTACGCGCGTTTTAACTACTGAGGTATCACAGGCGGTGGACACTGATGATACATGAGATGAAATAATAAACTGGGAAAACATTTTTTTTTTAAAGAAGTAAGCCCTCCAGGTCTAAGTTTAGTATACCCCCCGGCATTTACCATTTATTAGGATTGAGGAAAAACTGGAAAAAGTCTCAGTCAAGGAGGACGGTCCGGATTGGAATCGAACCCCAGCCCTGCGGCTCACTAGTCCGCGTCTTAACGACCTCGGCCACCCGTGGCGGTCCAGCTCGCTTTAGTTGGGTAAATTTTTATCTTTTGGATGACCATTTTCCCCAAAAATGGATTGTTTGAGAGGGAATGATTGAACGGCCTGTTTGATCCCCATAGGTTTGAATGCATGATTTTTTTTTCTTTGCGGACATTTACGGCCTTTAGTTTATACAACTCTTGTACCTGATATTGACATTTTGAGACCGCATATCCAAACACGAAAACACTATGGTAGTTTTGAGCAGGGTACGCCATTGCATGGAACGCAGACTCAGGGGATGTGTCCAAGCGACAGGAGGCCATGATGAGCAATTTAGTAACGTACGTCGTTTAATTTAACTCTTGTACTATTAGGTGTTGTTAGCAATAAATTCATGTAACTCTTAAATGAAGGATTTCCATTATCTTGTTGACATTGCCTTTATTTTATTGTTTCATTGTTAGGAATACCCCTAAAATGGTTTACATCCAACTTATATACACTCTGTATATTAAATTTAATCTTATTGGAAAAATAATTGATCAGTTTTTATACTTTGACAAACTACAAAAATAGAATACAGTAAACTTTTCAAGAAATGTAGCAATAGCCACTAAAATAAATCGCAATAATAATAAAATTTAAATACTTATGAAAGTATATCCTCGATATTTGAGTTTTGTAGTTTCAAAGAAACAAAAATGTAGTAGGAACGCGGTCGATAGTCCGGCATCAAAATAAAATACATAATACAGCGAAATAAATATAACTTGTGAAGTACAAGATCGGAATTTGACACTTAGGTAATATATGCCTTACAGTCTATGGAGAGAGCACTTATACTCGATAAACAAAGTGAATACCTAGACCTAATAATTCTCTGCACCGAGAGTTCTTTTTATTACATTATAGCTGAAGGAGTAAATTCTAATATCTTGACACCACTGTTTGTTCTAAGATCTTCAGGTTTTTTCCTTACTTGATAAAGCGAGAATGTAGAATAAAATGAGCCCTTGCCACTGCTCACCCCTCATTCGTGCAGATTCTTAAAGAGGGGTAGCAGAGGAAAGCCGCGGCAAGAGCAGAGATGAAGTATCTCTCGTTCCCAGACAGGGTAGTTTTGAGTGATGGAGTTGCTAATGGTTTGTTGATTCTTCTTTATTGTTTCGAGTTAGCTGGCCCCTTTCCTTCGTATTTTTTCTCTTCTCACATTTTTCTCCATTCTCTGCTGCTGTATGTTCGAGTACCTTGTTAAGCTGATGGGGTACTTGAGAGCCGCCCGCTGCTATGTGGGATTCCCACCACATTGTGTGCATCTCCCTACCAACAATGATGTAGCGTCCTAACCACAAGCAAAACTCCCCACATTTTCGCACATTTACAACCTTCCCTAATATTGTCCTAAAGCTGGAAGCTATCTCAGAGCATAACTATTCCAAACTATTTCATTATCAACATGTGTGATGTCATGTAAAAATTAAGTATGAAAGTTAAAGTTCTGGATAATTAACCACCTGAAACGAGCACAACTGTTCCTTGTTAGGTTTTAAGATATCTTTCGTGCTGTTCCATACTCTGTTATTCGCTAGGCAACAGTTTTATAACCCCAATACAGAGTAATCCATATTGACCTGAAACCACGAATGCATTGAGATTTCCACATTACCATCATTGTCATATACTTCAAAAGTATGTGCTTACAGATTGAACAATTTTCGACGTTATATGCTTCTGCAGGCATTATAAAGTAATTATCAATCCAACTGACTCTGAAAGGTAACTTTAGTTCGTTTATAGACATTAGCAGCTGAATGTTATGCTACGAGGACATAGCATCTTTATTTATTCAATAATTAATTCACTATGACCAACAATGAAATGGTATTTGATAAATGCCCATATGCAAATAAACCAAAATGGTGCGAGATAAGCTTTGTGGATTTTTCACTTGGAACTAGATTACAGTCATTTAGCTGTTTATTTATGTTACGTTGACATGATACGCATAAGGAATGAAGTGTATCAAGAGCACTCTTAGGAAAACAGCATCGTCACGTTTCTGCATTCTCTTTCAGTACTATTTAGTGCTAACATCAGGGACAGAAGTGGAAGTAAACTATGTATTCATTTATTCGTTATTTATTAATGGAGTTACAATCAGATACGCTCAATAATATGAGAAACTGGAAATATTCATAATTTCTGCTCAAAATTTCATATTTTTGAGTAGCGTTTAATGCCCGTTTTTTACTCCTGAGGCACTACAGGCGGTATCTTTGATATACGAAAGTAGCAGTAACAAGGATTAAGAATTTCCAGGTACCTTGTATTACAGTTCAGCGATAACAGTAGACACTTTGAAGTTTGTAGGTTATTAATGTTAGTCACACACTTTAAGAAATTACGGCTTATTAATTACTTTCACTTTGTAGTTCCAGATTTGTTTGTGTGATAAATTTAAACCTGATTTCTCTTTTGTTTAAAGCATATCGATTTTTTTGTTTAGTTATTTGTTTTGTTTACCTTTTGACCGATCATTTGTAACTTTGTGAAGTATTTTAATAGAATGGTATGTGTAGAACCCAGTTATTTAATATAATTTAGTTTTGTTATGTCTTATACTCCTAATGATCTTCTAGTATTACTCTTAATTTTCCTCTCTATTTCTTCTTTTTTTTCACTTATAAAGACATCAATGTGCAACGAGAAAAAAACACGAATTTAGAAGAAATAACAAGAGCAGATGTCACACATTTTAAAATTGAACGTCTACAACGGCCCCTGGTCCGATCACCATACTAATGCCGTGGTTTTTGAAAGAAGATTGTAACACATGGTGCATTACATGTATAGCACAATATGTAATAATTTAATAAAAACATAATGAACATTACGTCATATATAGTGCGTAACCAAACAATTATAAATACATTGGTTTTTAATACTACGTGAATGGAAAATTAAAAAAGCTAATAATTTTATTTTTATCAGTCTAAGAAAATACATTTTTATTATTAACATTTAGTAATACTTTAATATGAGATACATTGTAATTATGGTAATAATCATTCACTTAATTGTTTTCCAAATATGCAATTACTCACAACAGCATGTCTTTTTTCATTATTTAGTCAGATCATCTTTGGCAGCTATTAAATCTTAAATTTGTCTGGCACTCTCTCAATGGATGTTTATACTGTCTGTTATATTTGTAGATGACGATAGCATACTTGAATGATCTTCTTAATAACTCGAGTTTTTCGTAGTAATCACATTTCCTGTGCTCTTCTTTATTTACCAAATGCCAATTTTTTCTATTAGTAGGCTCATATCTGTGCAAAGGGACATTTCTGCAAAGAAGTCATATCGGATGACATATGTTGCACAAAAACAGTGTTCTCCATTTTTGAGGCAGCAGGGATTCTCAGCATTTCCTTACACAATGTTCCCTGTACCATGTAATGATCGAGCGAGATGGCTCAGGCTGTAGAGCTTGAGACTCGTATTGGGGAGTCACGGGTTCAATTTCCGTCAGCCGGTCATCCTGCCCTTGGGCTCAGGCGAATGCTATACGATTTCTCCCTTTTCATATTGCTCCACTCCGCTGGATCTGTTACAGAGACGAAAGTGTGAGGACGAGATGATCTGATGCCGTGTGATGGTGGCATGAGCTTTGTAAAGGTTTCTGTTCCGGTATGGAATGGAAGCGGATCTTTTGAGGGGTTGGAACAACTCGGGGGATGGCGGTCAGGGTGTGCGCGCAGCTCTACAACGTCTGAGGGATACTTTTCACCAGGTTGCCTTCACACAAACTGAGATTTATTTGCCAAAATTTCAAACGCGCTCTCATCACTAAAACATACCTAACATTAAGCAAATAAGCCACAATTATTTGGTTTAAAAGTGGGCTCTAACTAAGAACATATATTATTTAGATGACAATACACAAATTTACTCATTTTTAGAAGTCCAAATCTCATATCCTTATGCTCTTTTGTCTATTTTAGACGTCTTGGAGCCATAGCAGCTTTTAGTTTGAGCTTAATTGGAAGACTGCCTTCATATACCTTTCTGGAAATTTGCGCTTTGCAGTTCTTTCAGGTGCTGTGATACTTTCCCTTTTAAGGTTTGACTTTTATTTGCGTTGCGTAGCAGATTATTTTTTTATTTTCTTTACTTCAAACAATGCTCTGATCTTAATGTAAAAGTAAGTATTCTGGCGCACTTGTTCTTCCATTGTAAGCTTAATTCTTTGACAAATTCGATTTTCTTCATTCACCTCACAGATGATTCAACTATGTCGAATCATCGAAAAATTTCTTGATTAGTAAAAGATATTCCAGGCAGTACGTTTGCTGCTACAGTAATTTGAGGTACCAAATCACTTTTTTTCTGCCTGTTGTTTGTTTTAATACTACTATCTTACAAAAAATTGCTTATAGAATGGGAAATTTTTCGTTTCATATCACCAACATTCAATAACACACGTTCAAAACAGTCTGCTTTTGTTAATATCCTTGATGCTACTAGAGCTTGTTAAACAATGTTCGAGACTTACCCAACAATGATACATTGTAATACAACGATTTAGTTTTAGACAGCAATAATCCTGACGCATTTTTGGGTGATTTATAATAACGATATATAAGCCCTCTTGCAAAACTCTTCTGCATAATTAAATAATTTCTTGCGTCTTATAATATAGCCATGAACTGTAGAAGAACCTGAAAAGAAATTATTTCTTTACTTTTTCCTTTCTCTAAATTTAAATTAGGCATCGATCTTATTTGTGCCTTTTTCATTTATCGCGTAAAAATTTCAGGTTATGCTGGGGACATTAGAAGCCCAAAAAGGAAATATATATATAAAGAAAGAAACAAACAAACAAATAAATAGGAATGACTTCATGAAAATCGGTCGTAATTGCAGATTTCAAAATATTCATAAATGAACACTTTGAGGGGTTTTTTTTCGGAATAAAATTAGATTTTCTCTACTAATAAGCTGTTGGTTTTTAGTATATTTTTCAATTAAACTATTTTAATTCGTATTAAATGTCGATTCAGTAATTCTGCTGCTCATTTCCTCTATCAGTAAATACATTTTAATAAGGGACATCTGTATGTGATTATGTTCGAAACAAAAAGAAACGTTTTAAGTTGATCATTTTACACCATCTTTTTTATTCGAATTAAATTAGACTTATTGTAAATCGTCTTAAACTTATTCTCGTACGTCTTGTATTTTAAAATGGTGTATGGAGCCATGTGAGTAATTACTGTATGGTGGCTAGTATATGTAAAAACACAATAATTCTACGTAAATATGTGCCTTATGTTTGACTTCTTGATTTATTGACTTATTTGAACGCGTCCGCGGTCGCCATATCTGTTTTTGTATAGAGTATGAAATTGTTCCTACTGTTTCACCCCTAATATCAATATAATTTTGTATATTTTTCCTTTCTCATAATTACTATAAGTTAAATAACCTTTAATAACGTATATTTCTCTCTTTAAATTTTTCGAAAATAAGTTGCATAGCTGGACATTTTTGTAAAATACGAAAACTCTTGCCTTGCCCACAATAGCGTTGAGAATACATCGAGTAATAAACTCTTGTGAAGGTTAGACGCTTTTCTGCGAAAAGGTAAAGCAAGCCTAGGGCGTTACCTATTGTACTCTGTTCCTTTTAAAAGAGGTGTTTTGTCAGGAGAAAGCTAGTGTCCCTTTAAACATGTGTGGGGGAGTTTAAATACCGTTGGAGGCAGTTAACCTCCCTAACAGCTGAAGGTTGTTAAAAGTTTGAAGCAGCGTATCATAAGATAGAGTATTTAACCCCCCCCCCCCCCCCCGCAAACTAGCGATCTGATTGAAAGCAGTCAGTGTAGAGGCAGAGTTTAAATTTTGAAGGAGAGACGCGACACGGCTTGCTGGTCCTGCCGATTTCTTTTCGTATTGGGTATATAAGGGCGAATCTGGGCGCTGTACTTCATTCTAGTCGACATTTGTACTCTATTCTAGTCAATATTTAACTTGTATTCTATTCATTCTATTCTATATTCGTTCCTGCCGCATCATTCAGTTTTAATCAGTTAGTCAGCCGGAATTAGGGAAATTTGTACTGAAATAGGAAGCGTTTTTTTATGTACTGCTCAGTACATATAATATACTTCGTCGGGACGAACAGTCCAATAATCTAAACTTTGAATAATAATTGTACAAAGTAATTCCATTCTATTAACGGCAAAGACCGAGGTTATAACGAAAGTGACGCAAATAAAACATCCTTAGAAGTAACTTTGAGTCGCTTTCTCATTCATAAAGCAAAAATCTCTTCCTAAGCCCGTTGATTTCAGATCAACAAAATGAGTGCAATTACCATGAGTATTTGTTGCTTCTTCTGTGACGGAAACAACGACCGCCACGGGTGGCCGAGGTCGTTAAGGCATGGACTCGTGAGCGGGAGGTCTGCGGTTCGAATCCCGCCAGGACCGTCCTCCCTGACTGGGGTTTTTTCCAGGTTTTCCTCAGTCTTCATAACTGGCAAATGCCGGGGAGGTACCTAAACTTAGGCCTGGAACGCTTCCTTCCTTAAAAAAAAAAAAAAAATCCTTTCCCAATATATCATTTCATTTCATGTATCATCAGTGTCCACCGCCTGTGGTGCCTCAGTAGTAAAAACGGGCGTTAAACACTACTCAAAAAAAAAAAAAAAAAAAAAAGGAAACAACGAATAATTGATAACTACGAGTAATCATCATCAGCCGAGGAAACAAAAGATCAAAACTAGCCGTGGCCATAAAACAACCATAAATTTGGCTCACCAATTCAGGACCACTTGTAACAAAACCGCATCATAACCATTTCAAGTATTAGATTTAATTTTTTAATTTTAATTCTGCAATACTTACATCCTGATATCTTGGTTCTACATCAGGACGTAATACTCCAGATTTCATTTATTTATTCCTCTTATATCTTTCAATACAATTTAAATTACAATTAAATTTTACAGATTTTAAAATCTACACTACTAACACTATGACTAAACAAAATTAAAACTTCAAAAACAAAACCGGTACTGGAATCCAGCACTACGGCTATTTACTATGACTTATAATAACAAGTCATTAGATTACAAGTCAAGTATTAGATACAAATTTAGGGCGTTTGCTACTATGCGAAATTCACCCTTTTGGGATATCAATGTTTCGCTAAATTTTCATGTGAAAGAAGGCTGCCAGTATATTCGAGACACACCAGAGTAGTTTCAATAATGCAGCTCATGAAAGATAGATATTGCAAACACCTCTTACAGAGCGATGTGCACATCCAGGACTACAGATAAATATTGATATTAGCAATTTTAGCAGAAAATTTGAAAATATGCACCTCGGAAGCTATTAAACATAAGAGGTTTATATGGAATTTTTGAGTTGTTTTAAGTTGTACTAGATGTCTGGTATAAGTCGTTCAGGAAATTCCAAAAAACAATATTGATAGTAGGGAAGTATTCGTATCGCAAGCGAAACCAGTAGTGTCTATTGGCATAGGCACCGTGAGCGTTACATGTATGATATTAAACATTTGAAGTCAATGTATTATATTCATTTTTGGAGGGTTTCCACCTTTATTTTAGTTCCGTATGTCTTAGGATAGTAGTTTATAGTCATTCGCTTAATTTATAATCCAATAATATCTTGTCTTAATATATCTCCAGATGCTCAAATTAACTTTAATGTTGTTTCATTTGGAATAAAGAACAAACATAACAGAGAAGGTATTTTACAGAACAGACAGAATAGTTTTAACAAAAGTTATTACTTTAAAAATATTTTGAATATATCATCACCATGAAAAAGTTACAATTTAAGCAATCAAGAAAACTTTGGAGTCAGAGTGTGAAGGACCACATGGCCTAAAACATACAATATCGATGACGATCTTTACGCCTCTAGACTCTAGCAAAGGCGTATTTTCTCATGTTGATGTGAACTCAGGTGTCTGGCTCGACAGGTGACTCGTATGCTTCGTTTGGAATCACGGAAGATTTGTCGCCTCATCTCGTATACCCAAAGAAAGAAATCCAACGGGGTCAAATGCAGCGATCGAACAGACCATAGCAAGGATCAGTTGAACCCCATCCATCTGCCCGGACAGTCATGTTCGTGGTAACATACACATGTATGTGGCTATGGAGGGGAAGGGCGCTTTCCAAGTGAAGTCATTGGGTAGTCGCCAGTATCAGAGGAACGTCCTCCAACAGACCTGCCGTTTAACTTCTTCTGGAGGAAGCGCGGCTATCTGTAACCCCTTATGTGACGCGGGGTTAAGTAGGAAGGATTCAATATCCCCGAGAACCCCACACAATTCATTTACACTCCAGCGATCTTGGACCTCAATCAGTCAGATCCAGTGAGGGAATACATCGGACCAGTAGTGCATGTTGTGTCTGATAACGATGCCTTCATTGGAGAAGAGATTCATCACATTATTAAATTATGCTAGAAAAATAACCTAGAATCCCCCCTATCCGCTCGGTCACCCTTGGCGGTCCCAGTGTGAACGATATTATTATGATGGGTCCTTAATCCTAGTGAGACCTAAACCGACCAGATCATGGATGCCATTGTAATCTTTCTGGCCAAGGTAATATTCCGCAGACATATCAAGCAATCGAACCAGAAACCCCAGGAATAGTAGCTAGAACACTGACCACAGGTTGGTTCTCCTTTTAGGGTTACATATAGTAACTTCCTTAGTTATTATGTTTCTTGTTGACATGTTCGTTTCTGCCATAACAGGAGAATTGATGAAATGTTGAATGAACAAGAGCTTCGTGAAAATTGCACAAATGACGATTGCAGCGGCATTAAAGATGAAGAAAGGCGATTAATGAAAATATATGTAGAGTGGAGGGTAGATTTTGGAAAAAAGAAATTAATTTGGTAGGCTGTTGGATGTAGTCTCAGGGGTAAATAATTCCCTCCTCTCTGACGATGGTTTCCGCTGACTTACAGTTTTGCCAGGGCTTTTGAGACTCTGATACTGGATACCTTTATGGTCCTGTGACAATAGGGGAAGGAGTGCATGGAGATTAATAATGTTTCTTCATTATGGAAGATGGTACAAAATTTATTGTTCATAGACTATTATAGGTCGGTCCTGGTGGTGTAGTGGCTACCATACTTGCCTCCTACACCCAAGATCGCGGGTTCGAACCCAGCCAGTACCCATGGATTTTTTGGGCGTAAAAACCCTAATGTATGGCTTCCTTCGGAAGGGAAGTAAAGCCGTGGGTCCCGTGTAGTACATTTACGGCACGAAAAAGAACCTCAAGCCTGAAATAGAGGCCTCTGAGCAAAATTTGTCGGCCGTTTCACGCCCGGAGTTGAATGGGACGCTGATGACCTGAGATGTTAAAGAGCGTCCATAAATAAAGCAATACAAAAAATACACTATTATATATAAACTATTGCACTCCACTAATAAAGATCGTCCACTTAATTATCGCAATACTAACTATCGCTTTCCACTACTTGGTCGGAACTGAGAAAGCCCTTCCACTGCCTCGCTGAATACTCTTGCCAAACTAACTGCGGGCCTCAAAGTTAAAAATAAGTAAATATGGTCTGCGTGACTTTTCCATGTAACGCATGGCTTCTTCCCTTGAAGAGGTTAAAGGCCTGTCTTTTCATTCTTATAGTCACCAAATGTTTTTATGGTACGTACCCCGCTTAAGAAATTTTCGAACAGAATATCAGTAAACATCTGGCTCCAGGATTCATTATAAATATGGTTACAAAAGGCTACAGAAATTCCCAAGTCAGATTTTATGGCTATGGGTAGCTTTCTACGCTTTGGCAAGAAAATAACATTATAGACACAATATTCAACACATGTACAGGAAAATGACATTACACATGGCTATAACGAAGTTGCACAAAATTGTTTGTTACAATTAATCTAATTAAATATGGGGGTGGCAGCGCATAAATACTGTATCACGATTTATGTAGGAGTGTTACTTTGTAAACAGATACGGGAATAGTTCTCTGTTTGTGTACATTAGCGACTAGTAAATCATATGCGTTGGATGTTCGGAGATTCAAGAACGGTGCTCTTCGATTATCTACATTCGCTTATTTTATTCCTAGAAGGAAACTAGAACTATCACTTACTGCATTCGAAGTATCAGTGTTTATATATTAAGCAGTCAGCCTTAGCCTCAAGCAGCTATGCCAAATATTTTAATTGTTTTAACGCCCTTTTTACTACTGAGATATCACAGGCGGTGAACACTATTGATACATGAGATGAAATGATAAATTGGGAATTTTTTTAAGGAAGAAAACGTTCCAGGCCTAGATATAGGGTACCTACCAACACTTCCCGTTTATGAGGAACTGAGGAAAGCCTGAAAAAAATTCTTAGTTAGGGAGGAAGCTCTTGGCAAGATCAAACCCCAGATCTCCCTCTCTGGAATCCGCATCGGTATTTCAAATGCGAAGAATGTTTCTTACGTGGTTCAAAGGATCAAGAGTAATGCTAAAAATATGAACTCTGAGCTTTTTCCACACACAGCACCTACCACGGCCAATATCATTAGGCATCATTCCTGTATTTCATGCAGTGCATTTCTGATTAATGCTTCAGTTTCATCATTCACCCAATATTGTTACTGTCGGCATCAACAGCTGGTAGTTCATGATATTTGCTGGATTACTTCTCTGCGTTCTCGTCGTCCTTATGCTTCACTTGTCATTATCTTTGTTTATTCCATGTTGTAATGACATTCTTCCGCATAGACTGTTGCTATGCTTAAAACTGGGGAATGGGACCCAGCTAAGCTTCAAAAATATTCGACATTCGAAAACTCAAATATTTGTGCTATTTTTGCAGTTCTTGTCTTTCGAACCCAAATCTTTAAAAAAAAATTGTTAAACATAGGAAAGATTAGTTTCAGTTCCAGCAACATCAACAGAAGTATTCATTAACGGTAAAAAGACTGCAATTGTTGCAATTTCGGTGGTATGCGGACCATTAGTATCATCTTTTGGTAACCTTAAATGTCATTCTGTTTTTTAATATGTTATCTAGCGGCATCTTCCGGAAAATGCGAGCACCGTACCGTAGTGCTCGAAACTTCTCCAAACAGACATTTGATAGTTCTGCAGGTTTCTAGCAACGCACACCGAGGAAAATAAATACGTGAGTTTTCTACTACTACTGCATGCTAGTCAGTCTTTAGCTCAGCTTTTCTAGTTGTACTCATCTCTCTGCAGTATCTTACTTGCACACGCAATTAGTCTACGCTTTGAGTTTTCGAATTGCATTTGCTGCCTCGCCCTCAGCGTTTCTCACGAATTTATTCCAACATAGTTTCTATTTAAACATAATTAGGGACAACTTATCCTGTGTCTCTCACAAAATCATCGTATCTCGTATAATCTGCAGCTGTCAAGCCATTGGACGGCATCAATCTTCTAATATTTTAAACTATTTTCAAATTTTGGATAATGAAAATTATGAAAATTGCAATCTTTTCTGAAAAATATCCAGAGGAAATGAAAATATTATTTCAGCAAAGTGGAACCATTTGAAAGCTAAACATTTACCAAAATTTCAAAAACCAAAACATAGGATTCACCATCCCTCATTAGTGACTCAGGTTACATCCTAAAGCTTTTTGACTCTCTGAGTTTACATAGGTGTTGTAAAAGTTCTCGGCCTGACCAAAAAAATGCAACATTTAAGATTTTTTTAATTTTTCAAGACGTCACTTTGTAAACACTTTAAGCGCAACAATTTTTTAACTTTTTTATATTCTCAGTAAAATAAGCTTTGTCCAACTATGAAAAATAAGCCTATATCTCACATCCAATCTCATCATTTGATTCAAATCCATCCAAATACTTCTTCAAGTTTAGGAACAAAAATTAATCGCTGGGAGGCGAATTCGGGGAATATAACGGATATGGAAGCACTTGGAAGCGTCATACATTTTGCAGCAATTTTCCAACTTTTTAATACCCCCAGTAAAAAAGAATTGCCTAACTGAAAAATAAGCATCTATCTCATCTTTAACTTCATTAGCTGTGTTAATATTTGTCACCCAGCCATTTCTTCAGGTTTGGGAACAAAAAGTAATCCTGCAGCCAAAAAGGGCGAATATGGCGGATGTGGAAATATAAGTGAAGGTCATGGCAGTTTTGCAGCAACAATCCCAGACTAATGTGAAGGCGCATTATCGTGAAAAAAGCGAACTTTCTTTTTCGCAAGGTGTGGACATTTAGTCTGAATAGCATCCTTCAGTTTGTCCAATAGTGAAGCGTAATACTCCCCGGTGATGATTTTGCCCCTGGAGGTAGTCTACGAGCACCACACCATAAGAATCCCAGAAAATTATAGTCATAATTTTTCCTGTAGATGGAATCGTTTTTGCTTTCTTTGGTGCACTTTCAACTATTACCGCTCCTTCGTCTCTGGCGTGTACTGTTGAATCCAAGTTTCATCTACTGTTATGGAACGTCGGAGAAACTCATTGGAATTGCGTTTTAATAGGTCTAAACATTCTTAAGAAATGTTCATTTGCATGCGTTTTTGTTCCATTGTTAACAAACGCGGCATCCATCTAGTGGAAAGCTTTCTCATACCCAAAACTTAGTGTAAAACGTAGTGACGATGCCTATGGTGATATTGAAATATTAGCCAATTCGCATACCTTCAATCGATGATCATTGTGTACGGCATTGTGAATTTTTGTCACAATCTCGTCGGTCACAGGTGTTTTAGGACGCCCTGAGCGCTCTTCATCTTGAATGGATGTACGACTAAACTAAAATTCAGCAGCCTACTTTTTAACCACCGAAAACGAAGGGGAAAAACCCTTTAATGTGTAATATAACTCCTTTTGAATTTTTTTTGGGGTTAAACCCTTGAAAACGAAGGGCTTTATCCCAGCAGGCATTTCAGTTTTATCCATTTTGTAGAAAAATTTAACACTAGTTTGTTTACACGATCGTCACAAACAAGTAACTATACTTACGCGTCTGAAACTTTATAGCGCGTCATCTAAAGGATGATATTTAACAACTATTAAAGTAATTTCGAAATCTTCACGATATATCTGAATCAGGCCGAAAACTTTCAGAACAGCCGTCGTACTCATGCTTCCTGTTCGTAGAAAATACTTCGAGAGGTTCAAGAACGTTTTGGGATTTGGATTCAAAAAATTTAGGATTCTCCCATCTCTGCTTAAAACCGTATCTGAAATATTATAATGTTTACAGTACGAACACCTAGATGGTTATACGATAAAAATTAACATTTATGTTTGGGATAAGACTCAATTCTCCTTGTTCCTTTTTGCACAACACCATGCAGCTCTTTAGGTTTCGGGATAGGGTGGCCGAGGTAGTATCCAATTGCTTCTCTGTTATTTCGGTTCAGGCGTCGCAACTGAATATTAACAGCAGACGTATATAAGTACTAAACTTTTTGGTTCTGAATTGACATTATTTGTAATATACAGCAAACTTTATAAACTATTTAGAAAAGTTAACTATTCAACAGAAAAGTGGCATAATTTTTGTGGGATGTACCCCAATCTGTAGTACCTTTGCCACTTGTGCAACCTTTGCATTGTACGGAGAAATCTTGGTCAGGCTATATGCACCTTAAGTAGTGTTAGACAACGAACAATATAAATCCGAGAGACAATTAATTCTTAGCGACTTTCTTATACTCAAGAACCAATAGAAGTGGATGGTTTATCTGGGCTTAATTCCACAAAATTGTAGTCTAATATTTGCATTATTAGTTATTAGTTGTAATGTACTAGAATAGTTCTTGTACATTATGAGGTTGTAAATTTCCAATTACCAAATTAATGAATAACAGCTGTTACAAGTGACGTCATAAAAGAGCAAGATAAAGGAATAACTCTTTGCCATACGACGCCTTACCTATAATTAGGCTATGTCCAGTTTCTAGGTGATAAATTAATTGAACGGATTATCATAATTCCTATAATATTGGTCTGACATTTTTTCAAGAATGATGGTCATTTAAATACTTTATGTGTTTGTTTAATATTCAAGCGCAATCTTTCACAGATGATACTCGGATTTTTTACGCGTGGACTACGTCACATAATAGTTATACATTTCAGTAGAGATGGCACAAGAATCGATCTTCCCAATTGGGCGCAATTATTTTTTGTATTGTTTGATGATCACCATTTCATTACAAAGAAAATCTGTGAAAATTCTGCCAAAAGGACTAAATCGTTTATTTTAAAAGAGATTTATGTAAGAAATGAAATTCTTTTAGGTGCTTTTTGCGAGAACCTTAAAAAACAAGGTAAGTTAAGATGCTGGACTGAAATATTTGAAACAGGAAAGGCCAATTTCAAGCAAAAGTCCTTAAATTTTAACTGCACCTAAATTATTTACTTTCATTATACTTCAACACTGAATTAAAGTGAAAAATCGTTTTGTTTATTAACAAGCCTATTCACATAGTAGTAGTAGTAGTAGTAGTAGTAGTAGTAGTAGTAGTAATAATAATAATAATAATAATAATAATAATAATAAAAATTATTATCAATAAACTGGATAAAGTGTCTGATATTAAATTTTTTTCTTACATTATGTTTTAAGTTCATTCAGTTTACATACATGTACATTTATCAATTATATCATTTTTCAAATTAAGCTTAAACTACTACGTTTACAATTTTTATATACAAAGGTAATTTGTTATGTAATATTAATCTTTTAACTTTAGGATCTTTGTCTGTTTTTGTGAAAGTTAGCTTTATTCTATGATGCTTGTCATTTCCTCGTGTTATATTAGAATATAAGTGAGCATTTGTTAAGTTGTCCTCATCTTTTGAAGTTGCAATTAATATAACTATATATATACAATCCAACAGTCATAAATAGTCTATTAATTAAAACGATATCTCTACAGGAGTCTGTCAGTGTTGACCCATATATACACATTAAAAAGGTTTTACTAGAAATATTTTATTGGTTTTTGTTATATTATAGCTTTCCCATAATTCAATACCATAAGATAGAAACGGATATACAAGCCTATAGTACACAGTTTTTAGAACTTTATAGCTTAAATACAATGGTAGATGACCTAAAACATATATATACACACGAAACAATTTTGACATATAAAGTCTACATATGATTTCCAAGACAAATTATGATCTACATACCAGTACATTCTTACAAATTTGTAAACATTTTTAAATTGTATTGTTTAACATGATTACATCAAGCTCACTATTTACACAATGATCAAACACCATTATCCTGTTTTTTTTTTTTTTTTTACAATTAACATTTAAATTCATAACATATACAAATAATTAGACAACTAACACTTTTACTACTGCCAAAGGTGTTCCTGAAATAACGGATGATTTTTCCTTCACAGGTCCGCTTCACGCGTAACGGCCGGTCAGTCGATTCAAGGAGGAACCGCGGTGAACGGGAGCCAGAAAGTCCGGAGCTATGATTGTTGCGTAATTTATTATTTATTACTATAACTTAATTATTTAAAAGGTACTCATCATTATCAAGCAAGAAGTTTTATTCTCTTCATTTTCCATATATTTCTGCTATCGGCTTGAGAAATTAACCATTACCCTCTGCAGTTCCCTCTGAGAAATGGAAAAAATTTATTCACGAATATAAATCGCAGGGCTTTAAATGAGAGGGCCTTTTGTTGGTGGTGATTAATCTATCTTGGAATATTTATGAATTGCATACAGACATGGGCTGTATATGCTGTTGCAGAGTCCTGTTGGAAATTCGTTGCAAAGTTTAATTCACGGCAAAATATTTTGCACATACCTAACTATTAATTGTTTCTTCACAAAAATAAGATAAATTATTTTCTCGCAACTAATGGCGCACCACACTCGTTTTTGTCTTTTTCTTTTTCTTTTTTGTGTCAATTATTATTATTATTATTATTATTATTATTATTATTATTATTATTATTATTATTATTATTATTATTATTATTATTATGCAGGAGTTCATAGGTTTCTATGAACATGTCCCAGAGCATGTCCCATGTTATCTAACGTTTCTTCTGTGAGTATTGTAATGATTGTGTACGCCTTGTATTTAGCCCATTTCACTACATATATTTACCAATTAGTGAGTGGAACTTCTACTTGGAAGGTTATTTCAGGGAATCTCTTTTGAAACAATATCCGTATATCATGAGCCGATTCTGTAAGCATGTACGAATCGCAAATAAATACTCTAATGATATCAGATATTCACTTTTTATAATAACCTAGTTACCTGCAGGACACATGGGTGGAGTTCCTCAGCTAATATGGGTAGTTTTCAATACTGCTTTGACGATAGTTCGTAACTTTTTTCTTCTTTTTATCAACTTAACCAGCAAATGTCTTTGACTACTTCTGGTTTTCGACTAATGTGCCTGTATAATTATCAATTTTGAATAATCCATAATTTATTTATCAGCGAGGCTAAAGACAGACAAATGCAAAATGATTATTTTTAAATATGCCGATAAACCTAAATGATAGCCTAATATCTGCATAGCATTGGTGATGATTTACATTAATACAAAGCACTTTATTCTGTTTTCAACTATGATGCAAATCTCAGAATTAAGCGATTCTGTTTCAGAAAGATTTTAAACCCTCTCGTCTACCCTTCGTGAAATCTGAGAAATGTACAAAACGAATAGCTTTAGCATAATGTAGAAAGAAAGCAGAGGAGGTAAAGAGGGTTGTAAAATAAAGGCATTTAGTTTGATGAGGCGAATTTAAAATAAGGAGATGAGAGAGTAGGTAAGCAGAGAAGAGGAGGGTAGTATGGAAAGAAAAAAGCCAGTCAGCAAGGAGCTCTCAAGGAAAAGGCGATGCGGCATTTGCATCGTAATGAGGTCGACTATGATAGCAGGATTACCAACAGGCTGAAAGCAGCGACGCCAGAAAAATGGAATCAGTGCGCGGGGGAGCTTAACACACTCAAGCATAAAACAAGAACTAGGATAGGTTGAGTGAAGAAAAAAATAAAATCAACAAGACAATGCGTGGGCTCCTCCTGCAAGCCAACACCACCCAGATCTTTGTTGCTTTCTACGGGATACTGAGAACATCGGAAAAGTAAAACGTTGTATAAGACCATATATTTTACCATATTGTGGTTAGATTTACATTTAAATGTAGTTTTGAAATCTTATATCAAGTTTATAAGTTTAAAAGCTAATCTAACTATTAAGTAACATTTCATTACTTGTTGAACATTTTATTTCTTATATTTTCTGCTTAGGTACAATATTTTGTCTTATGCACTTCCTCGAACTTCATGTTGTTAATGACATTTAGAGATGTAAATGAAGGATAGGGAAAAAAACAATTACAGTCCAATTTTGGTTAAAATTGAGATTTTGGTGCCTATGGATTTAAGGTAGTACTACATTCCAACGAATTCACACAGAAGAAAAAATCAACATAGCAAAATAGGTGTCCAGGGGGAAACAATCAGAATACTCTGTATAATGGAAAAACAACCAGAGTATATGTACATTAAATGTTAGTAATTTTGTATTTCTTAAGAATATTCTGATTTAATGTTAGTCCGGTTGATTTTTATTATTAACCTACCGATAAATTACTATGACTTATATTTTACAGTTGCTATTTGACTACATTGTTGATTAAGAAGGGCTGTGTTACTGCTGTTGTGTATAGACTGGCAGTTTAAATTTCGACGTGGAATCAAATGATGAAAATTTCACAATTCATCAGTGGAGACCAAAGATAATATAGAAACATTGTAGACTTGGTAATGCTAGCAAACACTTTATATTAATGAGTCATATTCTGCATTCATATTGCAGAAGATTGCAAATGTGAACATTTCGTGAAAGTTGCAAAACGGGAACGTGATTTATTAATTCGTGAATTCAACTTACTTGGTGATAAAACTTACGGAGTGCACACTTGTATTTCAATACCAGGTTTACAAGTGAAAGGAAGAAGACCACGGAATAAGAAAAAGACAGCAACCTCAGGGACCATTCTACCTACTACAAGGTACGTGTACAGAGGGCAGGAAAAGTTATTTAAATTCCAGTTCCAATTTGTTACATTAGATATTTGTAGCAAATATCTATGTATAACTTAGTACATTCCATTACATTTACTGGACTTAAATTGTTTTTATCTACAAATATGTGTACTTTGACATTTTATTGTAAATTAAAATGGCCCGATAACACATGACACTAACTTCTCAGTACACCCCGAAGTACAGTTGGTGAACAACAGTGGTCAGAAATGGAGGTCACGAAGAGTAGGCAGCTGCGTATGTGAAAATAGCATTTCTCCGCTGCAGGAATGCACCAAAATGCCACACACGCACTGAATGACACACAAACACACCTTGGTTGTCATACACCGGAATAACTATGATTTTTATGGTGAAGGATTTTGACGAAACTTGTATTAGCCTGGTGACCCAGGCTAACGCCATTCACCCAAGATTCATCAATTGCAATGGTGCGATTCAAAGTTCCTTCTTCCCGAAATTTCGCCGGATTGACGCGACATGTTTCGTAGCGAGTTCACTTCAGCACATCGCATAATTGTTGTAGCACCCATTTTGCACACATTTTCCGCATGTTCAGTCCCCCATAAAATGCGGTGCAATGATTTTGCTCTGCTAATACCTTAAGTGTCCAGCACCTATCATCGCGTGAGCACTGTTCCACCACCATCACTCATACATACTTGTCTCCGAAGGCAGGACGCCCCCTGCGCGGCATATTGGCAGTCGATATTTTGTCCCATTTGAGGGCCTCTGTCCACCTCGCCACTGTTTGATAGGACAGGGAACGAGCATTCAAATGCTTCCCGTAGCTCTGTGTGACATTCTTGTGCATTCCTCTAGTGGAGAAATTCTGTTTTCACATATGCGCGTTGTTCAATCTTCTTGACCTCCATTTCTGACCACTGTCGCTCACCAACTGAATGTTCTCCAAATATTTTTGATAAGATCTCTAATTTTGTTTACAGATTTATAATCAGTTCCATTTATTATCCATAGAGGTCGTTCGTTGATCTTCTTACCCTATAGCGACGCAATATTTCATTTTTAGCAATGGCAGAGGCCGTTGATAAACGCGCCGCTGCTCTCACTATTATTTCACAGGGCCCTACGCACACCAGAATAGACAGAATTTTGTCAACTGCGAGGAGGTGGCCTAGGATTTGTCGAGAAATTGGACAAGCTGCTGCAAGGAAGAGTGCAGGTCATCCGCGTGTCTCTATGGAGGATGGAGATAGGGTTCTCTTGGCAGAGATCGAAAGAAACCTGTTTCGAATGCCCACTGAGTACAGGGCTTTGACTTTATTCCCTGGTTGTGTACGGACTGTTAGCAACCTTTGCAAATATGCTGTACTTCGGTATAGAGTGTAACAGTAAGGAAGCTTTAATTGGTGACGACATAATTGAAGGATTGGCATTTGCAGAGTTCTATGAAATCTTCGATTGGGGAGAACTCATTTTTTGTAATCTAGTTACAGTGAGTACTGGACTTGTTTACAGACCGAGTGGTACTCGCTATAACATACTCTATATGGCCACTCGTGCAAGGAGTGGTCGAATAAGCAATATTTGTGGGCGTGAATATCTCGGGATGGAGCAGGCATGTTGGAACACGTTCATGGAATACTGAACAATAATGCCTATACGGACATCCTGGAACATGTTCGCCTCCATTCTACTCAAGAATGTTAGCCCGAAGGAATTATTACATTCCAGTAGGATATTCCCTTGGTCCATACATCGGCTAAGGCTCAGAAATGGTTTCCGGATCACACAGACATCTTGAATCGGATATCACACTGAATATTTAGCCCCATATGCTGACACTGAGGCATTACTACAACGGAAATCACTCCTCTATGTTTATGTACTAATGTGAATTACTTAAACGTTCAAATCGTAAGGTTTGGTTCCTTGTAAGTATTTCTATGTTTTTGCGAAGAATCGCTCTAAACCTAAATCTAAATATTTATTTTACATTTGGAACGGTATTATTATGTGTGTAGTTGATTGTTATTTTAATCAGACAATTGGATGCTCTTCTTGTCTTACCTCGGCTCTCGGAGTCATGAGTTCGATGCTTCCTAAATCTCTGGTTCCAATACAGAGGATAGGAATCTCAGGGGAATTTTGGACCATTTTTAATGACTTTAAAGTCATTAGGGGGGAAGGAGATTGTTCACTGTAATAATGAAGTTCGGCACTGGTTGAGCATTTAATTTATTAGACAAGTTGGAAGGTTCTGGAACATGCTGTGCTTCGGCGGATCATAATTCGCTGTATTCACTCGCATATTTATTCGCTTGAACACCATGGTGATTATTATTGCTATTACGTTGCACTGCCTGACTGACTATCACTGAAAGAGCGTTTTACTTTAACTCTTCGCTACTCTGATAGGCTGTTAGCACTGCTTCCTGTCGCGACTGCCTCAGAACTTAACTTCTCGTAGTTAATATTAAATCTCTTATTCCAGCTCGCTCCTTCCTCCGAAAATTTAATTCTTTCAAATAAATTGAATTTGATTCTTTCTAGGATATTATTGGATCACACTTGTGCATGATCTATTACAAGTTGCTTCTATACGTCGGATTTTTAAACATGTGGATTGGAGGAATACTCTAGGTTTTTACCAGGAAATATTTCTTATTCCCACCCTAAGGAAAAAGTACATCTACCCTTTCACTAGAATCTCGAGATATATCACGTTTCTAGCCTCCTTTGAAATAGCTAAATCTTGGTTTCTGTGAAAACGCGTGTTTCTGTAAGCGGTATTTTCTTATGACTGCAAGTACCGTTTCCAATTGAATGCATATCCCTTGCCGTTTAGACGACCTATGGCGCCTGGGACCGGCGAGTGTCCGAGGGTTTAAAAGGGTAATGTTTAACAAAGGGACTTTCAGGTAAACCTAATGCCATCCGACAAAGGACAGCATGCCCCCTTCCTTTTACATACACATAACAAAGACATGGTATTATTGAAAGATAACTTGAATATCACTTACTAATCAAAAAGACATATCTACATACATACACTAATATATATAATATTGTGGTCCTCCTTTCTATTATAATATCAATACCCTTGATTACCTGAAAAAAGATACAATTATTATTACAATAATCATCAGAAGCTATTGGGATTAAATAGGAAATTTTGATACATTTCCTGCTTCACATTATATTGTGTCTTTCCTGAATATATAATATAAATTAAAAATAAAGTAACACTATTAACAATGTGACTAAAATAACAAATAAAGAAACAGAAAAAGTATAAAAAAACGCTTCTACACAGATTATCTCTCCCTATATTTTTAACTACTTGAATTCTTCTAAGACAACAAGACAAGTGAAAGTAGTAAAAACAATATTGAATATTAAAGATAACATAAATACATGGAAACAGATTAAGCGAGCAACAAGAATGAGAAAGAGCGAATAAATACATTAGCAAGTAAGATTTAAACCCGGTGGTATACGGACTTTATGCAAAAATAAAGTTGCCATGTCTCTGTCTCTACGTAAATTTTCTTAGCTATGAGCAGTAAAGCATTAATACGTATTAACTTAAATGCATCATCGAATGCATCATCCCAGTGAGACAGGGTACGTTGGGCAACCGGCAAAGAAGACTTGGTTTTAACAGTACGTCTATGAGTGTTCCTAATGAGCGAAACAGCAGTAGAAGTTAAACCAGTATAAAATGCTTTGCAAAGTTTACAAGATAACACACATACGACATTCTTAGAGGAACAAGTAGCAAATGAAGAAATGTTAAATTTTCTGGATAAATTAGAGCCGTGAAATGAATTAAATGGCATAATAAGCGCACAGGTTTTAATTTAGGCCGTTGGCAAGGATGTGAGCCTGCAACGGGATCGTAGCGCCAACTCTTGCATTGACTTCTATACTTAATTTACCTCATCCACTTAAATTTTACTCCGTTACAGTGTACCAGCAGCCCAAGAACAAACAAATTAAAATTTTCAGATGACTTGCCACCATTTATGTATCAAAAATAATCTACTTTTTGTACTTCTCTTGCTAGTAATAGTATGATTGTTAATTTATCTTCTGTTCCATTTTCTAATGCCAATACATTGCATTTGCAAAAAGCCCCGACTTCCACATTTAACCATCTTAAATTTGTTTATGATGACGTAATATTTTCCGTAATTTAAGATGATATTACTATTGGCATACTAAATCTACTCAGCCTACTTCAAATGTCACTGCCTGCCTTCTCAAAGTTCATCCTACCTCCAAACTAAAACCTCCTTTATCTTCTAGCCATCCTTTAGAAATGTTTATTAACAATTTTTAACTTCGATTAGTGATTCTAAATTTTTAGATAATATTACCCAAAAAGATAATTTAACTTTACGCCAGAAATCAGCACTTAAAAGATTATCTAGTAATCCGGTCGATAAAGTATCCTCAATAGTATTACAGGACATGTCCTCTTACAATGCCGAAACCTACCGACAGATTGATGATGCCACTTATTAGGAACCATGTCTTCCGATTCTACAGTCAAGTTTAATCAACATGTAGCTTCGTTTATAGATTCCTCTGGTACTGCAGAAGGACTTATTCCTCAAGATATCACTCTACTTCCTCATAATGCCCTTCGTACTCCTACCATATATTTTCTCCCTAAAATTCATAAAAAGAACTGGGTAGACCGCCCAATAGTAATTAGTTGCCTAGTAGATTTTTGATTACAGCCATTTGTTACGCCTAGGCCATCACGTGTGAAAGATTCCTTCCATTTTTTGAGTAAGAGAGTTGACTCTTTGGCACACTATAACATACTTCTAGCCATTTTATACTAACATTCCCTATCATGAAGGATTACCAGCTGTTAGGCATTTCCTGGACTCTTGAGTACCTCCCCATACCCATCCAAGGATTTCATTTGCTATCTTGCTTATCTGGTTCTCACTCGCAATTTGTTTAATTTTGTGAGTAAACATTATCTACAAATTAAAGTCAATGTGATAGGCACCAGGTTGGCACCATCTTATGCCCATATTTTTATGGATCGCTTAGAAAAGTAATTTCTTCAGTCAGAACTTCGTGTACCGTTATTATGTTTGAGATATATTGGTAATATATTCGTGCTATGAACCCATGACTTAGAATCTCTCGATCAGTTCCTTACTAATCTAAACCAAAATTTCAGTTAAGTTCACTTCTTCTGTCTCTCTCAATGCTGCTACGTTCCTAGATATCGATATTTCTTTAAGCAATTGCTCTTTTGTTACCTCCATGCACATTAAGGCAACCAATTTATAATAGTGCCTTCATTTTGATAGCTGTCACCCCCTGCATACAAAAATATCTATTTCTCTTTCGATCCGTGGCCATCGTCTTTGTTACAAATTTTCATATATTGACACGTATATTGCAAACCTAGTTCAAATGTTCCAAGTCTAAAAATATCTTTCCTCTGATTTAGAATAATTATCATCCCAGCGCACAAAATATACCAACGCAAAACTAAAACTTCCAAAAGGAATTTCATTAACTTTGTTACTACTTGCGAGCCTAGAATTAAAAGCATTACACATATTTTGAAAGAATGTCACGATGTTTTATTAATGATTTCATCTTTAAATGATTTTTATAAATGTATACCCCACCTTACTTTTACAATAACCCCTAACCTTAAAAGTGTAATTCGCCGCAACCTACCTCCTTCCAATTTACCTTGTTCCATTGCATGCTTTCCAACGGCTTCAATGTAAAATCTGTGCGCTTATTATGCCATATCATTCATTTCGCAGTCCTAATTTATCTAGAGAATTTCACATTTCTTCATTTTCTACCTGTTCTTCTAAGAATGTAGTATATATGCTACCTTGTAGACTCCCCAACATGCCCTGTCTCTCTGTAAGGACTTCAACGAAAGTTAATACGTATTGAACCGTTGCAGACTCATAGCTCAGAATGTTTATTCAGAAATACAGGGATGACAGCTATATTTTTCCATAAACCCCATATACTCCCAGAAATATCTCTTACGCATTAATGTATTTATATTCCCTCTCACTCTTTTTGCCTTTTTAAACCGTATACATCCATTGTTACCTTTGATATAAAATATTTATTTTTACTACCTTCACTTGTCTTCTGGCCTTAGAAGAACTCCAGAGGTTCGAAATATATGGAGAGATAATCTGTGTCTATCTATGTGTTTTATTTTTTTCTGCTTCCTAAGTTATTTACGTTAGGCAGAAGCAATACTTAGGAGCTTCCATTGCCCTGCCATATTTTCCAGCACCGCACAAATTAGCACTGGAAATGGAGCTTGATACTAGGTATTTTGAGAACGGAAATGATTAGTAGGTATTACACACATCAACTTGGGGTTACAGGCAGCGTTATGAATCTTCATAGCTAGTTGGGATTAGACGTATAATTATAGTCAGTCAAATATAAACTAATATAATTGGCAGGGACGCAATCATAAGCCGGATGCACCTCATTATAGCCACAATCACGCACTGTCACTCAGTGTAAAGGCTTTTGTAGAAGTGGAAACGGTTTTGAGGCTTTAAAATAAATTTTATGAATGGTTACTATATTTGAACTTTGATTAATTTATATTATGGCATGTATTTGACAAAAGCAACTATTTGTTTAAGGTAAGATGTTGTATTTTCAGTCTTTTTGACAATCCATTAACATATTTGTGGCTTGTAGTTAACGCTTGCAACACCATTTTTTTTTTTCTTATCCTCGAGATGCCTATTTTACAATACCCTTTTTACTCGTAAATTTTTGGTTATATCTATTTTTTGCACTCTTTAAGTAATAAACGAACAAACCTCAAAACTACAATTTTTTAAATTAGCCGACAGTGCAAACTGCACACTTTTCAGAATGCACATGAATTTATATAATAGAGACCATAGTGCGAGTATGAAGATCGGTGAGTCAACGTGAGTATTTTTCAAAATTGGCTGTTTCATCTACTGTGGAAAATTTAGTTCATCTGACACAACCAATTTCTGGATATTTTTGCATAACTCAACCTTTAAATTTGGAACATTGGTATGGTATCTAGATTCGTTACTCTTTATTTTCAGGTTTTTACATAAACGATATATATATTTATATATTAATGAAAAATAAAAATAAAGAAACACTATTAACAATGTAACAAATTAACACTAATAATAAAAGTAGATAAAGATAAAACACTGAGAAAGAGTCACACTTGAAATTGCTATATTTCGAACTGCTGCGAGTTCTTCAATGGCAAGAAGCTAGACAAGTGAAAGTGATAAAAGTAAATATTGAGTATCGAAGGTAACGTTATGCATGGAAACAGATGAAACTAGAAATGAGAGTGTGGGAAGAAAAAAAACTAATATGTAAGATTTAAACCAGGTGGTATACGCGCTTTATGTAAAAATATAGCTGCCATTTCTCTATCTCTGAGTAAACTTTGACAGCATTGTGTAGGTAAAGCATCAATAAGAGTTAGACTAAAAGCATCATCAAAATCCTTACAGTGAGATAAGGCATGTTGGGCAACAGGCAAGGGAGACTTGGTTTTAACAGAACGTCTATGATTTTTCGTGCGTAGCGAAACAACGGTAGAAGTTAAACCAATATAAAATGCTTTACAAAACTTATAAGATAACATATATACGACGTTCTTGGAAGAACAGGTAGCAAATGAAGAAATGCTGAATTCCTTGGATAAATTAGGGCTATGGAATGATTTGCACGGCATAATTAGTGCACAGGTTTTGCATTTAGGACGTTGGCAAGGATACGAGCCAGCAAAGGGACGTGGTAAATTCGGAGAGGATAGGTTACGGCGAAATATACTTTTAAGGTTAGGGGGTGTTCTGAAAGTAAGGCAGGGTACAATTTTAGAAAAATCATTTAAAGATGGATACTTTAACAAAGTATCGTGACATTCTTTCAAAATAGGTCTGATGCTTTCAATTCCAGGCACGTAAGTAGTAACAAGGTTGATGAAGTTCTTGTTAGAGGTTTTAGGTTTGCATTGGAAAGTTTTGTGTGATCGGATTATACGGGATTTTAAAGGAGCGGAAGGATAATTTTGGTTTTGGAACTTTTGAGTTAGGTTTTTAATATACTTGTCAATAGATGAAGAAAAGTTGTTACAAAGACGATGACCACGGATTGAAAGAGAAAAAGGAATAGATCTTTTGATATGCAAGGGATGACAACTATCAAAATGAAGATACTGTTGTAAATTGGTAGGCTTAATGTGCACAGACGTAAGGAAAGAGCCATTGCATAAAGAAATATCAATATCTAGGAAAGTAGCAGCATTGGGAGAGACAGAAGAAGTGAACTTAACTGAAAACTTGGAGTTAAGATTAGTAAGGAACTGCTCGAGAGATTCTGAGCCATGAGTCCAAAGCACAAATATATCATCAATATATCTCAGTCATAATAATGGTGCCAAAGGTTCTGACTTAAGAAATTCCTCCTCTAAGCGAGCCATAAAAAGATTGGCATAAGAAGGTGCCATTCTGGTGCCCTTCGCAGTACCTTTAATTTGTAGATAATGTTTATTATCAAAACTAAACGCATTGCGAGTGAGGACCAGATAAGCAAGATGACAAATGAAATCTGTGGATGGGATATGAGGAGGTGCTCGAGAGTTCAAGAAATGTTTAACGGCAACTAATCCTTCATGATGGGGGATGTTAGTATAGAGTGACGTCACATCGATAGTGGCAAGAAGTATATCAGAGTGTGCGGTAAGGTCAACTTTCTTAAGTAAACTCAAAAAATGGAAGGAATCTTTAATATAGGATGGCCTAGAAGTAACAAATGGTTGTAACAAACAATTTACTAGAGCGGAAATACGTTCAGTAGGGGAATCGAAGCTGGCTACTATTGGGCGGCCTGGACAGTTCTCTTTGTGAATTTTAGGGAGAAAATATATGGTGGGAGTACGAGGGACATGAGGAGTAAGAAGAGTGATATCTTGGGAACTAAGTCCTTCAGCTGTACCAGAAGAAGTAATAAAAGAAGCTATTTCTTCATTAAACTTGACAGTTGGGTCGGAAGACAATAGTTCATAATAAGTGACATTCTCAAGATGTCGGTAAGCTTCAGCATTGTAAGACGAAATGTCCTGTAGTACTACTGAGGACCCTTTATCAGCTGGAAGGATAATAACATCAGCATTATTAGAAAGTCATTTAAGTGCTGATTTTTCACGTAAAGTTGAGTGGTCTTTCGGAGTGATCTTAGCTATAAATTTAGAATCACTGGTCGAGGTTGAAAATCTATTAATAAACATTTCTAAAGGATGGCTAGAAGGTAAAGAAGGAGGTTCAAGTTTGGAGGGAGAACGAAACTTGAGAAGGCAAGGAGTAACATTTGAAGTAGGCTGAGAAGATTTAGTATGCCAATAGTAACGCCATCTTAAATTACGGCAAAATTTAACGCCATCAGAAACAAATTTAAGGCGATTAAATTTGGGAGTTGGGGCAAAAGATAATCCTTTTTGTAAAAGCAATGTATCAATGTATCAATGTATCAGCATTAGAAAGTGAAATAGAAGATAAATTAACAACAGCAATATTACTAGTAGGAGAAGTACAAGGGGTACATTTGCTATTGGGCTGCTGGTATGCAGTACCGGAGTAAAATTTAGATGGACGAGGTAAATTGAAAATAGAAGCCAAGTTCCTGACGCTACGAGCGGCGGGGAAAAGTTTTGGAAAAAAGATGCTGTAAACTGAATAGGAATATCTGCTCTTAAATATTGTAAATATAACCGCGATAGTTTAAGAAGATGTTTCTGATTGAGGGAACTTAATAACTTATTAGCACTCATCAAGTTATTATTAACTGTGGTAATATATTTTGGAGAACATGCCAGAATAATTTTAATAAAACTAATTAATTTAGACAAATGAAATTGGTGCTAATATTGACAATTATTAAGGATCATCCGTAGAAAATGTTGGGAGATATGGTGCCTAAATAAATGAAATTGGCTATGAGTGCTAGGAGCTATAGCGGACAGTGGCAATTGAATTAATAATCCGTTAGGACACACACCAGTAATAGCGCAATAAGAAAGAAATCCAACGTGCCCTGTATATTTAGCTAATTGTTTAGAATGGTACTTATATTTGTTGAACAAAAATGTCATAACATTACCTTGGATAGGTGTCATGGCATAAGATGTAATAAATAATAAAGTCTTTTAGAAAACACAGAAATTAAATTAAAAGAATAATAGATAAATAGTAAAGAAGTCAAAAGCAAAACACGCAAGAGCAAAACACACAAAAGCAAATAAAACTTAGTAGGCAAAGTTAAAAGCAGCACCAGAGGTGCAAACAATATTAATGAAAAATAAAAATAAAGAAACACTATTAACAATGTAACAAATTAACACTAATAATAAAAGTAGATACAGATAAAAACTGAGAAAGAGTCACACTTGAAATTGCAATTGCAATGTTTATAAACAGATTTTTAACCTCGATCAGTGATTCTAAATTTCTAGATAAGATCACTCGGAAAGACCACTCAACTTTACGTGAGAAATCAGCACTTCTGTCAAGTTTAATGAAGAAATAGCTTCTTTTATTACTTCTTCTGGTACAGCTGAAGGACTTAGTTCCCAAGATATCACTCTTCTTACTCCTCATGTCCCTCGTACTCCCACCATATATTTTCTCCCTAAAATTCACAAAGAGAACTGTCCAGGCCGCCCAATAGTAGCCAGCTTCGATTCCCCTACTGAACGTATTTCCGCTCTAGTAAATTGTTTGTTACAACCATTTGTTACTTCTAGGCCATCCTATATTAAAGATTCCTTCCATTTTTTGAGTTTACTTAAGAAAGTTGACCTTACCGCACACTCTGATATACTTCTTGCCACTATCGATGTGACGTCACTCTATACTAACATCTCCCATCATGAAGGATTAGCTGCCGTTAAACATTTCTTGAACTCTCGAGCACCTCCTCATACCCCATCCACAGATTTCATTTGTCATCTTGCTTATCTGGTCCTCACTCGCAATGCGTTTAGTTTTGATAATAAACATTATCTACAAATTAAAGGTACTGCGAAGGGCACCAGAATGGCACCTTCTTATGCCAATCTTTTTATGGCTCGCTTAGAGGAGGAATTTCTTAAGTCAGAACCTTTGGCACCATTATTATGACTGAGATATATTGATGATATATTTGTGCTTTGGACTCATGGCTCAGAATCTCTCGAGCAGTTCCTTACTAATCTTAACTCCAAGTTTTCAGTTAAGTTCACTTCTTCTGTCTCTCCCAATACTGCTACTTTCCTAGATATTGATATTTCTTTATGCAATGGCTCTTTCCTTACGTCTGTGCACATTAAGCCTACCAATTTACAACAGTATCTTCATTTTGATAGTTGTCATCCCTTGCATATCAAAAGATCTATTCCTTTTTCTCTTTCAATCCGTGGTCATCGTCTTTGTAACAACTTTTCTTCATCTATTGACAAGTATATTAAAAACCTAACTCAAAAGTTCCAAAACCAAAATTATCCTTCCGCTCCTTTAAAATCCCGTATAATCCGATCACACAAAACTTTCCAATGCAAACCTAAAACCTCTAACAAGAACTTCATCAACCTTGTTACTACTTACGTGCCTGGAATTGAAAGCATCAGACCTATTTTGAAAGAATGTCACGATACTTTGTTAAAGTATCCATCTTTAAATGATTTTTCTAAAATTGTGCCCTGCCTTACTTTCAGAACACCCCCTAACCTTAAAAGTATATTTCGCCGTAACCTATCCTCTCCTAATTTACCACGTCCCTTTGCTGGCTCGTATCCTTGCCAATGTCCTAAATGCAAAACCTGTGCACTAATTATGCCGTGCAAATCATTCCATAGCCCTAATTTATCCAAGGAATTCAGCATTTCTTCATTTGCTACCTGTTCTTCCAAGAACGTCGTATATATGTTACCTTATAAGTTTTGTAAAGCATTTTATATTGGTTTAACTTCTACCGTTGTTTCGCTACGCATGAACAATCATAGACGTTCTGTTAAAACAAAGTCTCCCTTGCCTGTTGCCCAACATGCCTTATCTCACTGTAAGGATTTTGATGATGCTTTTAGTCTAACTCTTATTGATGCTTTACCTACGCAATGCTGTCAAAGTTTACTCAGAGATAGAGAAATGGCAGCTATATTTTTACATAAAGCGCGTATACCACCTGGTTTAAATCTTACATATTAGTTTTTTTCTTCCCACACTCTCATATCTATTTTCATCTGTTTCCATGCATAACGTTACCTTCGATACTCAATATTTACTTTTATCACCTTCACTTGTCTAGCTTCTTGCCATTGAAGAACTCGCAGTAGTTCGAAATATAGCAATTTCAAGTGTGACTCTTTCTCAGTGTTTTATCTTTATCTACTTTTATTATTAGTGTTAATTTATATATATAGTATAAGTGGGTCTCGACGGTCAGTATTTACTTCCTTTGTTGCATCTGCAGAACGATACGTAGGTAATAATGTCTTTTTTGTACTCAATGAGCCGCTGCCTTATGTCCCAGACGCGCTAAGAAATTAAACCTAAATATGTACGAATAAAAATTCATCAAAAATACTAAATGAATAATTTTATATTTATTTTCTGTTAATTAAATTATACATGGTAGTCAGAAACGCCATACACTTTTTCAGGCTATACTATGATGTAATTTCGTGGCATGATTGCCGTATTAGTTGCATCTTTCAGAGGTTTTAGGGACGGATAAAGGTATAAGCTTATTGCCAAATAAGCTGCAAATCTAATATTGTGTCAACGCTTAGTCATTAATACATAATCATTTCTTCCTCAACATATGTACCTACATTAAATATCAATTCTGTTAACTGTTAGCAATTTTGACCTGCTGAATCTAGTGGGTAAAGTATTACAGTTAGTAATACATAAATAATAATTTTCAAAGAAAAAATATACGAAGAATCTGTACTCGTTCTCAGTACTCTGATATTAACGGTTGTTGAATCAACTGCTACTTTTCTCAATCCTTACTGAGTAATGTGAGTTGCCTAATGCGAAAAATCATACGGCGATTCTGGGACACTGTACTTATGTATATAAAAGATTTATTGTATTAATTAAATTATATAACACTCTATTACAAAAGTGTTTATGGTAGCAATTATTTATCTCTCAGTTAAGTTGCAAATTAAAACGTCTTTCTTTACAACGATCTGCCTGGGTTTAAAGTTTCTACTATATGTAGGTTGAGAAAATCTCTATAGCTTAAATTCTGATGCAAGTGTGGTACATTTGTTTTTGGGTTCTAAATATGAAGGGAAATATGTATCTTCGATCACTCATTGTCAATTCTGACGATTTAATTAAACATATCATTAAAAATAAATGTCTGAAATAAATAAATTATGATTATCCTTTTCATTAATTCATTTCTCCTTAATTGTATAATAATATTAAAATAAAAATATAAATTTTGCTAGGGTAGTGTAAGACATTAATAAGCCAACGTATATGAAAAACCTGCAACCCTGTTATGTCAGATCCTGTATTTTTGCAATGGATTAGACGTTTATGTTCCATGTCACTGGGGAGGAAAGGTGAAGGGGAACGATGAAATCTTTGTCTTCAAAACACTCAAGTCAGTCTCAAAATAAGGATGAACGAGAACCCTCATCGAAAAAAAATGTTTAATTTGGATTTACAGACAAATGTTTCATAACGTTCTACGGATACAATTGGCGACGGATCCTCGTTCATCTAGAGGGGAGGCACCTTCCACCTCCTGCATGATTTCAATTCAATTTTGTTAGATAATAAATCTATAGAACACTATAAGTTTCTATGTATTACTCCAATAATTCTAAAATATACCTTATTGTATGTTTTTGCATTTTGTAAGGTGTTTAATAAATTCCGGTTTTTGCGTACCAAAATGTTATCTGGTCATGTCTCCAATAATCAGGCATGACCATCTGAACTTATAACGCGAAACCATATTTGTAGATGTTATTTTCAGAAAATAGTTACAATTTCTTATTTAGGGGCAGTATGTAACCAACAAAAGGGTTGTGTTTAAGGACATAATACACAGGGAGCCAAAAAATGTATACACACTTTTAGCAAAGAAAAAACTGTGTTAACATAAAAAACTGAACAACCATCATAAACTTTTACAGTTACAACATATGCTCAAAATGGCCACCATCGACGTCGATACACTTTTGAGCACGTTGAACTTGATTGAGCAACGTTTACGAAAGAGTCTTCAGCGATTGCAGCACATGAGGTTTCAATTTTTTCTTGAAGTGCTTGCTGCCAGTGTAGCTAGTTGCTGTGCGAAGTCTCCCAGATCTGCCCTTGTGAACATAGCATACAGTACCATGAGTCTCAAATTTGTTCCGAATGCGTGCAATTGTTACTCGCGTTGGCTGTTCTGTTCCGTACACACGTCTTCATTGCCTTTGAACTTCAAAAACATTTTTTGTTTTCCAATATCACTTCAAAATTGCTTTCCGCTGTTTAAACGATAATCTTGGCTCCATTTTGTTGTAGTAACGCTAGCATACCGTAATGTGAATCGCATCTGTTTACAGAACATCATACTACGCATTATTGTTGTTTATCGGTCCAACTTTGAAATATATTAAATAGATACCTACAACTGTGAAAGTGTGTACACACTTTTTGGCGCTCTTGGTATAATCTATACTTTACGTATCCCAACTAAAGTGGCCGAAATAGCTCAAACCATATGTCTTGCTTTTGGTGAATAATCGATAAGTAAATGAACAGTGCAAAAGGAGTTCAAGCGATTTAAGGTAACCAGGAACTGTAAATCTAGCAAATAATGCAACAGTATATTTTTACACTGTATCTCAGAAATTTATAAAGCTATCAATATGAAATTTATAGCATATTAAGAATACTTAATTAAAGATGATCTGTAAATTTTAATTTTCTAATGCACATAAAAAGTTTCAAAACAAAAATAAATCATATTTCTCAATAACTTAAAATTTAGACATGAATGTGCATTTTTCTCAGAATTGGCTGGACCAATCTTGTTGACTATTTGCACACACATAATGTATGCAAATGTGAAGTGTGGTAACTAACAGTATTTAAATATCACTATTAGTTGATAAAAATCTATACCAATAACAAATTACAAATATTTCTTTTTTTTTTTTTTTTTTTTTTTTTTTTTGAAATTCTAGTTCCCAGGATAGCATATTCTCGATAGTTTAAATAAAAAAGTAATTCCACTTTCACCAATAGTTTATAAGAAAAACGCATCATTATGTCACAGTGTTTTCAGTTTTTTAACAAGATTTTATTTCCGTTTAAAACGTTTCAAAAATCTTTTTTGTGCATTAGAGATTTAAAATGTATTATTTACTAGATTTATACTTCCTGGTTACCTTAAAGACTACGATGAATCACGTCTTCATGAGAGAAACGCCCTAGCATCGTCGTTGAAAATTATAAGTCGTAATCGAGACTGATTCGGAACAGATATGTCAAGAACTTGCGAAAAGTTCCACATCAGTGATGAAGATTGCAAAATGGATTTCCTGTGAGATGAGCGTTCATCACAAAGAGCAGCTACTAGCAATTTGTGTTTCATTCCTTAGTCATCATTGCCTTGAAATTTTTCTCGACTGTGAGAGAAACCCCGATTCAAACCCCGGTAGATAATTTGTTGTTTACAGTTGTAACTGAGATTCCTAATTTCAGTAAAATGGCTATCTGTGTTGCCAGATTCGACCCAGAGACAAGGCTCTTAACCTTCCGAACTATCTCGGGGTTATGGTTGGAGCTGGTCGTGGATTTGCCTGTTTCTTGCCTTCTGGAGTAAGTTTTATTCTAACCTTACCTTCTTTGTTAGGCAAATACAAGATGCCTTTCTCGCAAATGATAAAAACATGCCTCTTACATTGCTAAAGAATCTCAGAATAAAAACTGTGCATCGGAAAGAGCAGTGATGTACCCTTTGCAGAGCGGTTTTCTTTTCGGCAGGCACGAGAATATATTGTAATATTCTAGCTACATATCGTTTACACTGTTGGAACTAGATTCGTTTAATTAGGTTTAAGTGCGACGCTACTGTGGACTTATAAACCTGGTGTTTAGATATGTCGCAAACCCTCCGTAGTGCGATCATCCTCATATTCTAGTGATTAGCGTTCCTGGCTACTACTCCTGTGGTACCGAGTAAGCCTTTGTGATTTTTCTTTGGTTCCCATGGTAACCACGGGTTTGAGATCATCTCGTTATATTTAATAACCCCTTGGGCGTAACATATTTATCTTCATTATCCCCATTGGCCCGACCTAGTTGCGCATTATGGGCGACCCGGCCTTAGAAGACAGCCAAAATACCGCCACTCCGGGGGAAAGGCACAAGGTCCAACCTTACAAGGCCGACGTAGAAATAAATCTCCTCTTCAGATCTCCACTAATGGATTGTATTTTTAATTCCATGCAATACTATCCATACAAGTACCACGTCAGAAATTGTGTGCACACAGTCCTAAGAAATTCATTGCATGCAGGGAGCAGATCTTTTTAAAAAAATTACATTTATAAGCTCATTTCATGTTGCGAAAGGCGCATTGATTTTAATAGGGACTATTTTCGTGTGTTAGGCTACACTGTTATATTTCTTTAAATCTCTGAAATTATTTTCAAATAACCGAACGAACTTACCTGGTCATCTGATATAATGAGCATTATTAGTAATGCCACTATTAAATTAAATTCAAACGTTTGTAAATAACAGTATTTATTGTTACAGAACTATTTTATTTCATTTTACCGTGGAATTTCTGTATACAAAATTATTAGTTCTATCTCATTTTTGTCTAAATGATAAAATAAACCTAAACATTGAAGGAGGGTGTCTGATGATAAACTTTAATAGATCTAAAAGCCTAAAACTTTTCAGGTTTGCCAAGTTCTCCTCGATTTGCGTAAATGATTTAACTCTGCACACAGAGTATTTTGGTCCCCTCAAAATATGACTCGTGTCTTAAGCAACTTATTAGATACGTATAGTAGATTTATATTATAAACTGAGCAAGCGTAAATCGGAGCTATGACATTGTATGGGTGGTCATTGAATTACTTCTGCTAGTTAAACACATTGTAGATTTTACCTGCATATGTTCTCTGAAATTTTGATGTAATAACAAGAATATATCAAAGAAGAAGTCATCGTCATTCTTAACCAATACAGCTTATAATATTCTGGAAGCTATTAATTGACATGTAAGGGAGCTTATCTCGGCCTACCATATAAAGAAAAGTCATCATATGACGTGTATGTTGCAAGCTCTTGATTTCTTAAATATTCAAAGGTTTGCAGGTAGAGCTGTTATTTATAATACGTGTTTAACTTTTTCTTGCCTCTTTAACTTGTATAATTCCTCCTTAACTTTTTTAAATTTTCCGGCATTCGTGAATTATATAACCACATTTGTCTACTTCCTTTAATAAAATGTTCATTCTTTCTTACGTTTTAATTCAAAGGGATAGGCATTATTATTAACTACTTGTGTTACACGAATGTAGGTTGCTACTCCTTTAGAATTGATCTGTTCCTATTTTCTTGTGTTCTCTTGGAATATATTCAAGTATCAATTTTCGTAATATACATGGTTTGACTTATTTTTTCTCTCATTATTTACTGGCTAATTTACATTATGTTATTTGTTATCTTATTATACTTTAATTTCCAATTCAATCTTAATCCTCAGCTAGTGATCATTAAAATCTCATTTCATTGTTGAGTTATCCTTTTCTGTCATCCATTAGTTTCTCTGCCGTATAAACAGATCATTCTTGAATTCGTTTTATAGAACACGATTTGGATATCATTATGATCCATACATTTAGATTTATTTTTATGGTTCCATACATGTTGCTTAGCTTCTCAAAAACTTCAATTTAATGTAATGTTCCAGTATATGCAATATCACACCCTTATATTAATACATGCCTAATATACAATTACCCATAGCTAATTTACATCTCTTAAAATTTCCATTTGACAGATGCTGTCATTGTGAGAATGAATAAGTAAACTATTTAAAAACACAAGGGTAATCGTAGCACTTAATTCTGATTATTAAATATGCATAAAAGTAAGTAGACAATATGTAACGAGGAAATAAATATGGGAGTAAGACGAGGGTGCAACATGTCGCTGATTTTTTTAAAATCTGGACGGTGTCACTCACAGCTGGAAAACACAGATGGGATAGCTGTAACGTTTCTGATACATTTTATTATGAAATATGTTTGCAGATGAGTACCTAGTTGTATCATATTGAAAAAGTGTCCCTGAAAAAAAATGTTATTTGAAATAGAAAGTAAGCATAGTTTAAACGTTAACTTAATAAACGCTTTCCCAGCCCTTACCGGCTAACTTACATTTAACCAGCTTATTTTTTACATGATATCAATAAATTAATTATACTTTAAGTCCAATACATCTTTTGGTTCCAACTGGTAATAAAATGAAGAGTTTAGTTAAGTCTATGCTTTTGTGAAAAGGTTTCTCGCTCTAGTTGTAGATAGCTGTGCACTTTTTGCAAGAAAATCATCAAGTAATAATACATATATCTAAGTAGAGTTTGAAATAAGATTGTATGATGGGGGACGATAAATAAGACTTTCACGCTGGATCACTAGTAATATAAAGTTTGGCTATGAAGAAGGAATGTTGGTGGGGGACGGAAATTGGGCTTTATGGGCGCTGCGGTAAATAATTTGCGCCCGCTGATCGCAGGTTTCGCCACGGTTGTTGCAGATCACCCCCACTCTTCTTCGATGAGATACTCTCAAGTGCATTTCGCTGTATTTTGGCGGCTGTGAGCTAGCCACCGGGCCTGAGTTGGACGGTATTCCGAAGGTACGACAAATGACGCTTCGTTATTTACTTTGTTAATAAAAGTTATACTTCTAGCGTGAACATGCGGGCGAACTCAATTCTCTCATCGAACCGTAGCAAGGTCTTCTTCGCAGACGTGTATATTTATTTGCGCCCACCAAATGGTGCCAGAGCAAAGAAGTTGTTAATTTAACTGAGTTTCTAATGCAACTCAATGTTATATCTGCAGTTAACGTATAACTGGCGCTGAAGCTTCATTATCGCACTTGGTATTTAGGCCGCTCTTCCGCTGATCTTCACGCGTACCTGGGCCTGGAGAATTCTGAGTCTGCCCCCTTTTGGCAACAATCTAGCCCTTTTATACACAATATCAAACAACGCCATCCGTGTGCAACAGTACGAAATACACCCCACAACTTTGTATTAACGTGTCTGAAAGGTGAATGCTTACATCCCGAATTTCACTTCTATTCGCTGGAGAATGTTGTTCAAGCCAAATGCTTCGTTATTCGTCAGTAATATGAGTTTAAACAGATTTCGTACGTTACTGTCAATGACTCATTTTTGCTCGGACACCTTCAACTTTGCCGTGTGTTTGCCCTGAGACAGGAACATTTTCAAGTCCCAACCGCATATCAGAAGGGATTAGCTTCCAATTGTCTTAAATTTCTGGGGTCGTAGAGACGAGAGCTTTTCTTTGCCTGGTTAAATTTTTAAACGTTGTATCTTCAATATTACAAAAAATTAATCTTTTTGAATGCCATTAAACACTATAAAATATTAATTTTACATATGTCATTAAAGTTCCTCTATTGAAAGAAAATGCCCATTATACTTGCATCTAATTACAGAGTTGCAGATTTTAAAATTTACTTTATTATTAATTACTCCAATTACTCTGTAATTGCTGGGAAGCCAGGGACAGCTTAAAGTTTTCACTCGCCTTGCAGTTATTTGATTAGTAGTTTTCATTATATGATTTCATCTTTTTTGGTTTACTGCAAGTATTCTAATTTGGATTAAAATATGCCGTTTTTCCTTTTTATTCGTCCAAGATACAGATTTTTCGAGTATTTTATTTTCAACAGCTATACTTATTTCTCACGCTTTACCTTTCTCATTCAGTTGTTCTCACTATTATCACTTAAGTCGTAGTATACGATACGCTTAAATTTGATAGGAATATAATTAAACTCTAACATCCTACACTCCATAACTGAAACGTTCAGTGTGCTTAATTTTTATGATGATATTTCAATGCAACTTTAGCCATTTTTATCCTAGGACTTCCTTAGTTGGCGTAACGTCATTCTTCATAGATCTTAAATAAAACAAATTTAAAAGCTTAAAGTGATATTAAAATTATTTTACAAACGTTAATAAATGCATTCGCCTGTGTAAATCAATCAACCATACTTTAATTTTTAAACAAACTTTTATGCCCTGTAAAATCAAACTATTTACGAGTTGCTAATTTGACTGAAATTGTATCTTGATATTTGTTTTGTGGTATTGATATTATTACAACCATTAAATTATTATAAAAATACAAATACAAAATACAAAGTTACAACTGCCCATAAATTATATCCTCAAAACAGAAATAGTTTCTAACTGTTCCCTCCCCCAATTTTAGTGCGACCTTGATTCTTTTAAAATACAACTATCAGATTTTTTTAACTTTTTCACTCAGGTCTCAAATCTTTCAATTGTGATGCAAATTCATAAATTTGCAAAATTTAAATTTCACAAAAATGAAATCTCACTACAAGCTTGGGGTTTTTATTCCATTATATTGATGCGACTTCACGAAATGTTTAGAGAAAAAACTGGCATTACTTCGGTAACTAAGACAACAGCCGAATTGCATTTCATGTAGTCATAACATAGGTGAATTTTAATTAAATAAGATTTTATACTTCTAATCACTATCACATTTTACTATATTTTATTGCTCTTATTCAAGTTTTATGGTACAGTTTTGTACTCCAGCAGACATCCACTTTCAGAGTTGAAATCCAACTTTGGGTAACTTTGGTGGCACTGGATAAAGTTGGATTCAAAGTAGAGCGAATTTCTTTTCGTTCGCTACCTTTCCGATGAATGTCAACTACACGTATGTTGCATAGATAAACAAAATTTACCGCTTTATAATCCGACTAAGTATATTACTACTGTGTGACCAAAATAAAGTTATTATACCTGAAAAAAACAATACTGAATTTCTCTCTCTTTCTCTCATGATCGTCGGTCCTGGTGGTGTAGTGGTAACCATACTTGCCCCCTAAACCTAAGATCGCGGGTTCAATCTCATGCAGGATATATGGATTTTTGGGCGTAAAAATCCTAAGTATTACTTCCTTCGGAAGGAAAGTAAAGCAGTCGGTCCCATGTCATAGATTTACGGCATGTAAAAGAACCTCAAACCTGAAAGAAGAGGCCTCTGAGCAAAATTTGTCGGCAATTTCATGCCCTGAATTGAATGGGACGCTGATGACCTGGGATGTGTACACTTAGTATATATATATAGCTTCTTACCTGATCCCAGCTTATAGTATGGTAATCATAATTGAAAAAAATGTCACCAAAAACATATCAACTGCACCTTCTGCTTTGATGACCTGTTGCGGTTTATAAATCTATATATCATTGTAACTTCCTTACCACAGTAAATTGCACTTTTTGTCACATGGTCTATTCGCTATTTAGAAAGCTGGAGCCAGTGATTAAGTGCCGCTGCAAATGTGAGATTGATTTGTTCCTGCTGTCTTAGAATTTCCATTAAATTAATATATATTCGTAGAAAAAAACTTTTATTTAAATCCGGACTAATGCGTGGCCTTATGAAGTCGGGTAGATGACTAAAAATATTGTTTCTTCAGATTGGTAATATGGCGCTCCATCTTGCATAAAGCGATAGTTTAATATAATGCCTCTTGTGGAGGAAACTTTTTTCTGCAGCCTGTTTCATGATTACTTGGAGAGCATTTCCTCAGAATATCAGACAAGGCTTTTTATTATATGAAACCCTGAATAAAAACAATGCCTGTAATGAGATTTTCTGCAGCACCTTTTTCTGTACTAATTTTTGAACGGTTGCGTACTGTAGTTCTGGATATTCTTTAGTTATCCGAAAGTGAATGTTTCTCAGGTGTTGAGGAAATCTCCCTGGTCTTTTATCTGTCTAAATTGTGTAAAGATATTGGGTTTGTACTCACCCCTCCACTTTATGCGTTAGTTGTATTTCTAGAATAGTTTTAGGCTTAAATTCTATTTGTAGATATTTGTGTTGTAACTATTATTCATTCCTATTTGCATGATGGTAGTCGCGCAAGCACTTTATTTTTCCTTGCGACATTCTCTTGACATTACACATCTTTAATTTTTTCAGGTACGAGTGCAGCACATGGTCTTTAACTTCCGGCTTTCCTTCTTGTGATATTGTAGTATTTATTTTTGTTATAATTTGTACATTTGTAGAATTCCACAGTCTTTTAATAAACGTTTTCGGAATAGAACGAACCTGCAAATTATTTTACTTTATGAAATATTAAATGAAGATTTGATCTTCAGAAGTTTAAGCACCTATTTTGTACATCACGTACATCGCAAAAAAATAAAGAGACGAAATTTCGTTTTATTAAATTACAGGGGGATTGCACTCCATTTATTATTATTGTTCGTTTTGCACAGCAGTGTAATAAATTCCTCTCTTGGACATTCTAGTTTTTAACAGCACGGGGAAATTAACAGGATAAACATGTGTTATTGTACAGTCCCATTTTCTTTAATCCTACGGAAAGATTAAGTATTTTAGGATAAAAACCTAACGCTTTGCCACTGTATATTAATACATCTATATACACGTGATTATGTATTAAAATAGTAATCATCAGTTTTGGATTTCCTACCTCGAGAATACCGCCACGGGTGGCTAAGGTCGTTAAGGCGCGGACTCGTGAGCAGGAGGTCTGGGGTTCGATTCCTACCAGGACCGTCCTCCATGACTGAGGTTTTTTCCAGTTATTTCTCAGTCCTCATAAATAACAAATACCGGGAAGGTATCCTAAAATTAGGCCCGAAACGCTTCCTTCCTTTAAAAAAAATCCCTTCCCTATTTACCATTTCTTTTCATGTATCAACAGCGCCCATGGCCTGTGATGCCTCTGTAGTAAACACGGGCGTTAAACAATAATAAAAAGTACCTCGAGAATAGTCATTAATGCACTGATCATATACATTTCAATTGAAGAGGTACAGCATATGACTTCTAAGAAGCCCTATGTTGGTTGGAACCGGTAGTATAGCGGGTGGGTTATTTTGACATCGGCGGTGATATCTTTATGTTTATTTAATCAGACAACTAGATGTTCTTCTTGTCTTGCCTCAGCTCTTGAAGTTATAAATTCAATGCTTCCTATTTATCTGGTTCCAATGCAGAGGAAAGGGATCTCAGGGGAATTTAGACTGTTTTCAATGACTTGAAGTCATTAGGAAGGAAGGGAATTCTTTACGGTAATAATAGAAAGTTCAACTCTGGTTGGACATTTAATTTATTCGACAATTTGAAAGGTTCGGGAACAGTCGTGTGGTTATTGTGCTGGTTCTATTCTACTTTATAATCTACCCTCGGGATTCCCCAGATTCACTGCCTTCGCTCGTAGACTTATTCACTTTAACATAATTTGGAAATCTGACAGTCACCTATAATTTCATGTAAACACTTTATAATCACACTGCTCGCTTTGCTGTAAAGACTTTACCGTGATGTCACATGGACGGCTATACCTTGTCAATGATTCTTCGGCGTGACTATTCTTAACTACTACTCTCGCACGGAGTGACTGACTCTCACTGACCGACCGCCACGGGTGGCCGAGGTCGTTAAGGCACGGACTCGTGAGCGGGAGGTCTGCGGTTCGAATCCCGCCAGGACCGTCCTCCCTGACTGGGGTTTTTTCCAGGTTTTCCTCAGTCTTCATAACTGGCAAATGCCGGGGAGGTACCTAAAACTTAGGCCTGGAACGCTTCCTTCCTTAAAAAAAAAAAATATCCTTTCCCAATTTATCATTTCATCTCATGTATCATCAGTGTCCACCGCCTGTGGTGCCTCAGTAGTAAAAACGGGCGTTAAACACTACCAAAAAAAAAAAAAAAAAACTCTCACTGACCGACCGATTTACTTTGAGTCTCCGCGACGACTGGTCTAACTGGTCTACTTGACAGTGAATAATTAATGACCGATGCTGATACTGAATAACTACTACTAACTCTCGAATACTTAAAACTTACTGCTTATAGTTAATGTTAAATGTATAAAATTCGCTCAGCACCTCGCAAAAAATTAATTCCTTTAAATATTGTAGAGCTTGGTTCCTTCTAGAATTTCATTCCATCACACAAGTTATGGTTTATTATATGTTCGCTTTTATTCGTCGGGTGTTTGTAATATGTTGACTGGTTGAAGGTTTTCAGTTTTATAAGGATCTTCTATTCCCACGCTACGAAGGGAGAAGACATCTGCCTTTCACTATATTCCTGCAATAAAGCACGCTTGGCAATAAATGCGGCCTCCCCTTGAAATAGCTAATATCTTGATTTCACACATGTTTTGCGTAGGCAATTCTTTGGAGGAAAAGTACAGTTACTGATTGAAAACACAATACTGCCGTTTAGAGTGAAATGACATATGGCGCCTTGGATCGGCGAATCTGTCTGGAAAGGTTTGAACGAGTAAGGTTTAACAAAAGGCTTTTCAGGTAAAGCTAATGTTCTCCTTCTACTTTTCCGACAAAGGTTCATCATGCCTATCCCTATTACAGAAACATAACAAAGACATGTTATCATGATGTGCATGTATTACATCATGGTATTACAAAAGATTACTTGAATATTACTTATTATTTAAAAATACATATCTTTATACATACACTCTCACATGTAATTTTGAAGTCCTCATTTTAATTGTACATTACTACCCTAGATTGTTATGCTATTCTTGGCATCAAACAATACCTGAAACAAGGTACGATTATAATTATAATTGCCATTAGAAGCAATTATAATTAAGTGGGAAATTTTGAGACAATATTTCCTGCTTCACGGTCCTGGTTGTGCAGCGGTAACCATACTTGCCTCCTAAGCCCAAGACTGCGGGTTCGATCCCGGCTAGGATCGATGGATTTTTCGGGCGTAAAAAGCCTAAATATAGCTTCCTTCGTAAGGGGAGTTAAGCTGTGGGCCCCCTGTCATAGATTTACGGCACGATATAAAACCTCAAGCCTGAACAAAGAGGCCCCTGAGCAAAAATTGTTGATCGTTTAACGCCCTGAATTAAACGGGAAGCTAATGACCTGAGACGTTAAAGAGCCTCCGTAAATAAACCAAATAAAAATATAAGAAGTCTTCTAACTTATCTAAGTCATTTTTTTCTAAAAGGCATATAAATAATCAATCTAAATTGACTATGCTACAGTAAAACAATAAATGCTCCGATTGTAGTTGAAAAGTACTTTCCTTATACTGTTTTATTTATGTCAAGGATAAGGATGAAGAACTGGGAAGAAGCAGAGATATGAACGACCCTGGAAGCTTATTGTGGTATGTGTATGAGGCTGGATAAACATTACGGCACCACAAGCTACATCTTCCAGCAGTCCTCACGCTTTTCTACTGAATCTATACTACTTTGAAAATCATAGTGTGGCGACAGTTGGTTCTCGAAGCGCCCAAGTTCAGAGACAAGATTGCACAGCATATGCATGAGGATTATCCGTTACAGCCGATATTATGATCTTTGTCAGAATGACAACCAGTCATTAAAATTAAATGAAACGAAGATACAATTGAAGAAGAGTTTGTTGTTATGATTTTGTGCATTTCAAATACCATTCTTTCAGCAACCTCGTCCACAGACATAACCTAGTGTTCTAGCCAACAGAACTATAGGAACGGCTTGCTAACCTTAAGATCCTACAAATTGCAAACCAGCAATGATTGATAACAATCTTCAATTGCCTTCCATCAATATAATTTTTCTTTTCTCTATTCCTATCGACACTAACGCAGTTTTTTGTGGAGCGGAAGGGCTGTGACGAAGATTTTGGGATGAGAGCTTCTTCCTCCTACCCAGCTAAGTACACCCGCAGCAAATAAAGAACGCTGAAAACACAACACATTAACGCGCGCAAGAGGGGCAGGGAAACACGCGGGTGTATGTCACGTGAGCAGTTAACAGTTACTATAAGGGCTACGATACTGTGTTAATGAGTATCGAAGATGGACTCTATAGGCTTGACAAGGAAGTGTCTTTCGCATGGTACATTAGAGAAAGAGAGGGGAGGTGCTTACAACCCCTTAACTCCCCATCTGGCGGTATTATCACGTTCTCCTTAGGGCGGTATCCCTCCTTGCAACGTTATTCCCTACAGCATCTCAAGAAGATAACCCTTGCTACCCCTATGTCTATGCTAGGAGCTTCTTTTAAAGCCTTTTTATAACTGGGCTTACGCCGGATCCTTCCATCGTGTCTTAATCTACTTGTCAATTCGAACATGAAGCGACAAGGCAAGAGCCTTAAGCAGCATCACTTATTGAGCAAAAAACCAGTAGCTCTGTTTTGTTTCTCTTTTCCCTTCCTTCACTTGGTTTAAACGTAAAACTCTTTGCTCACTTCTTTCGTCGTAAACTTGCATTTACTGCATGAAGAAAGATTACCATTTTAGCTCTCTTGAAAGAGAAATTGGTGTGTACTGTTGCAAATAATTATTGCCAAAAGACAATGCAACAGAACACGATAAGTTGATATTTATTTTTGCTTCTATTTACAAAAAGTCAATATTTTAGTAATACCTTCCTTGTACTTAAAAAATTTGTGCCTAAGCCTATAACAATGGTTCTAAATTTCCAGTTATATTGAATTGCAGCTAATAGCCAAAAATTATTCTTGCATAAACAAATACGAATACTGCTCAAATAATATGCGAGTTTATAAGTACTTAAAATTTGGGCTTATATACAACTTATACAACATTGTAAAGGAATCGGCTGCTTTTAATATCCCTCCATAACTCCCATTGATGTTTCAACGTACGAAAGCAGGCCTAATATGTTTTTTTTTTTTTTTATCGCGACTACATTAAATTCTGTCTGCAATTTTTGTTTCATCCTTTCATTTTAATAATTTCTTTCATCGTTATTCAACATTGGAAATGAAAAAAATAGCGCCGGTGTTAAGTAGGGTAGTACAGGGGTGGAGAAGAACAGTTATTCTATCTGTTGCATAAATATTTTGAACAATATGCGCATGCATTGTCATATTGAAGGCTCTATTTGTTTTCTATGCAGAGTATAGTAATCTTTCTTTTTATGTTATCTCGAAATTGTCTGAGGACTTCTTGGTTATATAAGAGATAACTAGTTTGACCTTTTGAGAGAAATACATGATGAACAATACCCCGAATATCAAATAAAAATATCAACAACACTTTGAGATTGACCTAACATAAAGACTTAATAGGATCCTGTTGAAAATTTGTCTATACACCGTGGCAAGGACATTCGTTTCAACATTGCAACCATAGACTCATGTCTCATCACCCATGATTATAGATCTCAAAAACATTTTCTTCTCATTTGCACTATCCAAGAATTTGGACAGGTCACGACGCGGTAGTGATTTCCTTGGATCATTTGTCTAGGAAAGAAATTTGCTGTAACACAATGCACATCTCGTTCCCCCGACTTTTATCTCTGGAGAAAACTAAATAATACTGTACACAATATAATCCCACATACTCTGAAGGAATTGCAATGAATTATTCGCCAGAAAATTACTGGACGTAAACTATGGCGATTAAAAGATACATTTTTAAAAAATACCAAAAAAATACGGATAAGGGCAGTGGTCAGTTTCAGCACCTCCTTTCATAAAGTTTGTAAGTAAACCTTTTAAAATAGTTAAGAAAACTATTGCATGGTTGTATCAACCACTCACATGGTTGAACCTCTACGATACACGCAGACGGCAATGAGCACAGCTCTTGCCTATATGCAAAACACCGCAAGTTGGTTCATAGTTAATTGGGTCGCTGTGTATATTAACGGGAATCTTTTTGCTAGTTTTAACCAATACTATCTGCTGTGAAAATTTGCGACGCTTTCATTTACATATATACCCCTTTAGTTGGTGCTCTACTGCTGTAGTTCACCCGACTGAAACTTGGATACATACCGTTCAAAAGATTCCATACTAAAAGAACGAAATATGCCTAAATTATGACTCATTATTTCGTATATGTTATTATTTATCTTCATTCTCTGTTTCATGTTTCTCCATCATAATATGTTCGGCCCTAAATACTTTGGAATGTTAAAGGATTTATTAAATATTATTCGTGTTTTTCTTTCCTTTCCTTCTTTCTATATCTTCCTCCCAACCTATGCTGCGTTTTATATTATTTTATTCCCCTTTGTCCCTCCTTTAACTCCTCCTGCATTTCCTGTTCGTTGTGTTTTCCTCCTCCACACCTCTAATCAAAAAGTAAAAATATTATTATTATTATTATTATTATTATTATTATTATTATTATTAATAATAAACTTTTTTCAATATTATGTATGTTTCAACGCTAACATGCTTTCTTAACCTTTCGTCTGATTCAGTATCGACAATTGTGGCATAATTTTTGTATCATGCGCTTCCCAACTGACAACAAGACTGGGACCCAGATAAGACAAATTGCCTGGCTGTGGATTTTTCCCATTGTTTCTTTTACTAGTTAAATTTGTCATACCAATTCTAACCCTGTTCATTTACGTGGTAAGCAGATGCTATGATGCTAACGTCATTATTAAATTGCATCTGCTTCAATCGCACCTTGCTGGTTTCGATTATATTCTTCACTACAGCCATTATAAGTTTCAAGAGTTTAATTTCTGCTAAATACATCAAATCTGGTTTTCGATTTTACGAAAAAATTGTATTGAAAATTTCTTTAAGTTTGTAACTTTTATTATGAGCTATTAATGAATAATTATGAGAAGCGGTTTATGTTTAGTGTAAGCGAAGCACCAAAAAGAAAAAGAAACAATTCGAATATTCCGTTTTTGTTTAATTTTATCCATCTATCGTTTTTGCCTCTGAACTTTTATTACTGAGCCACATATCAATTTAAATTATGTGTAATTAGAGTGAGCATTTTTAAAACTGGAAAAGTTAGAAATATATTTTTATTCGTATGATTATAAATATTATAGTTAGATTTTAAAATAATTTTGGTAACCAAATAAAGGTATATGTCCTGTTCTTTCACTAGGAAGTGTAGTTTAGTTCTTCAGAGATACCCTAGGAGAAAGCTTAAAATGCCAATGGAATATTATATAATGTGATTATTTATAAATAAAGAGACTTTGTTGACAAATAACATGACAGTCATTTTAGCAATTGAATAGCTGATTTCAAAAGCCCCTAAGTCCTATTTCAGCAAATTTAGGAAAACTAAATTAAATTATATAACTTTTAGACGAATTGATGGAATACTGTGAAAGTTTAACTGTGTGACAAGCAGTACCTCTCAAGTAAATCAATTTAACACATAGCATAAAATTTCTACATTTTAAGCAGTGTAAAAATGTTTTTATACTTGTAAATTTGTTGTTTTTACAGTTAGTAGACCGCCTGTGGTGCCTCAGTAGTAAAAACGGGCGTTAAACACTACTCAAAAAAAAAAAAAAACAGTTAGTACATACACTTTAAGACGAAAATGTATTTTACATTAAAGCAAATTATCGGTCAACATGTAAGTATACTATTCCTGTGTTTCATAGCAATAGGTTATAGTATTTTAAAGGAAAAAATCACTTTTACATCAAAGCCAATTTACAGTGGTTAAATAAAAGTTATTACACCATTTCTATATTTCTAGCAGCCTTTGCAATCAATAGGCTGCAATTTAAAATAAAAACACTTTACATTGGAGACAGATTATAAACTGTTAGTTTATATGTTACTACATTATTCCTGGGCTACTGGCAGTCCATGATACCAGTTAATATATCTCGCCAGAAGGATGAGACACGGTCGTTATCAGGAACATGTTGTTGACACTTTTTAATTTCCTCCATTTTATTTGTTCTAGTACATACCTTCCCATCCTTATGAAAACTTTCATTTGGCTACTATAATTCTTTCTATGATCATATTTCAAGGACATTTATGACAAATGATGAATTCCGCAGTTTCCGCAACTCCTAGACTTGATGCATTACAGTAAAAACACTGAAAAGTTTAAATATTCAGCAGTACCTTGTTTGTCCTTGGAATATATCCCATTGATGTCTCATCAAATTAGCAAGTCTTCTTATAAATAAATTGCTGGACATTGCTTTTAATGAAGTTTTTACTACTAAGGTACCACAGGCGGCCATCACTTCTTGCAGACAAGAACTTTGGGTGTTTCCACGCTAAACCCGAAATTTCACCCGTTGCTTTTAAGTAAAAAACCCCGGCTTCCGTTCTTTTTGTGTTCAATCTAAGCTTTATATATACGATGTTCGTTTCTATATTTAAATCATTTATTTTTTACCAAAAATGGACTTGTGAGCCAGGCTCTTGTTGAGGCAAAAGTTAACTACTAAGTGATTCAGGGAGAAAATTCAGTGGAAACAAGGAAATGGATCATGTATGGCCCTGTAATCAAGACAGCGAGAAGCAGCTCAGAAACAGTTCGAAAAAGACCGTCAAAGAATAAATTTGTAAATGAAAGAAAATAACTCAAAAGTTGAGATACAGTTCTATGCATCTATATAGTTTCAAAACAATGAGGGCAGTGAATATACATTTCAAATTTTTCCGGGACTATTTTTATTTAGCGTTTAATAATGTGCACAATTTTTACTGTATTAATTAATTGGCATTACAGAAATTTCAAACTCACTTAAAAAGAAATAAATAAAACAGGCAGTCCTAAGGTTTTTTTTTTTTTTTCGCTTCTTGGTTGTTTAACTATATGTATTAGAATTGTAATCTGCCCTAAAATACTTCAAGCATACCAAGAAAAACCATACCTTTTAAACCATGATCTATAGAAAGAAGTGTATTATACTTTTAAATATAATGTTATCGTTTCAGAAGTATGTTTCAGTGTGTTGATTGCGAAACACATTATGCATACTGAATATATAACAAATTTAATGACTATATTTAAGAACTTCAAATTTGTCGAGTAAATTTGTATTCATATGCTCAATATTTTCACAAAAAGTTTTAACAACATCCTTAAGTTTGACAAATTTCTAAATTTAAATGAAATGGAAAGCAAGCTACATTTGCAATTTACTCTGGACCACGCCCTAACCGAGTCACAAGGATGCTTACTGAGGAGGATGTTTTACTTTTTACTTGTTCTTCAGTGTGATGTTTAACATTTAGCTTTCTTAGTTCTAAATGCTGTATTTATAATTTTCAACATCAGCTAAGCACTGGTTGATTGTTTCCCTACTCATGACATTTCAGATTAAAACTGAGTGATTAAGGCTATCACCTGAACTCTGGTAAAAGTTTCCCTTTAACGGCACCGAAATCGGTTTGCCTCAGTCCCCAAGCAACCCTTAAAATAGTAGTAGAAAAATTTATCACGTATCTGGATAGCATCAATTTGCCTGCATCCGCTTCTTTTTCTATTTTTCTCTTCTTTTTCCCTATCAGTTGAACTTTTTTTTCCTCTGCTGTGTGTCGTCACTGGAGGGTTGAAGAGAAACCTCTTTCGTTTGGAATTAGGGTGGTTCCCTATGGGATCTGGGCCAACTGATGGCCGCTACTGCGTTTGAGAGGTTTTGGAAAGGGGTGCAACTTGTACAGGGTGACGACGACGTGAGGGAAGTAAGGGCGAGTAAAACGAGTGTCCGTAGGTGGAGGCTGCTTGGCCTCAGAGACGCAGATGTGCCCCAGAGACTGATAGGGGTGGGGTCAATTGAGAGGATCATGTCCGCTCTCTACGATCAATGCTACGGCAATGAATATCGAGTTTCCTAAGCTATTCCCTTACTCCATTTCCTTCCCTTCAACCTCCGTTCGATTCATCCTTTACTTATGCCTGAGACATCCTGTTTGCTACAGCTGCAACTGTGACCACAGTGTGGGCAGTATGTTGGTGAGAGTACTACACAGCTAACTCGCCAGCACTACACGTATGTATTCAGACCATCCCAATACTACACACTGGATCACCCAAAAGTCCTTAAACCAATAATCCATTTATATGGCCCTTTTGTCATGTTATTTTCAGGCCAGGTATTGTGACTCTCTTCCATTTCATGTGCTTAGGGGCGTTTTAAATATATTAATTTATAAAGTTCTTAAATTATTTAGTAACAGAAACAATGATCAACTGGCCAATATTTATAATTCGTTTTCTAAAAGCACATTTAAGCTATTTTATGCAGCATTTTAGTCGTTCAGAAAATATCCAAGGCCCAAATCTTCTAAAATTATTGTGCAGTTTGGTTTGTAACATTTTTAAATGCACTGCATAAATAGGGCCAATTTTATTACGTAATTTAATTTAGTATCACAACCAGTAGTTAGTATCCCGGATTAGCCGGTTGGATAGATGAATATCATGTCAACTGTTGGCATTGATGTCACTTTTAATCCTTCTTTCAAGTGGTTGACCAGGTAGGAGGAAAAGTAATGATAGGATTAACGATAACCCCATCGCTTAATCGGGATTATTTTTATTTATTAATTGAATATATACAAATAAATAGCAATTGATTAAAATATTAATACTAATTGGACAATATAATGTTGAAAATTGGAAACAAAATGCTGGTGATCGGGATTAAGATCTATTAGGGAAAAGTTGGTGACTAAACTATGATCTAAAATGTGAGAAATAGAAATAGAAGTGATAATATACATTATACCTGAAATCAGAAGTATAAGTTCTCGATGTAACTGAAATAACGACGTGTCAGTAATGTTTTTATCCGTTCACAAAAGGTCATAGTTAATGTAGAGTAAATGGGTGGCTATATTTACGGACACAGTCACGCAGAACAACTTTAAACCTGTAACCTAATTACAAAAATTGTAATAAGATATATGATACATTGCCTCTAAAGCATATTAAGGCAATAACATAAAGAGTCGGCACTTGCATTTTATTATCATATATTTATTGTGTTTATGTTTTTTCATATTAATATGCAATATGAATCTCAGTTTAGTTAAATCTTTTACTTTTATTTTTCTTCTTGTAAAAAATATGCCTCTAAATCTTAAAGCCCTAATCGTTCTCTCCAAATGTTTCATTATAGATTGCTTTCATTCACACAAAACGTTCTGGATATGTGTGTGTGTGTGTTTGTGTGTGTGTGCCAGAATAGGGAGGACTAATTAAACAGATTTTGACAATGAATGATTCTGAAACTAAACAAATGAGTAAAACATAGAAACACGGCTCATAACAATGAATATTAATTCTTAAGCACTTAACGTGTGAAGCAGGAAATGTCTCAATATTTCTTATCTAATTATAATTACTTCTGACGACTATTAAAATAATAATTTATCTTGTTTCAGGTATTCAAAGGTATTAATATTGAAATTAAAAAGGAGGACCCCAATATTATATGTATTAGTGTATTAGCGTATCTAGTTACTAGTAAGTAATATTTTTAGTAGTGTTTAACGCCCGTTTTTACTACTGAGACACCACAGGCGGTTAGTAAGTAATATCTAAGTTATCTTTCGGTAATACTATATGTTTGTGATGCTTTTGTAAAGGGAAAAGAAATGCTGTTCTTTGTCGGGGACATTAGCTGTAACTGAGAAAAAGGTCATTTGTTAAACTTTACCCTTTTGTCTAACCCTCACGGACAGAGTCCATTCGGCCCGGTTCGGTACCAGAGGTAATAACACTGTAAATGGCTAGGATTCAATTGGAAACGGTACTTACCATCTAAAGGAAATACCGTAGAAAGAAACACGCATTTTCACAGAAATGCATATATTTAGCTGGTTCAAAGGCAGTCCGCAAAAATGGCTAAAACGTGCTATATCTTGAGAATATAGTAAAAGGTTAGCAATTTTGTTAGCGTGGAAAATGTGTATTTCCTGGTAAAAACCCAGAATCTTCAACCAATCAACATGTTTAAAAATCCAACGAATTAAAGCAAACTTGTAATAGATCAAGCGCTAATATGATCCAATAATATTCTAGAAGGAACCAAATTCAATAACATTTAAAGCAATTAAATTTTCGCGAGGGAGTAGCGAGTAGGCATAAGAGTTTTAATATTAATTACGAGAAGTTTAAGTTCTGAAGCAGTGGTGACAGGAAGCAGTCCTAAAAGTAACAGTAACAGAAGTAACTGTAGTAGCAAGGGTGACAATCAGTCTGTATCTGCCTTATCCAGTGTTGTAGTAGAATAGTGAAACCGTCTCGAAGAGCCAAAGTAAATCATTCGGTCAGTGAGAGTCAGTCAGGCAGCGCAACGTAACAGTAATAATAGTCCCAATCGTGGCAAAGTGAATAAATACGCGAGTGAATACAGCTAACTATAACCCGCCGAAGCATAGCATGTTCCAGAACCTTCCAAGTTATCAAATTAAATTTTCAACCAGTGCCGAACTTCATTATTGCAGTGAACAATCTCCTTCCTCCCTAATGACTTTAAGGCATTAAAAACAGTCCAATTTTCCCCTGAGATTCCTATCCTTGCATTGGAACCAGAGAGTTAGGAAGCATCGAACTCATGACTCCGAGAGCCGAGGCAAGACAAGAAGAGCATCTAATTGTCTAATTAAAATAACAATCAATCACCCACACAATAATTCCCGTTCCAAAATTGACGACCAACGTGTGGACAATATTCCCCGTCCCACGCGGAACATCAGGGAAGCCGTATGCCGACAGGCATCAAGTCAGCGTCAAGTCAGATAAATTTGATTCCTTTTTCTCTCTTTAATGACTCAAGGCATGCGGCAGCACACCGGAACAACAGGTGTCTGCGACAAACTTCAAATTCAGTGGACGACATGGCTTCTTCGAGTAAAGACGATATTTTAATGTGCAGGTGGCTGAAATTGTACAACAGGAGAGAAAGAAAACGGGTTCATAATTTCAATTTGTCTTGTGCTCAGCACGATACCAATTTTTAGCGCGTGCCTTACTAAAAGATTCTTGCAAAGTTCCAGTCCTATTATTTGATGTACCCGTAAATGTAGAATGAACTTCTGCAAAGGGTATCTGCACTATCAACAGGGGATCGCAGCTAGTCAGCAAGTTCATGTTATGATGGCGCAATCGAAATAATATTATTTACCTTAAGTATGTATGTGATAATGAAAGGAATAAGCAACAGTATGAAGCCACATCCACCAGAATCCTGTAAATGACTCGTAAAGAGATCACTTTAGACAAAATACTAAAAAGAAAACAGATATAAACTAGTAATTTTTAAAAGATTAGATTTCCCAAAAGCAACTAAAACATTAATTTTCAAACTATACAAGCTTTCAAAAAGATCAGAATTAGCTGGAAAATAACTAAATTGGCAACACTAATAATGGAATGATTGCAAGAATAAGATGTTATCTGCAAAATGTCACGAATCATGACGAGCAGAATGCAGCATGCTGAATTTCTTGAAACGTGTCTCCAGCATGTTGATGGTATTATGGGCATGACGCAAATACGTGTGCGGCGGATGTTGATTTTCATTGCTTTCCTTCGAGCTCCATTTCTTTGTGACATGTTGCACGATCGATAATGTCCGTTGCATGACTTGGTTAGTTACGGTGTACGGCCGGCATTAGGCTATTATATTGACAGAAATAAGCTATGACCCACCGCCGGGCAGGTAAACAACATCTGATAATTGATTGGCGTAGTGTATAGCTAGTGACCTATTGTACCTCTCCCACCTGTTGTCTACAGTCTAGTAAACTAAACTCCCAAAATATATGTACCCAGCCTACGTAATACACCTGCTATGAGGACATTGACCTCTCAAATAGATGTCGAAAAATTATGTAAATATATGTGCACGTTGCATTCTAGTGAACTTTTTGTAGGCCTGTTATCTTAAAAATATCTAATTACAAAAAATAAAGATGGCATATAGACAGGCTCACTTTCATTTGCTGTTATGCGCAAATAAGTCATGTTTTCTTAGAAAAGATAACTGGTACAGAAGAAGCTTGTGCTCAGGTGCAGGACATTATATCTCTCTCACTAAACAGATTTCTTTTTACCACAATAACAGACTCCAGCTGGAAACTTTCCGAGCATGAGATCCACCAAAATAACTTCATTCTGCCTAATTCTGGTTCTAATGCTTAGAAATCCCAATACCTACTAATCCCTCACACTCAAAAAGCCAAGGAGCAACAGTAGTCCAGCAAGCTCATGTTCGTGTTTTGAGACTACAAAGGTTTGATATTGACAGACTACTTACAAAAAGATCTACTATAACAAGAACATGCTACAGGGACTTTCTGCAAAGTTCATGAAAAAAGATAGAGTTTATCAAAATGTTGTTGCTAACTCACTATGCATCTGCGCATAGGACTGCAAAGACAATAACTTTTTTTTTTGCAGTTGTGAACTTTACCCCATCCGCTGTATTCACCACACCTGGCACACTTACATTTCTTCCTGATTCAAAATATGAAGAAAATTTTAAGGGAAAGATCTTTCGGTGATTGATGATGATGCCATACAAAAGTGGAGAGCAAATATGTATACTTCTATGCAGATAGTATTAAAGAACTGTTTCAAAGATATGAGAAGCCTTTGGTCATGGAAGGTGGGTATATAGAGTAGAAAAAACCAAATTTCAGATACCTAGCACACTTCAATCACGGTGAGGGTAAGAACTAAAACAGTATTTATATGAGACTCAGTTAAAAGTAAATGTAAGGTAGATAAATCATGGCATATTATAATTGTTTAGTTGATAATGAAAGGAGGAAATACCGTATAATAGGAAGATAATTCCTTAGAATAACTAATAATAGACAGAAATGCATTAATTTTTATATAAGTGTGATATTCCTATGTCTATGCTGTATATAATGTTACATTTTATGTTAGCATTGTAAAATTCACGCGGTTGATTGGAGCGATAGCAGGCATTACTAACCTGACACAACTCAATTAAGAGGCGAAGAAGTCAAGCGATAATTCGGTTTTAGGGGAATTCTAGACATTTCTACGAGAGAAGGTTGGGCTTTGGACGCTGCCAGCTCCCGGAACTTGGAGTTTGAAAATACTAGATAAACTCAAAGGAACCAATGAATTTACTAGATCTTAAAACGTTTGATAGTTATGATTCTCTTTTGTGAACCGCGGGAGGTCTTTTGTCCACTTGCGTTTGACGAACGAGACTTGTATATGCTCTGGGTATCTCGGGGACTCACTCGTCTTACAGCTACCGACGCACTTCATACAGTCTCCGGTAATCATTCAACAAGCAGACGGTAAGATTCAGTCATGTAGCGTGCGCTCAATCGCCATGTCGATCTTGGTGGTGTAGCGCTAACCATGCTTGCCTCCTATACACAACATCGCGGGTTCAGTCCTGGCCAGGATCGATGGATTTTTTCGAGCGTAAAAAATCCTAAGTATGGTTTCCTTCGGGAGGGAAGTAAAGCTGTTGGCTCCGTTCATAGATTTACGACGTGTAAAAGAACCTCGAGTCTGAAAGAAGAGGCCTCTGAGCAAAACTGGTTGGCTGTTTCACGCCCTGAATTTAAAGGGACGCTGATAACCTGAGATGTTAAAGAGCTTCCGTAAATAAACAGTTTACATGCATTGTTGTAAGATGCTAATAGAACAAATTCAGTTATCTGAGTTCTTAATGACACCATTTTGTTCCATTATTCTGAGAAGTGTTCACCTTCATCACACTTTTCACACACAACTTGCCTTTTTGTGTGCATTTTGCAAGCAAAGTTTTTGCATGTGACATTTAAATAAAGATGATGAATTTCTTCAACGTCCACATAATATGCACGTCCCTCTTTTTTCGTCGGAGTTTTGCAAATCTGACCTGCAGAAGCTGATGATTCAACACAGAAGGGTGTAAAAATATTATGAGATCGCCTGGCAAGGATTTTAATTGTGCTCTAGATATGAACTGTTCTTTCATATGACCTGCTACCTGCTAATACTTTTTCTTGAAGCTGCCACTGGTTTCATGAAGAACAATAATATTTGTGAATTGACGCCTGCAATATTAAAAAGTGTGAAAAATAGAGTCATTGTCCATCTTCTTGTAATCCTTGAAACAGAGTGAGAGGCACATATTTTATCAGCAGTATCAATTCCATATTTTATCATGTTATGATTAATGATAATGTCAGGTGTTTTTGTTTCTTCATCAATTATTGCCGTCTCATGCATAGTAGACAGAAGGAAAACAGCTCGATTTTTATGAGGCACAAATGAAACTAAAATATTATTCTTCTGAAATCTAAATAAAGGTTTTTTTTCCAATTTCTCTTGTCTTACTAAGCTGCCGAATTTCCCATCTATTCTTCCTCATTTTTGCAACACAAGTGAGTTTCTTTTGTAGCAAATATTTATAAAAGGAATAACTTGTGTACCATTTCTGTTGGAAGCTTCTATTGGCACTACAAGTCTCTTCACTGTGTCATCAGGAGCATCAGAATTCTGTATTGTCCTTCTGGTTGCATACTGCAATAACTCCAGGTTACTGGGGTAAAATATTTTTTACGTCACATAATACAAACATTTTTAGCCCAGACTTGGATGGTTTTCTGGGCATGTACTGTATCCATTCACAGCCACCTCTGAAAGAGTGCAGTATTTCATCTATTGTGATAAATTCTTCATGCTGTAAGAGTTCGTATAGTTAGCAACAAAAGCCTTCAACACAGTACGAATTGCAGCCAACTTATCAGTTTTTCTATTGGCATCCCTTGTTTGTATATCATCAAACTGCGTGCAACGCATAGAGAAGAGAAACCTTTCATAATTCATTCCGTTTCATCTGCTGCCCAACTTTCATTATATTTGTATGATGCCCCTTGGTATTTCCAATCAAGGGGGAAAAAATCAGCACTGCCATTATTTCATGCCTCCGTGTCATCTTATTATCCCTTTCAAGCAAGAACTGGTGTGTGTCTCGTTTTATAACTATATTCGTATAGTTTACAATTTCATCAATAATGCCCTCCTAAACCCAAAAAACGCGGGTTCGAACCCGGCCAGGACCGATGGATTTTTTCGGGCGTAAAATCCTAAGTATGGCTTCCTTCGGAAGGGAAGTAAAGCCGTGGGTCCCGTGTCGTACATTTGCGGCACGAAAAAGAACCTCAAGCCTGAAAGAGAGGCCTCTGAGCAAAATTTGTCGGCCGTTTCACGCCCTGAGTTGAATGGGACGCTGATGATCTGAGATGTTAAAGAGCGTCCATAAATAAATCAATAAAAAAAAAATCAATAATGCCAATGTCAATTATTTTCGGAAGAGCACCAACTTCATCAGCGATAATCATTACATTCCTCTTGGAGACTGAAAGAATTTTCACGATGTTTTTTCTCTCAGTTTTTGAAGTTTAGCTCACTCCTATTTATACCACTGTGTAACTTTTTCTCTCCCAATAAAGAACTTCTGTTCTTCTTTTCGCTCATCGATATCATCTCCACCCACCCCTTCCTGTTTAGATTCACTGCTATGGTTTTCTAATTCAATGTTCTCGTCACTCAGTTTTGCATCACTTTCCTCCAGCTCTGTAAAGTCCGCATTACTTTCTTCAAGTAGTTTGGGAATCTCCTCATCCGATAAACCCTTTGCGCTAAAAAATAATAAATAAATACACGTGCCTACATAGCCAGATTCACCAATTGAAAGTGCAAGTATTCGGAAAACGAATGATTAAGTTCATTTTAATGGTTATTACACTTACCTTTGCATATTGCTGACTCCTAGAAACAAGTAAGTATCCGTCACAGGAGCAGGCGCCCGTTGTACTTTTACAACATTTAACACCTCGTTACTTGGAACGCACTAAGCCAACTGAGAACGTTAAGCAAAGAAACAGCAACCATCATCACACTGTCGAGTAAGCATCAATAATGGAAAAATTGCACCCGTGACGTAATATCTCAAAGTTAGAAGTTCCATAAAGCATAAATATGCTTGTGTTGTACTTTTTACAACAGCGCACCTGCTGGAAGGTTAAATAACCCGAAGATTAACACTCGTATCAATAGTAGGCAATGCAAGTGAGGGCGTGAATCGTTGAAAGTCATTGAAGAAGCGAATTAATGTGTGACTCACAAGTTAGTTGTAAAGTACGGACAAAGTGAATTAACTCGAGTGTATCTTAAAAGTCAGTGCTGTGCTACACACAGAGAATAAAAGATCCAGTATTATTTACGTAAAAATATCCTAAGATTGAACGTTCTAAATTCCCCTTGGTTTGGTTATGTAATCGAAGATGCACTGTTTCGGATTTATACTACCTGGTTCATTTTTACAGCCTGTGGCTACAGTATGTTTATGTAAATGAACAACTCAACTATGTTTTTACAATCTACGAATATAATGTAATAAATTAAAGAAAAGTTCAAGAGAGCAATACAATAAACAAAAGGAAATAAAGCCATAGCTATAGCTTTCTTTTTCATAATCGTCAAACGCACATCACGAGAACTTGTAATTTCGAAAATAATTAATATTCACTCTAAATTACCGTATATTTCATTTATATAGTCCCTTCATATTTATGCTATTTCTTGTTTACGATGTATAGACCTTAATACAGAATCGAGCATAAATTGTATTTTTAAGATAAATTTAAAAATGTTTCGAATTTAAAATAATCATAATACTAGGTTTAAAAAATTCTATTTTTCAATAATTGTATATTTAAGATAAATTTTAAAATGTTTATAATTTAAAATTATTATAATACTAAGTTTTAGAAGTGAGTTTTGCAGTAATTTCAAATTACATGTAGAGATTTTATATTACCATTGTTATAAAATCGCTTGTAGCGTAGTCTGCATTTGTCTATTGGAAATGCACCCGTCCTGAGAAAGCCGGAGCCATGTGCAGCATCATATGTGTGTGTGTGTGTGTGTGTGTGTGTGTGTGTAAATATGTGTTAAAGATTGTTTCCTTCTACTATTTTATTTTCTTCGGTTGATTTCAGACAAATTATTCCATTTATATTCCACTTGAACTGCTTGATGGCCCCACAAAACTTTGTGCGCGCGCGCGCGTGTGTGTGTGTGAAGTTTGGATAGCGGAGTTAAATTTTTTCTGTAGATTGGTGACATGGTGTTCCATCCATCTGGCAATATTTGGAATAATTCTTCAGATCTCAATTCAAAATAACGATATTAATATTTATAGAATGAACACAGATTTGCTATTCCTTCTTATGTAGGTCGTGCTGAAACCATATTGGTGATGCTGAGATTCCCCAAACAGGGATATTTTTATGCTGTTTTCCTTAACTTAACATTAGCATAAACGCTGCCGTTCTGAATGTTATTTGCTCATTCAACAGTAAATATGTGATTGTCTGTGAGACAGACCTTTCTAATACTTTTCTATGTCAAAAATTTTCTAATTTTTTCTCAGGATCATATTCTTCTTTCTTGGAGAGCAATGTTGTAACACTTGAATATTTTGTAAGTTCTATATTACATTTCCTAAATCCTATATCAACTTCTAAGTCTATATTAACTATATGCTTACTTATATGAGACTAACGGTCTTAGGAGCACTAAAATGTTTATTAATTTTACGAACAGGTTCTAGCTACTGTATATATTGAATCCAGTTTTCTGAAATTCAGACATTCTGGTGTTGACGTATACAACACAGAAGTGTTTCTTCTTAAACCTGCTGACAAAGGTCCACCACAGTGCCCAGGAATACTGCAAGGCGAATGTCATAAAACTGTTATTCAATAAAAACGAAGACTTTCTTTTTCCACCACTTCAAGGTAATTGTAATGACAAAAGTAATCATAGTGAAAGTAAATTGTACAAGGAAACCACCACCTTTCCCCGTCTAATTATCAGCTCACAAATAACACTTTCAGAAGGTTGTGAGCTTGTAATATTTTTATCCTTCTGTTCTCAAATTTGTACCTAGATTAACGAAGCTGATATGAAAACTTACAATATAGTAAGAACTATCTCATTTTAAAAATAAATTAAGGAGGCGTACTTATAAAATTATAAATTTCCAAATCAGTGTTGTCGAGTACTTACGACCATTATTTTTACTATCCGATGAAACCACCGATTTTTATTACTAGAGCAGCAGGTTCTAAAGTGAGTAAACGGTTTGAATGTGATTTTTATAAACCGCAATTTATTACCGATCTCTCACCAAAATAACAATCAACGACAGTTTCATAAATATGTAAGAAATTTGAATCATAAATCTTTATGCATTGGCAAAGTTTCAACAATTATACAAGCATCTTCCTGTTAAATGACAATGACAGCAATGTAGGAAGATCTTCATAGCCTTGTACTCACATTTTGAAGTGGCGGACTACGTCAAAACTAGAGAAATTTGAAAAAGGTAACAATTTTTGGTTCAAAAGAAAATTCTGATTTCTTGCTGAATTTTTCGAAAATAAAGGAGCAATACCATTTTCCTGGCATATTCAGTTCAGATCATATCTCTTCAGTCATTCCTCCTACAATAGAAAGGACGTATCAACTTAGGCAGGAGAATCTAGCAAACCAACTCTTCTCTTACTGAAACAAGTCAGAATATATAGTGACTGTTGTGTAATTTTGTTATTTTGTGTATGACTAACGTCCGAAAGCAATGCTCGCCTCAGGCATATCCCTCTCCATCCCATCTCATCTAATAGAACTAGAGGCAGAAGGAGAATTCTCTCAGAAAAGCACTGCTGCTATAATTGTATAATGCGACAATGGCCTGAATAACAGAAACCAATAAAGTAGATAGCAAACTATCGTTAAGTTGTAATAATTGTATAAATGAAAATCTAAGGCCAGAAAATTCAAACTTTAGCAAATTGTTGTGTTTTTCATTAGTAAACGAGAATTTTCTTGACAAGAAGAGTCAGACTTTAAAAATTCGGGTCACAGCCGGGATTCATACCACGGATTCTTAAGCCTTCAGTACTGATGCTGTAACCAACTGAGTTACCTTGTCCTCCTACACGCACGGAACCAGTAACCTCTCACATTTGATTCCGTATCTTCCTTTCCAACTAAAGTCTTACAAACGGCTAATGTGAAAGAAATGTTTCTATACATAAATTAGCCCGTAAATAGTTGGTGATTAAACTAGAAGCCTAAACCAAAACTACTCAGAGCATTTCAAGTCCCCTCTAAAAGAATAAATCTCTCACAATAAAGAAAACTCGTACGGAGGTCTCCGGGATATATCAGATGAGAGCCGATCATGGTTCCGTGATTTGAGGAAGAGGACATGGTAACTCAGTTGGTTAGAGCGTTAGTACGGAAGACCGAAGTTCCGTGGCTCAAATCGCGGCCATCATCCAAGTCTTCAAGTCTGATTCTTCCTCAAACGTCTAGTGTGTAAGAACTGTTTCTATTTGAGAAGAATATTCTTACTAAACAAACGATAAAATTAAAGTAAAGTATTACCTAACTTTAATGTATTTTATTGGCATGAACTACGCGTTTCAGTGACATCAATGTTTTTTAATTTTTTCATTCTCTAATTCGTGATATTTATTAAACTATAAATATAGCGTTCAGAAGACAGCACGCCATCCAAAGTAGCTTGCATAATGTTTTCATAGCTGTCATAACGTCTGAAATTTTACTTAATTTAAAGTATCATTCACTGAGCTTCTACTCTCATGCTTTCCATGGGGTTGAAAGCAGAACTTTAGGAAACCGAAGGGAAATTTTCCACATATTGCTGGTAAATCTCAAACTGCATTTACAACACAGCTATATGCATTGATGGAGCAAACGTCCTGATTAAAATTAATACATGAACGGCGAATAGCAAATATAAAAAAACAAGGTATTTGCCTTTCAACAGAAAACAGTAGCAAACGTTTTGGAACCATGTGAAATATGACAAGTAGAGTGTTTAGTTAAAATGTTCAATATAAATCCGAGAAAAAATATATACCGGATGTTAATGAACTATGTCGCAATAATTTTAAAAAATTATAGAAATTTTTAAACTAGCAATATGAAATAGGGAATGCATGACTCGCGAGATAAATATTGCAGTTATAGGCACTAAAAGCTTTAAATTAAGTGCAGGAAGCTAAATAAAATAAATGTTCACCTTAAAATACCTTAAAATCGAATTGCGTGCCAGGAAATTCCGATTTCGGTAGCTTCATCATAGTATTTTCAAGATTCATGCTATAAATATCAATAAAAACTATGGTTAATAATATGACAGTACGGCACTGAAAAACGGTCAACTGATTTGTTGTGTTATGTACCTTGGTCTAGACTCTAGAGGGAGCTAATTCCTGACACATGTAGTCTAATGTATAAGGTGACAGATTGTGTTTTCGTAGGTAGTAGCTTCGGATCCTGTATAGTGAGCTATTTTCTTTTTATATTACGTTGTAATATGTTCATACATAATATATAAATGTAAAAGAATAAAAAGGTAATCATCGAGATTCAGAAAACATGATAATAATCCGCTTTTATTTGACGCCAGTACCAAATCGCTACAAAAAGTCATGCTCCACAGCTTATGTCCGATCATTTCAAATGGAAACTTCATTGGTCCGTGACGTACTGGTTCTTTAGAAACTTATTATGATAGCTTTGAACTTTAAAGAGGCAGGCCATATATTACCTGTCTCATATGACAAATCTAACACCCTTCTACAATCTCTGAAAATATTTCGTATATTTCATTAACCCCCTGTATAGGATGAACATCTACAACTCTAAATGAAAATGAAAAATAATTATATTCTTAAGCTTCAATTCAAGATTCGTTAATAACAGCAATTAAAGTATAGTTATAATGACATGTTGAACTATCTACAGGAGATAAAAAGTTCCATCTGCTGCAGCATGCGTACGCTGGGTTGTATTAATGTTTTGCAGTATGTTGAAAAGTCAAAGCTTTTCAGTTTTCTAAAGAACTCTTCTAAGTTCTAAAATTACATTTTAAAATGTGGCAGTATGCTCAGAATGTATAATCTGCAGTAAACTCGTAGACAGCATTTCCTGGAGATCAAATGCGAACAAAAGAAAGAAATAAGAGAAAATTAAGGAAATTCTAAAATTAAAATAAATTGCAATTACTAGCAGGTGAATTTTGCATTAATTGTCCCGCCATAGTCTCTTATATTCACAAATAACTCCCTCTTTGAAAAGTATAGCTTGTAATATTTTAATCGGAACTCTAGGAAAAAAACTGAGCATTCGATACTTAAAAATTAAGGGAAAAAAAGGGGGGCTGATTTGCTTACATCGCTACCTGATTCTAACGTTGAATTGCACAGTTACTGTGGTACAAATTGTATATTGAATTATAATTTTAAACATCATATTTTCGCGTATTTGAAGCAATTTTAAGTTAAAAAGGTAAAATATTGCTCATTGTTTATAAAAGTTTTGATTTTTAAATTCCTTTGTTGACTTTTCTCTTTTTCTTTCCTTCTACCTTTCTCTCTTTTCTTTTCTTTTCTTTCCTTCCTTCTTTCTTTCTTTCTTTCTTTTTTGTCGAGTTCGCTATTAGTACTTATATCTATTTCTTGGTACTTTTTAAAATTTCAAATAATCTCAGCGCAAATTGTTAACATATTTTGCCGTTTATTACTGTTCATATTTGCCTTTCTTAGTATAACATTCTAAATATTGAAGCAGGAAATGTTTTCTGACAATTTCCTATTTAATTATAATTGCTTCTGATGACTATAATAATAATAATAATAATAATAATAATAATAATAATAATAATAATAATAATAATAATAATAATAATAATAATAATAATAATAATAATAATAATAATAATAATAATAATAATTGTGTCTTATTTCAGGTAATCAAGGGAATTAATATTATAATTAAAAGGAGGACCCCAATAGTATGTATTTGTGTATGTATGTAGATATGTCTATTTAGTAGTAAGTAATATCCAAGTTATCTTTCCGAAATACCATGTCTTTGTTATGTTTTTGTAAAAGGAGTGGGGAATGCTGTCCTTTGTAGGAGAAAAAGTCAGGACATTAGCCTTACATGGGAAGATCTTAAGCATTACCCTTTTAAACCCTCGGACACTAGCCGGTCCCAGGCGCCAGATGTACTGTAAAAGGCTAGGAATGAGTATAACGGAACTTGCCCTTTCCAAAAGGAAATACCGAGGACAGAGACACGCGTTTTTGTAGAAACCAAGACCTTATCTATAACTAAGGGAGGAAAAAGATATTACTTTAGAAATCAAGCATGTAAGAAAAGTGCCGAAATTTATGACAGGCCGCTCTTGGAAAACTCAAGCGTGTGGAAAAATATTGTAGATCAGAAGGGAGGAAATAATTTTAGCCAATGGGCATGGAATAAAAATCAACGAATGAGCAGAACTTAGCGAGACAATAAATATCTTAAAATAGCCAATGGTGAACATAACTAGGGAATAAAATAATATACAAGGGAATTTAATTTAGCGAGAGGCGTGACGGTGTTATAGAAAATTGGAATAAATGATGAGAAGTAGGTTATTCTAGGTTATTCTCGAATATTCTGGATTGTTTTATTTTGAAGTTCTGTGGCAGTCGCGACAGGAAGCAGTCATAACAGTGTCATAGCAGACTAGTTAAAATAGTTGCGAAGAGTTAAAGTAAATCGTTCGTTCAGTGAGAGTCAGTCAGGCCGTGCAACGTAATAGCAATAATAATCACCATCGTGTTCAAGGGAATAAATACGCGAGTGAATACAGTGAATTATAATCCGCCGAAGCACAGCGGTTCCAGAAACTTTCAAGTTGTCGAATAAATTAAATGTTTAACCAGTGCCGAACTTCATTATTACAGTGAACAATCTCTTTCCCCCCTAATGACATTAAGTCATTAAAAACAGTCCAAAATTCCCCTGAGATTCCTATCCTCTGCATTGGAACCAGAGAGTTAGGAAGTATCAAACTCCTGACTCAAATAGCCGAGGCAAGACAAGAAGAGCATCAAATCGTCCAATTAAATAAATAATAAATCACCAACTTCCTAAAGTAACCCACACACAATAACCCCTTTGCAAAATTGTCGACCAACGTGTGGGCGATTATAATCCGGTTCCAATATTTTAGAATTAGTCGAAAGAACAGTCCATCTTAAGAATGTTCCTACCTATTCTTTCAAAATGGGCAACATTCCACCCTCAGATGTTTCCTAGTATTTTTATGAAGCATTACACACCTAGCCAAACAATAGTAATATATATTAGGATTATGGAAGAACTTAACTACAATATTACTCTTTTATACACTCTAATGGTGTCTGTTTTTCTCTCTCTTGGTGTTCTGGACTTAAAATATGGGGCCTTAAAAATCTAAGAAAGCATTAAAATGTAGCTTACAGTTTTAACATGAAAATAATTATATTAGCACCATGTTACAGATAAAATAATTTAACGATCTGGATTGGACAACCTCCCCTTGATACCGGGATAAGTTTTAAGTTTTAACTATAAGTGCATGTGGGAAGGGGAATCCCCAGGATATGGCCATAGAAAATTAAATTTGCAGCTAGGGGGAAAAATAATCTTTGACAGTTTCTAACAGCGGGAAAATCAAATCATTTACTTAAAAATAATAATTATTGTATCAAACATGTGCAAAATAGTCTTAATTGAGAATAATATCAAATTGTTATGAAACAGAAATCAACTTTAAAGATGCAAATGGTGAGAACGTATCTGAACAATATATAATTTAAACAGTTATAATGCCCTTGAAATATTTAATTTGGAGCTTTGAAATCAAAGTTCTTGATAACTTTGAATCTTTATATTCTTTAAGCTTTAAATATTTGTTATCTTTACTATATATTAATTATGGCATTGTTGACAAATAAATGCTAAGGCACAAGCATGTCCTATAATTCACTGCTTTAATAATGAGTAAAAGACATTAAAAATTACCTCTTAATAACTTTCATACCTTGGCTTATAAATGCAAGTTCCTTGCTTACCGAAAATTATAACATGGGAAAAGTTTATGTCATCATAAACAATACAATTAAGACCTTTGCCATAAAATATTCAAAAACTACATTTTGTCTGGGTCATTGGGTGTACGCGATGAAGAAGCCCCCGGGCTTAGCAATTTAGAATGAATAGCTGAAACGTGTATATTCCCCTCCCAGCCGCGGTCTTCTTTCTGTGTATCGAGGAAAGAGCCCACGAGCACACCATCCCGAGCAGCTCCAAGCAACAGCGGAGAGATTTATTTATTTATGGACGCTCTTTAACATCTTAGGTCATCAGCACCACAGCGGAGAGAGCCGAAGGTAGTGGCCAACAGATATAGTTAGATAATAAGGCTTTCAAGCCCAACGGCATGATAGATCAGACGAATAGAGCTTCATGTTATAGTTGTGAAGAAGTGGTTTCGAATGCTCAAGTCCAGATGTTCTTTTTTTCTGACGGTGTTTAAGGAGGTTTGCCGCCATTACAATGATTTATTCGGTAACATAGTACCACGCACAGAATGCCTATAAATTGGTGTTTACCGTTTTTTTTTTCCTGCTGCAATCAAAGGATATTTGCCACCATTACAGTGATTTACCCTCTCCTATCAATATATATTTTACGAAAAGGATGTGAGCGTAGGCCGTCAGGCCGCAGCAAATGGGTCCACCGGTTTCTGGGATTTTCCCGAGGTTAGCGTTGGGTTAAAATGTGTATATATGAATTATTTCCGAATTCCAATAACAGCAGATTTGCCACCGTTGCAATATTTTACCCGACTAACAATCCCCTATCAATTTATATTTAAAAGTTAAGAAGGATAACGCATAGGTTACATTATGTTTAACAAAAAATAATATATCCAGCATTTACACTGTTACAAGCGGCCACGCAAACAGTAGTTCCTCTCTATCTCCGCTATCGCTCGGGAGTGCAGCAGTAAGTTGCATTAGCAGCACGAGTTTTCCGCCCTGCTAGTAAGGGCAAGTTGAGTTGAGTACAACACCTGTTTTGGGAACATTTGATCAGCTTGGACCAATGGCAAACAAAGCCTGCTCGGTCTGACGTGGCTAGGAGAGGAGGAAGGAAGAGGAAAAGGGAGAGATTGGTGAATCGGTCAAGTACCAAAGAATGTGTGTAAGATCGGCGCAAGAATATATTAAGTAGTGCCCAGCGTAGACGAGAAAAGGCCATATTATAGGTTGAAGTGTTCCATAATTCAATTGAATGTACAAATATATTAAAATAGGAAACACGTATAGCTTGAACTGTGAAATGCCAACAAATTGTCTTAAGTGTTTTAATAAATAAAATTTTAAAATAGGACTGCTATGGGCCATTCAAATTTCAACACATTATGGGTGTTCATAATAGTCATGCGGAAACACGCGTTTGCGTGTTCATCCTACATATCCACTGATTTCATATTCTTTTCTCTGTGGGCGCATTTCGTCTAACATAAGCGCCAATTTCTCAGAATGGCATCCAGCACTCTGGGTGTGCCACAATTCTCCCGCGACCATACTTAAGACACCTGCTGCTGCTACTGCAATATTTTCGGCAAGTCATGTTCGTTTCTTCTGAGAAAGTGTGGTGTCTGATTAACGCGTTTCTTGTGGACGTTAAATTTTTTGTGATCAGCAATATAATAAGATAAACTACTAAACTACAGAATAAAATAATATTGGCGAGTTTTTTCATATTTTCAGAGATTCGCATCAGTACTGTTTATAATTTAGAAAAAAATGGCAGAAATACGGTGTAAAAACCTTAATTAGAAATAGAATTAAGATGTTTTTGTTTGGATTAGTGAAATTTGTGTATGAAGGGAGTTGATGAATCAAGTTTCAGCCCAACATAACAGTTTTATGAGCATTTGACTTCCTGGAAAATACCAAAGTCTATCGGGATGAATGGAATGAATGAAAGGACGACGCAAACGAGTCCTGTTACCTGTATTGCTGGAAAACTTTAGAGAAAATTCTTACCCAGGCAACATGTACCGGCCGCAGATCGAATCAAGGCCTTCCAGTTAACAAGCAGGCGCACTACCATACAAGCCACAGCTTAAAAAGAAGGCCTTAGACGGTATGCAGAAGATAAACAAGTTTCGTAGTCTAGGACATTGACGTGATCTTGACGAATGACAGAATAATGCAAGAGTTTCTATATCAAGTATAAAAAAAAACGCCTGTACTTTACAAAATAGGCAATGGAACATCCTTTATTATGTATAAACATAGTGTTCAACAGATGTAATTTCCATTCCAGTAGAAATGTACTCTTCTAAACAGGTAAGAAATAGACATTGTTGGGAAACACAAATCCTCCCTACAGTCCAGATATTTCCCTGTGCGATTTTCACATCATTGACGATACGGAGAGACTCTCGTAGACATCGGTTTAAAAAGGCCGAGGGCATGTGTGACTGGATAGGTGATGGACCAGTGAGCAGTCTAAAAGCTTCTCCAAGAATAGAATTGACCGTCTTGCCTGCCAGTGAGATAAATATGTGAACAGTCATCGAGATTTATTTTCAGCTAGTAAATGTACAATGACACTTTTTGGCGTCTGATCTGTTTGCATTTGACCATTCCTCATATATGTCCAAAGGTTCGCGGTAAATGTCACTAAGGATGCCAACATTGCTATAAAAAATTTTAATCTGATGCAGCAACGTTTTCTAAAGCTGTCTCGCCAAATTGCTATGCTTCATAGGGATATAAACATTTTTGGGGAGGTATGAATGATTGCCGGGATATGAGGCAGTCCTTCGCTGGTTTGCAGGAGCGGTACACTTTCAATTAAGGACTGCCGGGACACCTCGCCATAGCTGATTCTTGATGTAATTATTAATCGTCACTTCCACCTTGCGACTTATGATTAGCTCAGGAGCCTGATTCCGCCGTTTTGTGTGCTCTTCAACACGGAATAAGGAAAAGAAGGGAATTGCACAAATTATCACACAATGCTGCGTTGCAGCGTGGTTGAATTTATTTTATCAAGAAGTTTCATCCTGCCTTAGGTGACGAGTCTTACTTAATGTTCGAGGGTATGAATGATCAATGAAAAGTTAAGTGAAAAGCTCTAAAAGTATTCGCTGACCGCTTGCCTGAACGCGAATGTGAGAAAATACTACATGAGAATCCCTTGTCTGAATTTAAGAACTCAATGTAGCTAAGAACAGTCTGAAGACTAAGAGATGAATGTCGAACTGGAATCTCAATCTGAGCGTCTGAACGAAGTGAAGATGTATCTGCTTCCGAAAGTGAGTCTTGACGAGCTAAATCTTGAGTGTCTGAACGAAGTGAAGAGCTAAATCTGAAGTAAGTTTTGTAGAAGATTTTACTCCTTATATACAATATTCAAGCCGCGGTAGTGTGACTTCTTGAACCCATATGGGGCCACCTAAACGAACTCACGGTCTCCGAAAGTTGAAAAATCTCCATCCACCATTCGTGGGCTTTAACTCAATTTCCAGCGCTAATATTAAAATTTAGAAGACTGTCTCTCGTTGTTGGCTGCATTTGAAGCAAACTTTCCAGCAGTTTGTGAGGTTGTTTCCCTTGCTAACGGCTCTCTTGGAATTTGTAATGGTGTGAGAGGTTTTGTCGCAGGCAGTGAATACAATAGCTTATTGTCCCAGCCTTTCTACGGCAGGTGTCCACTTGTTCTATAGTAACAACCAGCATCGCCGCCTCTGGTGAGAGCACCAGAAAGCATAGTTTAGTAAACTGTTTATTCATTATTCATTAAAAATTATTTTACAGTTTTTATGAGTTATTACATATTGATTTCACAGTATATATGATGTCAAATGTTATAGCCTAATTATGGTGCTGCAAAACTACGTCGTGGTGGAGGTCGAGAGCAAGAACTGTTGCAGAAGTCAAAGCCAAACATGCTAAGATTGTTCGTTTAAGGTTGCTCCTCCCCAGTAACCTATGAGTAAATATAAATATATAAATATTTTACCCATCTCTATGAAATGTATAATGAAAATTGAATCATCAAAATATTATCTTGAAATGAATCAGAATTACTTTTCAGATATCAATATAAGTTATGAGATTCACCAAGTTTTGTGTATGTTATTTTACAGTGCGTGCATTTTACCACCTGCAAATCAAGATACATGGTGGATTAGATGGCAATGAAAAGCAGGTTCCCTGACAAAATAGTAATTGCAGACTCCATTTTAGGGACTTCAAACCTCTCCCAGGAAGTGAAGCGGTTTGGTATGCTCCGGCTAAGTGCCCCGGGTTGGGCACCAATTTTGAAGAGGTTTGGTGTATGTCAACGTCTGAGTGTCCCAGGTACCCACGTTTCGTGACAACAATATGTCAGTGTTTTGTTTCGCTATTTTGTTACTCGTGCTCAACAGGACTGGGAGAGGATATCAACTGTGTAAATAATTGCACGATGCGACATAATATATATGGTAATTTATTATTCATAGAATCCTTCGCGTCCTCTGGTGTTTCTATGTACGTTAGCACTTAGCCACGGCGAATATAAGTTTAAGTGCTCGATTTCAAGGAGACGACTTGAATCTGATTAATGACTGTCTGAATTGCACTGTCTGAACCGAACTGATCGTCTGACTATCAGATAAATCAACTGAATAGCCGAACTGAGTTTCTGAAATGAGTATGTGAATTGCGTCCTTGCAGAATGTAAGGCGTCAAGATTAATGTAGCGGCGTATAGATCTTACAACTGAGTGCGTGAACTATTCTGTGAACTGACTGCCCCAGCGGAGCAAATGCATCTTTATATATTCCATTCAAATTAACTAATTGTTGGCTTCATTAAGCACGATCAAGTTCCAAGCCTTGCTTTAAAAATTCAAAATATATATCTACTACTGGCTGGTTTAAATTCACCTGCCAACGCATGCCAACCGCTACTATTTGAAAGTTTAAAATAATAATCACATTGGTTGGTTTAAAGTTAGCTGTGCTAACAGATGACAAGTTCATTCCCCTAAACGTATTTAACAAGCCTTGGCTTTATTAACACTCGCCAAAGGTAGATCTTTTAAGAAGTGGCTTAACACTGATCCATTCAGTTTATTCTTCCCGTGAATAGCGGTTTGTGGCTTCCTTGGTGTTCCAGGCTCCCGTAAACAGCTACAAGAGGGAAATTTCTCTTTTGTCGACATACAATTCATATATGAAAGTTAAACATTATGATACATATATATTCACAACATTTATATTATTAATTACAATGAACAAAATATAATGATTAGATTTGTAACATGCATATTATAGTATATTCATATTTTAGTGCAGGTAGTCCGTAAGGACTTTTTCAGAACCCAAATAATAGTACTAGGGAAAGCAGTGATCTGGAGAAAATTCAAGAAAGTTCGTGCATCAGGCATGAAATTTGCAAAACCAATATAAAAATAGCCATGAAAATAAATTATATGCTGATATTAGGAAGGAACAAGCATAAGCGTGCAGTGAGCTAGCTTGAGGATGTTAATCCTTGAACGGACAACCTTGTAAGATCGGGCTTGTCAGGAATAAAGCATAGATATAGAATATGTCTTGGGAATAAAAGAAAAAAAACAGTATTGTGAGTGTAATGCATTAGCAAATTGCAGTTTGAAATTACGGGGCATGAGTTTCATGATTCTTGGACACTGCAATTAAGTAGTGACAAAGAACAACTCTAGCATAAAAATTACATTCAGAGATAGCCTAATGTGTTAAAAGGCTTATACTTTTCTATCACATTCTATTTTAGAACTGAATCTTGGATCTCAAGAGCTAGTATTAAAACCCTAATCCTTACTCCATAATATTTGGGAATCTCTGGATTAGAGATTACAATTATGCTCTCTCAGTTCCTGTACTGCAAATCTGTTGCTGTATTTTCCTAAGTCTTTGAAAATAAGTAACCGAAAGCAATAGATTTTATTTTAGAGAGCGAAATAATAAAGTAATGAATTCATCTAGTAATTGGCACATGCCCCATTGTATAATGTCATCGCATTGAACCTATTTTTTGGATAAATATTTGAAGCATGTTTTACCTCTATTATGTTCCTCTGAAAATAAAGAATAGGGAAAACAAAAACAAAAAAGGGAAAAGAGATAACAAACCTTGGGAGTATACATTGAACACATGTTTTGCCTTGTTTTAGGAGAAACACGTGGTTTATGAGGGGCGTTCTCTCACATTAGTACAGAAGTTCATATTCTGCAAATGTCGAATAAACCTTTTATCTCGTCTTTCTACAAAGCACGCATCATTATTGCAAACGTTCTCCAAAACGAGAGAAAGGTATTTGAAAGAAAATGCTTGTAACGAGTTGCCGTTAATCTTGAGGGTAGTATGAAGGGGCCTGTTAATTTATCTCCAATTATTCTAGCTCAGATATTTAGCGAAAACTGCTGCTGGAAATTTTCTTGTCGTACCGTATGGGAATTTCCAACAGTTCACGTTTGGTTATTGTGGAAATTCCAAATACCATCACATTGAATACACATTGTTTCTTTAACCACTAACAAATACTACTATTTGGTGGGTAATCATTTAAACCGAGGCACTGGACCACCTGAATGCGTTACGGGCGAAGTAACTGTTCCCTTAATTTGATACTCCAACTGCACTTGCCATATCTCGTATACTTGCGACTTGATCCTCTTCCACCATGTGCAAAAGTATTTTCTCTGCCCGCAGTATCCAGTTCCAATGATTTCGTCCAAGGTTTTCTGTGTGCGAAATCAGACTTTCCGATTCTCTTACTCGCAATAAAAGTTATTGGGTCTGGAACTATCTTATTAGAAAATGTGTCCTATACAAAAGTTGCACTTTGCGTAAATTGCAGTCAGCTTTGCCATGTGTTGGCGACGTATCAAGAAACTCAGATTTCCCGTCTGTGGTACCTCCATAGTTAAACACTGGTAAAAAGCCCTCTTGATTTGAAAACAATGCCATCAATCTAAATCTGCTGATGAGTGCCACGTAGCTATTTACAGGAATTTATACCAGTAGAGATGCGGAAACCTAACTACGTATCATAAAAGTATGGCTAATCCATTCATTTTAAATGGTAAAGACAGAAACAATTTATCTTTTTAAGATATATCTAATTATGCATATTTCAACAGGAAAATATAAAAGAACGTTGAAACACCGGTGGTCAAACTTAAACAAAAAATATTGTCTATTTATGAAACCATACATCAGAAAGGAAAATGGTAGAGGAATAAATGTTTAAACTTAACAGTAAAAAGTCACCGTTAAGTCTACGCATCCCACCTATATTCTTAGCCCTTTGTAATTTTTTCCAGGTACCAAAGTGCTCATATTTGTATTCATCTGCGAAAAGCACTTATCATCAATTAACAGATGTCCAGTGTCGATGTTGTCTAGCCCATTGAAGCTTCCTCATTAGGTTAATTGGTTTTAGTAATGGTTTATTTACTGCCACACCTTTAGAAATCAGCTTCTTCTGAAGGTCTCATTTTAATTTTACAACAGATACCATCTTGCTCCTAAAAGTTCTGCTCATATTTCTAGGGCAGTTGTAAATTTATTCCTTTTGCTAGTAATTCTAACATCACCTTTGTAGTTTGAGAGGCTATCCTAGTAAAGTATGGTTATTTTCTACACCGGGCAAAAATATACAGCGCTCACCAATAGTCACATTCTTTAGCAAAACGACGAGTTAATAAATCTACCTTCCCCAATGCTACAATTGCAGCACGTTTTCCAGGAGACATTTCCAATCTTGGAGCTGTAGCATCTATATAATCACTTTAAATATCGCAAAAAACATTTATCTAGCAATACGATCTTGATGCACACCGCATGGTTGATAATATAGCAGTACCATATACACGAAATTATGCTACTGCGCAATATTTCTAGCGTTGGATCAGCCGTATGTCACTGTTTCTATGATTTGCTGACGCTGGAAGTTGAGAGATGTTGCGTTTTGTGTCTCAGAGGTGAAATGTATAGTTATTGTTTATTTCTCTCTTTATACAGTTATTTGTTTATTTATAATAATTCCAAAATAAATAATTTGCAATGAAAAGAAATACAGTACAATATAAATAAATATTCTAAGAGTTTCTCCGAACAGGGTACCGAAAAATGTGACCCCTTTGTTCTCTTGGGCTACTTCTCTTGACCTATAGTCAACCACTGGAAGTTGATCTGCTGTTCTAAGAATATGTTGTTTCTACTATCGTCTGAACATTAGAAATTGGGATAGAATTTATTTATTAGAATTTATAAATTATAGTCAACATATTAATTAAGTTAATGTAACTTCTCTATTTTATCATGATTAAAATAGAGTGATCAATGCCATTTTTATTTTCTGTATGTGTCAGATGTTATTCCTTTAGCAGAGTGCAGAATTGCCCTAGCCGTAAAAATTGGACATGACGATGAGGACAGAGAAGCCTGTTGCCTATTGTAACAATATTTTGTAAAAATGACCTCAAAGCCAAAAGGGAAAACGGACAGCTATTACTTGGAGAATTGTAAAGCAGGATAGATGTTTCTGTTGCATATTGGCAGAGAGTTTTGCTTTTATTATATTATTTATTATTTATTTACAGACGCTCTTTAACTTCTCAGGTCATCAGCGTCCCATTCAACTCAGGGCGTGAAACGGCCGACAAATTTTGCTCAGAGGCCTCTCTTTCAGGCTTGAGGTTCTTTTTCGTGCCGCAAATGTACGACACGGGACCCACGGCTTTACTTCCCTTCCGAAGGAAACCATACTTAGGATTTTTACGCCCAAAAAAATCCAATGGTCCTGGCCGGGTTCGAACCTGCGATTTTTTTTTTTTTTTTTGTTATATTAGGAAAGCGTAAGAAACATATCACGTAGACATGATAGCCAATAAGAGAGATGAGAAGGACATTACGCAAGTCCAGTATCCAATAAACATTCATAGACGTGAAATGATTTTCTAGATTCTTCAAAAGTCATATTTAGAAAGAAAGGATAGCCTCGGGAGACTGATGGACAGCCAGGTTTATTTAAGCTTGTAATTTTGCGGCCCCGTATGAGTATTCTTCAGATCATTGGAGTTGTTAGTTGTCAGTTGTTGCAGTTCCAGAGGTATCAGTGTCTGTAGTGAACATTAATACTCGATGAAGACTAGTTTTAAATATTAAAAGGTATGAAATATTTTGGGTGAGCTAATTAAGAGATTCAATATAGTTGGGGAACATAAGAGATTCTTGTAGTCGAGCGAAAGTGTCTTTAATAACACAAGATATTCTCCAAGGAATAACGGTGGCTCATTCAAATGGAATAGAATTTGACAATAAATCGTGTTTCACTTCATAATACGATCAATCTTGTTAATCCTCTTGTTAATCTGCTTGACACCTTCCCCTGTGGTCTCCGGATCACAAAAAGTTCAGCAAAGAAAAAAAGAGCTAGTCGGAGTAACTGTAAGTCAGCGGAAAATCTTCGGAGAAAAAAGAAGAAAATTATCATCCCTAAGAATCCATTAATCAAAAAATTAATTATAATCCTTCCATAAACACTCCTCCATCCTTACTCATAATTCCGCCCTCATAATTACCGCTGCAAAACATAGCACCAGATGGCCATCCTTAACATTTTCAAAAGAAGATGCAGTTTATACAGAAACAAAATTCCTTAAATATTGTTCAGAGAGAGAGGTGAGCAAGGATGCTACATAAACAGTAAGTACATGCTTGCTTTAATTACATAGTTACGAAAAATTAGCACAATGTGTTTTTAACACTATGCTTTCAAATACAGAAATGGTTGAAAAAAAAATAGACGTATAACGGTACACACCCTTATTCGGGCCATATTCTCGATTATTATTTGCTTTAGTTAGAGCTTGCAGTATAGTTTTTCAAATATTTATTCTTTTTTATTTTCTCTCTCTCTCCTTTTAAGGAGACAAATCAGATCCTGCCAAGATAGAACACTTTAATTGAATCTCTCTTAGGAGCGGTGTTAATATAAAATGTTAATATCTCAAGTGGTCAGCCAGAGAGAAAAATACAATTATAATTTCTAAGGCATTTTGAGTACAGATTACTATTCTGAAATGAATGCTGATAAGTACAGTACATTCTCAAATGAAATGTTCAGTGACTAGCAGTTATGATAGTGTGACCACGATTACAATCTTGGCCTTTTTTAAGAGATGAAGAATGTAATAACGATAATCAGAAACGATTATCGTTAGGAAAACAATATTCATCAGTTATATAAATGGCATTAAAACCAGGACAAAATTGAGAGGACTGCCTATAAATCTAAGCTAGAGGAAAATGCAATTTGAATTCTCATAATTTATTTACGAAAAATAATGATATGATCATGAATACAACTGTGAAGTACAATATGACACGTCAGTAAAGAAAGACAACAGAAAATAAAGAGAGGAATGTAACGACTGCAAAATTCACAAATGAATTATATGACTGAAAACGGAAAAATGTGGAAAAATAAAAATATTGATATTATGTAGCTAAAATATAATAAATTATTTCTGAACACAAAACGTCAAATAATATATTACTAATATTGGAGTTTAGGAAGTCGAAATAAAGGAGCCCTTTACTTATCCTCTCTAATCACAGTCTTTGGAAAAAAATCAAAAAGTTTCCGTGAATGACGAAGATGGAAAATTCGGATAATATTAATGCAAATATGCAATAGTGATGGATGAAGAAAGAAAACCAGTTTACAAGGGACGTTTCGTTACTACATTCGATGAAACAAATGCATTTCAGCAAAAACAAAGGGTATCAGCAGGAGTAATTCCATCACATAGACGAGAAAAAACTGAAGTTGCTAAAGTTCAAGGGGAAGCATTGTTTAAGCATTAACTGAAGAGCAGGAACTACATCACATAGCTGCAGAAACTGCATATAAAACAAAATATAAAAGTGTAGAAATTGATATTAGATACAAATGAATGAGCATTCTATTTTGATTTTGAGCACTGCTTGCCGACACCCTACTAGACCACATCCGTTAGTTTCTACAAAAGGCAGCTTTCGATGTACACCTTCTAGCCATGATGTATCGAATCGGGCAACATATTACTTATGGGATGAATATAATTCAGGTTATAGTGGGAATGAAATTGCATTCTACCTTTACAAACATATTTTCAGTTTACTCACCAGTGTAAATTAAGTCACTTGTGGGAGCAAAAGAAAAACAGTAATGTTTCAGCTATGTTCCCTATTGCCAACGCTAACCCTTCGGTTATTGAAAGGGTGAATAAGTGCATGAAAGTCAATCATTCTAACAGTTAAGGCCAAATAAGAATTTAAACGAAAATAAATCAAAGTGTTTGGTATGATAAACTCAGGAAAGTATGCATTCTATAAGAATACACTTTACTAAGATTTAGAACTGAGTGCACTTTACCTAAACTGTAGAAACAAAGTCTAGGATACATGATAAACCAATAAGTACCCTTTGTTCAGAAAAACCTGATTATTAATAAATGATTTTTTTCATGATTTCTATAAGAATTGATCTGTAGCAAACATTCCATGCACAGATTCTAATTTACAAGAAATTAATGAGGATATAGGTCAACAGTAAGAAAAATCACATTTTTAATTTATATAGTACTTTTAATGTGTAACATTTTGTGGTTCTTGAGGTGCGAAAGTATAATATGAATATTTAAACATGTGTTCGGAAATTTTTACTTTAAATTAAGTACATTAATTTCACTATGTGGATAACCAAATAAGTTGAATAAATAAGCCAAAACGTTCAAGTGTATCGAAAGAACTACAAAAATGGTAGGTATTACATGTATTCTCGAATATTTTTGATAAAAAACACTGATTTACAGGATCACTTAAAGATTTTTTGCTGTACTGTAAAAATTTCTTTTCATTTTCATCAGCTTATTTACTTGGGCCAAAGAAAGTATCAGCAAATTCCAGTAACAGACACTGAGTAACAGTCTGAATTCGTCTTCGAAGGCGATTTGCAATAGCCAGTCTGCTACTGAACATAATGCATAGCCTATCTCACTGCAGATAACGTCAAGTACATCGTACTTCCGCCGTTCTGGACCTTGAGTAGCGTCGATGAGTGAGTAACATAGGTTGACATGTACATTTGACCTAGCCAATGAAACATTCAGTTCCAGGTTTCTATATTTTTATTTCCTAAAGCGAAAATGTCACTCTTTTGTAAAAACAATCAAGCGTAAAATGAGATTTCAAAATAATGTGCTATTTGTTTAGTAAGTGAACCATAACATGCATGAAAATAATCTCAATGCCGATTTCAGATTTAGGTAAATGAGAATGTGAGCGCAAAAAAATAAACATATGAAAAGCTACACCTTTTCCTCTCCAGTTAGTAGAATGTTTAAAAAGCAATAAAAGATATATATTATCAGAGCATAAACCTCAATAAAATTATAAATATGCAAACCAAGAAAACATCAGTTGGATCAAATGAAGAAGTAACATAAAAATGCGTAATGTAGAAGCAGTCTAAAAGTAATATCACTCCTCCTTTACTTATATCGTTGCCTTAATACGTGAGAACACTAAAAAACGAACGTTGACAGGCAATATATCCGAAATTATACATGTGCTAATAATTTTCTGTCCCCACAGTACAACCTCCGCTTGTTTCCATGTAATGTAAAGAATATGAGTTAATCTCTGAATTATTTTCGAAAGCTAGACGAACTTGAAGAGGCCAGTTGGAGCTTTGTATGCTAGGGTAATATATCAACCTCTCAGAAGGTCCACTTGGTTCTCCCCTTCTCCTCACACACCCAGACTGCCCCGGAGTTTCACATCAGAGACTAATTCTGCTTCAGCTCACAGTAATCAACTGCCATTCTCTAGAATTAACTCGCGAGCTCTAGCTACTGCTGAGCCGGATTACCATTTCAAAGTTGGCAAGCCTACTGTTCCTTTTTTCCCTCTCTTCTCTTGTTCTCTTCCTCACTCCCTTCTCCCCTTTTCCTCACTATCTTTTTTTGTCAAGCCTCTGCATCCCCTCTGTTCGCATGTTTATTCCATCCTTCCATCTACACGCTCTTTGCTCTGCAACTCGAATAAGCAGTATTTCCGGAATCATTTGAGTCGGCGAACTGGAGAAACGCTGTTGGTTTAATATAAAAAACTCTTGATTGTACAGTCAATTCTAAAGTTTGTGATACCACTTCCGTTTACATTAGCTGTCTAATCGTTGCAGGTAGTGAAGAAGAGAATATGCCTAGTTCTGGCTCTCTGGAGGAACAGCACGAGAACACCATTCTGGTATAGGCAAAATTTGCTATATTGAAAAACTTTAACTCTACACATTTTTATACCTACAATAAATTTAACTTTAAAATGCTGAATTAAAATAAATTTGCATGCCAAATCAGCCATGTAACACAATAAGGGAAGGGAAGGCATCTTGACCCTATTTTCTTAAGTTTAGGAGCTTTCGGAAATGTTTATATCATAGTGAAACATTTGACCACTGCGCTTAATTATAGCTACGCTACCTGTTCTGCAATAGCAGATAACACGTTTACCTTCTCCAGTCCTTGACCTCGATCACGTTTTACCTAATCTCGTTGCAATGCTGTGTATTTCAAGTTTAAGCCTCTTTACATCTGTGTCATTACAATAAAACCTCATCCTTCGTTAACTCACTGGCGGCAAGTTTATTATTAAGAACACAAACAGAACTTGTGTAGCAAAACTTCGATTCATAAAAAATTCTAGGCAAGTATTTTTCCAATTTACTTTTGTTTTTATGTTTTATTTAGAATTTATTAATTCCGACGCATTAACACAATCAGTACAGTAAAAATAATACAGAAACTCTTATATTTTTCCAATATAATGTAAAATATTTTGTTATATAGAAGTAGAATACAATTTTTTGGCATTATACTCACTTTGATTATATATATACACATATATATACATATATATATAATATTTCTATATATATAATATTTCTATAAAATACTACCCCTGTCCCAAAATAATAGTCGCATTTCTTTAACGGCCTTGTTCACTCTAGAAATGAAAGTATGCACAGAACAATGAACTATAGACCATCACAGGGGATGTGAAACTGGGGAACTTTGGGTAAAATATTAGGAGTTCTGATCTATTTGTGTGTTCAATTTAATATACTTTAGGCAAGTGCAGTGGCTATTTCATGAATATGAAGTTCTGTTGACATACGTCGGAATAATATGCAGTTTATATACCAGATAAGCATATTATTCAAACAATGGGAGAAATTATGAATATTGGACAGTGACGAGTCATTTTTGATATCCTGCCATGTCTCAGCAAAAATGGTGTCTTGCAACAAGACGTCTGATAAAGAAGAGTACTGATAAATGTGCCGTACAATCTCTCCATCATCAACAAGTCACATCCACAGTAAAAGAACTTGTTACCATCGTTGTGAAGGCCTTCGCAGATAATCCTTCGGAGACACTGAGTACTGTCTTCTTGACTTTACAACACGTCACTAGTATTGAATGTATGAAGATTAATGGCAAGAATTACTACAAAACACATTACATATGGAGGCAGAGTTTACGACAGGGATATTTGACTTTAATTCTCCATTGCATCCTCGAAATTATCTCTGTCCGTGCTGATATACGCCATATTGAGTGATTATCGTTTGAGAATGCTACTAATACCATCTCTTCCTTATATTTTTAGTAGTCTGTGTAAATAAGTATCTGTATTCATTTATTGTCAATAAATGTGTCTCTAAAGAAATACGAATATTATTTTGGGACAGAGGTGAAGTAAGTAATAAGGCAACATTTAGGGATAACACTTTATTGAAAAGGAGGTTGCCAAATAATTTTCTACAAATATTAGCATATTAAGTTGCATCCAGGAATCAATATTGCTAATAAAGATAAAAAAATAAAACTTTAAAGTATTCTGCGTAAAACCAAATATCTGCTACAAAGGAAACCTGAGGTAAATGTGCGACAAATCCAAACGAGCTTATGTTCGCAATATGCACTAGATTAATTTATTTTAATGTATAATTGACAATTTAATTATGTTATAATGTACAATTTAATTTGTTTGTAATATATAATTTAATATTGGCAAACTTAACAAAAACATATCACGCTCCTGCTTCCAGTTCCAGAATCGAGCTGAAAACACCAGTTTTCATATGCTGTTAAAACTTGCTGTACTGTTTCACATCATTTTAAACTGTTTACAAGAAAGTCCACAATCAATATCTGCTTTCTCGCCGTAATATATCAAGCGGTGTCGCATTTAAACTATACTTAATTTTCTCACTATTTTCATGTATGCAGTTTTTTAACATCTAAGATCATTACTAATTGACAATCTTTAATCACTGATTTCTAACTCAATATTGATAATAATGATGGATGTTTAGATGAAACAAGTTGTCATTCAACTTCGGCTGATCTCGCAAACCAGTGCTCAAAAATAATTTTTCTTACTCCTCTTCTTTACCTGTTTATCCTCCAGCAGTACTAGGACTACACTCCCTATGACGCTTGGAGGCGTTTCAGGAATGAGGAATGGCAGTTAATGCACAGAAGACCAAAACAACGAAGTTCAAGAACTGTGCTGTATACAGCAGGAAAAAGAAATGGCAGCATGCAGGTCAGGCATTAGGAAATGTGAAGAAATTCACATATTTGGGAGTCACTTTAGCTTTGAACGGGAGCTGGACAAGACACATAAGCAACACGAAACGTAAGCGCTTAATTAAAAATATAGAGGCAGTAAAGATTTGAGTAAAAACTACGCAAATACTGCTAAGGACAATGGAGATGGTGTACAGGGTGCTTGTGAGATCAACTATGACGTACGGGACCGAAATTTGGGGATGGGAAAGCACCGAGGAACTGAAGTGTGTACTAACGCAGTTTCTAAGACGGTTGCTGCAAGTAGCGAGGGGTACAGCAAATTCTGGGGTTCTTAAAGAGTTTGATGTATTTAACGAAAAGTATAAATTTATAAATAAGAACAATTAAGTACTGGTTAAGAATAATACGGGATCAAGCACTTCCTCCAGAAGTTTGTCTGAGGGGGCAAATAAGGGAGGGGTGGGATAGGAATTGGGCATCAAAAGTAAGGAAAGGCTAAGACAAAATTGGAGTAGGTTTCGTTTCGTTAAGGGTAGAGGGCATTACGCGCAAAAATTGGAAAATAGTTAACAGACGTTTGCGAGATATACATTGGCAAAATACTGAGACACAATGCACAGAAAAACCATCGCTTAACTGGCAGGTCAAATAGATCATGTGTGGGAGAGGAAGGATTATCTAGATGTCTGTGGGAGAGAAGAAAAAGGTGGTCTCGCATGGCTCACATTAGCGGCTTGGAAAGCAAATAAAACAATTAATGCTCTCCGGGAAAGAATTTGCCCATTGTGGGGAAAAAGCGATACCTGGGGCACATTACGGCAGAATACAGGGAAACAGAGATTTTAATAAATGAGCATTTGCCACCACAATTTCTGAAGTCCAATAGTAGTTTGAACATCTGTCGGGAAGTATTGGTTCATTACAGATACGCACACACACAAATCGGGAACATTTCCAGCGAAGACCCGTTAAAGAAGGTTAATGGCTATAGGGAAGAGAGGGGAGTTAGGGAGACGGTACGTAAAGGGTAGGGGGCTCAAGAGTAAGAGTTCTATTCATGTTTCTATATATGTATAAAAATTACCAACAGAAAACGTGTGATGTGAGAATATCGATGTGTTTTTATATATTTATTAGGTCTGTATATATTTATATATGCATGTGGGTATTATAAAGGGGATCCCTCGCATTACCAGGGGATGTTGTACGCAGAGGTCTACGCATCCCGTAGGTTTTTACATTAGGACGGCACCTAGAAGCTATTCCGACCCGCCGTTCGCCTGTAGACGTTTTCGACGCCCAGACGCACTAAGTTGCGTTAGCTACCAGATTCTTACTGGTGGAGAGGTCTCATTTAGCAGGACCTACTCGTATTATAGAGGTGAGTCACCCCAGAATTTAGGTAGCCACCACCCTCCCCACAAACGACAGCGATTCAGGAAAACCTGCCCCCAGGGTACACGCCTTCAGCACTCCCCTGGGACACGCTACCATCGTGGGTACTCATTTTCCCGTGAGTTCCGGGACCAACTGCCAAGCCGAGTCCAACCCAATCCGGACAACTCCCCTTCGGGAGGGGATCGAATTAGCCCGGCCCGGCTCCTTCTAGTAACGTCAGAAGTATCACGGGTACTCAGGGTCCGCAGAGCCCGCACCAGGAGCATCGACCGTAGTCGCGCCCCCCTTACGGGGATGCATGTAGGTATGCAGGTATGTATGTATGTATGTATGTATGTATGTATGTATGTATGTATGTATGTATGTATGTATGTATGTATGTATGTATGTATGTATGTATGTATGCATGTATATATGTATGTAATATCTTCATTGTTACAAGGACGGTATTAGTATGTACGGCCGTATGGCCCATGCAGCAGCTGTACTTATTTCTGTGTACTTTAACGACTACATACATATGCGCTGAGGGACTCCCTGAATGGGAGTCCCTGAATGGATCAGTCCAATGTCGGGGCCTCCTCGAAGACATCACAAACACAAAAAGCAACACACAAACACACACAAGGAGATAAAATTCAGTATATTATGCAATAGAAGGGTAATCCGTGGCAAAGAAATACTAAACCGGCATTTGCCACTGTTGAAAATGGGTTATGAAAAACCGTAGAGAAATGTCAGTCAGGTTAGTTGGCCGCAGCATTTGAACCTGGGATCTACCGAATACTAATTCCAAGAATTACCACCTGAACCACCTTGCTTGGTGAGTGCTCAAAGCAGAGATACAAAATGGAGATTATCTGGTATTTGAATGTTATTTCAAAATCACTGAATACTTAACTTACATTTAATTAACTTTTAAATTATAATTTATATACTACATAGCATTTGTTTCAACAAATTGTAATTTAAATTTATATTTAGGAAAAAATATTAAATTCTGTAATTCCACAATCTTCTAAGAGTGCAATTTTTTTGCTAAAATAAAGCAAAACTTTGCCATTTTATCTTAAAATACAAAAAATCGATTGTCATTCAATTGGCCTCAAAACTGAAAACTACGTTCATATTATGTCATAATATTTATTGGAGCTGAGTTGGATTTAATGTCTGCTGCTAATTAAGTAGTGGTAATATTAAAACTTAACAGGAAGAAACAATATTTGATAAATCTACACACTGAAGAAAAGACCAAAACTGTGCCAAGTACACGTCAGAGGCGAAGAAGACCAGAGTGCTTAAACTGAATTAATGCCTTACTTAGATATAGTTCGCCTAATACAGATCACACGTTTCAGTCATGTATACACTAATGTAGACAAAATAACATGTCTGCTTCCAGAGCTAGTACAACTTCAAATAACGTCGTTGGCACTTGGCAACGCTGGATTCTAAGTAGGGTGAATATGTTTTCGTTCGCTACGTGCCCAGTGAGTTTTGTGTCATATACTTCTTAATCGGTTCCCGTTTATAATGTCATAATTTAATTATTTAAGATTAAACTGTTTCAAGAACAAATCAACTCTATCCTCTCCGTTTATTACTTGCTGAATCAGGTATTATATTACACAAATGAACGGGTAAACGCCACCAAGCGTTGAAATTAAAACTGCAATGTTGAAGGAAACCGCATAGTATTGAAAAGCAGAAATTAAAATAAAGAGTCCAAGGGATCTCTTGTATCGATGATCCCTATGATACCTCTGAAATAATTTCATGCATGCAAAATATTTTATGATTAAAGCGTATTGTACAAAAGGACTGGTAGTTTTAACATATGAACAAGTCACAGTGCGGAATTTGACAGAGTCAGGTTGAAGCAGTTCTTGCCATCCGCCCCCCCCCCCCCAGCCTGATAGAGATTTACTTTATAGAAATATTTAATTGCTAGTGGCGCTTGTGTATTTTATGACAAAACTTGTAACACCATTTTTATGTGTAGGAAGGAAATATTTATGTGGTAGCATATTGACACAACTGCCTCAGCCTAGAAGTTAGCCTTTGGTGCCTCAGTAATAAACACGAGCGTTAAACACCATTAAAATAAAAAGCCTAGAGGCGACCAATCCTTTCGTCCGTAATAGACACAGTAGAACTGGTGACAGTTTCCGTAGTACAAAAAGTCTTTTGTTAACCAGAGTGGTGCGAAAACATGTCGAGCTGTTAGACTGTTGCGAGTACCGTATCAAGGCAATGAACTGTGCCGGTCTTCCGATCACATGAGCTGGCGGTAGCAAATCACGGAGGTTGTAACCGCCACGGGTGGCCGAGGTCGTTAAGGCACGGACTCGTGAGCGGGAGGTCTGCGGTTCGAATCCCGCCAGGACCGTCCTCCCTGACTGGGGTTTTTCCCAGGTTTTCCTCAGTCTTCATAACTGGCAAATGCCGGGGAGGTACCTAAAACGTAGGCCTGGAACGTTTCCTTCCTTAAAAAAAAAAAGTCCTTTCCCAATTTATCATTTCATCTCATGTATCATCAGTGTCCACCGCCTGTGGTGCCTCAGTAGTGAAAACGGGCGTTAAACACTACTCAAAAAAAAAAAAAAAAAAAACGGAGGTTGTAATGTTGAAATTTAAAAGTAGAGCTTAATTGTGAGTTTACGCTCTCCAATGAGAATCGCGTATTTTAAAAGCTCAAGCCCTAAGGGTTCAGTTTTGCAAATCCGGAGAGTTTATGGCGCAAAGCGACCACATGCCGAGAGAATATAAATAGGGAAAGATTCTTTCATTTATTTATTGTTTAAGATTCTTAGTCGCTAAGTATTCTTGTTCGAAGTGTGAGGCAAACGCAGATGCAGAGGTTGAAGTTGCTGATGATGACGTAGTTGAAGATGCATATTGTGCGGGAGCATCTTCTCCTTGAGGATAATTAGAGCTAAGTTCAGTGCAGACACGCAGCTTCTTCGTGCCGCGGGCATCCCGCAAGAGTGCCGCTTTTTATTCCCGCGATTGCTAATGTTCCGTATCAGCTAATCAGATATACAAGTATAGGGACTTAGACTCATTCGGCACTCCGATTCAGACTCTCATTAGATCCAGACACAGATACTAACTTCATTTCAGGGCAAGCACTACGTTCTCACATCTCAGATGCAGTTCACTCCTCGGCAACGCCAAGAGCTCAGCTGTGCTGAGATCCAGGCAGATGTGTCGAGAAGCATAGCCGAGATCAACGCACCAATAATAAACATCAAATAGTATGGAATTCATCTGTACTAGATTTGCCCTCAATCCTCTCCAACCCTCCTCCCATGCAAATCAACGCATAAAACAGCAGAAAAACTTCGGTTTTCGTCTGAGTCCTAGGCGATTAGCCACCTATGAAACCACAAAAACCGTTTCGTATTTTGGGGCCCAACCTGAGGCCACTTCGGATCTACCGTTTCAAGGTTTTTACAGATGGACAATATTTTAGTCTTAGGTATTCTAATTACGTTCTTTAACATCTTTTATCATTACCGTTCCATTCTATTCAGGACGTGAAAGGGCCGATAAATTTTGCTCAAGGACCTATTCTTTCGGACTTGACGTTGTTAACGTACCGTAAATTACGACACGGGACTAATGGTTTTACTTCTCATCCCGAAAGAAGTCACACTTAGAATGTTTTTGCCCTAAAAGATTCTACTCTGGCCGGGTTTAAATCCGCGATCTTGGATTTACGAGGCATGGTTACCACTAGACCACAAGGACCGACACAGCTGTGTCTTTGAGCACACATCAGAATGGTATGGAATAAATAAGCCTAATCCAAAAACAGCTGCTTACTTACTTTCGCGGGTAATAACTAAGATGATGTTCAGAAGATAATATATTCCATAAACATTCCTTGCTAAAAATGTGAAATTTTGTTATCAATGACAAAAGTTTCAGAAATAAAAGTATGAATAAATATTTAGCTCATAGATGTGTTTTTAGTCATTTAGACCACAAATGTGAGTTGAATTCATTGTGTGATGTGAAACAATATGGGAAACATTTTAGAGAATCGATAGAGAAGTAATGCACATAAATACATAGCCATTTTCGCTTAGTTTCTCTACCAGTCATTGTTTGTGGTGCACTGATAAACAAGTCACGTTCAATTTATTTCTCTTTTCAAAGTTCTTGCTGGTTTTTTTAACGTAGTATTTGTGTTAATAAAGTTTATTGACAAATTACACGACTTTTTTCGTTTATAAAAACTACCTAACTCTACATAAATGGCTACCATGAGCTCTAATAAGGCTTCTAGGCGCCCCATCATAGACTGCCATACTCTCTTCCATATTCCAGGTTTCTACCGTATTTGCTGACATACTTCCAAGTCGCTGGCGAAGAATTTCAACGTTATGAATAGATCTTGAACCCTCAAAGACCTTTAAATTATGCTATTATTAAAAACCCAATGTACCAAAATCAGGAAAATGAGCAGACCGGGATATTGGTCTCCACGACGTGTCAATTTTTTGGCAATCGTGAATTAAAATTTCTCTAGCAGCAAGAGCAAAATGAGGCGGTGCCTCATTATGAATCAATCGCATACAATATTAATTTGCAAATGTTTTTAGTTTATTTAAATGTATAAACATCTTATGTCATTTGCACATCAATAAGCATGTCTATACTTAAAGTGTATATCTGTCATTTTCTGACCAGGGCAAGCCATTCGGCTATTAGCTGTAATATAATTACACTTTACGCCTTGTTTCATATTTGATTTGCTTATCCTACTAAGGGATCAACTTGAATAGAAGAAAATTACATGTGGCTTGTTTATCATATACTATAAAGTAACTGTAACTCAGAAACTAAAAAAGAAATTAATAAGCTTTTTACTTGATTTAATGTCCTCTATTTAATTCCACATGTTTTGATCCATCCTGTATATCAAAGACTTCTTGCAAGGAGTTAAAGTCTAAGTTCTCTAGTTGAAGCACCCAGGAGGCTGAAAACGTTCTAACTTAGTCTTCAATATGTCTTGTATAGTTTCGGAATTGTGGTGAATTTATGCGGAAAACACTATGACCAAATATTAGTAATTTACTCAATTAATTAGGAACAGAAACTGCAGTGTACTTTTAGATTTATTAATTTATGAAGCATTTCAATAATTAATTATTTCAGGAGCAATGTTTTATTTTAAGCCCAAGTTAGTGCTTCAAACGTCCTAAAACAGTGACCTTCTGAATGACTGCTTTCAACTACAGTGAAAGTATTTGAGTTACGGGCCGGCAGAGCAGGGCTGCATAGTTAACGCGGTATGATGCATGTTCAGGTGTAGTTATCTTGAGAGAGGCTTTGTCAGCTATTAGTTATGCGTTTGTATGTTACTCGGTGTTATTGTGTGTAAAGTGTGTGCTAATTGTTCTTCATTAGTTATGACACTACATAAATAATCTTGGAGAACAGGTATTAATGTACCTTACATATGTGAAAACGGATTATTGCAGAGACTGACAAGGAGATTCTCAGCTGGCAATTGTATTCCAGGTTAATAAACTGTTCGTCAGTTTGTTAAAACGTTAGGAGAAAGAGGGTCTATCAGTGACAAGAAGAGTGTTCCAGTGTTCTAATGCAAGAAACGTTAGAAAAATACAGGAATTTACTCAGTAGATGCTGGCTATGTATTTCTGCTGAGAGGCATCATTTTCAATACAGGTTAGCGTTTATTATCAGTATTAAATACGACATCACTTTATGCATTCAGTAAAATTATAAATACTAAAATAAAAACTAATTTACGTGCGGCGACTCTTATTTCCCTTTCCAGTTGCGGCAGCTATACTTACCCCGTAACTCAAATAGCCTCACTGGATTTCATGGTGCGCTTGCCTCTGTAGATGTCTACGCAGTGTAAGAAGCTAGTGGTTACAAAAATTTAAGAAAAATGGTATTTTGCAACCAATACTAAAAACTGGCGTTTTGTATATTAATTACAGAGTATCATAGTAAAAATTTACAAAAACTCTGCTTATAAACAAACAATAACTGAACATAATTTGTATAGAAAATCAAAGAGCTTTAGTAAATTTTGCTAGCTAAATAAGGAAAGAGTAAAACTGTCCATCAGAGTTCTCAATTTACCAAATATTGCTCAAAAGTTCACTCCTAAGGTTAACCATATCAAGAGAAAATAATATACAGTTAACCTCTAAACTAAAATATGACAACAAATCTTAAAAGTCTTTAAAGGTATTTTATTTTATTATTTTTTTTTTTTTATTATTTGTGTTAATATCCTGTGTAAACCACTGCTACGTTGTGAAAGGAAATAACTAAACAAAACTCCAAACTAAAGTTAAGTTTGTCCTTGTAGAATGAAAACATGCCACACAGCGCTCCGGAATAATTTGAAATTGCGGGCTACGGTAAAAGTTACATGCAACTCTGGGTTTTATTTAATTTTCTCTGATGTTTTCTAAAACAAATGCACAGTCACGTTACCCGCTGCGTTTGCTCTTCAAGCTTCTGACGTGATTCAGGAACGGTCTGTGTAATTTTACACAAAAAGTACGTCCTTAGATGATTATGTTTAAATGGAGGGATGAACGCAAAGCTCGCTTTGGAACGTTTTTATTTCACCCTTTGTCTCTTTCTCTCATTACTATCTAAAGAGTAAGCTTGGTTATGTATTCACTCTGCTCTTGCGACGGATCATAAGTAGGCTTAACCGTAATTGCGTAAAGCGCTAAACATCTAAAGGGCAACTGATTATCCATTGGTTAAGAAATGAAACAATTATAAGTAGCGGCATTACATTAGTTTTTGCTTTAGAGCTATGATCTGTTTTAGAGCGAAAACAAAACTATAATTAAATATATCAACAGCTATCAAAAAAATATTCATTACTAAATCGCCATCACTTGCTTTGAATCTCAGATAATAATAATTTTACCTCTCAGCTGTCACAAGTTCACCGCCACGGGTGGCCGAGGTCGTTAAGGAGCTGACTTGGGAGGTCTGGGGTTCGAATCCTGCCAGGACCGACCCCCATGACTGAGGTTTTTTCCAGGTTTTCCTCAATCCTCATAACTAGCAAATGTGGAGGAGGCACCCTAAACTTAGGCCGGAACGATTCCTTCCTTAAAAATAAATCCTTTCCCAATATGTCATTTCATCCCATGTATCACCAGTGCCCATCGCCTGTGGTGCCTCTGCAGCAAAAACGGGCGTTAAAAACCATTCCTTCATTCATTGTTACGAGTTCGATTCTGGTAGGAGTAAATTGCCTTGTTGAAGTTCCTCTCAGAAACTTTTCAGTCACGTCAGAGCACTATGAGGGAGTATTGAAAGGTTTAGTCACTGATAGAAAACAAATTATTTTTATCGCTTTATGAGCTTAAGAAATAGAAGCACAAAAGGTAGTGTTTCTTGCTTTAAAGCTGCACTTCCACATACATACATTACTAGAGGAACAAACAGGCTTTGCTATAGTGCGGATTGGTTTTACATCTTCATTTGCCAAGAAAAGAAATGATCAAATGCCGCTTTCTTAGGAGAAAATTTCACGAAACGAAGCCATTTTTTCAGTCTAAGAGTGAGGTCATTAATTGTGACCATATTAATTTGACTTTACCTCAATACACTCAAGAGATACAACCTTTGACAAAAAAAAAAAAAAAATACTAGTCATCCCCAGATTCTGCAAGTGGATCGGGGAAGCATTTAAACGCTGTATTTACAACATGCATGCAGCAACGACTGCACACTACAGTGGAGGCTTTGCCGGTAAACATAATGTCACAATCATAAGCATCTGGAAAAGGAACGCTATGGTGGAGTTGGAGTGGCCGAGCGGTTTAGAACGCATTTGCTCTTCTGTAAGTTACTAGCTTCAAAGCCCACACGTACTTGATTTATTTTTTTATTATTGACTTTATAGGCGTATATTTAGAACATATTGTTGCCTTAATATCATATTATATTTTAACGTATAATTTGATTTTTATGGCATTATCTATGCACACAGAAACGTAATCTCAAACTAACGTATTCTTTACAAATAACTAAATAAAAACACGAACAGAAACATTTATCTTCCAAAGTGAAAACACATAGAAATAAACATAAATTAATATCGGGCATATTAGCCCTCAGTATGTATACTATCTTTGGGGCGTAGATTATATAAGATTTCTACAGTAGTGTGGGCCAGAGGCTACAACATCCCACTTCTTGAATTTGTGCCCATAAGCCTTCTTTTCTCCTTCGTGCCTGTGCAGTGAGTACGTGTACAGATTATTGCATTTAGATAGAACAAATACTGTAGGAAATATAATATTTATTACAATAAAGGGTCATCTTGAAGTTACTCCACAGCCATTGTTTAGTCGAGATTTCTCTAAGGAAGCAAATTCGGGTGGTAACAATGACCGTGCGCCGAGTATATAGTTATATCTATCAAATCAAGTACACATTTTGAATTCCAAACCTTAGCAACTGTGGGCGGATTACCCACTAAAAATCGATTTCGAAGGAAGGAAAGAATGTCACAAAGGTAGGAGTACCAATTTTCTCCTTAGCAATGCACATCACCTGAGTGCGGAGGAACTTGTCGATGACGATGACCCGTTAGACTTAATGTGTTAACGTTAAATTTTGCTGTGTGTGGGAAACGATATTACAAAACTTGTCATAATATGTTACAAAGTTTATTTTAAAAAAGTGCTTCATGCCAGATCTAACGGAACGTACACACACTAATCAGCGTCTTTAGTACATGTCATGTAACACAACTGCCGCAGTGATTACACAGCTTTTTGGATACCTTGTGGTGTATCGAGTAGCAATTAGAAGAAATTTGCTTTCAAGAGATGAATAATGTACTTTGTCACCAGGGGTACATGAGTAAATTCGCTGTGGTATAGTTGTGGGCTCTGGAATGCCCTTAAAATAGTACTTATCTGGCGCAAGCTTTCTTAGAATTTATGGAAAATTGAAAGCTGGTTTTTTTAAGATTATTTATGAAAGTTATGAATGTAACTTTACACCGGAATTTTTTATCAACGCTTTCATTAGAGAAATGTTTTCGTTACATGCAATGAATTTTTACAACACTTTTGTGTAACTTTCTATTATTACGTTTATACCTAAATTATTTTTAAAATTTTGAAATTTCGTAAAATTTGCCTTTTTCGGATCCCGTTAATAGGTGAATCCACAGCTTTAAGGTACGTAGTTATTTTGTTTTAAGAACATCATGCAATTGTGGATTTATTGTGCAGCTTAAATAATACTGTAAATATCTCACTAGCGGAAGGTTGTATTTATGCAATATTTAACATAATTGGAAAGTAGTTGGGCTCCAAGCATAGCCAATTTTGTACGGAAGGTGAAATCAGTGCTTGTAAGACGTGCCATAAAAGAAGGGAAACAACGATTTGTAGCAAAAAAAAAAAATATAAAGCAAATCTAGGGTTAATGGAAATTAGGGAGAATGCGGATGTAATTTCAACAAAAAAAGAATACCAAATAGTAAATATGCATCTTTCAAGGAGTTGTTTACCTAATACGATGAATCAACATACTTATACTATTTAACTAAGTAAATGCAATGTATTTTTATTAAAACAAGAGGATGAATCAGAACTTCTGCGACAAATTCGGAAAGAGAACTCTCAGTGAAAAACAAATTTTGCTAAACGACTAATTTTCTCCTGCTCGTCGTTTAGGAGGAATCGAAGGAAACACAGGCAATAGGAACATTCAACAATTATGATATGATATTATTATTTTATTCTGCAAGTAGGGTGCAATAAAGAAGAAAAACTCGTTCGTTTTCTATAAGGAAATGAAGACAAATTTTGGAAGGGAAAGGTCTATTGTTGTTGATTTTGTTGATTTGGCTTATTTACGGATGCTCTTTAACATCTCAGGTCAGGTCCCATTCTAATTAAGGCGTGAAACGACCGACAAATTTTGCTCAGAGGCCTCTTCTTTCATGCTTGAGGTTCTTTTTCGTGCCGTAAATGTACGACACGGGACCTACGGCTTTACTTCCCTTCCAAAGGAAGGCATACTTAGGATTTTTACGCCGGAAAAAATCCATCGATCCTGGCTGGGTTTGAATCCGCGATCTTGGGTTTAGGAAGCAAGTATGGTTACCACCACACCACCAGGACCGACAAAGGTCTATTGATAAGTGCAACAAAGAGGAAAGAGAGGAGATTTCTTGACTTAGATTAGAATTCTGGAAATTCGGAAAGAATTATGAACAGGGTATACACCCTATCTGTAAGTGACTGAAGAAGCAATCGAAATATTGTCTGAATATTTAGGAACTAATGAATGGAGAAATGAGATTATTAAAGAAAATTGCTTACAATAAGAAAAGTAATACCATTTAGGAAAATGTTTGAGGATAATGGTGGAATTAGAACGTAGCAGAATTTTTGTTTAAAGTTAGTTGTGGAAAACAAAAAATAAATAAAAAATGGGAATTGTTGAGACCAATGAAAGCATGGTAAGTGTAGCACATTAAATTACAAAACATAATGTATTGGTTAAATAATAATACGCTCTTTGTATGTATTCTTTAACTGTTGCTAATTTATTTGTTGGGCATGTGCTATGGAATTGACTAGGATTACAATTTATAGGCATTCATAGATTTATAATGTACTTATTACTCAATAAAGAATTTACTATTTCTATTCTGCAAGTAACCTTAGGACAGAATACAGAAGGTGTTCAGAGTGTCTGCCCTGAACCCTAATTACACTCATTACACTATCGTAGCAATCCCTGTCTGACTCTGGAAAACTGTTTAGGTCAGTATTGCATTTGATCAAAAGCAGTGAATATTCACTCGGTCAGTTTGTGTATTGTGTCAACTGAGTAGTGTACACGGCACTCTACACATATCCCCAAAGAAAAAATCTAGGGGGAATTCCATGTGGACCAACTCAGGGAAGCATAGACATTCATTCTCAATTGAGGTTTGCATGCAAATGTACACGCAACGATCACATACAGAGTTACACGCCGAGGATAAAATAGCGTCGAGTAGTTTAACGTTGCAACCAGTACATATAAAAATAAACAAGAGTGCACAACTTCTAAAAGTCGCGTCAGAGAACATAGGCTGTCTGACAAAAATGTTCTTTATTGTGAGATTTATTTCTCCTTCGAGATTGTCGCATAAGTCCTCTCTTAATCTGTATAATAGCACTGTATCACGCATATAGACCTTAATATTATTTCAAATTAACTCTTCGTCAGCAGGTCCTCTTTGTACGTAACTATACGAGTTTTAAGTGACTAGGTAAAGTTTTGTTGTTATCGCTACCTAGTGCTTGATATGATTTCTAGGGATAGTGTGCGCTAAACTTAAACGACAGTTGAAAACGGACGTCCTAATAAAGAGTTGTTCGGGTTCACAAATATGTGATAGGTTTAAAAGGGAGTTGCAGGTCTTAACATGCACGCTTGTAACTAAAATCAACGCCTAAGGAACCGCCACGGGTGGCCGAGGTCGTTAAGTTTCGGACTCGTGAGCGGGAGGTCTGGGTTCGAATACCGCCAGGACCGTCCTTCTTGACTGAGGTTTTTTCAAGGTTTTCCTCAGTCCTCATAAATGGCAAATGCCGGGGAGGTACCCTAAACTTAGGCCTGGAACGATTCCTTCCATAAAATCCTTTCCCAATATATCATTTCATTTCATTCATCATCAGTGTCCATCGCCTGTGGTGCCTCTGTGGCAAAAACGGGCGTTAAACACTATTCATTCATAAAACGCCTAAGGCTAGGTCATTGCATAACCTCAGCGTAACCTAAGGTTAAACGTTTGACTTCAGCCAACATGAAAGCAAGAGCCCTGACGGATATTATGTAACTTAAAGGTAGCCCTGCTCATTATATCTTCTCTTCTGTACCATAACAGGAAAGAGGCAATCATTAAATTAAATAGACAATCTTTAGCTACAGTTACCACAGTTTTTTAGATAAGGTACATTTTCTGATCCCACATATTACTTATATTCCTAGTTATAATTTAGATTTTAAATTAGCAGATTATATCTATCGTTACTTTGTTGTTAATTTGGTTTATTTACGGACGCTCTTTAACGTCTCGGGTCATCCATTTTAAGGCGTGAAACGGCTGAAAATTTTGCTCAGAGGCCTCTTCTTGAAATAGTTCCTCCGATCTACCTCTACTAAAATATAGTTATCACGTATATTTATGCAAGCCAAAACATCATACCTTGACATTGTAATTAGTATTATAAATATTATGTATGTCATAAGCTGAAACTTCAACGTAAGAATTGTAAATAGAGAAAGGCTTTGATGTTTACCGTTGCAGTAGTTGGAATAGTCAACAGAGTAATAAAACCATAAAATCTATTGAAAACCGAAGGCCTCGTGCGGAGCCCCGTTATTCTTTTAAAAAGGCTTCCTTCGTAGGGCAAACAAACGATTCGGATATGGGGGAGGGTGGAAATACACACAAATGCCACCATTAGTATTAGAATATGTACAAGAGAGGAAAGCCTTTTAAACCATATGGGGGAGGTGGGTTCGAACTCTACCGGCTGTAGTACTGCTGGTCTTTTAAATCTATCCAATACTGAAGTATGGCTTAAAACTTTAAAAAATAGCGAATGATACGCACGGCAGGGGAAATTGAACTAGCCTATGGGAAACGTATGTTTAAATGTTTAAAGAAAGGAGCGAGACTTGCACTTGCTTTTCTGGCGTATCCTGCCAACGATTTTTGATTTGAATCTAATATATAAAGGAGGCGGTCACCCCGCTGGGGCAGTCCAGTCAATTCACTCATTCAAGTCAGTCAAGCAGCCAACTCAGTCCAGTCACTCAAATCTGTAGTCAGCAATCACTTTTGAAGTCCTCCACACCGCGAGACGCATTCCGTTTTAAGCATTCAGGAGACTTACTCTTCTCAGTTCCTTTCAATTCGACTCAATTAAGCAATTCGCAGCACTCGCCTTTAAGTTTCATACACGACAACTAAGTTTATATTGAAAGTAACCAAGTCTATAACTCACGAAACACTAAAGGAGGCAATAGAATTTGGTCACAATAAAGTACGCAGTTATATGTTATATCGCATCGCATGCTCATTTATACCATTGAATTCCTCTCCCGGTCCCGCTGAGATTCAATCAACTAAATAGCGGAACCACCCTGTAATATTGTTGCCGTTGAAGCGGAACTGGGATTGAACCCGCGATCTTGGTTTTACGAGGCAAGTATGGGTATACCACTAGACCTTTGACGGTCCTGGTGGTGTAGTGGTAGCCATACTTGCCTCCTAAAACCAAAATCGCGGATTCGATCTCGGCCAGGACCGATGGATTTTTTCGGAAGGGAAGTAAAGCCGTGGGTACCGTGTCGTACATTTACGGCACGAAAAAAAAAACCTAAAACCTGAAAAAAGAGGCCTCTGAGCAAAATTTTGTCGGCCTTTCACGCCCTGAATTAAATGGAATGCTAATGTCCAAGATGTTAAAGAGCGCCCGTAAAAAATCCTAATTAAAAAAAAAAAACTCAAAGCCTACTCTATTGTTACTGGAGCATGTTTACAAAGGATGCTATATCATCAGTGCGTGAGTTTCTTGCCAAGAAGTATTTATTATAGTTATTCTGCTTGTTTTATCCAAACCTTTCTCTTTTTCTCAGGGAGCATCTGTATATGCATGCAATAAAAATGAAAGTTTTTAACTTACCTAGAATAACAGGAGAGTGAATAAAAACGGTACTAGGAGATGATGAGACTCTGTAAAAAGGGTTCATTAACTTTGAACAATTATTCCCTTCACACGAATCAATTATATCAGTTAGTGTGCACTTTAACAGAAGAAATACTCCATTATTTCATGCAAGTTATCTACTGTAATAATCTTGTCTCCATGATAGTGAAGTCATTTTAAAAACTACGGCCGTGGACTAAAATGTAAATGAAGAAGACGATGGACATCATAACGTGTTAATATACCAAAAATGTACAGTCCATGTTGAAATATAGTGACGTTAGCAAAGAAAAATAAGTACATCCATGCTAACATTATTACTAATTCTGTGATGATAACAATTAACATTATCAACGGAAGCAAAATGTCCTGTACTGGGTGCTAATACATAATAGTGTATGAGTATAGCAGTATTTCAGGGCTTTGGAACTTCGAGCTACTGCCTCTGCCCGCAGTTTCCTCCCAATCTCAAAATGGTAATATTGCTTTTTTTTTTAACATAAATAAATAAACAATCGAAAAAAGGCAATTAGTAATCAATTTATATACACGCCCAACCTAAACTTAACCTCACATAAATTTTAGAAACCGGAGGACCCAGTAGTTTACTCCTTTCCACAACTATACATTGTTAAATTAACAATTGCTTCATACAAACATGCAAACTAGTTTTCTATACTTTTACACTTCTCAATAAAAACTATAAACTTAATATTGTCTCTTTCAAACATTCTTACTAATTTCAAATAGTTTTATAATTAGAAATAGCCGGCAGGTTTCCTCTCGATTCTTCCAAACGTCTACTTCATTCTGGTTGTCCTCTAGAGCTACTTTTTATCAAATACAAATATATACTCGCAATTCAACAGATTCTTCCAACATGAAGAAATATCAAATGTGATTATTTCACATAAGCTGCGATTCGGAATCAGAGTCGGAGAAGAGACATTCTTGGTCACGAGTAGGATTCGAAAAACGGATCTTCGGCTCACCGTGTCAAAGCTCTTACACGTCCCGTCCGACCGCAACCACGAATCTTCCCCATCCGAGTCTATATACGCTCAAGACCTCGGCTATTTCGTTTCAAAGATTTTAGTTATTAGAGTCGATTCAAAGCATTCGAGTACTTATGAATGCAAGTAGATGGGGAAGACTTATAGGGCGCGATAATTTAGGTGCTAGAGCATGACATTGTAAGTCGAAAATCCGTTGTTCCAGTCCAGATCGTGACGTGAAATTTTCCTTACCTGAGTCTGTTTGGAAAGGAAATATAGTTTATATATAAGTATGCATGAATGAATGATTGAGTAGTAAAACAAATAAACTTAGGAAGAAATAAATATTTATATAATAAAAATACAAAGCAATAAAAGTAGCATAAAAATAATAACTCAAATTTGTTTAAAGGAAAACAAATCAAAGCTAATAATAAATGTATTATTGTTATTATTATTATCATCATCATTTTCACGTACGACTATACACAATTGATAAGATATTTTCAATCACAGAGTAGTGCCCCCCCCCCCAAAAAAATACCAGCCAATCACTTTCATTCCATTGGTTGGTTCCCTTGTATTCTGTGTACAAATCTTCCATGTTTTTGCCTTGTAGTATTTTATACACAGAGAACTCAAACACAGGAGGTTTCAACTTTCTATCATAAAAATTAATAGGGTGTACGATCACGTTGTAGTTGATTTAGTTTATTTACAGACGATCTTTAACATCTCAAATAATCAGTGTCCCATTCAATTCGGGGCGTGAAACGGCCGATAAATTTTTCTCAGAAACCCTTCTTTCAGGCTTGAGGTTCTTTTACGTGCCGTAAATGTGCGACACGAGACCCACGGCTTTACTTTCTTTCCAAAGGAAGCCCCATACTAAGGATGTTTACCCCGAAAAAATCGAACCTGGCCGGGTTTCAACCCGCGATCTTGGGTTTAGGAGGTTACCACTACACCACCAGGACCGACCGGTGCACTATCACTAGTAGATAGTGAAATATAAAGGTAATTTTTTTTACGAAGCCCCTAATATTTTCCTTGCGCTAAAATATGATTAAAGTAATGTAAACAAAAATTATGTATTTAAATGATCAACTGATAATGCTTTATAAAGGCAGGTAAGCAACATTAAATTGTCTGCAGGGAATTCTATTAGCCAAAAAAAAAAAAAAAAAAAACAGTTGTATTACTTACGAAGGCTAGTCAATAAAGAATGAGAATTATTTCTCTCTCTCTCTCTCTCATCACGCAGAGGATATATGATAGTTAAACAATTTTCTATGAGGAAAATATATCTCATGTGATTTCTAGGAAAAAAATTGAACGCCCCTTCGCGCAAACGTCTTAGTATAGGACGCCAGCAAAGAGCGAGTGTTTGCTAGCCGACTGCGTAAAATGGAGTCACTTCATAGCGAGCAATACACTGCTCTGAAAGTTAGTTCCATCTGCAGAAATCAGGTTTGGAAGCGCACGAGATGTTACAGTAAACATATGCTGACAATGTTATGCCCCAACAATCAACCGCATTTCAAAGAGTTTTAGGAGGGCAGTGTTTCAACAACAAATCAGGGCAGTTCAGGTGCTCCAACTACTACAATGAACAAGATTACTATTAACACAGCTGCCATTATTGTTCGGGGAGGTATACGAATAATAGTGGATAGACTGGTAGGCATGTTACAGATTTTCTATGGTAGTACGTTCACCATTTTGCAAGATCGTTTACATATGAGACGCGTCTGTACCAGATGGGTGCCGAGATTGTCGACGCCTGAACAGAATTTGGTGCAAATGGACGTGTTCTCGGAGCTTCAGCGTCTGGTAGTGGAGTATGGCGAGGCATACCTGAATTCTATTATTACAGGTGATGACACTTGGCTTCATCATAATAATCCCGAAAGCCAACAGGAGAGCTCAGTCTGGAAAGCGCCTCGTTCCCCGACATCAAAGAAGGCCAAGATTGATCGGTTGGTAGGAAAGGTTATGGGGTTTCGTTCTTCGACTGTCGTGAAATAATTTATACCAACACGAAGTCCCCACGCAAACACCTGTTAAAGGGGAGTATTACAAAATTGTTTTGAGCGTTCCGGCCGAACACATACAACAAAGGCGTCCTGCATGTCCTCGCGTTTGCAACGTTGTTGTTCAGCAAAAAAAGCATTCAATGTTTGTCCCACCCTCAATAAAGCCCGTATCTAGCTGCTTGTTATTTATTTATTTATTTATTTATTTATTTATTTATTTATTTTTGTTCCTCGTTTCAAAAAAGAGCTACGGAGCCGACGTTTTGGTTCATCAACGACTGTTGTGAAGGTAGAGGTGGTTCTGAAGATGATATCAAACACTGTTACCACCACGTCTTCGAGGACTGGCAGACTCGTTGGGCAAGTGCATAGATCTCAATGAGGACTACTTAAAAAATAAGCACACCAAGCTTGGCCCTGCCTAGTGCACTTCATCAGGAGAAAATTAATTTTCAGTCTTTATTTACTAGCCCTCATAGTATCCTGAAAAATAGCTGTCAGGTATACTTAAAGCTATTTAATACAAAGAAATTATTTACAAAATATAAATTTCCTGAATTTGTGCACTCATTTATTTTGAGAGATTTTCAGCACATCAAATTGCCTTGCATATATTCACACACACACACACACACACACACACACACACAAAGCTTTGATTACTTCCATCTTTGTACTGAAGAAGCCTAGTGCTAAAATCTGACATGAGCACTGTAAGAACCAAACTCTACAAAAGTTCTGCTACACAATTTTTTTAACATCTAGAGTGTAGAGCATACAGTGTATACTGATAACAACAGCATATGTTGGAAACATAAACCCTGAAAATCAATGCAGTTTTGCTTGATCAATTATCTAAAATACCACCCTGAAACTGATACATTCCACAAAAATTTGAATGCACATTTTCAGTGCTTATTAAATAAGAGGATTTTTCTCATAAATTTTGTTATTAAGAACTCCCATAAATAAAAATCACATGTAGATAGTTTTGGAAAATATGGAATTCACAAATCTTTGCTAACAGTCTGTTTTCCTCTTAAAGTTAATGAATATAAACATCTGAAATGTGAGATGAAACCAAAATTGACATTTTAAAATTAAAAAGTTCTACCTTTATAAAGTATTTATTTTGCATGTAGGTTACACTACAAAAAAATGAAGAAGCAGAAGAAGAAGAAGAAGAAGAAGAAGAAAGTTAAATGCAAGAAGCTTGAGTTTTTTTTAATTTTTACAGCTATTAACATTAGAATATGTTCAGTAAAGTGGGAAAATCAGAAGTTATACTTTAGTTGTACAACTAATTTTATTGTGGTAAAAGTGCCAAAAATCAGTTATAGCTATTAAAATTTACATACCTTTGGACTTAACAAGAACTTACTTTTCAGTGTCTGGAAATTTACATTTGTATTATTCCTAAACTTGTAGTAAAAATGGTTTATTTAGTCACCACAGAGGATAATATCACTAACAGTATGTTTTGTGGCATGATGGACAACTTGTAGAGTCTGGACTCCTCTTTTAGGTTTCATATGTTCATCATTTGCATGCCATGTATTAGGGTGATACTGAGGAAAGTTATGAGAAATATTTATTAACCCAAATATTTCACTGGAATTTGATGTGATAAATCAGTAAGTTGTGGAAAATAAATTGAATTATCATTCAATTCAGCATGTTTGGGTGGCCTTGTTGCTTCAAGGTTTTTCAATCATTGAAAACTTTACCTCAGATTGAACTTTATCATTAAAAAGTGTCAAGCCGGTAAACAATTCATTCAAATATCACAAATAGTGCTGGAAAGTTCTGAGACACTTGCATTTATTGTTCTGTAGTCCACTAGTTTCTTCAAGAGTTCAAGATCTTGACACAAAGCTGATATACAGATAGGCTTATAAATCATGACTTCAAATACATTGCTACTAAAAATCAGTTTAATAATTTGATTGTCTGAATCCTTGCAATTCAAACTCCTAGTGCATGAATGGGAATTACAATGGAACAACCAAGGAACATGAATGCTAACAGTAGTAGTCCTCTGTAGTCATCTCTTGAATGGTGAATGATGAGGAAATTTAGAACCTAACCTTTGTCTATGTTCTTTTAAAAATTCTTCACTTTCAAACTGTATTGTATTTAGAAAATTCCAGGCATTCCTAATCATCTGTGAATGAATGAATAGTGTTTAATGCCCGTTTTTGCTACAAAGGCACCACAGGTGATGATCATCTCTGAAGTATAAGTATATGAGAACTCTTTAAAATTTCAATTATCAAGTCAACACATTTGCAATAATGAGCTGGTTGATAAGATGTTTTCAGATTCAACTTCTCAGATGTTTGTACATCTTCATTTCCAATGGTATACATGCTCCTCAATTCACTTTCAGTGTTACTTGCACTAGTATGGAATGACATCAGAGTAACTCTTTCTGTAATATTTTACTCTTGTAGTGAATCATGGCCAAGGTCAATAAGGCATGAAGTTGCGAATGGGTAATCTGGTGCTTGATTCCCATCAAGGCTTTTCTCCCTGACTGAGATTTTTCCAGGTTTTCCTTAGTCCTCATTAATGGCAATTGTCAGGGAGGTACCCTAAACTTAGGTCTGGAACACTTCCTTTCTTTAAAAAATTCTTTAAATTTATTATTTAATCTCTTGTATAACCTGTGTCTACTACCTGTGATGTCTCAGCAGTAAAATTCGGCATCAAACAGTATTTAAAAAAAAGCTGCATCATGTTCCACTTTCATTGGATATCTTGGGAATTGCCAAGGATTTCACCATAGTGTCCAGACAATAGTAGCAAATCTCTCCTTTTTTGAATGTGCTTACTCCAACGAGAAGGTAACATTTTGCCATTCCAGTGTACAGTTAAAGGTATTTGTGTGCAAAAATGTTCTTGATTTTTGATGCACATTGGAAAGCTTTCCTGATCAATTGTTTATTTATGACCAATTTCTATGGATCTTATCCTAATAATTTACAGCAGCTGCCACACCTGCTCTTCTGTCACTAACTTAATAGTTATCAATGAGAAACTAATATTCTAGAGTTATTATATTCTTGAGGTGAAAAGAAATACCTTTTTCAAGGAGAGATATGTTGGAATCTGAAACAAGCAAATGTAATAAACTGCTCTCTTTACCATTGTTGCTTGCGCTAATGCTCCTTTCTAATATTGCTGCTTTCACATTTTTTTCCACTTTATTTTGCTTTTCTTTCAATATTTAAACTGTCACCTCTGTTTTAATTTTTTCTTATATGCAGATTTACTTAGAATTGCAATATTTTATGGCAACATTGAAGGTGATTGTATGATTTTTAAATATTTATTAATTTTTATGGGAAAAGTTTTATAAGACTTTTTAATGTAATGATACACTTTTAAGCAGTAAACTTCAATAATTACAACAATATTTTCATAGAAATAAATGTTTCGTACCCTAGTATGTATGTTGCTCCATTCTTTTAAAGGTATTTCTAACATTATGGCAGTTCATGCACTAAAGGATTCATTGAAAAGTTCAAAATGTCCTGTGTTTACAGTCATATCAAATAAGTGTATGCTCAAGAAAAAAAGAATCTGATAGTTCTCACTATACTAAAATGTTTTTAGTATGACTTGGTTGCTATTAAACCATGTGAGATTTTTCTGCTGATCATGATCTAATGTTCTGATAATTTACATGGTGATAGTGAAGCAGTATTTCATCAGTTAAAGTGCAATGTTTGGGTGAAAATAATCATTCTCAATTTTTGAAGATTCCAGCAAAAATAATGCAACATTTATCTTTACCATCTTCTTCTTGAGCACAAAGAAATGCAATGTGATTTCAGTTTAATATAACACAGTACACAAATGCATAAAATATGTTGTAACTCTATTTATTCAAATAATTTTCAAGCAGATTTCCTATGATTAACTGCAATCCTTTGTTGAACTTGACCAGATAATCTACGGAACATAAATATGCTATGTAATTTTGTATTATGTACCCACAGATACTATTTCTTGCCACTTTTCATCTAAAACTAGTGAAATACTGCCATTAGGATAATTCTTACCAAAATCTATACATTTTGGTTTAGCAGGTTTTATGTTCATATATGTTTCCAAAATAGTAATTTTTCTGTTAGATTATAAGCATGTTGATGAACAGAGCCAAATTATTCACAGGTTTCTACTATTCTTTCACTAGGTTTAAATAAAAGTGTAGTCACAACAATCTAGTTATGATTAGCATTTGAGGCTATGAAAGAAATGAAAAATATTTATTTACCAATCTACGTTGGGTCAGTTTTAGCTGGAACATGCTGCAATAGCAGAAAATATCTAGGTTGTTGCTGTAATTACACAAACATATTGCAAAAATATTAATCACATTTGTACTAAAAGGTATATTATTTTAATGTAACACTGTTGCTCTGTGAATCTGGTAGCATACACATATAACATTTAACTGAAAGTAATTTAAAGAAAGCCATAATTTCTTTTGATATAGTTTAAGAAGGCAATAAACTTAGAAATATGTTAGGAAATTCAGGATACACAAAGGCATAACATGGTTTTCCACATATTATATTCTATTTATATGACATTATACCATCATGGTAGTCAGTTTTGGCAGGTTTATTTTACTTACATTTCTACAGTCTCACCATTCCATTAAAATTACATTGCAGTTTTCAAAATAAATTGCACATTTTATAAAAAGACAATGCTGCATACTGGCAGTGCTGGAAAATACATTGTCAACTCTTAAATCAATCAGCAATACTTTAATTTCTTAATCTCTCATGGCTAGTTATAATTTTTATTTCACAGCTTTTCAAGTGTGTAAGGAATTTGATCTGTATAATTAGCAATAGGTGTTTGGAATATTGTTTATCATGGAAGCCTCTGAGGTATAAATAAAACTTCTGAGACATTCATAATAATTTACAAGACTTTACAAAATGAATGGGGATGAAAAAATACTCAGCTGAAACACAACATAATCGATAACACATTGTTTGAAGAAATTACAAACAATACCATTTTAATTCACTGTTAGTCTTTCTCACAAAACATGTTTTAGTAACACATGTACAGATTTCTCACATAATTACACTTGTACCACAATGTTCAAATATGTTTTTGTAAACTGATACAACTATGGAGTATCACAATTCAGTTAATGCACACTTACACATACCACTAATTAAACTGATAATCACTTTCATGTTATGTAAGAAACTTTCTTCATATATAGGTACTGCAGCTGCTTCTATAAACCTGAACATACACTCATTGACTGTGTTCTTGAAAGTATTTCACACATAAGCTCTCCCATACCTCTGTTTCAGACACAATTATGATATTTTGAGCAGGTTCTGAGGTTTATTTTTGAGCAGTTCTAACTCTGGAAAATTGCAGTCACTCTGATGACTTGATTTGCCATTATAAGTACAATATGTACACTAGTGGTGTTCTTTTGTTGTAACCCAGTTTTATTTTGCAAGCCCTCAATGCACCAAGGAATTCATTCATTATTTTCATGAAACCACTCTTCTTTGTTTTTAGACTGGAAAAAATTAAACAAGAACTCATTTAACAGCTCAGATAAAAATCTGGTAGCAAAATACTGTAACACTACAACAACTACTACATCAATGATCATATGCATCATGAAGCACTATAAATTAACAGTATTACAAATTATTATTCAAAATAACAAATAACAAAATACAATATTTTTTGATTCAAAATATAAATAAATTCTCCTTTAAATAATTTTTCAGTACCTTCAATTCTGTTTCACATACTATTATTTTTTCATATACATCTGTTTCCATGTTTCAAATATTATGTATATTGTGAGTAATAACAACAAACCATGTCACACTTTCAGATATGTTAGAATTAAAGTTAGATTTTTCACAATCTACAAATAAGACCACTGGCAGCAGATTATAATGGCTAACATCTTAACTTGAAACATTTATAGAATAATTGCACCTTTATTTACAGAATCATATTTCTGATATAAACTTTATAAATTTCAAGTATAATTTACCTACTTGCTTGTGAAAGCTAAAATTTTAGGAAAGCAGCTTACTCAGTGAGTTCATCTGGAATCTAATAAATCAAGACACAAATATATCTCTGTTTTTACTTTTCTTCTTATACATCTAATATAGGACCATATCTATGATTCAACGTGTGATAAAGTACAGGACAAACCTTAATGACCTCACCCCATCCCACTGAGTAAATTCAAACTCCTAAGCTGTTATCATGCTATATTTTGAGCACCTGACCTGGCACTGGGAAAATTACTTAATAAAGTTCCCTCTCCATAAAAAGATTGCAACTAAAGGACACCTCTATCTAATAAATAAAAGCATAACACTTTGTACCTCATAACTATGGAGTATAGAAACAACATTTCCATGGTACTCCCTAGTATTCCTTTTTACTTTCCCTATAACAGTAAGTCGTTTTTTCAATATTGTTTAATTCTGTTTTCACTGCTAAAGCATCACAGTGTTTGACACTGACGATACATGAAATAAAATACTAAATTGAGAAAGGATATTTTTAAGGAAAGAAGCATTCCCAGCTTAAGTTTAGCATACCTTTTTGCCATTTCCCATTAATGAGGACTGAAGAAAACCAGGAAAAACCTCAATCAGGGAGCACAGCCTGGTGTCAATCAAACCCCAGACCTCGAGCTTATGAACATATGCCTTTAAGAACCTTGGCCACCCCATAGCAGTTGAACAATAAGTTGATAGTTATGAAGAAGTGACTGCATCAAGGCACATTGGTGAACTAGGTGTCTATTAACTAAAATTGTTAATTGGAACATTGCACAGTGAAGCTAATCATATATTAAGATCATTGTTGATTGAGTCAAAATAACACTATTTTGCTCCACTTACCATTTCATGAACCCTTCATTTGCACCGTCAGCCCCTAGTCTACTGGAGGATAAACCATTATGCTGTGAGAATGTGTAATCTGCTCTGGTGGAGGTGTGATGAACTTAAAGTTTATGTTTTCATCACCGGAAGTTCATTAAACTGTCTTTGTGCTTGTAAATGTACATTTTTTCCATTGTTCCTAATTTTATAAGTCTTTGCACTAATTTTAAAAATTTTGTTTTATTCAATATGTTGGGGTTTTCTGTCCAGAAATGATATGCCATTTCTGTTTACTCCATCTCTTTGTATTTTATATTTCTGAAATATTCTTTTAACCATGTACCTATGTTTTTCTTTGTTTTATCAATGTAGATCTTTTTCACATTCTGCACAAAAAATTTTATAAATACCTGCCTTTTTCTCTTGTGAAATACTGTCATTAACATTATCAATCAGGAGATTTTTAACATTAAATCTGTTTACAGGTGGTAACATGATATTAAAATCTTTAAGAATATTCTGACATTTTTTGTAGCCCATGGATGATACATGAATTTTTTAAACATTTTGCCTATCTCTTTTTGCTGAAAGAAATAAATAAAAAGGAAACTTCGGTAAACAAGATATATAGGAGCATAATAAAATTGTTAAATGAAAAAGATGTAGTTTATACAAAAGCCGACAAAGGGAACAGAGTAATAATATTAGATAAAGAAGATTATTATAATAGAATGCAAGGTTTGCTAAATAAAAAGGAATATGTTCAGATCCATTCAGATCCATTGAAGGAATGTATTGATCCAGTCAGTGAGGCTCTAAAAAATTGCAGTTATCCCTAAAGGAACAAAATATAAAATAAAACAGAACCCTACAATAGCAAAAATATATGGTTTGCCAAAAATTCATAAGACTGGAAATGGTATGCAAATCATCATTAACAATATCAATATACTTTCATACTATTTAGCAAAATACTAGCTGATAGAGTTAAGGCACCGCCTAAGTTTCAAAGCAGCAGTATAAAGAACTCATTCATTTCAGTTGATAGAAAAAAATTAAGGACATAAAATTGAAACCTTCTGACACATTAATATCTTTCAACGTATAATCGCTGTTTCCAAGCATACCTAAAAAAACTCCTAATTTATGTGCAAGATTGGTTAAAAACAAGTGGAATTAATGAAGCAAACATAAAAGTAAACATGAATATCGCAGAAATTGCATAAACCGATCCTACTTTTCTTTCAAGGGCAAATTTTATAACAAAAATCAGGATTTACTATGAGCAGCCTGTTGTCTCCATTTCTAGCTAACCTCTTCATCAGCAGATTTGAAACACACATTAACTCAGCTTTCCCATACATATTTAAAATATGGCACAGATATGTCGACGATATATTTACCATAGCTAACAGAAAACTCATTAATGATGCAATAAAACTTCTGAATTTACAATATAAAAACATATCATTCACATAAGAAACTGAAACAGATAACATGCTACCTTTCTTGGACATAAAAATAATGAAATGTCAAGAAAACCTGGAATTAGGAATATACAGAAAGAATACACATGCAGACAATCACATCAAAGCTGACAGTTTTAACCTCATAATGCACAAACATGCAATTATCAACAGCTTAACAAATTGGCTAGTTAACCTAAACATTAGCAAAGAAGAATACCTAATAGAACACAAACAAATAGAGAGTACAGCAATTAAAAATGGTTATAATATAACAAAGAACTAGCAACAAAAATGTACAGAAATTTAATAGGAAAAAAGCTTATTAAAGAAACGACAACACTGTCGGCAAAAAAATATAAACTCTTTTTTAAAAAAATTCCCATATCATCCTGGGCTACATAAAAATTTCAGAATGCTCTTAAAGATTTTAATATCACGGTAGCACCTGTTAACAGATTTAATGTTAAAAATCTCCTGAGTGATAATATTAATGAAAGTATTGCACAAGAGAAAAAAGCAGTTATTTATAAAATTTGTTGTGCAGAATGTGAAAAAAATCTGCATTGGTAAAACAAAGAGAAACATAGGCACATGGCTAAAACAACATTTCAGAAACATAAAATACAAACAGTTGGAGAAATCAGCAGTACATATCATTTCTGGACAGAAAACCATGACATATTAAATAAAACCAAATTATTAAAATTGGTGCAAGGACCTACAGAATAAGTAACATGGGAGAAAATTTCATTCACAAGTACAAAGACAGTTTAATGAACTTCAACACTTCCAGTGATGAAAACATAAACTTAAGGTTCATCACACCTCCAACAGAGGAGATTACACATTCCCACAGTATAATGGTTTATCCTCTAGTCGACTAGTGGCTGACGATGTGAACAAAGTGTTCGTGAAATCAATCCTACATATTTAAACAAGTATGTGGAGCAAAAATGTTATTTTGACTAAATCAACAATGATCTTAATAGATGTCTATTGTTACATTGTACCTCAGTTTTTCAATTGATTTGAGAGAATGCACATCTTAAATGGATAGTTTACTCTAAAAGCCATGAGCTTTCGTACAATCCAGTTTTGTGTACAGATCTACATTTATTCAATAGTATTTCCCAAATCTTAGAAATTGCTAGAAATATGTTGGAAGATTTGTGTTCTTCTCTTGTATCTTTGGAATCAAATCTGAGAAAACAGGTCAGAAAATTAAATATTTTCTTGGAAGCTGTTGCCAAAAATCTATTACCACAATAAAGAAAAATCAAACAACAGATCAAAAATAAAATATTATTTTGCATTATTGCAGTTAAATAATGAATTCCATTAAGTTCTTTAGCTCATTTTCTAAAGAAACTTTATGTCACATTTTGTATGCCATATGCCACCTTTCAGCTATTTCATTCATATATTATAAAACAATATTAATAGTATCTTCAATAAAAAGAAATGTTAAATATTTTATATATCCATTATAAATGCAAATATCTCTACTGATTGATAACCAGCCCATGGTTGCCATGGGATGAGGAAGTGAGGAAGGAAAATGTTTAGTATGGCCAATTCACTTCTCTGCTATTGCTGCAAATGCCAATGCATAAATGCATAATGAAAACATTAACACATTACTCATATTATAATTTTGTAGTTAACAGCATAAAATGCCCGAGCTTAAGAGGATAAAAGTCATTCACTTGGAGGATCAGGACATTATTAAGTTATTCAATGTTGAGCTTAAGAAGCTAAGGTCAAATCATTATAACTTTCTCTAAGTCAAGCTAGTGCAAGAGATACTGTTTACACTGGGGTTTCTGAAACTGCAATAAAGGGAATCCATAAGTACATGAAATAACCAAGTGTTAGTGGCAAAAATATTATTCCAAATATGCCTGGAAAAAAACAGGAAACAAGATTGAAGCATACTGTAGTGAATATTGATGATTTGACAAATGTATGAAATGCAATATTATATGTGATTTTTAAGTTTCTGAAAAGTGTATTCCAGCACTTAATAAGTTGAATCCTTAAAACAAGAAAACATAATTTTTCATAGGGGTTAAATAAACAGTTTCACATTTAGGTTTTGGTTGGAAGAAAAGTGAAATAAAATGAAAATTATTATAGAATGTCCTCACATCACGACCTAGTGATCTGATTACTTGGTGAAGATAAAACATATGCAACAATGTGAGCAAAATATTTTCTACATATGTGATTGAATGAATTTATTTCAACAATTAATTATACATTCAAAATTACATTTTTCCTTGCTACCTTTGCAATTATTTACATAAGTTAATAATTACATTAATTTGTTAATTATACATTTTCAATTCATTTTCAGCAGACCACATTACACCTTAATTTACATACATACAAGGACTCTAAAAGTTTGGCAGTACCAAAACTCAGGTTCTCCCATTTCTTAACCACCAGGTTATATGTATGATAAAGAACCCCTAAAATAAGTTACCATTTTTCACCACTGCATGTTACACCAAGTTTCTTCCTTATACATCTTCTCAACTTATTCCTTAATGTTCCTAAAAATTTCCCTATCTTATTCATTTTCTCTGCCCTTGTATCTGACAGCATTTTTGTTGCTACTATTTCTTGTTTTCCTCATTTTCCATCCTAAATACTATACCTCCACCTTTTTACCATTTTGCATTCAATTGAACAATGGAACCAACTTTCCACTTTCCTACACATAATGCATCCTTCTTTACATTTTGTCCTTAATCCTTTTAGCAATAATATCCCTATATGTATCTAAGCAAAACCTATTCTTCCAAATTGATTACAAATATCTATATATTTCTCAAGTCCCCAATTTCTTTTAACTACTTCACATAAATTTAAATTTAAATTGTATCCTAAGCTAGCCCAGATCTCTTGCCTCTCTATATCTTCTACCTTCTGTCTCACTTCTTTCCAAAATCAACAAACATTATTTTCACCCAATCGCCACACATCTCCCATTCCAATTTCTTCCAATAGATTTCCGACCTCTCCAAGCCAACACTCTCTTCCCAATACATCTCTTTGGTACATAAAACATTCTTTTAGTACATCATTACTGTCTAGTTTCAAACATCTACACCAATATTTGAAGATTCTTTTCTTTTCAATATTTATTCCTTTCCTTCCTAATCTTCCTAATTCTGCCATTCTTATCCCCCTTGGTGAACTTTTTGGTAACCCCAGAACCCCTCTACAAAACATTCTATGCACTACATAAACTTTGATCTACACCTTTGACACTTTCCAAATTTCCACTGCATACATCATCCTGGAATTAACCACAGCCTCCTATAGTTTTTCTAACCATTTCATTGACAATGTGGTAACTTTATACAAGTTATAACTAATGGTTTCAACACAGACTCAATAACAAAAATCATCAAAAAAGCTAAAAGACAAAAATCGATTAAGGAAGTCTCCACACTTAAAAACACCCAAGACAGATATAAATTCAAAAGTTTCACATACCACCCAACTTACCACAACAAATTTAAGAAGATATTCAAAGAGCATGGAATTATGTTAGCCCCAAAGAACAAATACAATATAAAAAATTTAGTAGACTGCACAATGAAAGATACCATTCCCACAGAACAAAAATCAGGAATATATGAGATTAAATGTGCAGATTGTGAACAGAGCTACATTGGGAAAACAAAAAGAAATTTAGAAATTCGAAGAAAAGAACATTTTAGGAACATTAGATTGAAACAGATAGACAAATCAGCAATAGCAGCTCATTTTTGGAACAAAAATCATGAAATAAAACCAGAAATTAAATTATTGAAACAACTTCGCAAACCAATAGAACTATCCACATGGGAGAGAATTTTCATTTTAAAAAATAAGAACAACTTAATGAATTTTCATTTTCCGCCGCTGGATGAACTCAGCAAGTTTCTATTAGAGCCACGAGATACCACCACAGGGGCGAACGGGCGTCCATCCCCCGTTTCGAACAACGGCACTCAGTCAACAGCAGCCGATGATGGGAGGAACCTCTCCCGAAACTAGTCCAAAGTTTTAAATAAGTAAGTGGAGTTAGTGTTAACAACTGAAAGCATTAATGTAACATATATTACCACTCCATTGTCTACAGCTTCGTAAGTACAATTTTTACTTAATTTTACTTAACTTTATACAAACTTATAACAGCTTTCATTTTCTTAGCTAATTTACCTTTTACTTGTGTACATTTAGACTGGACCTCCCATTATACATAAATCTCACCCCCAAATAATCAAATTCTTTCACTATCTCTATTAGGCTTCTATTTATAAACCATCTCATCTTTTCTTAATTTGGTTCCCATTTTAAATACTATTATCTTTAGTTAATTACTATTTATCCTTAGGCCCCATTCTGCACAATATCCAATAATTACATCAATGGCATGTTGTAATCCTATCACAGTTATTGCCCCTATTATAAGATCTGCAAAAAATAATATTGGTATTTCCTTCTGTCCACAATTGGGCCATGTCTATTTTTTTCCTTAATTCAATCTAGGATATCATCTATTAACACACAAAATAGTATTAAACTGAATTTACATCCAACATTTTCTACATACATGAGATTTAGATAGATGATATTCTTAATTTGTAAGTGTTGACTAACAAGCGCATTATTGTTCATATACCACCTATGAAGTCTCAGCAGTAAAAACATGTGTGAAACAGTATTTAAAATAAATAGTTCATGCAGGCAGTGTGAACAGTGTTTTGGAAAATGCATTTCTGATTTACAAGGTTGGATCTGATGCAGGTGATTACAATATTCAAATGAACCATAAAAATTTTAAAGGTTGGTTTGAGAAAAACTGCCTAGCAATTTGTCTCCATCTTTGTGATCTTAGATAATATGCCATATCATAGTATACAAGTAGACAAGCCCTCTATGAAATTTGCAGTGATAGAATGCAAAACAAAGTAATTGAATGTGACCATGCTATGCACAAATCAGAACTTTTTAAATCTGTAGCAACTAAAAATAGAATGAATGTGTTTAAAGTGGATAATATTTGCAATCATTAGGCCATGCAGTAATTTGTCTGCTCCATACATGTGTGACTGAATTGCAATTGAACTCTTCTGGGTTAAAGAGAGAAGAATAATTACAGTGAGGAATGTAACAGAAGTTGCCCCTTCAAAAAAAAAAAATCCGTAATGGCATTTTGTTAATGACAAAAACTCATTGGCAAGGTTCCTGTAGAAAAAGTGAAAGATCATTTCTGAGTATAAAATATAGTGAACTTTTGTAACAGTGGTATCAAATATTAACATTTTAAAAAATTGAGTTGAAATTGTAACATATACACCACTAAAATTCAATAAAATGGAAGACTAGTTTCGGGAGCCATCGCTCCTATCATCAGTTCCTGATCAACTGCTGGTCTAGTTATTTGTGGTAGGTCGATTCATCTCTGGTGGAGGTTTAATGAACTTTTGTATTAGTACATCACTTGGCGGGATTTCAAAATTAAAAAATTTTCCTTTATTCTTCCAAACATAGATGTTTTCCCAGACTGTATGTTCAGTTTTTCCTTTAATATTTTTTAGTAATTTGGGGTTTTATTAATGTTATGTTGCTCTTTCCAAAAGTTCCAAGCTACCGCTATGGACTCCTGTAAGGTAGGATCTACTTTATTTACTTTCACAGTTATGAATACATAGAAGAAAGAAATTAAACTTTTTGAAAAACTACAAAGAAAAAAACGAGAAATAGCCGCAAATATACGATTTCTCAACTTGTGCCGAATTAAAAATGTCACACCAAAATTCGTTAGGAAAATAATTAAAGTTAATGATAATAATAAACAACAAAAAGCAGCAGAGAGAAAAATTCTTGAAATGGAAAAAAACCAATACTACAGAAATAGAAGTGAAATAGAACTACAACTGTATAACCTAAATTTGAAATTAACTAAAGTTCTAGGTAATTTTTTCTGGGATAATTTGGAAAACAACCTCTTGACAATCCTTAATCGAAATATGAAAAATAAGACTAAAATACTAAAACATAAATTTGATAATTTATGCTAAAAACAAGAGATAAAAACACCATCCAAGAAAAAAACCACAAAAAATAATGTCTATAACCTTTCAGAACAAACATTCACAGATACAGAAATCAATTTTTTGAATAAAGGTTTAAAAACTTGTGTAAATTTCTCCAAAAAAGTTGAAGATTATGTAGCAGACATACAGATAGCCACCAAAAGCCTTACAGAAATAGATAGGAATACAATTCAAAGCCAGTGTTGTAATATCATCGAACAAATTTGAAATAGAAATAATACTAACCCTTACACAAAGATAATAAAGACACTAAAAAACAAACCTGTTATCTACACAAGAGCAGACAAAGGAAATGCTGTGGTAATTCTAGATAAGAATGATTATATAGACAGAATGGAACAATTATTAAAATACAATGAATATTCAATAGTAACAAAAAATCCACTAAATCAATGCAAAAGCACATTTAATAAAACAATTACTGATTGCAAATTAATAGATAAAAAGGAACATTATAAAATTAAAGTAGATAACCCTACAATACCTACAATCTACTGTATCCCAAAAGTACACAAGCCAGGGAAAACAATGAGACCTATCATAAATAACATAGATGCTCCAACTTATAAACTAGTAAAATGGTTGACTTACAAATTTTCTACTTTTCCAAGATTTGAATCTCTTAGTATAAAAAACTCATTAGATCTTATTCTAAAAATTAAAGTCATAAAAATAGAAAAAACAGATACCTTAGTTTTGTTTGATGTTACAGCACTTTTTCCAAGTATTCCTACACTGAATTTATACTCTCTGATAAAAAAAATGGTTACAAAAGATAGGAATAACCACAAAGGATATTCAAGAATACATTACATTAATTATCTTGTGTCTAGAACAAAATTACTTTACATTCAATAACAAATATTACAAACAAAATTTTAGTCTGACAATGGGTAGCCCATTATCACCAATATTGGCAGACATTTTCATGAGTGCTTTAGAAATTAGAATAGTAAATAGTTTCCCTTGGATATTTAAGACTTCGTATCACTATATGGATGATATTTTTGCAATAGTACCAGAAAGACACTTGGATGATGCACTAAAGTTACTTAACTTACAGGAAAAAACAGTTAAATTCACTATGGAGAGAGAATGCAATAAACAGTTACCTTTCTTGGATATTAAGATAATTAAAAAAGAAAATCACCTAAACTTTGGCATATACAGAAAACCTACACATGGATAATTACATTAAATGTAACAGTTAAATCCAGTTCCCCACAAACATGCGGTTTTAAATAGTCCTGCATACAGACTGGTTAATGTTCCAATGAACAAAGAGGAATATGAACTGGAAATGAATAATGTAATGGATATAGCTATAAAAAATGGCTTCAAACAAGAAGTTGTGCACAAGAAAATAGACAGAGCAAAGAATAAAAAGAAAATTAGAGACACCACTACACTTACTCCCATCAAAGAGAAAAACAGAACATACAAAAAATTCACATACCAGCCATCAGCCTTTCATAAATTTCAAAAGATTTTTAAAAGATACAACATTGTTTTGGCTCCAAAAAATAATTATTCTATTAAAAATATCCTTAACTCAAGACAAAAAGAAGATAACCTACAAGAAGAAGATAATCAGGAATATATCAGATGAACTGTAATGATTGTGAAAAAATTTATGTTGGAAAGACCAAAAGAAACATAAAAACAAGAGCTAAAGAACACATTAGGAATATAAACCAAAAACAAGAAGAAAAATCGGCGGTAGCTTGGCACTTTTGGAAAGAACAACATAACATTAATAAAAACCCCAAATTACTTAAAAATATTAAAGGAAAAACTGAACTTACAGTCTGGGAAAACATCTATATTTGGAAGAATAAAGAGAAATTTTTTAATTTTGAAATCCCGCCAAGTGATGTACTAATACAAAAGTTCATTAAACCTCCACCAGAGATGAATCGACCTACCACAAACAACGAGACCGGCAGTCGACCAGGAACTGATGATAGGAGCGATGGCTCCCGAAACTAGTCTTCCATTTTATTGAATTTTAGTGGTGTGTATGTTACAATTTCAACTCAATTTTTTAAAATGTTATCATTTCTGAGGTTTTGTTTACTTGGTTTATTTACAGACACTCTTTAACATCTCAAGTCATCAGCGTCCCATTCAGCTCAGGGCATTAAAAAGTCAACAAATTTTGCTCAGAGGCCTCTTCTTCCAGGCTTGAGGTTCTTTATCGTGCCATAAATGTACAACACGGGACCCATGGCTTTACTTCCCTTCCAAAGGAAGCCATACTTAGGATTTTTACGCTCGAAAAAATCCATTGGTCCTGGACGGGATCAAACTCACGATCTTGGGTTTAGAAGGCAAATATGGTAACCACTACACCACCAGGACCAACATTTCCGGGAGAGTGATGATATTGTAGAAAATATGATTGATAGCATTGATCCCCAAATGTCCTCACAAGGCAGCATATGAACCCCATTCCCAGACTTCCCCATTCTGAAAATTTCTGTGTAAGTACTTGAACCTTCCAGGTTGCAGCTAGCTTTACTAACCATTAGGCCAGGGAGGCCGTCAGTTTGAGCACTGGTGTTGGAATTTTCCATACAAAACCAATTTTCCCAGAATTTTTTTTCTTGGGAATTTGAATATGGCAAATTATTCCTATAATTTAGGTTGTTCTTGTGATTGTTTTCCTTTCTACTTTTGCTGATGCTGCTTAGAAATGTACTCTTCATTTTCTTCTGTCATAGGTAACTCAGTCTGCATATTTAGTATTTCTAATATTACAAACATTATTTCTACATCTTAGGTTCATTACCATTTGGCAAAAGGTCTAGGTCTGTATCTTCATCATTCACTTCAAACTTTTAATTAACCTTCATCATTTCATACTCTTTAAAAATCTAAATGATTTCATCAATTTAAATTACATTGCAATAGATTGGAGGTTTATTATTAGCCATAAGAATTGCAAATATTCATGACATTCTCAGTAATTAACAGAATAAATATAACAGCTGGTAATATAACTGGTGGTCTAATTTTTATCAATATATCATATCTGCATAAAAACATTATCTTAAATAACTACTAAAATATACTTTGAGTTTACCAAATATAAGCTTTTGTTTATAAAAATTATATGATATGGCTAACAATGTGCAAAATTTACTCATGAATTTTGGAATAATTATTTTCAGCTATGAATGAAGCCACAAATGGTTTCTGGTCATTAACCAAAGAGTATTAGCACAGAAAGCCAATGAGAGCTATAGTTTTCATTGTATGCTTTTATGCACTGCTTTGTGAATAGGTGTAAGATTTACATAGGTTAGTATTTAAGAGTTAAATGATCCTTATAAACAGAAAAAAAAAGAATATGTAGGAACATACAAAATAGATTGTAAATTGGCCAACCTAAAATTCAAAATCAAAATGAAAATTTAATAATGCCAATGATAACATACAATCTTTCATGTTAATGATAGATGAGCCAAGGAAATGAGCTTAGATTGAAAGCACATTTTATGTTTTCTTTGAAAAAATTATTAGGAGGACAGTAATATGAAAAAATTTCAGATTTGGGTGCACATACCAAAGATCACAAAATAAAAAAGAATTGCTTTTTACCCATATGAAAAGATCATTCAGTGAAAAAGCTAAACAAAATTTATGAATGCAGAAAGTGAATTTGTACCTTTTCCTTTAAGCACAACTTTGTGCTCACAATTCTTTCTTGCAAATGATGTGGGCTTTGCAGGTTATTTGCATATAAAGGCAGCAAATTCTAGTCAAAGCATAACTTGACTTCAAACTTGAAATGCACCACATGGGCAATATATCTAATAGTCGTTTCCTCATTTGCCAAGGAATAGTTTCCTTATAGCATTGAACAAATTTGATGGTAGATGAGTTGCAACTAATGGAAGAACTAAACCCAAATTTGTAAAATGAGGTTTGTATGGGATCATTCAGTAGTTTTTCAAATAGCATAATTTTGTGTAACTGGAGCATTTTGGACAAATTTGCAAATAAACATTTCAGATCATATGGAAGTTATGTTTTATAACTTTAATTTTATAATGTGTTTCAGGGATGTTAATCTTACTTCCTTTTTGCTTATTGCTTTGTATTGGTGAAGCTATACGTGAAGATGCTGTACAACCTGCCTGAATGTGTTTTGATGCATTATCTAACACCACAATTATTGAAGGTGGAGGCAAATTGCAAATTAGTATTTCTAAAACCCACTTTTCAAATTTTCTTGGTTCATTTGAATATCGTAGTCACCTGTATCTGATCCAGCCTTGTAACTCAGAAGTGCATTTTCCAAAACACTATTCATACTGCCCACATGAACTATTGCTTTTAAATAGTGTATCACACCTGTTTTTACTCCTGAGACATCAGAGGCGGTGCATGAACAATTATCAGCCTGTTAGTCAGCGCTTACCAAACTAAGAGTATTATCTACCTAAATCTAATGTATGTAGAAAATGTTTTGCTCACTTTGTTGCATATGTTTTATCTTCACCAAGTAATTAGGTTAACAGGCCACAATATGAGGACATTCTATAACAATTTTTATTTTATTTTATTATCTCTTCCAACCAAAACCTAAATCTGAAATCACTTTTTAAAATGAACTAACCCCCATGGAAATGATTTTTTCTTGTTCTAAAGAAGCAACTTATTAAGTGCTGGAACACACTTTTCAGAAACTTAAAAATCACGTATAATATTGCATTTCACACATTTGTCAAAATCATGAATATTCACTACAGTATGCATCAATCTTGTTTCTTGTTTTTTTCAGACATATTTATAGTGCTATTTTCACCACTAACCTTCTTTCAGTCATTTAACCTACTTATGGATTCCCTTTATTGCATTTTCAGAAACCCCTGTATAAACAGCACTGGCTTGACTTAGAGGAGGTTTTAAAGGTTTGACCTTAGGTTCCTTAGCAACACATTGAATAACTTACTTAATAATGTCCTGATCCTCCAAGTGAATAACATTTGTTTCTTAAGCTCTGATAAAAGTATGCTGTTAACTACAAAATCATAATATGAGTAATGTGTTAATGTTTTCATTATGCATTTATGCAATGGCATCTACTGTAATAGCAAAGAATTGAATCAACTTTAACATATCCTTCCTTAACTAAAAATGTTAATTGGAACATTCACAGTGAAGCCAATCATATAATTGAAAACATTTTATGATACAGTCGAACTACACACTCTTATGCTTCACTTACTTGTCATTATTGTAGACCGGTTTCGAGAACAGGTTGTTCTCATCATCAGTTCAAATCTCCGACTGTTGGACAATTCGTTTGTTGTGGGTATTCTGCTCTGACGGAGGTGTGATGAACTTAAAGTTTATATTTTCATCGCCAGAAGTGTCAAAATTCATTAAACTGTCTCTGTATTTGTAAATGTATATTTTCTCCCATGTTGCTAATTCTGTAGGTCCTTGCACTGATTTTAATAATTTTGCTTTATTCACTATATCGTGGTTTTCTGTCCAAAAATGAAATGCCACTACCGATTTCTCAATTTGCTTGTATTTTATGTTCCTGAAATGTTCTTTTAACTGTGTGCCTATGTTTCTCTTTGTTTTCCCTATATAGATTTTCTCACATTCTTCACAACTTATTTTGTAAATGCCTGATTTTTTCTCCTGTGGAATACTGTCATTGACAATGTTAATGACAGTATTCCACAGGAGTAAAAAGCTGGTATTTACAAAATATGTTGTGCAGAATGTGAAAAGTTCTACATTGGAAAAACAAAGAGAAACATTGGCATATGGTTAAAAGAATATTTCGGTAACATAAAAGGGGAAATCAGCAGTAGCATTTCATTTCTGGACAGAAAACCAAAGCATAGTGAATAAAGCAAAGTTATTGAAATCAGTACAGTGACCTACAGAATAAACAATTTGGAAAAAAATCTACATACAGGAATACAAAGACAGTTTAATGAACTTCAATATTTCCAGGGCTGGAAACATAAACTTTAAGTTCATCACACCTCCACCAAAGCAGAATACACATTCCTACTGCATATCAAAGTATCCAGCTGTCAAACTTTTAGCTGGCAATGCGAACGAAGGTTTGGGAAACCAGTTCTATATATTTAAACAAGTAAGTGGAGCAAAAGAGTGTTAGTTCAACTCAATCACACAATGATCTTAAAATATGATTAGCTTCACTATGCAATGTTCCAGTTAACAAATTTGGTTAAGAATTGATTTGTTCAAAGCCAAAAACCCAGATCTAGTTCTATAGATTCTAATCACATCCCCCAATGAGTGAAATACAGGTTTATGTGGAAACCTAAACTCATTGGGGGATGTGGTTAGAATCTATAGTTCATTATGCTGACTATTTTGAAAATTTTAAATCAGTAATAGATGAACTAGTAAGGATGACACTTCATCTAATAAAATTCTTAAGCACTTACATAAAGACCTGATACAGTTAATGAGGTGCATTCAGAAAAAAATTCATTCATTCAAAGTCCCAGAGTAGAAGCTATTAAACAGAAATGTCAATGTGTTTCATAAAAATAATGGATTTTATAATATGTATAAGGTTCCTGAAGTTTTGGAAGGACAAGAAAAGGTTGATAAAATTGAGAATTTGTGAGTCATGGTTTTCCTTTAATGAAATATGGAAGACTATCTTCTTGTGATGTATGGTTCTTCTCTTGGTATGTTGCATTGTTCTGAGACAGCAAACATTTGATTGTGATGGGAAACTTGGAGAAAGTCTTGTTGTCCACTGCAACAGCAAACTACTTTAGTCCACCAATATCTCAATATGATCGGTAATGATATTCTATAATTATAATAGTTTACATACTTAAAATTTTGTAAGATTGAAACAAAATATTGTTATTATTTTTATACATGTTTTTCACTTTTTATACTATATAAAAATTAATATTTTCAACTTTTTGGTTCATAAAATTTGTTCCTTATTTATTAATTAACAAATGAATTAATTATTTAAAACAATTATATTCCCTTTCTAGGTATAATATGCATTAAACATTGAAAATTTTGAGTTCATATGAAACTGAAAGTAAAAGAAACAATTATTGGATTTTTTAAAATGTACACTATTTTATAGGGACATTTTTATGAATACCTGTTTAGGCCTCAAATCAAAGTAGGATATTGCATACTTCCTTAGAAGTATCATTCTCTATGACCCTATTAATAGTAATGAGTAAACAGCTTAGGAAAATTTGTCTTATTGCATGTCATACTATTGCAATATGTTCCTGAAATACTGAATTTACTTCTTTAATATGTAATTTTTGTATACAATAATTAAGAAATTTCAATTGTGAAATATTTAGCCATTGAGAATAAAAACTTAAAAAATCCTAAAATCTACTTCCTTATAGGTTTATCTGCAGAATTATCAAAAATAGGTATGCGGTTAGACTTTTAAATCTCTTCACAAACATTGCTGTTAGAAATGTGGTATGTGCTAAGGAAATTGCTGAAAAAATAGCAACATATATTCATTTACAAATATGAAGATTTATATCAGCATTAAAAGTCCAATTAATCCTTTTATTTAAATTTTGCCTGTAGATCTGGAGTTTAATTTCTAATGACTTTCTACTTTCTCTTATCCAGATGCAAATTTCAGGTTTATCAATTTTATTATACTATCATTCATTTCATCCTCAAACAATGAGCTCAATATTTCCATGAATGTTGCAGCATCTCCTATAAACTTGGCAGGTTATAATAACCTTGGTAAACCATGAATGACATGCAGGAGTCATTCTTGACTTGTTTGGTTCTTTATTGTTACACTGAAATCCATTCTTTCTAAAATAAAGTTCTAAACCCTGGATGTTTATATCTACAATCTCTTTAAGCTCCAGATTGTTTGTAGTAGTAGTTGTGCTTTAAGACAAACTATCAGACTCACCGTCCAAATTAGCTTTGGCAATGTGTGGAACAAATTTTTTGCCACTCTCTTCTGACAACACATTGTCAATTATGTTATCTTCATCACATAATTCTGCTAATCGCTGTTGCACTATAGCTTCAAATATTACCTCTGAAAATTATGATTTGTAACTTGGTATATCCTTATTGCCAAAGCTAGCAAGATGCAATTGCAGTATAACAGTGCTTACATAGGTATAGCAAAGAACTGATCACTAACATTTATGAAGTAGGCAAAATATCATTATCACAAACTATAGAAATATGTATATAGATAGCACTAATTTTACACTAATTTCATGAAAGCCCTAATTTTACACTAACAACAACTGAACACAAGCATAACTCATGAAGGAATCTATTCAGTCATTCAAATGTAAAGAATGAACAGTGCTGCCACAGAGATAAAGTCAAATTATCTATTGGTCTAGTACTTCAGTTTGAAGAATAATGCCTGTTTTTTTACTCTATAGCATTACAGGTGGTGGAAATTGTTGGTACATCAGATAAATTGACAAATTGGAGGACTAATTATGGGAAAAAAGCATTCCAGGCCCAAGTCTAATGTACCTTCCTGGCATTTTTCCTTGATGAGGGCTGAATAAAATCTGGAGAAAAGCTCAGTCAGTCCTGGTGGAATTAAAGCTGCAGACTTCCTATTAATGAGAATGTGTGTTATGATATTGATTGATTGTGTTGGACTATGCAACAAATTACTGATCAGTCTTAAAATGTTGCATACTATTTTACTACATTTTTGGGCCATCAAAATCCAGAGCTTGTTTATTTGTACCTAGCCTATTCATGAGTTTTTTGACAAATTCTGGTCTAATTCTGTCTTCTTATTTTATACAATTGACTAATCATGATATAATTTACTTTTTTTTATTGGCTTTAAAAACATAAGAGCACTGCTAATTTATTGTTATTTATGAAAATAAAGAGTAAAATACATATCACAATAAATTTTTTAAGTTTTGCCAGGCTGAAAGTAAAATTTTAACTGTTTTTAAATAATACATGGCTAGATCTATTGATTATACTGCCATCCAGAAATATGGTTTGGCTAATACAATATTCAATAATCAATCAATTATGGGTGACTGTATTGAAGATAGCCCTCATTCTAGCAAACCATAGAACAAAAGAACTAGAACCTCTCAAAGCATTCAAGGTCAAAATTCAGAGAACTCCACACCAGAATGAAAAAATGCTGCTTCTCTAGATGAAGGTTTCACTGTCCACAAGAAATATTATTTATGTGGAATTCGCTAAGTTTAAAGTTCAGAGAACATAAACTGTAGAAATGCAATTGTGTACACGATGTGATGTCATGACTGGGTGCAAGTCTTTACTGGAGCTAATGTCTTATTTAAAGTGGAGCATTAGAGTAGACATATTAGAGGTATAATTTAGATACATCTTCAGCAGTCAGGTTTTAGGCACAAAAAAAAAAAAATTGACCTACTCTTTGGAACAATGAACATCACCCCCTCCATCCAGGGAATTTAAATGTGGCCTTGAATTTCATAATGATGTGTATGTTAACTCTTTTGCCAGTACAAAAACTTCATGTGAAAACAATACCCAAAAATAAATTAATTCTTATAGTGGAATTAACTGAAGTCTGGGCCAAAAGTGTACAAGTATTCTTGTTGCTTATTAATATTTAATCCAATGTACAAGAAAACTTACATGGCCAGATTCCAATTGGAGAAGTTTCCAGTTGTGACCAGCAGGACATGTTAATTAAATGATTATAGACTACACCATCAACATCGAACAAAAATCCATTACACTACACAAAATATATTTTTTTAATATCTTTTCTTAATGAAAGTAGCCAGTCTTAACTAGTTTCAGGTAAAAAAAAAAAAAAAAAAAAAAAAAGTAAAATCTGAAAATAGATTTATTTTATTAGCTGTAGAAATTTATTCATCTATATATAATATACTGTAAAGCAAAATTTCAATAGTATTTATATTGTATTTACTACAACATAAATGAAATTACTTTCCATTCAATAAATAATAAATAACACAAAATAGAACAAACAATAGGACGAAAACATAAAGGAATTTAAATTACTATCTGAAATACAGAAATAGTGGTCTAAAAATGAAAGTGCCTTCTCTTTGCTTGTCATTTGTAATCTTGTTCTGGTGCATCTCTTGTGAACATCCAACAGTAGTTCCAGTGCATGGCACAGTTTCCTCAACCCTGATATCTTTATTCCATTGCTGAAAAGTCTTGGTAAAACTCCTCACCATGCTTGTCATTCACCGCACGTTTTCTGGGAAGAAATCTAGGAGTGGAAAATGTGCATTTTGAGGGTTATATTGCAGCCTAATAGTCTAAGTGATGATACTGGTCTATAACATAACATTGTTCACTAGTTCAACTAATTTCCAGTTCTTTGGTTACCAAAGAAGCAAAGCACAATGCTTGTAAAGGCTTCCCAAGCTGGTTGTTCATTGTCCTGGAGGACTCACCCAAAGTTTTCATCCACAAGAAGTTCACAAATTTGAGGAGCAATGAACATTCGCTCCTTACCTTTCTCCTCACTCAGCCATAGAAATTTATCTCTCAGGTACTTGAAAGTATCTCTACCCTTGTTCATCCATTATACATAACTCTTCATAAGGCCAAGTTTAATGTGTAAAGGGGCAGAAGAATTTTCCTTTGATCAACCAGAGGACTGTGCTGGACATTTTTTCCCTGGATTGCAGAGTTTCCCTCTGATACCATTCTTTTCTGTTGTACCATAAGGATCTAGCATAACTGTCCCATTCACATAGGAAACAAAGTACTTGGTGCATCCCAGCTGCATTCCTAGCAAAATTGCAATCATCTTCTTCAGGTCCCACAAATCTGCCATTGGTAGTCTTTGTACTTAATTGCTTCCAGAAGTAATTTTATATTGGCTAAAGTTTCCTTCATATGAAGAGCATGGACTACAGGAATTGAAGGAAAAGAATTGTCATTGTGTAGTAAAAGAGCTTTTAACCTAAGTGTTGATAAGTCTATCATTAGCATCCAGAGTTGTGGGTTGTGCTTCACATTGAAAGCTGTCATCAAACCATTTAGATCACAGAGGGCAAAAAGGTTATTATAGTTTGTAAAATATGGAACCAAATCTTTGCCTACTCCTGTACACTGACACTTTAACATTATGTTCTAGAAGATTTCACTGTCTTAACCTAGAACATAGAAGCTAAGCTTTGTCTTTTGCTAGGTCCAGTTCTCAAATTAAATCACTTAGTTCACCTTGGGTAAGTCGTTGTAATCTTAAAAGAAGTTAGGAACAATGAAGTTCTTACATATACAACTGCATCATTATTAGGTGACACTAAAACTTCACTAACTGATTAATTCTTCAGAACATGTTTCAAGAGCATTCGCTCTCATCTTCAGCTGGGGACTGACTAACTCTAGCAGGTGATGTAGTGGTATCTGGTGTTTCCATTAGATAATGGAAAAGGAAGTCCAATGGTGGAATGTCAAAATTCATCTCACTAGGTTTATTTTTTAAAATATAAATGTTTTCCCATATTGCCAAATCCTTGGGATTGGTGGTAGCTTTTAACAGTTTGGCTTCTCCTGCAATGTTATGATCATAAGTCCAAAAGTGATCTGCAACTGCCGATTTATCCACTTGTTTATAACTTAAATTTCTGAAGTGTTCTTTGGTCCTTGTCTCCAAATTTTGTATTGTTTTGCCTATATATATATATATATATATCTGATCACACTCCAAACAGTCTATCTGATACACTCCTGACTTCTTGCTGGGTGGAATAATGTCCTTTTTGTTGCTGTCCAGAAGCTTTCCAATACTAAATTTATTTTGTGCAGTTAAACGTATAGCATAATTTTTAAAGATTTTCATGAATGCCCTATTTGCCCACGGATGACATGTGATCTTTTAAAAATCACGTCCTTTTTTATCGTGGAGAGAGTGGTGGTGTTTTTAATATCTTTCTGTCTTTTGAAATGTTTGATCTTCTTATCAACTAAAGAGCTGCTGAATCCATTGTTGAGGGCTGTTTTGATGATATAATGGTATTCTGCTGAATATTCTTCTTTGTTGAGTGGGATGTTTACCAGTCTATGGACAAGGGTGTTTATAATGGCATGTTGGTGTGGTTTAGGGTTGAAACTGTTATTCTTTATGTGGTTATCTGTATGTGTAGGTTTCCTATATTGTCGAATGAAATTATGTCATTTCTCCTGTATATTTTTAGGTCCTGCAAATTTAGTAATTTTAGGGCATCTTCTGTTTGTTTTTTGGGACTATTGCCAGAATGTCATCCACATAACAAAACCATGCTTTGAAGGTTAAAGGGAATGCCTTAGTAATTTGTGTTTCTACAGCACTCATGAATAAATTTGCCAGAAATGGAGAAAGGGGGTTACCCATAGCTGAGCCAGAAATTTGTTGATAAATTTTCCCATTGAATGTAAAAAAGTTTTGGTTTATACTCAATTTAGTGAGATTGGTATAATCCTCAATTTCTTCTGCTGTCAAGTTTATACTTTTTAGCCAATTCCATATATTTAGCAGTTTTTTTTTTTTTTTTGTAGGAATACTAGTAAACAAAGATGCATCATCAAACCAGACCATTTATAAATAGATACCCAATAGAGGTAATGAATAAATTGATTATTTGGGAGTGAGATTTATGAGTAATGGAAGGTGGGAGGTTCAATCTAAATGTACACAAGCAAAAGGTAAATTAGCTATGAAAATGAAAGCTGCCAGAATAAGTTTGTATAAAGTTCCCATATTGCCAATGAATGGCTAGAAAGATTATATGAGGCTGTGATAGAGTCAAAGATGATGTGCAGTAGAAATTTGGGGAGTGTCAAAGGGGTAGACAAAGTTTTATATAGTACACAGAATGTTTTGTAGAGAAGTTCGGGGTTACCAAAATATTTGCTGAGGGAGTGAGTTTGGGAGAACTAGGAAGAGTAGGAAGTAAAGGTATAATGGTGGAAAGAACCTTGAAATATTGGCACAGATGTTTGAAATTAGATAATAACAGTGTACTAAATTAATGTTTTATGTACCAAAGAAATATATTGGGATGAGAGCGTTGGTTTGGGGAGGTGGGAAAACTACTAGAAGAAATTGGAATGGGAGATATATGGAGATTGGATGAAAGTAATGTCTATGGATTTTGGATAGAAGTGAGACAGAGGGTAGAATATATAGAGAAGCAAGAGATGTGGGTTGGCTTCGAGGATAAAAGTTCTTTAGATTTATATAAAATAGTTATAATTGATTGGGGATGGGAGAAATATATAGTTAATTGTGATAATTTTGGAAGAATAGGTCTTGCATGAATGCAACAGGGGTATTATTAATAAAAGGATTAAAAATAAATTTTAAGGAAGATGCATTATGTGTGGGAAAGTGAGTAGTATGTTCCATTGTTTATTTGAATGCAAAATGGTAAAAAGGTGTAAGAATAGTATCTGGATGAAAAATGTGACAAACTACAACAAGATACAGTGGCAATGTAATCAGACAGGAGTGAGAGAAAATTGGGGAATTCTCAGGAAAAGTAAGGGATAAGTGGAGAGAATTAGAACTAAGGAGATTGAGGGCACACACAGTTTCAAAACAGTTATTTATTTTAGGGGTCCTTTACCATATATATAACCAGATAGTTAAGGTATGGGAAAACCTTAGTTTTAATATTGTGAAAGTTTTAGATATTTTGTTTGTATATGTAAATTTAATTGTAATGTTTTTTGAACAATTCATAGCATAGAAATTGCAGCTTATAGATTATAATAATGGTTTCAGTATAAATTATTTATATTATTGTGTTTTTCTTTGGGTTGGATCAGAGCCTGGTTCCTTGGATATTCCAGTAGGTAGCATTGGAGTTATTGCCCTCTGAAATTCCTGAAGTCACTGATACAATTGTTATATTTTAATGTTAATTCTTTCTTTTGAGTTTATTTTGTCATAAATACTTTGTATGTTAATGTGTGAGAAATAAAAATTCATTCATTCAGTATAACACATGTTAGTATATATTGTATTAGTTTTAAACATAGTATAATTTTATGCTTTCAGTAAAAATATAAATACTAAAATAGAAACACCAAATATATGCATGACAACTCTTATCTCCCTTTGTCCAGTTATGGTACCTGCACTTCCCCAGAATGCAGCTGCACTCAGGTGGCCCTAAATCAAATAACTTCACTGTACATTCCACATATGCTATTAAGGCAGCAAAATATATTTATTCACTTTGGTGTGCCCTAGGAAAATCTGACTTTTGCTTGGTCTTCCCCAATTATTGGAAGAAAATCCGGATTGGTCATTGATATCTTCCTTGACACAATCAAGGGCTATTAATTCAAAATACTGTGTAACTTTAAATTATTTTTGTTACATTAAGTACCTGTGTAAACTAATTTCTTGCAGGCTGATCACATCATAGTCTGTAGGTGGAGGTAAATGAATACAGGTGAAACATTTATGTGCAGTATGTTAGCTGTTTTACATTTATTTTCAAAATAATATTAGATTGGTACTTAATCACTCAGTGAAATGTTGATAGAAAATGCCAAATGACCAATAGTGATTTGGAACAAATTCAGGATAATTCTTCTTTAACTGAATATTATTGTAACACAGAAACAGGTCCATAAGACTAATTCCAAATAGTAGATTAGATGATGCCACTGGTGGTAATGGAAGCAGTAATTCTGGCAGTAGCAGTAATAAAAGGCATTTCATCATCATCATCATCATCATCATCATCATCATCATCATCATCATCCATCATCATTAACATTTAACTAAATTGTAGTCTCATAATGATTTAAATAATAGTTCAATGACAGACTTTCAATGCTCTCCCAACCCTACAACACAAATGCTCATAAATTTTATGATCCTCACATGTTCATTATTGTGCTAATGCAGCAATAATGTCAACCAGCTGCCAGTTGGTCAGTACCTTCCCGGCCATCATTTGTGAACATTATGGTTGCATTTTAAGCAGTGGATAATTACAGGATACACAATTATAGGTATTCATTTGTTTGAATGCATGATCAATGTCGTAATTTTTACGAACTTTTGTAACTTGTGGCTGTTAAGAAGTAAATTCAAAATATCCTACATTTTTATTGAATTCTGCAAAGGTTGTTCTTTATACCTTAAAAATATTGTTGCAACGATTACTACCACTACCACTACCACTACCACTACCACTACTACTACTACTACTACTACTAGATATCTGTCTAGTTGAATGTAAATGAACCAACTATAGTAGAAAAGGCACCAACTATTTTTAATGAACTGGAGCAAGAAAGCATTTCTAATGATAATTTTGGTTCTGATAATTCACTGAGTGAGGACAAACCAGACCATATTGAAATTAACAATTTTCTGCTAACTAAAAGTGAAAATGACTAATTGCGCCTCTTCTAGAAAATGTTCAATCAGACATTGGTGGAAGCGATATTCCATTAGTAGACAGAAAACGACCAAGGTTCCTATTGTCATCATATCATCATTATTCTCTCTATTCACTCATCGAAACACTGATGAGCAATATATTATTCTGCCAAAGAAGAAGTCTCTAAAGGTAAAAATGAAAATCACTAGTCTTCACTAGCTCATAAAAAGAAGACTGACAAGAAATATTTTATCCATCATATTCAAATTCCAATTAATGAAGCGAAGTCTGCCTATAACCCTTTGGAGACCTTTTTTATATTTCTTACAAATATGATACTTTTTCAGTTGATTCTTGACCATAGAAATGAGGAAAGCAGTTGGAAGAGCATTAAATATCAACAGCCAAAGGTAACTGAACATGTAACTTATGATGCAGAACTGAAAGACTTATTTGATCCCTGATATTGACTGCAGTTTTGAAAAACAAGCAGTTACCAATTCAAGAACTATTTGACAGCAATTTATGTAGTCCTAGATATACAGCTGTGATGAATTCAGAAAGATTTGAGTTTCTCATTTTGTGCCTATGTTTACAAATATGATACTTTTTCAGTTGATTCTTGACCATAGAAATGAGGAAAGCAGTTGGAAGAGCATTAAATATCAACAGCCAAAGGTAACTGAACATGTAACTTATGATGCAGAACTGAAAGACTTATTTGATCCCTGATATTGACTGCAGTTTTGAAAAACAAGCAGTTACCAATTCAAGAACTATTTGACAGCAATTTATGTAGTCCTAGATATACAGCTGTGATGAATTCAGAAAGATTTGAGTTCCTCATTTTGTGCCTATGTTTTGATGACAAAGTGAATGTGATGTAAAAAAACAAACATATCTCTTTGCTGCAATTGGGGAATTGTGGGAATTACATTTCTTGAAAGATGTAGAGGGAGCTGTAGACCAGGATCATTTAACACCATATATGAACAACTTCTAGCATTATGTAGTTGCTGCCCATTTCTCATGTTCATACCAAATAAAACTGAGAAGTATGGAATAAAAATAGTCATGGCATGTGACTTGTTAATGCAATAATATGAATGATGCATCCCCATACATTGGTAAAAGGAAGGAATACTAATAGTTTGTCCCTTGCAGAGTATTACATGAAAGAACTGAAAGAAACTGTGAGGAATTCAAACTGCAATGTTGCAGTAGATAATTGGTTCACATCAATAAAATTGGCTGATAATTTGCTTAGTATTAATTGACTATTGTTGCTACCTTGATGCAGAACAAACAAGAGATATTTCTAGAATTATTTGAAACCAAGAAAAGAGAAGAGGGTACGTCAATGTTTGTTTTCAATAAGGAAAAATACTTGTATACTTCAAATCAAAAACCAACAAAGTGGTAGTTCTTCTGTCTACTACACATAAGCACACAGAAATCAATGAGTTAAAAAAAAAACCTAACACAAAATGTGGTGCTGACACATTAGACCAGTTACATCATAATAATTCATGTAACTGTAAAACAAAAAGCTGGCCTTTATGCCTTTTAAGGATTTTGTCAATATTGCTTTCCTAAATACTTGAGTAATTCATGTTCACAACAATGCTGATTCTCTGAAAAGGAAAATTTCCTCATAATGCTAAGTGAACAGCTTATAAGTCATTATTGTTGACTTCAGTATATAGCTGTTAAACACAGTGCCATGCAAAATACATAAATTGACATTCATGCATCCATAAATGTATTACATAATTAAATGTAAAAATTACAAATGTTTGTGAAAGTATATTAAATAAGGATTGTTTTCTAGGGCTAAGAAATGTTTCCTGTGACTAGCAAGTTGCACAAGCATGCCTCTTGAATTCAATCTGTCTCACATTTTTGGAAAATATAAAATAAAATGGAGAAAAATGTAGTAATGTTTTTCTTCTTTACTTGCATAGGAAATAAAGTACAATAGACAAAATACTGCAATGTACAAATTGCAGTGCTTTTCACTCTTGGGAGTAAAATATTCTAACATCTTCTGAGTAATGTTTGAAAAAGCTATAATCATAAATGCTGCCTAGAATTCTGCTACATTCAGTTTAATGATAGTTATTTGAGACAGCATAAAACATAATTATCGTAGGGACAACATTTTGTATGAAATTGTGAATAAATACGCTAAATAAGCTGTATAGATACAGAATTAAACTTACCTAAACACACAAATCTGTTAGTTGGGTTGGTTAGTTATGGCAGATTTTATTTCTTTCCAGCAGAACTGGTAGCTTGATAATTATTTGGGTCTGTGTATTCATCATATTCCTCCTCTCCCTCATCATAGTCAGCCTCTGATGGAGGTTCAAGGGTTGCAGGAAGGTATTGTGAAGGGGTAGAGAGTGTTGTGAGTGCAGGAGAATATTCCTGAATGAGGAAAGGAAGCATTAGTACTGTATAATATTAATACTGTTATAAAGTTAAGAAGGTTGTTATTAGTGTTGACACACTAAAGATAATTTTATTTGTGAGGTGTAATATTGTACATACTTTTGGAGGTCTCCAGCCACAGCCAGGGAGTGGCAAGCCATCAGGACCAAGAGGACATGGAGCATCTAACCCTGGAACACCCTGGTCACCCTTGTCACCCTTGTCACCTTTCCTCCCTCGTTTTCCAATTGGCCCCTGCAAATAAGTGAACTGTTTTATTTATACAGATATACATTTATAAAAAAGGTTTCAAACAATTAGGTAACACTGATATTAAATAATATAATAATAACTTGCACTTACAGATTCACCTTTAGCTCCCTTTTCTCCTTTGGGACCCTATAAAATAACATATTTTAATTATAGTAGCATTTCCATGATTGTGTTGCATACAATATTAATTCTAATTTAAATTTACTAAGTACCTAATAAAAATTGACAAGTGTATATGGTGCTTTATGGTATGTTATATCTAGCAAGCAACTAATCACACATATTAGCAAAACTATAGCTGCATTCAGCTTTTTAGTGCCATTAAAAAAAAATAATTGTAATAAAATTGCCACTTTAGTTCATGCACACATTCATCATGCTTCATGCTCTGTTATTTTTTATTTCTCTACAATACAAGAAGCAAAAAGCAAACATTTTATTTAAAATAGAATAGAGCCTAAATGAAGCATCAAGCATGGAATAAATGGTAGTGAGTACAAAAGCTGGGGTACCTCTGTACCAGGAATTCCATCAGTTCCCTAAAATAATCAGAAATGTATGTTAATAAAAATGAAACAAATAAATGAAAGTTAAAAATTATTAATAACAAAAACAACAATAAAAGAGCATAAAATAACTCATAATAAATACAAAATTAATACATAAAAATAATAATAATATTAATGAGTTGGACCAATAAGATCTATAAATTAAGAAATGTTATTATTAGAAAATTATTTGCAGATGCATCATGCTTGGAAAGATTTTTATTAGATATGGATTTTGAAAAAATTAAAAAAACCAAAAAAGTATAGGTACTATTTTTAATTTTATTTTGCTAAGATTCAAGAGGTAAGTAGTGCACTGTATTACAATTACTAAAGGTGCATTATAATGCATTTGTACAGAGTGCAAAGTCCAAATGGAAAAGAATAAGACTAGAGGATTTTGTGGCTATGCTCCTCTCTCCTGGGAAGGTATATGCCAACTTTACTGGAGGTGAGAGCAACAAATTACAGGCAAATATTAATATTTATTTTCTATAATTGATATGATTGTATGATTTAGTTGAACTACACATTCTGAATGCTTCACTTACTTGTCATAATATACAGAACCGGTTTCGAGAACATTTTGTTCTCATCATCAGCCAGGCTAAAATTCAACTTTTGGATAATAAGTTAAGCTTTGAGAATGTGTATTCTGCTCTGATTTAATAACATTAACATTAATAGATTTAATGTTAAAAACCTACTGATAGACAATGTTAATGACAGTATTCCACAATAGAAAAAAACAGGTATTTACAAAATACATTGTGCAGAATGTGAAAAAAATCTAGATTGGAAAAACAAAGAGCAACATAGGCACGCAGTTAAAGAAACAGTTCAGGAGCATAAAGTACATGGAAATAGAGAAATCAGCAATAGCACATCATTTTTGGACAGAAAATAATGACATAGTGAATAAAGCAAAATTATTAAAATCAGTACAAGGACTTACAGAACTAGCAACTTGGGAGTAAATCTACATCTATAAATACAAGGTGAGTCTAATGAACTTAGACACTGCTGGGGATGAAAACATAAACTACAAGTTTATCACATTACCACCAGAGCAGAATACACATTCCCACAGCTTAACGAATTATCAGACAGTTGAATTTTAGCCTGGATGATGATGAGAACAAAATGTTCTTGAAACCCGTTCTGTATATTATGACAAGTAAGTGAAGTAGTAAGAGTGTGTAGTTCAACTAAATCATATAATAATATCAATTATATGATTGGCTTCACTGTGCAAGTTCCAATTTACATTTTAATTATTTATTTTCTATTTTTAGTTTTCTATTCCAATGAATTGAATTGTTGAATATACTTCTGTAACTGACTATCATATAGAAAATTAGGGAAAACCTGAGAATTCTATACTAAGCAAGAAGCTAATTCATTGACTTATATACTACTACTACCTTCAAAGGGACTGAATTCTGGATTAATTTTAAAGGACAGTATTTTCAGTATTTATCATTGTAATTAAAAGTATTTTAAAATATGTTACTCTGACTACAATGAAATTGCTATAACTCTCCAGCTACCTGAGTATATTTCTTTGGTAAATGTCAATGAGTGAGTGTTTAGCCCATATACGCAAGTAAACTGTAATACACTGATTTAATGTGGTTAACAACAAATAAAATGGATTATTGATAAATTTAATTCATAATTTCTTAATATACAAAGCATATCATCATGAGAGAACTATATGTAATTTGCAAATATGCACCAGAACAAAATTTTACAAAATCATAAATAATCATTAGCTTACTGAAAATAATCTTTTGCCACAATATATGCAATCAGTCTGCATTGATAATTACTAATTTCATGATATTTGACACTTAGATAAACTTTCATCTAACAACATACCTGGTTTATTTGCAAATATACTTACGCTACTTGAATATCAGTGATTTGAAAATCTTTATATCTAATACAATTATCATTAAAATAAACAAAATTCTCTGTTATTCAAATTTTATTTCATAAGATAATGCTGCTCTCTTCTTGCACAAATTTTCTGAATTATGGCATTTTATACAACAATTTCTTGCACATTTCTTAATAGTCATTAAGAATGAATATTTTAAGCCTACTAAGCAATCTTTCAGTTTCAAAAAGAGTTTTAATTCTAAACTTTCACAAAGAAAAGCGTAGTTATAGGTACTTATCTAAGATAACTTATGGCTTTACTTATGATCTTCAATTAGTCATTAAAGTGACAATCCAGAAAAATGTGTAGTAAAGGAAGTCAGTAAGGGACAGCAGCACTGTGGTTGACTGGTTGCTTGCCTCCCATCAAGGTGGTCAGGGTTCGATCCCTAAATGCCTGACAAGCAAATGAGTTGGCATCAGAAATCATTATAAAGTAAGGAATAAGTTGATAATGTTTCCTTTGAGATAGGTTTATTGATTCTTGAACACTTGTACTGCATAATTATGTTATACTAAAGCGTAGAACAAGAAGAGGTTTATGCTAAACAAATACAGGCAAGATGAAAGTGCCTAATAAGGTAGAGAAATCTGTGTAAAGAATACAGCATAATAGATTATGGATTGCAGCTTGAATGATTTCTAGCACCCCCAGAAACATAGAAATGGAATTACAGGTGAATGAGCAATTCACCCTCAGGCTGATTGCACAGATATGACACTTTCACAGTTTTATTCCTGTGCTGCTATTTTTTCTTTCCTATTCCATATAATTTAAGGAACTAGTATGTCACTTATCTCTTTAAAAGTAGCAGCTATGTTGTAATGCACAACATACATCTTATGAAGTACTGTGCAAGTTATGAATGAATGTTTTAATTGTAGGTTAAAGTGGAGAAAATTTTCATGAAATTTAACATTAAAGTATGTAACTTTGACAAGGAATCACTCTAGTTTCAAATAAGCATGTTAAAATTTAGAAACCTATTAGTATGGAAATCCCTTTCCACTAAGTTTACAGCTGTTAACTCCTTTATGGGCTCAAGAGTATATCCAATCTTAAGTAAAAACACATACATAATTGCATTATTATTTATACTGTAAATAGTATACTAGATCTTATGGACAACATCTGCGGTAGTTCATGTGAAATTGAACAGCAAAATTTCTTCTATGCTTATATTTAGCCAAAATTATGTGAACTTAAGCGACAAATTGTGAGGCGACAAGTATATTCTCAAATAAAGCAACACTGGAGAAACATCATGTATAATCAAACAAATAAATCAGTGGTTGCATATTACTTTTGGAGAGATAAACATGATATAGGAATGGAAGTCAAATTACTGAAATTCATAAATAGACCTTTGGAGCTAAGAATATGGGAAAAAATTTTATAAAAGAATATGAAGATAAGGGCATGATCTTGAGATCCCAACAGAAGACAAAAGTTCATAAAGTGTACATGAGAGCTACAACAAGTTCATCCAACCATCAATGAATCCTGCAGTCGACTCACAGCTGAAGATGGGAGCAAAGGCCTGTGAAACTTGTTTTGTATAAGTCAATGGTAATGGATCATAAGAGTATTAAATTCATTCACTAGCTATTTAAGAATAACTCTGAAATGTTTTGAAATATTAAAAGCAAATTAATATTAAATGAAACCTCCATATAGCTGTTTGCTGCAAATAACTCTTTATTAAATATTATTTAATCTTAAGAGGTTGCTTTTGAAATTAATTTGTCTTATCTTCTTCCAGTGACTGTAAAATATTTTTAAAATACATGTTGATTCCTAACTTACATAGAATAAGGTAACATTTTAAGATTATTCGTATCTTTGACAGGAAGCAAGAAGATAAATTTTGAATAGAACAGGTTTTTTTTCAAATCACTTCAGTTCATATACATTTTCTCTCGTGAATGCATGGCATGTGGTCATGCAGCAGGTGTGTGTTTAAACAGTTAGCTATGCTGTGAGTCCACATCTCAACAAGAAAGGTAGCACATGTACCATATGCAAACAACCCTCTACAGTGTACTGAAGTATATTTTATAAGAAATGTTAATTATTTTAAGCTTTTTCTGATACCGGGTCATATTTTTGAAAACTGATAATTATTCTGCTTTCAAAGTAGAATATTTTAACATGTATTTCAATATTTTAAAATCAATGCAGCTATTTGAAATGTGTTATAATGAGATAGCCCTTTGATTAAATAAATTAATATTTGTTATATGCCTTTAAGGAAGCTTCAGAAAGGAGGTAATGAATGAATGAATTTATTTCAACAACATTACAATTAAATTTACATCAAATTTACAAATTGTACAACTGATCTTGGAGTGTTCGTTCTTTTTTTCCCTCTCCTTTTGGATCTTATACAATTAACACCCTGGTTTTATATATAATAGGTTTCATTTTCCACCAGCTAACACTTCAATATTTTCTCGTAAATAACCTCTTCCTTAATTAATCACTTTCTTCCCCCACTTTTCTCTTAACTGCCCTAAACAGTTACCCAATTTTCTCAAAAACTTCTTACTGCCAATTTCCAAAAATGTTTCATATCATGTCAAAATTGCTATAAGTAATTTATCCCATTTTTAAATCCATACTTCTTCTCTGCATGTTTTTGTTTCTGTGCATTCAAATATACACTGTAAACCCCTATCTATTTTCCACATAGTGAACACTTCCTTTCTCACTTTTAATTTCCCAGGTCTACCCAGAGCAAATCCCTTCCGTCCTCTTCTGTTACAATTATTGGCTAACTGACTCTGCTCTTTTATATTATTCTAGCATTAAAATCCTACACTCACAAATTCCCCATCTAAGTATTTATTTCTTAATTCTTCCATATGAAGAGCTCTAATTTTGCCTTCATTCTTGTAATTCTTTTGTCTGTCCCTCATTTTTTGGTACCCTCTATTTCAAAAATACTCCCAGAATTTGATGACACCACATTTCACCCTCCTGTGTCTTTCTAAATCCCCAGGCCACCTGCTTCCAGCTGGAACCCCCTTTCCCTACTCCTCTCCAAAGTATCTTTTTCACTCAGCTGTCTAGGTGGACTAGCTCTGCTAGTTGGTGACGTCATCTTCTGTGATGACACGATCACTGCTATGCACTCCTCCCCTGTCTGCTGTATGCTTGTCTCTTGAACACGGTTGTTACCCTTACTTCTCTCCTCCTCTCTTCCCCTCTGGCTGTAGTCCCTTGACCCTCCTGCTGCATTTTCAGAGTTTGGTAGATCCATAACTGCATTCCATGCATAAAGGTTCTCCTTCCTTCATTTCTGGTTTTTTCATTTCTTTTAATAACTCTGCTCTTACTTGTTTTTCTTTTCTTTCCATTATCATTCTCAATATATATTCTTGTGCCTTTTATCTTCCTGATATTCCTAATACTTTCCATTTAAAATTCCTTGTGTCCAATTTGATTAATCCTTCATCCAATTCTCCAGGAGTATATAATTTCTCATCCACCCAGTTTGATACTCCATTTTCCTTCAATAGTTTCTTCCATTTCTTCCCATATCTTATTCATTCCACTCCAAAATTCACTACATTCAGCTTCCTGCTTGAGTCTGTCGATTTCTCCAATTTAACTATTCTACTCCTGCATTCCACTAGCTCTCCTCCTAATTCATCTTGGAGCTGTTTGATTTTCTGTTTTATATCTTCCATGCTCTTCTCCATTTCCTCTTCTATTCTTGCCTCACTGCTTTCAATTTCCTTTATATCTTCTGCTATTATCTTAAACATATTCTTCACGCTCTCCATCACTGGTCCTGGGTGCTTCCAGAAGCTTATCGTCTGTAGGCCAGTTTCTTTACTTGGACTTTTGAATTATCCACTATTGATTTGCCCAATACTTGCTCTATACAACTGCAATGCAACACTTATTTTTCCTGCCCTTGCAAGCATTCACTCTACCAAGGAGGTAATGTATGATGTCTGTTCAATAAAGATTGATCATACTTTTTTTTGGTACTCATCCTTATAACTTTGATGATATTTCTTATAGTAATTCCTATTGGATGCAATGCATCTGTCCCAGCATTTCTATCGGTCTTCAAAGATATGCTGGAAAACATTTTTGACAAGTCCTTCAGAATCTTTTCTGTAGCCTTCACCACTGCTTCTGAATAATGGAAAATGCCTCCCTGAAGGAGTCCCTTCAATTTGGAGAAAAGGAAACTGTCGCATAGGGCTAAATCTGGACTTTAGGGATGGTTAGGAATATAGTTCACCTTGATTTTTGAGAGATATGGAGGAACAACATTTGCTATTTGTGACTGTGCATTACTGTGGTGCAGCATCCAGCTTGATGCACAGAAATGTGACCTTTTGCATGTGATATGGCCTTGCAAAGTTTTCAGGACATTTCTGTAGGATTGCCCAGTTAGAGTTGTGCATACAGGACCTTTCCTTGAATATCAAAAAATGAGATGACCATAACTTTCCCAAAGAAGCAACAAATTTTACTTTTATGGTTTTGGTGATGATGGAGATTTCCAAACAGATCTTTACGGTAGCTCTTAGGATCGAATTGATGTAGCCATGTTTCACCAGCAGTGATTATTTTTTTAAAGAAACTCTGCATCTTTCTATAACAGCATCTTCAACTGCATACAAACCTGCATGCAAACATCCTCTTGTTTTTGAATGAGCAATCTTGGAACCCACTATGCACTAAAATATTTCATGTGCAACTTTTCAGTTACCAATATTTGAGTGGTACCCAGTGAAATTTTTGGAATTGTTGAAAGTGTTCTTAATGTTATTCAACAATCCCATCTCAAAATGACAGCAGTATGTTAATATTTACTGCAGCTAGAGTACAAACTTGAGCATCAGATCCACCTTCCTTTGAAATTGATTGCCTCCCACTTTTAAACATTTTAAACCATCTTTGTGCTGTGCTATTAGGGAAGAACTAACTCTCCATAGGCCTCCTGTATTATTACTTAGGCCTCAGATTAAGATTTATTAAGACGTAAGCAGAATTTCAGAGCAGCATATTATTTGCTGCATGTCACCTTCATTTTGCTGCAGGCAGAACTGGATGTCTGAATTTGCACACCTCTTACAGGTGGGGACCAGAAGTGACAATAATGAAACTAGTACTATGCTAGTATATTATGCATTTAGCTAACAAAATATTGTAAAGTTAAATTTTAGCATGAAAAATTATGCCTCTAAAAATTATGATCATTCTTTACTGAACACATTGGTATAATTTTAATTTGTATTCCTGCAGTGCTCAGTTTCAGATATATGTATTTTTAAAGATGCAATTCTTAAAATGTCAAATATTTAACATTTATTATAACAAAAGATGTTTGAAAAAGGGTTACATATTTAGCAGAATTTGCTATATCTTTTTTTTTTTCCTGCCATATATTGAAAAAAATTCATTGACCTTAAATCATATGAAGTAAATTTTTTAAATATTTTGCTCAGTTTGAGATGGAATGTCATATATGTAAACTAATAAATGACTTCATCAATGAAGAGGACTCCCATTTATTTTTTCAAGTTAGACAGTATGGAAGATGGGAATTGGCAAGAATAAATTGATATTGATGAGAAACAGGTATAGACAAGGTGACATATGCTCTTGATCAGCTTACTATACTCTGTCTTGCACCAGAAAAATGAAGCGCTGGTTTCTTGCATGTTTTATAGTATTTTAAATATTTGTTATATTTCAATGGGTGATTTACATCAGAAATGCTCTTAGAAGACAGCAGAGAATGTACTTTCTAAGATGATTCAAAATTCACCATATGGCAAGTCTTGATTTTAAATTTTAAAATTAAATCAATTGAACAGTTTGAGGAACTTTTAGTTTTTAATGGGTGCAAAAACATAAAGCCAATCAACCTATGAGGTGTACAACCTGTTTTATATATATATATATATATATATATATATATATATATATATATATATATATAACTTATACATTAAAAACTACTTAAAAGTTCCTCAAACTGTTCAATTGATTTAATTTTAAAATTTAAAATCAAGACTTGCCACATGCATACATATATATGTATAGTGTTTATTGCCCATGGTGGTGAACACTGATGATACATGGGATGGAATGATAAACTGAGAAAGGATTATTTTTAAAGGAAAGAAGTTATCCAGGTCTTGGTTTAGGGTACCTCCCCAGAATTTGCCATTTATGAGGACTGAGGAAAACCTAGAAAAAACCTCAATCAAGAAGAATGGTCCTGGTGGGAATCGACCCCACACTCCTCACTCACAAGTCCATGCCTTAATGACCTCGAACACCCTGGCAATCAACACCACCTGTTCCATATACTAGTAGTGAGATAATAAATGACCACATCACAATGCTACAAAAGTAAAAAACTATTGCAGAGAATGAGTTGCCTTTATGCCAGCTATAAATGATTCCTTCAAATAAAGCTATAAACTTTATAAAATCTTTGTTTTGCATATTTTTATAGGACTAATTAAAAACACCAATGACAAAAATATCTATGTATTATATATTTTAATCTCATTTTAATGTCATTTTATTTCCTCTAAAATGAAATGGGACCTGATCCTCTCACATATAAGAAAATGTATACTCCTTCCAACTGTTACAATATTTCCAAAGAGCTACGACCAGCCACAGTGATTACTGCATGCTTTGCTTCTGTTACACCCAACTTCATGGGCAGAGGACAGTATTGCAAAGTGACATGTGATCAGCACACCACATTCTGCCATTAGCTTTAAGATCAAAGGAACACCACCTCTCCATCTGGCAGTTTCCCAACTATCTCATGAGGCTAAGTAGACTCTGTGCTAGACCTCCCTAGTCAGTCCTGGTGGTGTAGTGGTAACCATACTTCCCTTCTAAACCCAAGATCATGGGTTCAAACCCGATCAGGATTGATGGATTTTTTCCAGCGTAAAAATTCTAAGTATGGCTTCCTTTGGAAGGGAAGTAAGGCCATGGGTCCCATGTAGATTTAGGGGTTCCCCATAGATTTGCAGCATGAAAAAGAACCTCAAGCATGAAAGAAGAGGTCTCTGAGCAAAATATGTTAGCCGTTTCATGCCCTGAATTGAATGGGACACTGATGACATGAGATGTTAAAGAGCATCCTTAAATACACCAAATCAACAATAACAACAACAACAACAACAACAACAACACTAGACCTCCCTAACCCAAAAAAAATTTGCATTGATGCTGGGAATCAACCCAGGACCTCCAAGCTGTGGGAAGCAACTCAAAACTACTAGACCACGGAAGCAGGCAAAAATTTATATTACAAGCATGAAATCCATGGGATAATTAAATACAATATTTAAACTAATATTTTAAAAAAAAGGTAATTTTACATAATATATACGTTGCAAACATATTATACTTGAATTTTTAAAATGATAATTAAAATGTATATTTATTCAGAATATGATTACAATACAATACAGTGCAATAAATTAAGCAAATTAATATAGAATACCTAAAAATTTTAAACCACATATAGGGACCCTTATTTTGTGGTAATAAGTTACCATTATAATAAGTTATCATTGCCTACAAAAGAAGAAAAATGTTTCTCAGATGTACCATAATATTAAAGAAACTTTAAATTAATATGTAATTGGTTGCTAGGGTAGCTCAGATGGCAAAATTTGATGACTGCATGGTCTAGAATTAGATTCCCAGCAGTGGCAGTGGGATTTTTCTCCCCTGTCAGATCTGGACCAGCCCAATTCATTAGGCCTGTTATCCAAAATGAGTACCTGGCAGTTTCTGTTGTATAAATCAAACCTGGAGGTTATGGGTGGCCAGAGATTTAACTGACTTGTTTCATATAAAGTTAAATCAGGAATGAAATATTTGGGGTAAAGAAATTTGTCAAAATCATCAGAGGACAGACAAATTTAAGAAAATCTTACTAGTATAGTAAGAGCAGGAGACAAAATGAAAGTTTCTGATAGGAGGCTCAAAGTGAATGACAGCTGGTATGAAAAAGAATACCAGAAGTAAAAGGAAAGGTACAGAGAGATTTAAAACACTGGAGAAGGGAAGGAGTTAGACAGGGTTAATTACCTCGTAGAAAGATGTGATATAGGTGCCTATTAGATGCAAAAAATAAAGTGTGGGGGAAAAGCTTAGCCAGAAGGTAAACAAGGCAACAAAAAAGAATGATAACAAGACAATTTTGCTAATGATAGCTAAAATGTACAAAAGGAAGGGAGGGGATAATGTGGTATCACCAATGGTATGCTGTGAGTTTTTTCAGGGTCTTTTGGGAGTAAAACTTTGGTTATACAAGACAATTTGATTAACAATAAAGCATTGAAAATAGACCTATTAGATAGCAAATTCACTTCAAATGAAGTACTGGAATAAATCAAAAAGTTAAAACTTAACAAGACATGTGGAATAGATAGAATCCCAGGGGAATGTTGAAAAAAATTATAAATATCAGATTCCCGCAATTGCCATCAAAATTGTTTGCATACTGTCCCAAAGGTATATATTGAGTAAATCCTTCACAGTATATTCCAAAGGCCTTCTCTCGATTTTTAAGAGATCCATCTGTATCTACCCTACACCATGTATCAGTCAGATAATAGTTATATAGTGTACTAAGTGCTGTCAATTTAGATACCAAGATGTATGAGCTCTAATCTTTGAAGAAGGTAAAATACCAAAAAATTGGAGAGTGGGAATAGTACTACCAATTTATAAAGGTAATGGTGAAATTAGGAACCCAGCAAATTATAGTAGAATTACTTCACTTGCAATAATTGGGTAAGTCTTCACTGGAGTGTTAGCAAAAAGAATAGATAGGGAAAGAAGGGAAAACTTCAGTATTTCAATCAGGCTTCAGGAAAAAGAACAGTTGATAATATTTTTATAATTAGAACATTGGTTGATAAATGTCTTAGCAACAAAAGAGGTAGACTTTTTTTTTTTTAATTTAGAAAAAGCTTCAAATATAACTTCTAGGGAAGTACTTGAGATAAAAAAATAAATAAATAAAATCAGAATTTTATAAAAATAATTCTAAATATTTAGACAGAAAAGAATTTTATATTAAATATGAAAGGGGGAGGACTATAGATAAAATATCAAACAATGTAGGTCTATGTATGAAAATTAAGCCCAGTGCTCTTCAATCTACTTATTGATGATATTTTAGAAGAAATTAGTTGATGTAATGTACATTCGCCAACTATAATAGAGATACTAGGTCTGCTCTTTGCATATAATCTGGTAACAGTCTCTTTAACAAGTGTAGGATTAAAATGGGTACGTTTTGTAGAGAATGAGGTCTCAGGATAAATAAAAATAAATCTAAGATTGTGGTGATGCAAAAAGGTTTCAAATTAAAAAAAACAGGAGCAATAGTGGTGGGAAGGCACAGAAATCAAAGTTGTCAAGAAAACTGATTACCTGGGGATTAGAATGTCTAGTAATGGGAAATGCAGCAATTAAAAAAGAAAAGCATTAGCAAAAGAAAAAATAGCTTTTAGTGTAATCAGATCTTGCATAAATAAAATACCAAATATGCTAGTAAAATAGTTAAAGAGAGTATATAGTTTAATAGTTGAGAGCAGAATGATGTATGGAATGGAAATTTGGGGGCCAGAAGGAGAATGGAAAGCAATAAACATGATATAATAGATTATTTCCTTGAATTTTCTTAGGCTTACCTATATCTTCATCTGACAAGGTTGCTCTATTGGAAGTAGGAATATTGGAATATATAAGCAAGGTCATAGAAAGAGAACAGCAATGCTGGTATAGAATAGGGAGATGAAGCAATTATTAATTACACACTGTCCCCAATTAAAATACTGTAAAATGTTAACTTAATCAATTACAAATATTATAATTAGTATTATAATTAGTGTGTACAATTTATATGTATCCATATTAGTAGTTAAGTTATTTTGTATTTCATGGGTAGTAAGAAGGAGAAGATTTGACTGACAGAATCTTTAGAAAAGAAGCCAGAGTATGTTGATAGTAGATGTGTTTTGTGTATTGGACAAAGAACAGATGACCTTTGTATTTGATTCTTTGTGTTGAGAAAGGGTCACCTCTCCTAGGCTTCTGGTAAATCTCAGTTTATTTAGACTCTGAAAGTAAACCATAAAGTACAATACAATAGAGTCAAATTATGAGGGTGAAATAAACCAGATATAATGACTTGTGGGAACCAAAGGGGAAAAATGTAAGTATGCTTAAAGTTAAGGCCTAATAAAGGTCAAATAAGCAATCTTAGAATAAGTATATGCATGCCCCTTGGCGAATAGGGAGAAATGTTTAAATGGAATAATTGTTGAAATGGTAGGAGGAGATCTAATGACCAAATGAGGGAAATTTTGATAAAAGATTAGGTTTTGAATCAATCAAGGTAGAAAAAAATTGAGTAATCCACAGTGGGAGTTGTGCCAGAGTAGAAAGAATTGAGTAATCGGGCAGTGAGAGTTGAGCCATGAGTAAAGAGAAGAGTCAAGCAATCAGTGGAGTGTAGATGAGAGAGTGAATTTTAACTATATAATGTAAAGTCATTTTGAACTATAGAAAGTGAAAGAAGAGTAATAAAGGGGAGTGTTATAATAGACAATTAGTTCAGTTAGGGAAAGTGAGAATTAAGAACCGCTCAACAGAACTTAGAAAGGCAATCCTTTATATTGAAAAAGTGACAAAAGTAAATAGTGTCATCTCCAGTCTTAAACTTTGCTTGTATACATTTCCTAGTTTCTGACTATTTTACCCATTGACCTGAAAAGGTAACAAAATTTCCAGCACTCTATCGATGCTAGCTGTGGCATTGCGATGCATTGCAACTGCGGCGGGAGAAAAGAAGAAGAACTTCATTGATTCTACAAATATTATTAGTATCCTAATTAATTAGAACTCATCCATTTTTTCCCCCCACATAAAAAACCATTGCAGAGACTAGAAGAGGAGAATATCATCAATCAGCATTTGGTAATATTAGAAATAATTAAGGGGAGAGAAACTTGGATACATAAAATCAAAAATACACTGCAAGAAATAGCAATGGGGTCAATATGGTATGGGGGAGAAAGAATGGGTAAAGGATTTTTGAAAAAGATAAAAACAAGAATTGAGAATATTGAAAAACAGGAAATGTGGGCTAACCTTAATGTAAAAAAGTCTCTCAAATTATATAATACACTGAAAAATTATTGGGGAAGAGAAAGATACATTGAAACCTATAATAAGGCAAGGAGGGAAGGACTGGTGAGTAATACATTTAAGTGGAATAAGAAATGAATATATTAAGGGGATATGTCCAATGTGTTGAAGCAGATAGTACTTGGCACTATTTTAGAATGTAAACAAATCAAGTTTTGGAGGGAACAATTTCTTTTCTGACAGTAAACTTACTAAATGAAATAAAAGGCAGAAAAAGTTTAAATTTAAAATTCGATGAAAATATTTATATTAAAAAAAAAACTTGCAAAATACATTGGAAAGGTGAGACAATAATGGTTATGGAAGGTGGGTAAGTTTAATGGGAATAACAATGTTGATTATGACACTATTTAGGAGTGAATTTATATCCCCATTACATACACAATCCAATATTAAATGTACGGAAGGAGTACAACTGCATAAATTCAAGGTTATTAAGTGGAAAATTTAAATGTTTTAATAGTAGGTTTAATTGTATTGATAATTGTATTGAGTTTAAATGTAATTGTTTACTTTAATTTTAGCATATTTACTTGTTTGTTAAAACTGCATGAAACTGATTATATTTATATGCTTAACATATAAATATAATCAATTTCATTCATTCATTCAGGTGGCCAAGCATAGTGATGCATATTCAAGTATGTAATTGTTTGTTCTAAGGGTTGTAAAGCCTATTAAGGGGATCTACCTAATCTGACCTAGATGCTTTCATAATGTATGAGTATGTAGTTATACAGTTATCTGATTTTATTTTTATTTCTTCTTACTTCAAAATATCTATTTTCATGTATGTAGAATTTATTATTTTTCTTCCTCCTGTCAGGTTCAGATCAGCCTAGGTTCACTCAGCCTGTTAAACAAATGAGCACTTGGGAGTTTCTATTGTATAAATTTAACCTAGAGATTATAGGTGGCCAGAAAATAGTTATGTACCCATGGTCAAGTGTGTGATTGGTAGTTCCAAGATCTATAAATCCTGTTTAGAGGATCTACCTAATCTAACCTAGATGCTTTCATAGTATATGAGTATGTAGCCATACAATTATCTAAATTTTCTTTAATTTTTTGACACTCCAAAATATTTGTTTTCATGTATGAAAAAATAACATTGATAAAATTTAGGCATATAAATAATGTCATCATTGTTTTAAATAGTAAAAAATTACTTCAATTTTCTTTGCAACCATTTTAGGATTATTACAATATTCTAGGAGAAAATAACAACACCTGTATGGCACTAAAAGTACCTGCCACTTTCTTTTTATACACAATTACAAGGACCTGCTGCCGACATGCATTTACCATTATTACTGTTGATAAAAACTGCAAAATAAATTATACATTTATGAAGGAGCACAATAAATGTGTTATCAAGAATGAAATACTAGAACATGCATATTTAACTTTATATTAAAAATGTGTATGTCTCATGATCTAACTAAAACAAATATAATTAATTAATCAAAATAAATTAATTTCGATTTTATTAACAAAATACACTCAGGGACAAAAAAAACAGACACTAATATATTTACTTGTATATTTCAATATATTTGCTTGTCATAAATTATTATAGTAGGCATTTGTTGTCATTGAGATATACAGGCTATGTTGAATGTTTTTTGTTTTATAAACAAGTCATTGTAGCTGAATACTCCAATTATGTGTAATAAAGTCTCAAATACAGAAAGCTTTTCTTAACCAATGTGTGCTTCATTATCATTATTTATTTATTTTTTACACATTGTAAGTGTAAATAGTGTTGTCACATTTCATCTTAAAAAAATTTGACCTGAAGATGTGGCTAGAACTGTAGCCCTAAATAAAGATGGACACAGTATACGTAACTTTGTAAATATAATGAATATGACCAGAAACACAGTCCACGATGTCTTTAAAGGTTTAGAGAGACCCTAAAATACACCAGAAGACCAGGTTTGGGTCATCCGAGGGCTAAAAATCAAAATGAAGATAGGTACATGGTGTAGACAGTTCTTAGGGAGCACAACCTGCCAGCTATGACTGTAGCCCAGCAATTTGTTAGCATGCATGGACACCTGATTTTAGCCAAAAAGGATAGAAGATTGAAAGCAAGTAAACTGATATATAGTATACCTGCAACTGTTCCCAGTTTGCCCAGAATGCACCAATTGCATTTTGCAAATTATCATAGGGTTTGGAGAAATGAACAGTAGAGCTGTGTTCTGTTCACAGATGAGTTCTGTTTTAATCTGTGTCACCTGATAGACGTGAAAATGTTTTGAGAAGGAAGGGAGAATGATTTACACAATGATGCATTTCCAAAAATACCATTTGCAGATGGAGTGATGGTTTGGGCAGGAGTGTCTATGGATGCTCTTACTGAGTTAATTTCAGTAGAAAATGGAGATCTAATAGCTGATAGGTACATAATTGAATGTTTGGCTAATCATTTGGCCCATTTACAGGCATTAATTTTCTTTTATTGCATGACAGTGCATGCCAGAATACTGCCTATCTGGACAAGATTATCTCCATGAAGTGGGAATCCATGTTTTACCATGAACAACAAGGAGTCCTGTCATGAATCCACTTCACATGTGAGACACACTGGAATGGCACATTAAGACAAGACTATGACTGCCAAAAACTTTAAAACTTTACCAGATTTTGGGCAAGCACTTCTTGAAGAATGGGAGCATATTCCTCAAGAAGCCATATTTAACCTGATCAAAAGCATGCCAAGAAGTATAAATACAATTATTCAAGTTGGAGATGGGTGTGGTCCATTAATAAAAAAATGTACTCATAGTTAAAACAAAACTTGTTATTGTTTTACGTCCTTCATAACTTTTCTAACCAAAGTTAAGTTTGTGGTCCTATTGTTTTAATTTAAGGTGCTTAACAAAACAATATTTTGTTTAAATGGGTATTCTTTCATTTTAAAATAATTACGAACAAAGTATAAGAATTAAGAACAAAATTTAATCCAATACAAGTGTGTCCAATTTTTATTTTTTTGTCTCTGAGTGTATTTTATCACATTACATGTAATACAAAAATGCAAATTTAGGTATTATTTAGATTTAGTTTAAGATATAAAGGTACTTAAAGAGCTTAATGTGATCCTTTGAGATCATGAATGTTAGAAAACTAGTGTCTCTATAACCCAAATCCTTGTTTAGTCTTACTTCCCCTACGGCAAAACCATAATGATTCAAGAAATCAAAGTTCCGATGCTTGCTAAATTTAGTGCTGTTGAATTGAATTTGCAAGATACTTTTATTTTCATTACTGAAAAGTATCTTCACTATTCAGTATTTGCTCCTGAATGCTATTATAATTTAAATTTATTAACAGGAATACAGGGAAATATTTCAACTAAACAATCAGCAATATTGATGTCTAGCATCTAGTAGACTTCAGGGAATAATATAAAAACAATGGTTAACGCATAAATATTCATTCATGTGCAATAGGAACTGAAATCTGTAATTCCATTAATATTGGACTATTACTAGCAAAGGTGTATTTTAGTATATAGTCACAGTTATTGAATGAAAATATTATGATGTTAACTCCTAAATTTAATCCCTGCCCTGTAAGCAGATTCAAACTATATTATGCTAGAATTACTGGGCATTAAATGGGATCAAAGTTATGCCACAAACTTTTGATTCTCTAATTACTAGGGCATAATGTTATGCATAATGAGAGATAAAGTACAGCAATATAGTTAAAAAAAATTGTTAGAGGAGAGTATCATTCCCCATTATTAGATACTATTATTATTGTCATTATACATCACCACCATAATCACTATCAACATCATAATCAGAATCATTACAAACATCATCATCACCATTATTATTAGCAGATTTTCTGACCATAAGTTTCCATCAAAGTCTTAAATGTGAGTTAAATAACTAAAGCAAATGATTATAGTTTGTGTTAGTTATAGAATTAGCTGGTAAGAGTATTAGATTTATGTAAGTATATCAAGTAATAGTGTCCTATTTATGTTTCATTACTGAAAACTACCAACTTGTCTTAGATTAGAAATGAAGAATCAGACTTGAAAAATTCAGGACAGTCAGGATTCGAAACACAGCTCTTCAGCCTTCTGGGCTGGCATTCTAACCACTTGAGCTACCATGTCCTCCTGCAAGCAAGAAACCATGAACTCTCTCATCTGTACTCATAGCATTACTAGTTTCTTCTTTAGGAATAATTCTCTCATAGTAGGAAAATCTTAGGGAGGTCTTCGGGATATTTAGAATCACATGAGAGAGGTGTCTGGTTTGTGTTTGGAGGAGAACACAGTAGCTCAGATGGTTAGAGCATCAGCATGGAAGGCTGAAGATTCAAGGTTGGAATCCCTGCCATGACCCAAAGTTTTTCAAGTCTGATTCTTCATTTCCACCTTATGTCCTAAAATGGCTAGTGTGAAAGAACAATTTTGACATATAATAATGTTTTACAGTTTTTTTCTCTATAGGTAAAATATAATTGTTTTAGGACTTCTCTTAGCCCTTTAATGCCATCTGCTCATAAATCATTTCCAGTTAGGTACTATTTTCTATATAGCTTGCTTCCTGCACTTTGTATAATGCTGAAGATAATTATTGATTCTTTAGATCATTTAAAGAATGGTATGGTAACCCTGTCCACTCATACTTATACAATTATTCTTTTAATCATTTGTTGTGGTACACCTTTATTTCCATCTAGTGTTTGAGCAGCTGATTGATGATGGTGTGCTTTAAGTAAGTTTCCTGTTTCATTCATGATTATATTTTGATTTTGTACCAGTTACATGTATTCAGATTAAATTGTTAATATTCTTTGTACAATGAAATTAAACTATAGATTACTGTATATTTTCTGTCTATACTCATTTGAAACATAATGTGATCAAATGAAAATGCAAATATAAGTATATGTAGTATACATAATATAATAAGTTCGTACTTGTGTTATTTTAGATGTGCATTTGTCATACTATAGTTTATTCATTATTTGGAAGATTATGGCCTAATTATGCACAATGTCATATTATCCTACAGAGACATAACCCTGCAGAAAGCTCTGGACATTCTTGAATCTGATAAACCATAGTAGATTTGACAATATTTTTAAAGAGTTCCAGAAATCTGCTCTGATAAAGATTCAGAAGGTAGTAGTGGTGCTTTTAGAGAGCCTTCAGAAGTCTGCTCTAACTAAGATTCAGAAGTGGTGACAGTGGCAGCGACAATGGCAGTGGTGGTGGCAGTGGTGATGGTGGTAATACAGCTTTTTAGTAAGACAGAAATTGTTCTCATTAATGTTGAACATGTAGGATTTGGTATGATATACCCATTTCAGAAAGTATTTACTTCCTCCACTTATAAAGAGCAAATATGTGAAAAAACAGGCATGCAGAGCAAATATAATGATCAAGACTCTGTTGGTATATTCCCAGAAGTCAATTATTTATTCATATCTGACAAATTTTTTGAGATTGTCTTGAACTTATGTTTGATAAACTATTCAGTTTATGAGTGAAGAATTTAGGAAATCTGCAATGTTCAAAAATTTTAATGACTCTAAAATATCTACAAAATTGTTAAAATACTTCTCTTTAAAATTACACTATTTAACAGCTACAATATTTCTAGTAAAATGTAATATTGAGAATTCATAGGTTATTTTCTAATGCACTTAATGTAAAGGACATGAGAAGAGATTGCTTTCTGAAAATCTGCTATTTCATTCACTGTGTGGATAGCACTTACCTAATAAAATTGACAAGGCAGTTGCTTATGAATATGTTGAACAAAATTCATTGTGCCCTTTTGGCTGAAGTAGAATATTGATTGTGATGAATGTATGGTGGAATATTATGAAAGATACAGTTGTAAACAATTTATCCGTGGCAAGCCTATCCACTTCAGCTATAAAATGTGATGTCTGAATACTCCTTTGGGCTATATGATATATTTTGATATTTATTATGGAAAACAATTTACATGGCAATTCTGAATATAAGAAACAGATGCTAATGCACTCCCTAATCACATGGTTTATTTACTCTTCTGATTATATTTTGATAATCAGGATTGGAAATGCTAACGCATCTGAAAACTTATGGATATAATGCGCCAGGCACAAAAATAGTATTTTCATAATATGCTAAAAATTTATGTTTCGTTTTAATATTAAAATTTATTGTATTAAGTGCTGAGAATAGCTTACAAATATTTAAAAAAATAATTTTGACATTAAAGGGTTAAAGAACAATTGTGGTGTATCACATTTTTAAGCTTTTCAAGTTTTCAGGGAAATAACAAAGAATCTATGTGAATAAACACACTTTCACATGTAAATAATTAATATATGACATCTACAAGAATTTGGTCAATACAGTTTGAAATAATAGCCTTTTCTGTAATAATATTGTACATAATTAACCATCACAGGTGACTGAGATCATTAAGATGCGGACTCTTGAGTGTGAGGTCTGGGGTTCGAACCCTGCCAGGACTGACGTTTTTTCCAGGTTTTTCTCAGTCCTCATAAATGGCAAATGCCACAGAGGTACCCCAAAATTATACCTGGAGCGTTTCCTTCCTTAAAAAAGAATCTTTCCCAATATACCATTTCATCTCATGTATCATCAGTGTCCACTGTCTGTGGTGCCTCAGTAGTAAAAACATGTGTAAAACATTATTCAAAAAAATATTGTACACAATCTCCATTAATGCACTTAAAAAGTTATTAATGCCAAGCAACATCATAGCTATTAACAACAAAATCAACAATTTAAAGGATTAGGCCTAAGGCCTGTTCAGATCCTAATGAATTAACAAATACGTGTAAATCAGTAGAATATTTGGAATTTAAAAACCAGGAACATGGCTAAAAATGCTTTATCTTTTAAAGGATGAAAAAAATACTTATTTTGCTTATAGACAGGCATTGTACTATTTAATCCAATTTTGATATACAATTTGATATCATGAAACTTTTTCTGTTAAAATGTGACATCTTACATACTGATCCTGTAGTTTTTTTTAATTTTTTTCACTCTTTTATGAATTACCATCTTATTAGTTAGAACAGCTCCAGGAGGACTTTTTTGTAATTCTCTGACATGAGCAATTAATTTTTCTCTTATAAAATTACAAAAAATAAAATTCTTTCTTCTTTACTAATCTTCAAACCACAGTTAAAAGGCACAAGCACAGGCAGAAAAGGAAATAAAATGCTACTTCACTAAATTACTTAACTATAATTTGTTAAATTATAAACATCCATCATGAAATATTTTTGCATTCAATTTTGGGAGAAAATTGTTATCTGATGACATTAGGCATTATTAAATCATTAAATATATCACAATATATGACATTCTTACAAAAAATGTTTGAAATATTATCAATTGTTCTTTTTCTTGGGTCTGATCTCAATATTAACCTTTGTTGTTATGTGAAATTTCCGATGATGTAATAATGTATAAGATAAAAATTATACCTCGGATGAAATGCTCATATTGTTTACTGTAAAATCCTAAAAAGGTGATATACAGCTTTCTCTGAGGGATGTCATTATTCTGCTTTACAAATCTGAAAGTGAATCCCTTATTTCACAAGTATAAGAGAGCCCAGCATTAATCTTAGCAATACCAACCCATATTACAGAACTTATACCACCAACAGGAAGAATGAGTGAATAGTGTTTAATGCCTGTTTTTGCTACAGAGGCACCACAGATGATGGACACTGATGATAAATGAGATGAAATGATATATTGGGAAAGGATTTTATTTTTAAGGAAGGAATCGTCTCAGCCTAAGTTTAGGGTACCTCCCTGGCATTTGCCATTTATGAGGACTGAGGAAAACCTGGAAATAACCTCAGTCAGGGAGGATGGTCCTGGCAGTATTCGCACCCAAACACCTCCCGCTCATGAGTCCGCACCTTAACAACCTCAACCAACCAAAAGAAAGGAGGGATACTTTATGAGCATAACCGAAAACAAATGTCTGAGTAATTTTAAAAAATATTTATTTTAAAATTAAATTTATATAATGCCATGTGCATATAAAGGTAATATTTAACTATGTTTAACATTTCCTCATCAAACACATTACATATTTAGGATGAAATCGCAGGCTGTGTCCTGATGCAACTTTCACATTTTTAAGCATAAAATTTGTAAATAAATGATTCAAACTTAAACTAGCATTATTAATAGCTTATGGCAATATCCAAATTAAATTTTTGAAGGTACAGTCACTAAACATGTCAGTATCACTCACCACTCTTCCCAGAACTTTCTCCACATTTTGAACAAATCACTGTTTTCTTGCTGTGCCTACCTCAAGTGTACCTGTGGCAATTGCCACAAATTATTGTTGTTTTATTAACTTAATTGCATTTTTCTTTTTAAACTGCACTCACTTGTACACAAATAGCAATGTTTCTTATCACCACTTACTTCCTTTGATCAAAAGTGTGCCTAATCTTCCACTCAATAATTCTTTCCACAACTATGATTATCTTCTTCTGTAGTCCTGAGGTATCTCTGACTCATGCTTCAATAGATGGTTTTATCAGCTGCAATCCTAGTTCTTGTAGGTGTAGTTGTTTTTGATTTGACTTTTTCCTATTCCAATCAGGAAAGTTAAAGAGAAATATTGTATAACCATTTACAGCAGTTATATCAATGAAGGTGAAGAAAATATATATTGACTATCTTCTGGTAGCTCTTTTTGCAGAATATTTCCTTATCATTTGATTAATGGTGTGCATGCCACCTTTTGTTTTGTTACAATCACTTTACTTTTTTAAGATCACTGAGAGCAAATTTGCTAGAATACAGCTCTCTTCCAGAAGTATCTTTGAGCTCTTGAATGTGCTTCCTGCTGGACTGCAGTGTTCTGATAAGTGTAAGCTTGTGATTCTTCCATGGCTCCTTGGCCAAATCTGTCTGTTGCTGTTACATTGTGTCCAGAGTTAATTATAGAATTTACCAAGCCTTTTATAATAGATGTAGTTGAATTTCCTTGTTGATTTCCATCATTCGTTTCTCCAGTATATGGTTCCATGCTGAGAATGTATCTTGTTTTTGAATCAGTGAGCATGAAAATGAGTATCCCAAATTTTCCCTGGTTTGTCCTTCATGAACACTTTGAATGGACACTTTCTATGGAATAATGTTAGCATTTCATCAACTACTATACAAACCAGCAGCAAAACATCCTGGCAACACTTGATTCATTTTTTCAATTATCTGTCATATTGCTGCATATTTAATCTTGCTCCCTGCATTCATTTCAGGTCTCTCTCTCATCAAATCTAACTATTTTAGTTAGTTGCAGAAATCTGGTCCTGTTCATAGTTGCAGTATATATGAATATGCCAGAAATATTAGACCAGAGATCTGAAATATAGTTCAGAATGTCACCTTCCACTCCCATATACAGGATAAATCTAAAGTCCTTCCTCGATTTCAGGGGTTCATAGAACAGAAACAATGACAGAGATGATTATATCAATGGAAAGAGTATTTCTACAAGTCTGCCTTCCTCATAGGCGCCATGGATTAGTTCTACATTTAGCCGCTGGAGGGCAGCAAGAGCGAAAACATGGCGTTTATTGGTATACATAAAGCTTTCTGCGATTTACAATTCGGTAAATGAGATTCTGTTGCGACGGTGCAACGACGATTTCGTACGAAACATCTGCAAGAATCACCTATAGCCAAAACAATTCATGCATGGTACAAAAAGTTGTTTGAAGCGACTATCTGATTGTGTGATGGACAACGAATAGGCCGGCCAAAAGTGTGGATTTAGACCGTTAAGCGTAAGAGAAGCATTTATTAAATGCCCTAAAAAGTCGACTCGTCGCGCAAGCCGGGAAATGCAGATTCTGTAGCCATCTATGTCGGTCCTGGTGGTATAGTGGTAACCATACTTGCCTCCTAAACCCAAGTTCGCGGGTTCAATCCCGGCCAGGATCGATGGATATTTTCGGGCTTAAATATCCTAAGTATGACATCTTACGGAAGGGAAATAAAGCCGTGGGTTCCTTGTCGTAGATTTTCGGCATGAAAAAGAACCTCAAACTTGAAAGAAGAGGCCTCTGAGCAAAATTTATAGGTCGTTTCACGCCCTAAATTGAATGGGACACTGATGACCTGAGATGTTAAAGAGCATCCATAAATAAATGAACTAATTGAAAAAAGAAATAAATAAAAAGCAGCTATCTGTCTGGAGTACTTTGCGTCTTAGGCTTAAAGTGAAATCTTACCGGGTACAGCTGCTGCAAGCACTGAGTCCCGAGGATAACAATCGTCTTCAATTCCGTGTTGATTTTCAAGAAAGACAGTTTTGCTGAGATGGTTTTAGTGACCAGGCCATTTTTCATGTGTCCGGCAAAGTGAACAGTCACAATGTACGAATTTAGGGCAAGGAAAAACCTGATGTTGTGGCAGAACACGTCCGTGATTCTTCTAAACCGAATGTCTTTTGTACTGTTTCTTCGTCAAAAGTGTACAGCCCATTTTTCTTTGAGGAGAAAACGGTTACTGGTTCAGTGTATCTGGACATGCTTCAACAGTGACTAATATCACAATTACATGCAGATAGCCAGGACTTTATTTATCAGCAAGATGAGGCTCCACCCCATTTTCATCGCAAAGTCCATGAGTACCTCGATGCTGAAACTCCTCGTCGTTGGATTGGACGTGCTGCTCGAGATGACTCTCCTCTTCTTCTGTGGGGCCTCCACAGTCTCCTAACCTAACCATATGTAATTTAATCTTATGGAGTTATGTCAAAGGTAGTGCGTTTGTGTCATCTTTGTCACATGATTTGGCACAGCCTGAGAGAGGATCACGCATGCAGTCACTGGTATCCACCGTCAGATGTTGGGGCGTGTATGGCAAGAGCTTGATTATAGGAGTAATGTCTGCCACATCACCAATGGAAAACATGTGGAATATCTGTAAGATAGGTACAAAATTTGAAGAGATACTCTATCCACTGATACAGTGTTTCCACTGTGTCTGTCATGGTTACTGTTCTGTCGACCCCCAAAGCCAGGGAAGGACTTTAGAATTATCTGGTATGTAAGAAGCCCAGTATAAACTTACATATATTTATTTCTGGTACATTTATTCTCACTGCTTCTTCATTGGTAAGTTTTCTGATGACATTTATAACTTCTGGCATAAAGAATTTTTCAAAGGATTCTCTAATAGTTTTCATTTTACCTTCATATTTTAGTACTTTCCGTTCTGTTACAACATTTGTGCTACAGATCTTGTAGACCTAGTAGGCTTAAATGTAAAAATCCTTCCACTGGCTGTAACATATCTGGCACTGAATCATCTTCAATTTGCACACTATTATTATGAGCCTCATCGTCATCATCAGAAAATGATAATATTGCTTCTAATTTGCTCATGCACATTATTTTGATCTGTTTCACTCACTGCTTCATCATTATCATCAAATTCAAAATCATAAACTACTGCATTGTCAAATATATCCATAATTTTTTGTCAGTCAAAGGACACTGAGATATTTTGAAATAGCTGTGAATCACATGTGCAAATTATTATGATTGCACAATAGGCAGACTGAATACTGAATAAGTGAAAAAGTAGAAGTGTTATAAGAGAATAAACTGCCAGATCAATCAAGAACGAGAGGATAAATTATATATACAAATCCCATTGTTAGTACAAACAGAATTAAAGACATAAAACCATTGTTGTAGTCAAGAGCATTTCAGAAAAGAAATTTTAGAGTGAGAGATATGTTGTGCATTATAAAAGCTACTGCCAGAGGGGTACTTTATGGCCACCTTGACAGATCATTTTCTCATAAAAAGACCAACAATGGAAAGTGAAACAATTATGCAGTTCAATAAAAAAGACAATGATTGACAATATCTACTAACTTCATGCCTCTAGTAAAATTATTAAAAGAGAGAATTTAAAAAAAATACAGAAAGTGGGCATAAAGTTCCCCAGACTGCTAATGTTATGTTATGGTTTATAATAATGTGGATCAGTATACATTTTTATTACAAATATGGGCTTGAAATAAAATAATAGTAACATATTGACAAGAGTAAACCTTTTATTCTAGAAGTGAAAATTGTGCATTTAATTCAATGTTATTCATATCATATTTATCACCTGCTATCACACTTTTGAAAGATGCTTGACACCCTTAGGTAAGTAATTTTCCTTGATGTCTGAGAAGGAGTGTCCTACTGTAACTCTGTAGTGTGGCTTGTTTTTAAATCTGCAACCAATTGCCTTGCTGTTTATTGCTGATTTACCTTCAGCAGTGATTGAATCAAATCAATATGGTGTGCTTCAATGACAAGATGGTCTGCATGTAGTGCATGTTCCACACTATAATGTGTACTTGCATCCACACTTGCCTCCTAAACCCAAGATCGCAGGTTCAAACCCGGCCAGGACCGATGGATTTTTTTGAGCATAAAAATCCTAAGTATGGCTTCCTTCAGAAGGAAAGTAAAGCCGTGGGTCCCGTGTCGTACATTTACGGCACAAAAGAGAACCTCAAGCCTGAAAGAGAGGCCTCTGAGCAAAATTTGTCGGCCGTTTCATGCCCTGAGTTGAATGGGATGCTGATAACCTGAGATGTTAAAAAGCGTCCATTAATAAACCAATCAAAAAAAAAAAACACTATAATGTTTTTGTCAAAAGACTGACACCCAATGGGCCACCATCCAATATGGCAAGATCTTCTAGAGCCATTGTCTTCTAGTAGGTTCTGCAAGACAGTCTGTTGCATTCCTCCCATGTGCCACATTTATTTTAATCCACACATGCCACTCTCTTTTAGAAAAAACTGCTTTACAGTGGTCCAAATTTATACCACTTCTTGACAGCTTCATATTTGTCCTTGTACATGCTGTGCACCGGTGTTGAACAGCTATGCCCTTCCTCTAAATGCAGTCAGAACAACAAAAGCCTCATATGTTTTTTAGCATCAAAGTTATCATTACTTTCTTCCCAGTCCTTGTATTTTTCCTCTTTTCTTTTCATATATTTGTAAACTGAACTCTATAGGAAATATACCCCAGCCTCAAGATTTTAATTAAACATAATTTTAGCAATTCTAGCTGATAATAATTTATGTTTTCGATTCTCAACACACATTTCATATTTATGTTTCCTTTTTATTTTAAAATTTTTGTAGGAAATTTTAATATTCCCCATTACATAATTAAGTGATTTTATCAAAAGCCACTACTAATGGAAATCTTTCCATAGCATATAAGTCTTGTTGCTTTGTTTATTTTATAAATTTTCTGCAAACCTATTAAACCAAATTAAATCAAGTAATCAAGATTAATCTATTTAAGGAAATATGTTTGCGCTAAGACATGGTCTTTTTTGTAGAAACACTTTTATTTGACAATTAATAAATCAAATATGTTTAAAAAATTTATATAGCATTAATTTTGTGTTAACGTTAAATCAGCTTGCAATTGGTGTTAATTGTATTATTTTCAGGCTAGCTTATAGTGCTTGTATCTTTAAAATTTAATTACTATTTATTGATTTTTTTAACAAATTCTTAAAATTTATATGTAAATATATTTTATACTAATGTATAAAAATTATAGATATGCTTGGTAACCATGTCTTTTTGGAAAGTAGATTAAAATAAACTAAAATTACATAATCATTTATAGGATTTATGAAATGATTTGTCTCATTACTGGAGTATTACATAAATTATAGAAAATATTTACTGAACACTAAACCTATCACATCTGATCTTTCTTTGCTGCAGAGATAAGATCAACCTTTTAGAAATGGCAGAGAAGGCTTACAAAACATATGCTTTCATGTAGAACGATCACTCTGTGAAAGAAAATTTAAAATACTATAACTAAGTCACCAAGAATACAGGATAATGATTATGCTCAAGATTTACCATCTTATAACAACATTGTTACCAAAATGACTCACAATCTGAGATTTTATATCAAAGGTCTACTTACATAGGTGCTTGCGAGGCATGGGATTTCATAGTATAGAACCTTTTAACTGGAGAATCTCAAGAAGATGGGCTCATTATAGAATAATGAAAGCCCTCAGAAGTTAAGATGTAACATACAGTGGAACTGAAAAGTTTTCTAACATATAGTTTTCACTACTGGAAATGGAAAAATCATTGTAATTGGTTTATTCACAACACCCATACATCTCTATAGTGCAGTGTTTACTGTGCTCACTTACATCAACAAAGTTAATCTGATATATGTTTAGAAATATTCTCACTAAAAGTATGCCTATATGGAATCTAAAGAGCACTCTACTAACTTTTAAGGAGGCATTTTCTATCTGAAAGCACTGCCAATCTGAAGGTGCATGCATATGTATGTCTAAGATATTGGACAAAGAAGATAGACCAAGGAAGGCAAAAGAAACAGTTGATTATTAATAATAAGGAAGGCAATAGCTTACACTTATAAAGTTGTATAATATAGGACTGATAATCTACTACAGAATAATGCTATTAACACTCAAGTTTCCATTTTGAAGAATTGCAACAGTGATGTAATGTCTTATTGAGTGCTAAGTAAATTACAAAATGAATGTGTACATGAGGCATTTGATAAAGGTAGCAACATCTGTTATGTTGCACTCCCAGTAAGAAACTTATTAGTTTAAAAAAATATGAGAATCAGGCTTCCTTTTACAAAGTAACATTGCAACATAACAATAACTCAATGATCCAAGGCTCTATGGAGCAATGTATGCTCAATCAACTTGTTTTATTTTGATGGCCTAAAGGATTCTGTTCAACCATAAATGCAAGTTATAAGGCACCTTATTAGATAGCTGCTGTACAAGATGGTGGAAGAGTGTCTTTTAATGAGGGGCATTAGCCATCTAAGCTGTATAGAGAACAAAATGCCTAGAAGAATGCATATTAGACAACATGCACTTAAGGAAATGACTCAAAATTAGATATTCAGTAATACAATAACTTAAATCTCTGCACAAACTTATACAGTCACTTAAAAGAGAGTAAAGAATTGTTTTAAAATTGCCTCCTGATGTCTGAGTTTAAATTTGATTCAGCAGACAATAAGATGAGATAGAGGCATTTTAGAAAACAATTTAATAGTTATAATGCACATTTCTTTGCTTCTTTGCAAAGTGAACAGAAAAAAATACTCCTGTCAAAGTACAAAATCCCATTTAGTCAAAGCCTCGGAGATATGAAGCTTTAATAGAGGAAAATGGTTATGAAATCAGTAATATTCTCTTTTGTAAGATATTGCTTAAATAAATTTTATTTTTCAAAATTTACAAATATATATGTGAAGTATTTGGAGGGCTGTTTGTGATCTATGGAAACAAGTTTAGAGGTTAACAGTAGCATCACACTTAAGCCTACAAAAGTGAACTTGATATCAGTGTGAGCAATGTTTATCTAGTTTACTGTAGTGTGCTCTCATGCCTGCCACATAAAATGATGCCAAAAAATAAAGTCATACTGCCATTTCTAATGCAAAACACTCTTATTATGAGGTTATAAAGCAATGTAAGAGGTGTGGTTTCACCATCTCCAAGAAAGGCATCTCATGTGTGTTTAAAAAAGGGTGATACCAGAATAGGACTTATTCCAGAGAGCAAGATACAGGCAAAACCATGACCAACTACCAACTGTATTCTAATTTGAAAAGTTAGGTTCTTTGTCTTTGGCCTAAATCCAGCAATACATATAGACATTTTATTGAAATTGGGGATCTCAGTTACAACATGAACATAATTATAAGCAGAATTTGAACCTAAAAAATAGCAAAAAAGTCAGCTGCTAACACAGCACATTATAGAATGTGTCAATAACAGCTGGAACTGTATGAGCCCTACCTGGTTGGTGAAAAGTGGATATTTGTTATCATTTTAGATGAAGCATTTGTTTATCAAGTATATGCAACAGCTCTGTTAAACTACCTAATGCATTGCAAATGGATTTCTGTGAATTTTGTTACTGAAAAGGATCCTTGGAAACACAAGACTGTGAAGTGTGAAAAGCCTGCCAGGAGGGATGGATTACAATTAACTTCACTATACTTCACACCAGCTTGTCGCTGTGGCAACTGTGATACAGAGCAATAGCTTAAGCTCAAGGCACTATATTGTATAACACTTCTTGTGATAAAATGGTATTTCATAAGTTAAATATGTTCAAATTTTTTACCATAGATTGCAAACAACCCTAATATGCATGAAGTGCACAGGGAAGCTAGGAAAGTTAATTGTATTTCTAAATAATACTGCTCAAAGATTTCTGTGCACTACTGTACAAAGCTATATTTTAGCCTTTTATTATTACCCAAATACTGGAAAAGCACTTTTTTAAATTTTAATTTATTATTGTAATCAGAGCTTTAAACTCATGGCTACATAATCTTAACTTAGTGCAAATATAGTCAACTGAAAATAATGGCTCCAGTTATTTTGAACACTACTGTAAAAATATTATTAATTAGGGTTAATTTAAAAGATGTAATGGCATTCCCATCATGAATGCCTATTAGAATTCAATAATTTCAACACTTTAGAACTTTTTAAACTTTTCTAACCAATTGGGCTTTGAGTGATTTGTCCAAATTCCTGCAAATTATTTCATTTTTCTCCTGATCTTTAGCAACTAACCAGAATATTCCATTTTATAAAAATAAAGTATATTTTGTGCTAATAATTAAATAGAAATGAATTTGAAATCAACATCTCCTTGGAAATTATTTAGAATTTTTCATTAGCTGCATAACACAAGTTATACTCAACAATGCATATAAAACAAAAGACTAAACTACTGACTTTTGCTTAAAGATTATAAGGTGCACCTGTATGGGTGCTTATTCAAAATACAGCTACAAATTACATCTAAAAATAATGTAGATGATCATCTATATTTATGCAGTGAGAGTACAAAAAAGGTAATACATACAGGCAGACCAGGATCCCCTCGCTCTCCTTTACTTCCAGGTTCACCTTGTGCACCCTAAGAACAACACAAGTGTGTGCATTAGTTGAGTAAAATTAAAGCAAACTTCATTTTATGACTAAAACAGGATAAATAAATGAAATTATAAAGCTTACAAAAACATGAAGCAATTTTTCCTCCTATAACAACAGAACTGTACCACCAGTTGTTTTGTGAATTGAGTCTTCCGAGCTGTAAGGCTATAGTCTGTTGGGATTCTTCTCTTCATCTTTCCAGACACATTGCCCATGACTGTGGTATACATCTTAAGTGGTGTGGTTGCCATAATCTTCTAGAAGACAAGGAACTGACTGAATGTCACCATTATCTTCTTGGAGGTGAGTCAGTCATTTCCTGCCTTGTCTTCAAGAAAATTATGGCTACATCACCACTGAAGATGTCTACCACAGTCATGGCCAAAACATCTGGGAAGATGAAGGAAAAGAATCCCAAAGGACCGTGACCTTACAGCCCGTAAGACTCAGCTCACATAATTGACACCAGCTGTGTAAACCTATGTTCTACAGTTGGAAAACAGTTTGAAATGCAATAATATAAATTAAATGCAATGTGTATCATTATAAAATAAAGAAAAGAAACTATAGTAGTGGTTTAGGCTGTATATTTGCAGGTGTAGAGAAATTACAATTTTAAATGCTGTAAAATACACAAAGATAACTATTTTTTAGTTTTGAAGATTCCATCCACTAATAAGTGCTCTTAACAGCAGTGGTATTTGACCTTCTTTTCATCATAATATTCCTTATTCATAATATTATAATATTTTAACTTTATATTCTCAGAGTGTTAAATACTCCATTTAAGAAAAATTTAACTTACACACATTCTTATTCTTCCTGGAATGTACCTTAGACACAAGGTTCTGTTCAGCCTCAAAACATCCCATTTCTGAGGGCAAAGTATGAGAAACTAGGTAACCTACTTTTGGAATGTGGTGATACCTGGAAACTAGAAAACCCTAACATCCTGCAATGCAGCTGGCCATTTACAGTCTATGATGGTAACATACTTACCTTTTATAGCATAACAATATAGCCAGAAATAAATGTAATGCATGCATAATATGAGTATACTAGAATATTTCAAGTTGAATGTTTCCAAATGAAACTTATTACCAAGCAGCCAATCAACAGCTGAAATGTGGAGCAGTGTTTCCTGAAAAATGTTCTAGTTAAAAACCCATAAGTGACGTTTGTGTCAACATTTGGAAACAATCAACTTAGAATATTTAATTTGTTTCACTGTCAATAGCTTCTAAATATATTAAATAGTAGGATGTATTTCTGTTTCTTTTGCTAGATAAAAATTCAGGTTTTGTATTATGAAACTGTACAGAAGTAAGATATTCCCAAGCATAAACCTGTAATTAATAGTATGCCAAAATACTGCTTGTTAAATTTTATATGTAATATTTTTAATATCTGGTGACATTGGTAACCAAAATGTAGGAAATAAGATATTGCACTTTAAATACTTGAAAGAGATATACAAAGTTATTAGTAAAGAAATCCAAAGAATAAGTCCCCTAATTTGAGAGAAAGAAAGACCTTAGATTATATTATTGATACTAAGTCCAAACAAATAAATTTTATAATTAATGGATATCATTGTATGATTAGTTGAACTACACACTCTTAAAGCTTCACTTACTTTTTATAAATGTATGGAACCGGTTTCGAGAACATTTGTTCCCATCTTCAGCCATGCTAAGGTTCAACTTGAACCTTAGTTGAGTTGAACCTTAGCATGGCTGAAGATGGGAACAAATGTTCTCGAAACCGGTTCCATACATTTATAAAAAGTAAGTGAAGCTTTAAGAGTGTGTAGTTCAACTAATCATACAATGATATCCATTAATATGATTGGCTTCACTGTGTTTAAGTTCCAATTTTACATTTAAGTAAATTTTATAATGTTTATTAATTCCATTCAAATAGAAGACGCCTGATGAACTGGTTTCAGAACCACTAATTCCATTTTCAATGGATAATCATCTGCTATGAAAAAGCAGTATAGAGGAATGTGAAACCAAACTTATCAGTTTATTGTAAACTTAATAGAAGTTTGAAACAGTGAAGTTCATTGATTTAACATTGGTAAAGGATGACACTATACTTCACTAACTAATTAATTTATCAGGACATGTTTCAAGAGCTTTTGCTCTCATCTTCATATGGGAACCAACTAATGCTGATAGGTGATGCACATGGACTTATAATCATGACATTGCAAAAGAAACCAAACTGTTGAAAGTTATTACCAATCCCAGGGATTTAGCAATATGAGAAAAGATTTTAATTTTAAAGAATAAGCATCATGATATAAATTTTGACATCCCACCAATGGACTTCCTGTTTAGCAGTATATTGGAACCACCAGAGGTCACATCATCACTTGCCAGTGATAGTCAGTCCTCAGCTGAAGATAGGAGCAAAAGCTCTTGAAACATGCTCTGATAAAGTAATCGATTTAGTGAAATATAGTGTCACCTAATACTGACTTCTTCATGAGTTTTTTTCCCCTCCCCCCACAATTTTTATGAAGATATTTGAGTGGTTTCCTAAAAAAATGCTGCTATTTAAAACTCAATTATCTTTTATGCTTTCTTCCCCCCTAAGCAGATATACCAAGGATCAATTCACTAAATAATGAGTAAAATTAACAAATAAATTGATACTACATATGCAGTATATATTGAATATATGAAAAATTATAGACAGTCTAACTAAAATAATAATATTTTATTTTTTTCTGGATGCCAGGGTTTTTAGCTTATTGATGAAGGCAGAATGTAATACAACCTACACTCTACCATTAACTTATTCCAGTAAGAAATTTGGTTTCAGGTAAGTTCAGGTGGTTCTCCTTAACTTTGTGTTATTAATGTTGCTACAATCCTCTACATAATTCATTACTATTGTTATTACTGAGTATACTTCCTGAAGGTCAGTCCTGGTGGTCTAGTAGTAACCATTCTTGCCTTGTAAACCCAAGATCACGGGTTCAATCCTGGGTTGATAGATTTTTTTTCAGGCGTAAAAATCCTAAGCATAACTTCTTTCAGAAGAGGAGTAAATCCATGGGTACCGTGTCATAGATTTACAACACAATTAAGAAACTCAAGCTTGGAAAAAGAGGCCTCCGAACAAAATTGATCAACCATTTCATGCCCTCACTTGAATGGGATGGTGATGACCTGGGATATTAAAGAGCATCCACAAATAAAATCAAATCAAAAAATACTTCCTGAAAACAGCACAGTGTTTTAACTTTATAAATAAATTAGATATAATAAAAATGAAACAATGAAAATTGGTCAAAAATTATATGATTTTTGCATAACAATCCATTGCTTATAATTGAAGAAGAAAACAATTGCTGGTATTGATAGTTGAGCTTATGTATAAATGCTCTCTCTCTCACACACATATGCACATACCTATATATATGGTGTATAGTTATTTTATTATTTATTTACATTTATATATAATTATTAGTATTTATATGAATTTACAATAGAAAAGTTGAATAATCTGGGAAGTTAAAGAATTTTATCATAAATTATTTATAACACTCTTATCAGTTATTGCCTATTTTGCAACAGGAAACTGAAGGGTTTGCAAAATTTTGCTGCTGAAAATTTTCAATTGAACATAAAATTATTACTGAATCAGTAACATGAACTGTTGTTTGTCAGTGGTCTTCAAACCTATCACAAATCATTGTAAGCACCCTATTCAAAACTCCTCCTAATTCATTATTTTTTATTTTTGAGATTTCTATATACTAGATTTATTTTATTTATTTATGGGTGCTCTTTAACATCTCAGCTCAGTATCCCATTTAATTCAGGGCTTGAAACTGCAGATAAATTTTGCTGAGAGACCCCTTTTATTAGGCTTGAGGTTCTTTTATGTGCTGTAAATCTTTAACACAAGATCCAAGGCTTTACTTCCCTTCTGAAAGAAGCCATCATAGGATTTTACTATAAAAAAAAGTCATCACCTCTGGCCAGGATTGAAACCACAATCTTGGGTCTACGAGGAAAGTATGGTTACCACTAGACTGCCAGACCAACTACATACTATTAAAAACCTTACTCAGGCAACAGTTCAGGGATCAAACTTAGAACTGTTGACAGTTAAACACATTAGCATAGCATCTGAGTCAAAGCAGTGTATGTATGTGCATGTGTGTAGGTTAGATAACTGTTATTCTACAGAGGCAAGCTGGGTGACACTTAAGCAAGAAAAAACAATTAAACATTTTTAAAAATTGTAAAAACTTTAAAAATTCATATGGAACTAAAAACATATGGAAGAAAAAACAACCTTATCATGTTTTTTCTTTACAGGGAGAGATGTGGTTAGTTATGTAAACCACCACATGTTTTTGTGTGCTAGCTTTTGGTGCTTCACCTTTATTATACCTGAATATATTGTTCCTCTTAATTAACTACATTATATTTTAAAATAATGAAATAGCACTTGAAGTGATGAGCTAACTACCTCTTCCTCTGATGTCTGTAGCTGCTAAAACTGTTTCATACAATTTGTCAGGACTCAGAACAGGCCTTGGGCCTAATCATGTGAGATGATGATGATTTTAAAAAAGGACATTCATTTTGCATTGTGCACTTTGAGGAACCACTCATCAAGGCTGTATAGTTCATGTACAGATAACAGCTTGCAGTTCATTTTATGGAGTTTTATCAGTAAATGGTTGTGCATTAATGTGCTACTCAGTGCTTTCATTGTGTGTAAATTGTGTGCTAATTGTTCTTCATTAGTTATGTAAATACATAAATATAGTTTTGAAGAACAGGTTTCTATGTACAATACATATGTGAAAATGAATTCTTGCAGAGAAGTGGCAAGACAATTCATAAGAAAATACTTGATAGTCAAATTATAGGTACAGAAACTTTTTGCTAACCTCTTAAAAAGTTATGGGAGATAGACAAGAAAAATGTTCTGAATTCCCACAAAGAAAAGTTATATGAAATACAGGAGTTTCCTACATAGATCCAGCAATGCATTTCTACTGAGGTATATCATTTTCAATATCTCTTATAACACAGGTTAGTGCTTGTTATCATCATCAGTTTTAAATACAATATTAGTTTAGGCTTTCAATAAAAATATAAATACTAAAATAAAAATAATAACTTTGCATATAACAACTGCACCTCCCCAGTAAGAAGCTATACCCAGGTAGCCTTTAATTCAAATAACCTCACTATATATATTGTTATTTTATATATAAAGCAAGAACTAGATAAGCAGAAATAAATAATGTCTTCTGCCTTGGAAGAAGAACATACGCAGTTCAAAATATTGCAATATTTGTGTTACTATTTAAGTGAGATATCTATTTCTGCTTCTTCTCTTGTTATTTTAGTTACATTATTTAGTACTTTATTTGTAATTTTAAATTTAATTTTTGTGTGTGTGTGGGTGTATGTGAGAGATGTTAGAAGGCTGTTATTTAATAAGTGTTTACTCTATAAAACTACTAATTTCCTCTAGTTTGTAAACTGCAAGGATATTGATATTGATAACATAAGTGTGGGTGCTGGTAAATGTTTTTGTTTTATTGGCTTCAATTCAAACTTTTGCTAATATACATTTTATGTGCTGTTTACAAAAATATGTGATTTAACAGAAGTTCCTGTTTCAAATTTTTCTTCAATTGTATTTAATAGTATATAGTTTTGTACAACCTCTTGAACTAAAGTTCAAATTTTGCAAAATTTAATCTTGATACTGCAGTCAAGAATGTGCTCCAGATATAAAATATGTTTTCAGAAAATATGTATTAAATATATAGACAATAAAATAACTTAGCATAAACTTATTTGCATTTTGATTTAAAGTTTCCAGTACTGACTATAGGTTTATTAATATATTAGCGTAATTTTCTGCATATGATGTACCATCCTTAGAATTTCCTTTTAACCCTTATTTATTAAAAGCAGTGTGTTCAGTAGAATCACTACCATAAGAAATGTGAATATCTCCTCAATTGGTTAAGTTAGAAATATGATTTTTATCTTAACTTGTGTAGAAACTCTTCAAGTTTTATAACAATGAACATTATGATGCCATTGCACTTGCAGATGTTATGATTTGATTTTGCTTTATTTATGGATGCCCTTTAATATCTCAGATCATCAGCATCCCATTCAAATCAGAGCAAAAAATGACTGACAAATTTTGCTCAGAGGCCTCTTTTTTAAGGTTTGAGGTACTTTATCATGCCTTAAACGTATGACACAGAACTGATGGCTTTACTTCCCTTCCAAAGGAAGCCATACTTACAATTTTTATGCCCCAAAAAAAAACCCATCGATCCTGGCAGGGATTGAACCCGCAATCTTGGATTTTAGGAGGCAAGTATGATTACACTACACCACCAGGACCGATGGGATGGTATGAGAACACATAGAGTTTTGTAAAATGGCATGATCAGCTGTTAGAAACAGGTCCTGTGTTAAGAAAGAAGTGAAGCAGCAATAAAACTGTATCTGCAGTTAAATTTGAAGATGTTAGGCAAGCATTTCAGCTGAGCCAGCAGAAATCAATTTGACAGGCCTGCTCAGATCTGGGTATTCCAAAACCCACTGATCATGATATTGACCATAAAAGATTATGATTTAGAGCATATAAAATCCAAATTGGGAAAGAAGTTGCAGCCAAATGATAAACCCAGTTTGCCAATTCAATGTTGTCTCACATTGATGATGATAACGGATTCCTGAATCATATCGCATTCTCAGATGAAGTCACCTTTCACACACATGGTAAAGTACACCAGCATAACTATAGAATATGAGGAGAAGAAAACTTGTATATGATAATGGAATAGCCCTAGAGTTAACCTGATGTGCTTTGACTTGTGATTCTATGATCAGTGTGGAATATTGGTGAGTTTTTTTTAACATAAAATCCAATTTCAGTTACTCTGTCACTAATAGTGTAGGAAATATTTATATTTCTTATTGGTAGACACTGTTTTTATGCTGCATAGCCAGAATTTTCTCAAGAGGGGAGGGGTTTAATTTTGTATTTTGAATAACTTGAGAATAAGCTAGACTAATGGACTCTAGTCCCTTGGAATTCCAGTAGGTTACTATTGATGAGCCAGAGCCTGGAGTCCAGTAGCAATAGCAGTCAAGAAATAAGTTTTTAAAGGGTATAAATTGGTGTTTTTTTAATAAAGTATGTATATTTGAGTGAACATCAAATTATGTAGTTATGGAATATGTTTCAATAAATTTTCAAATAAACATAACAGCAAAAGAATGAATATTGTTAGGAGAAACATAAATATACCATACAGAGGATGCCATAAAAAGTATATACACTTCAAGCAAAGAAAAAACTGTGTTTACATAACAAAACTAAATTCACACAAACATCACAATCATCTTAGACTTTTACAGTTACAACAGTTGCTCAAAATGTCCACTATCGGCATCGATACACTTATGAGTACTTTAAACTACTGATTGAGCAATGTTTGCAAAAATGTCCTCAGCGATTGCACATGCCATTTCAATTTCTTCTTGAAGTGCTGGCACTGTAGCTGGTTTTCTATGGTATACAACATCCTTAAGAGTTCTTGATAGGTAGAAGTCCAACAGAGTTAGATCCAGTTACATCTGTTTACACAACATCATATAATAATCTTGGCTTCATTTGTTCATTGTTGATTTACCTATCACAAAACAACACTATCATAATGCATGTGAGTCAATTTGTTTACAGAACATCATACTACATATTACTGTTATTTCTTTTGCCCAACTTTGAAATATATTAAATAGATATCTACTGTGAAAGTGTGTATACATTTTTGGCAACCTCAGTATTCTAACAAATTGCATTACTTATACCAATATAAGGAAATACCAGATTGAAAGGTAAACTGAATGCCATTTCTAATATAAGCGATAGAAGAATTAGCTGAAGTATGCATGGTCATAAGGGAACAATTACAATTCCCAACAGGGTATCACAATGTACAAGCAGTAACATTCACAAGACTTGCCAAATTGGGAATGCAGAGGGAAGAAAGGGAACAAAAATGTATGTCTAAAGTGTTGCAAAGTATGTTTGTGGACCATGTTTTGGCAACACTAAATATATTTGTATATGTGTGTGTGTGAGTGAAGTGTCTCATTCTGCAGCAGGTATTTCTGAATAGCAAAAATATATTTCTAAATCCTGTGTTTACTATATTTTGTTATAATTCATAGTTTTGTGTCAAATTACTTTTGTTTTCCCTAGAAAAATAATTATATAAATATGCACTCTTTAAATGCTATTCAGAGATTGTTAGAGTAGAAAATAAGCTATAAATAAGTTCATAATATATTATATTGTAAAATAAAAGCCTATCTATAAGCAAATAATATGTAGAACATTATGAAATAAAAAAAATGTTTATCCACATTTATTCAGCATTTGAAATAAAGCAAATAAAACCTTAAGAAAATAACCTGTATTGTATCAATTAATATATAATATCTTCACTTTAAACAGCTTCAAAATTAAACAAATACGAAATAAAACCTTACCCATCAAAATAACAGTGCGATCCTTCTACTATATTATAAGATATAAATAACTTAACAATATATAATAATGCACAATAAAAGCAAACCTATATGGTATGAATATGTAAAATAATATGAAATAAAAAATATTCAATCTATATTTGTTCAGTATGTGAAAATAAAGCAAATAAAACTTTACCTATCAAAATGAAGGTTGGTCCTTCTACAAGATAGACAGTTACATTTGGTCCCTCTCATGTTAAACTGCTACTATAAAATCCGCGTCTTCCTGAATTTAAAATAAATTATCCACAGTATGTGCAAATGTGCTCCAACTAAAGCATTAAATATATAGGAGATATTTTTTATTTTTGAAGTTTTTAGTACTTTTCTGCCATAATGAAAATTAGTCATTCCAAACTGCCCATTTATTTTAGAAAATGTAAGGACAACTTAAGTTAGGACAAAATTAAATGCTCAAATCGCTCTAAATATAATATGAATATAACAGAAAGAGAGCATAAATTTGTGATTTTAATGCTGTATTTGGGATGCCTTATAGAGTCTGGTTTAGATTTTATAGATTTTATGATAGTTTCACTGTGTTGATTCCTATATTCAGTTTTTATTGAGTTTTAATTGCTTTATAGAGATTTACTTTGAGGTGCTCTTTTCAGTTATTTGTATTACATTTTACAGAAACCTTCATTAGATCTAAACCTTATTATTACAAATCATCATTATTTTCATATTCCAATTATATTTGCTATATATTTATAATCCCTTTTATAAACCTCTTGATCTGTTCATCTACTTTCATTTTTTTGATTAATAGAAAAAATTAAGTGCAAGCAAGTATTAACTTGCTAGGTAATGAGGAAGTTTCATTTTATTACATTTATTTCTTAATCACTATTATCATGATCATCACCAAGTTATATAGATTGGGCCTAGTTATTTATTATAAAGCATTATTATAATTTAATTATTAATTATACATATAAATAAATGTATATAACATAATTATAATTCATAATTATGTTTACTTCTAAATATTCTTAATTACTCCCATGTTTTTCTTTAATTATTATTTTTTTCTTGTAAGTTCAATTCTAATAAAGTGAAAAAAATACTATAAACTATATAGTGCAGTTAAATTTTTCTGGTATGTTCAATTTCATTTAAAGCAATTAACTGTATAATGCTGACATGCATATTCCTTGAATTGCCAAATTTATTCTTTTACTTTAACATTAATCTGAATTCCATATTTCCCATAAACATCATATTAACTATTTTTTTTAAGAAACAATGTTTTGTTTGGTCTAAATGTAATAATTTGAGCATTAAAAGTGCTCATTTTAGTACATTTTCAGGTGATGCTATCAAGGTCATGTAAATAAGCATGTGCTGCATCCCCTATTTTGGTTTACATAACATTTTTAAATTCAAAATTTAGAAACAGGATTAACTAATGTTGTTAATTATCATTATTTTATATAAGATTTACCATGCGACACATGGTAAAATTAGTAGATCTTCACAAAATTGAAATACCTAACATTTGCAACAATAGAAACTACTGACTACTGTCATGTGTGAGGAAGTTATCCCAGTCTGCAGCTCTGCACTTAATATAATTCTTAATTATATATGATACAGTCAGTACATGTTAAGTGACCAGTAATCTATGAGTTTTATGGTCACATAGACTATTTTTTTTCAATAAGATGCATCTTTTTATTTATGAGGGCAGAATAAAGTAATTGGAGATATTCCATATTATTAATGATTTACAATAACAGTAATTATTTCATGCAATAGTAAATGAATATAATTTTGGTAAACTATTCAAGAGACATTACATTTAAACAGCACATATGATGTGAATTTATGGTAACATTTTTAGTCATTATATAGTATTCAAGAACACCCTTTCCATTGTACTGGAAACAGCTGTAATTATACAATTTAAAAACTAATAAAAACTACATTTAGTTCTCCTTTTTACCTACATAATGTTACAACATGCTGCAGCTTGTGAAATCCATATTATATGTGGGATAAAAAGATAACATATAGGTAATTCTAAAATAAAGATGCATTCATATGAACCTTTTACAGGTTTTATAACTGTTTAAGTTGTTTTAAAATATTTGCTGGTAAATATTGCTACTTACTGCAATGAAATGCAACAATTCCAGTAATAATTCTAACAACAAAAATATAAGTTTACATAGAAACAAGAACTTGAAAATTAAAACAAAATAAAATAAAAGTATTTAGTTTTAAAAATCATACATTTCCTAACATGTAATTAGGTTATTTTATTGACTGTTACACAAAAAATGCACCATATTTTTCATAAGCAATATTTCTGGGGAAAAGCAATTTTTTTTAAAAATACCTTAGTAACTGATGAAGCAGATATGATACAACACTTACAATTTTGAATCATGTGTATGTATGAGCATTATTAATAACAGTTTGAAAATCAAATTTGGGAATATTTTTGAGCATCAGAAATCTTTTTTTAATTTCACTGGGTCATTAGTATAGATACTGGGTTCCTAAATTTTTTAATTTTACAGGAAAGGGAGAGAGAGAAAATTAACTAAGACAAACAAATGAATTATAGGCAGAAACCATGCCAGATTTAGAAAAATCAGAGTGTTCGCTAATTGATGTACGCAGCCTTCAGTGCATATTCAAGTTATGCCATAAATAGGAAATGTTTTTGTTTGGACCATGTGCTCTGATGTCTGAGCAGACAAAAGTAAGTGTCTAGTAATAAAAACTATTCAAATTCTTTTTATTCTTAAAATTTTTATTTGTTAGATTTAGCAAGTAAATTTAATGTTTAATATAAGGCAATAATATGTATTTTGATGGACAACATATATTTGAATTATAAATCATTTATATTCAAACACAAAAGCATAAATTAATCATTTTGTATTCAAAACAAAATATTCTAAAATGAAATTAAAAAGAAAATATAAATTACCTTCATGGGATGATGAATCAACTATATATTCTTAAATCTCCAGTTACCAAAGTTTTTGCCAGTAAACCTTGGTAAGTGCAGATTTAAGAGTATACAGTCAATTAATCAACCCAAGAACTAAAGTTTCTTCACTGTAAAAGTCCTATCACCTTACAAATAAATTGGATTTTTAATTTAAACTATTATTAATTTCCTATTTATTTCAAAAAAATGTATTTTATTTCTTCTCTCTCTCTCAAGCATAAATGGCTTTAAATTCAAATAAGCTTTTGTATTGTAAGCTATATTATTTATTATTAGAGATGGTATATTTTAGCACAAAAAAATTTAAAAATTGCATTTCAAAAATAAGATAAAGAAACATTTAGCATTTTTATGTTAGTATTCTGTGTTTTTTAGTTTCTTTGGTGAAACTTGTCTCATTTGAAAGGATAATTATATGGTGGAAAATTAACTTTTCACTTTATTGATTTTTGAACCTAATATTATTTGTTACAAACAAAACAAACAGAAATGTTAGTTATGAAATCTTATAGGATTAGTCATAGGTTTATCAATTCAATCAATCAATTCAGAATCACTTTGTAAGCATTCACATCACGTGCATGATATGTCTATGTCTATGTGTATATATATATAAATATTGAACACTCCCTCTTTAAATTAACCAGAATTTACTGGAAGTTTAACATAGAGCATATTATAATATTGCTCTCCTTTAATCCATTTCGTCTGTCTGTGACAATTAAATTACACTTGCTAAAATTTAGTTTTGCATTAAATGCTATTTAGGGTGCCCATTGGCTGCTTCAGCAAAGTATGGAAATTTCAGTTTCAGTACTAGTAACATTTAAAGGCAGTCTACTTTTGAATTATCTTTATCTTCAATAGCTCCCTGCCTTGGAGTTGCAGGACTTTGTCGCTGGTGGCTGGGCTTGAAAGCCTCTATGGATCACCAGGCTATACTGATGATAGCTTGATACCGGTAGGATCTTCCATGCAGGACAGGCTGGTGAGGAGAGGCCAGACTAACAAATAACTCCATCCAATCTCAAGTTGTGATGCAACCTGTACCAAGCAGGCGCACAGCACGAGGAAGATGTGCATTACGGAGCCCCTGAAATACCAGGCGATCTTCAGGAGTATTTATTCTTATCCAGGCATGTGGGGCTCTGCCTGGGCAGACACTTTCCTTAGCTTCTTGTGAGACCTTATGGAAACCACTCAGAAAATTAACAATTCACTCCTGAGGACCACAATTGTGAGCCCTGAACTGTTGCAATTTCATTCCTTGATGAGGAAGCTCTCTTGGAGCAAACCTCAAATATGGGGGGTATTAACTCTTCCTAGGGGATCTGGGCAAAAGAGCCTTTAAGCCCCGGCAAAGTTACTTTGTAATTTTAGTCAAGAATTGCCTTAAAAGTCCTTCAGATAACCTGCAACATAAGAGGCAGCTTCTGCTGACTTCTGTAGTACTTTTAATGAAGAAGCAATAGACCTAGCCCTGATTCAAGCACCCTGAATTAACAGGGGCTGACTCACAGGACTAGGAGAATGTCAATGTAAATTGATACCAGTACATTGCAGCAAGGGAAATCAACTCAGAAGTTGCAGTCTTGTTTGTAATGAAATTCAATGCTTACCTCTTCTAGAATTTTGTTCTAGCAATATTACCATGGCAAAAATTGACTGCAACATAGAGGAAGAGAAGAAGGGCCTATTGCTGAGCTCTGTTTATCTCCCCTTTGACGATGGTAATCCACCTACCAGAGTACAAGTACAGTTGGTCACACACTGCACTCAGAGAGGGAATCAAACCATTTTGGGGTGTGCCACCAACTTTTATCATGAAATCTGGGGCAGTATGGATACTAACAAAATAAATGATTGCCTTTAGATTTTCTACTCTCTCTAGTAATCAATATATACTTAATGTCAGTAACAAGCCTACCTTTGCCAATTGCATAAGGCAGGAAGTTATTGACAATGCTTTTTGTATGAAGTATATCACTACTCATCTAAGACCGAATGGAGGGCCTTAGATGAACCATTACTGGTTTGTCCACAACTAAATATAGTTTAATGTTAATATAGTTAAAATGCTAATCTTTACAGGAATCCAAGGAGAACCTGGTGGGAGCTCTATATGCAGGATTTCTCAGGTAAAAAGTGCAGATTGACTGGCTTGTGTCTTTCAGTAATATTGACAATGTTGCCTACTTATCCAAGAGGCTACGCTTGACAGTTATCACAAAAATTACCCCATGCAACCAAGGATAAAATCCAAAAAGGTGTCATGGTGGACTAAAGAATTTGAAAATAAGAGAGAGGGTATATTGTTTCATCTCTTTAACAAGACAAAAAGAACTGATGACTGGGGGTCATATTATACAGCCCTCAGAGACTATAACAAAGGTATACATAAGGCTAAAAGGTCTTTTTGGTAAGCCTTCTGCCAGGAAATATCTAGCCTGTCAGGCAGCCAGAATACATAGAGCCTTGGCTCAAGGACCTACACCCATAGCCATTGGAACAATATGCAAGCCTGGGAGGCTTGATGTGCTTGACTGAAGGAATACTCAAAGTTCTCTTTGAGGTACATTTCCCCAGGTGCATATTTGATGACAACACTTGGGGATCCACAGACGACAGCAAAAACTCTAGACTAAGAGCATCGCAGTAGCACTGGGAATTTGCATGCCAAGTTGTCACAATACAAAATGTTAAACAGGCAGTTAATAAATTAAATTCATTTAAGTTGTCAGGTGGAGATGATATCTTCCCTACTTTGTTGCAGAAAGGACCTGGCTCACTTTATACCCTTCTCTGTAACTTCTTTCTGGACAGTATAGCCTACAGATATATTCCTCAGGCCTGGAGAGCTACTAGAATAGCGATTATTCCTAAGCACAATTGTAATAATTACACCAAAGTTTAGAAAGATTGATTAAAAGATATATTTGAAGTACGGTATTGTCAGACCTTCCCCTCCATCAAAATCAACAGGCCTACCAGTCTTGAATGATGCATATGGTGTTACACTGTCTTGTTAGCAGACTGAAGGACACTATGGCTAGAATGGTAATAGCCCTAGCGATTTTCCATAGCTGTTCAGAAATATGGAGTCAGTGACACCCTTTGTAGTGGGTAAACTCCTAGAAATATAGCTGCTAGCATTTTTGGGAAAATGAAAGGAATTGTCGCCATGAGTAGCTGCCCAAAGGGGGGTATTCTTTTCCCCCTTCTCTGGAGTCTCATGGTGGATAGCTTACTCCAAGATATGACCCAGGAAGGATATTATATACCAGGCTATGCAGATGATATAGCACTGATAATTTTGGGGAAAATTCCAAATACAGTCTAAAATATGATGAATTGTGGGGCTGAGGAAAATTCAAGGCTGGTGCATGCAGAAGGGTCAATCTAGTAACCCTAACAAAACAGCTGTTATTCTATTTACAAACTGGAGAAATCTAAAATGCCTAGGAAATCTTAAACTATGTAGCTCAATCCTGGAATATTCTGAGTCAATTAAATTTCTAGGTCTGGAACTGGATAAGAAATTGACATGGAACAACCATATTAATAATATTCTCCATAGAGCCAGATGATCTCTTGTAACCACCAAATGCACTATTGGATGCACCTGAGACCATAAACCTTACATTAGCCATTGGCTGTATGTTGAAATAGTCAGGTGCCATATATATTACAGTGTCATTTTTTGGTGGCTGACACTTACCAAGCTACAGAGATTAAAATGTATATGTGTAACAGCCGCCTTCAGAAGTACTCTAACCAATGTATTGGAAACTCTGCTACTTCTAACTACTCCATTTAAGATAATTCTTGGATCTCGAGAAGACTGGGTTAAAGGAACAATGTGGATTAAAGAACTGTGCAATATTCACCTGATTGTATATGGTATATTGATGGATCTCATAAAGGGATACAATTGTGTGCAGATATGTAATGGCCTCACAAGCTTTGGTAAGTATTATGCCATTTTTACAGCAGAAACATTTAATATCTTGAACTGTGCTTATACAGGACTTGAGAAAGGTTATCACCAAAAATGAATTCTTGTCCTCTCAGACAGTCAAGTGCCTTAAGCTCTTCCCTCCAACCAGGTGAAATCAAAACTGGTATGGGGGTGTCAAAATGCCCTGTCTGCCCTGGCATCTTGCAATAGGATCGAACTGTGGTGGATGCTGCGGCATCAGGGCATTTATGGGAATGAGAGAGCAGATCAGTTGGCAAAGAGGCACCCTTTTTTGGCGCTGAGCACTCTGTTGGAATCAGTAAATGTACTGCTAAACCTACAGTAAAACATGGATTGGTCATAAACATCAACTAAGGTGGCAAACCTATCCTGGACAAACACAACCTATGAATACGGAATTTCGTAATCCACACAGTGAAACTGAAAGTGTGTTTGTGAAACTTAAAGAGAGTTTTAATGTGACGACATGATTTTTAGTGTTTTACTTTAAATCAAAATAAGAACAACCTATGAAATTTGCCCTAGGTCCTAGCAATACTCTTTCCACATCTCTTCTAAAATTAGACAGAAGAGAATGGGGAAATAATTACATTAATTATTGAAAATGGTCACTTCAGGAAACATCTACGAAAAGCAGGACTCTATAAAGGTGAACCCACTAGTATAATGTGTAAACAGGATGAGGAATCAGCCTAGCATATCCTGTTTGAGTGTCCAATCCTGGTAAGAAAGAAATTTACTCTTTTTATAATGAGGGAAGATAGGAAACAGAAGCTAACATTGGAACCAAAATTCTGCAACTAGTTCAAAGAAGAGATTTTGGTAAACAATGAAGGCATCTCTTCCAATGGGTAACACAAAATAAGTCTTATGGGCCGATGTGCTGGATTTTGTTCAAACTCCATTAAACAAAACTACCCCCATTATCCATCCATCTTCAATAGCTACTCTTAAGTTTTTATGAAAATATTCATACACATAAACAATTATCTGCATCTAGCTTATCAAAATAAGAAATCTTTGACTTATAAGTTAGCACTTTCTGAGAATTTACACCACAACAATGACCAGCCATTCCTGTATTGAAGAGCTCATTGAGAGCTTGGAAAAGCATATTATTCATTTCATTTTGTACCACATGTATAGACATGTGGTTTTACTTGGCACTTTTTCATGCATACAATAAACTTTTCTGTAATTGTTTTATTGGCTTTTTCATTGGAGACATGCTTTAAGATTTTGTATGTGTTAGATGGTAACCACCCAAAAACACAACTCCCTAACCTTAAATTTAATGCATTAAGTTGGTTCCACAATTTATGGGTAAAAGGGTAGTCACATCCTTCAAGATGTGTTATTAACTTACTAATTTTCTCCTAGACTGTATTGACAAATAGGCATTGAATCTCTACAGTGCAGAAGAAACTACTATTTAATATGTTTCTTCTCAAGTGATAGGAAGAAGTCTTTCAAAGCCAAGAAGTATTTGTCTAAATATACTACGCTGTGAACTCCAGCGTGTTATAACTGGGCAAGGAAACAAACAGGAGCTAGATCTGGCCACTTCCCTGAAGATAACTTAAATATGTACTTTTAATTTTTTTAGAATGCAAAAATGCAAGCTTAAGCTTGGACACAAAGGTATTCAATTCTGACATCTCCTTCATGAATGCAAATGCAAAACATTGAAAATATAACAAATGCTCTCCAATATTTTTTTTAAAGTTGAAAACATGTTGTCATATATATAGCTGAATTTAAAATCAAACCCAGTACATTATCAAATTCAATGTTGTAATCCTTCACGGCAAAGATAGTAGCTCTGCTACAAGTAAGAGCACAGTGAAGACACATCTGCCTTCACTATCTGAAGTCTAATCTGTGATGATGATGATGATGATGATGATGATGATGATGCTGGTGGTGGTGATAGGCTTGCCTTCATATGGCTGCTCCTCTTTCTTTGAATTTATTATATAAAATTTATTTAATTAATAAAACGGTGGATTGAAGGATTCAGAAATTGATTAACCCCATTAATAGCTGCAACCACAGATATAGCCTTCCCATCAAAGCCATTTTAGTGCCCTCATGTATCATATCAAGGTATATATATGTTTCTCAATCTTGAACACGTAGGTAGACCACCCGAACCTGGCATGTGCCTTTAAAGATAGAAATAATTGAATTAGCTTTATTTAGAAGTATGGTAATACACATGCCTAATATCTATAAAACAAACAAAGTAGTAAGACATATAAAAATTCTAGGTTTAAATATTGAATCAAATAGTAAATTTTAACACTTTAACACATTTTTAAAATCAGATTTTAATGCAGTACTTACTTAATTAAATATTCTTGCATGGTGGATGATCCAGTTTATTCAATGGCATGTTGGCTCATAAACACATCTTCAACGTGTCTTCAACATCCTCTTGTTTTTTTTTTCTACTTCACAAGCATTCTTTACATTACTTTTGAGTTGTAAAATTGTTACCTTTCATTTAATGTCACGTTGTTCTTCAGTTGTTTTTGAAAGAAAGTTTTCCTTTGTTCATGCATGTTGGTTGGATTTTATGTGTTTTTTCAGTACATTTCTTTTCTCCCATACACAATTTGCACATTAAAATATCTGAATCGCTTACATAAAGCTGCTCAGTTTTATAGCTTTCCACTCATTTAATAGTGATTTGTCTCAGCCCATCTTCATGCATTGTATGTGTGACTTGCAATGATAGAGAAACAAACAAGTCCACAATTACTTTTAAACGAGTTCTGTTTAAATTTTTTCAGGAACAATGAACAGGCAGATAAAGAGGAAAAAGGTTATACAAGTGCAGGAAAAGTATAACAGCTGGCCAAACTGGATGCAAACTTTTTTGCACTTATTTGCAGAAACCCCCACATTTCGCATTTTGCACTAAATTTCCCATTTTATTGCAGATTAGAAAGCCACCATAAGGTATTTAAATTCCCTCTATAAGGTAAAATAATGTAATAACATTAACATTTGGATACCATTTCACATTTATCACAATTACGAAAATCTACCATCCCTAATTAAATTGCCATATTATAAAATTCTATTCTTACAAGGATATCATGGAAGACACAATTGCATTGAATGGTCGAAAAACAGCCAAAGCTTGCTGTCCAAAGTTCTTACTATTCATTTTTTTCCAAGATTTGCTTGTTTCAGTCTCCTTTTCTCATTATTCTAGTTGGCCTTATACCTGACTTGAAATAGCTTTTGATGGCTAATATTCAAGATTTTAATTTGTTGGTGCAATTAAGTCACTACTAAAGATGCAAAACACTGAACTATCAAAGCCATTTTAGGTAGATTAAAAGTAAAACTAATTAAAATCATGTCAACACATTAAAATTTTCATTAAAAAAATATGAACATAAACTCATGAATTTTGATATCCCAGAAGAAGACAACATTATGTATAAGTTTATCAACAGACCACCAGAGCACTCACAGTCATTTACACCACTAATTTAAATTGATCGTTAGTCATTCATGGTTGACAATGTGAGCAAGCTCTCACAAAACATGTCCCAGTTTTTTTTAAAAAAAGTTTTAAGAGTGGAACGTCAAGAGTGTTTAATGTGCTGACACGATTTTAAGTAGTTTTACTTTTAATCTACCTAAGATTTTAAGATTGTTTCACTGTGTTGATTCCTACATTCATCATTAATTATCAAAGCCATGTATATGCATCATCCTTTTTGACATTCAGACCAATTAAATCTTCATAGTAAGATTTTGTTTTGTGAAGTACTTTATAGGCTATAAGCACTTCTCCTTGCCCCTACATAATTTATAGGTAGTGTAGAGGAGGGAAAAATGATACCTATACTTTATTTTACTAATTGGAATGTTTCAGTCTCATAAATATTTAATAATATATAAATGTTTATTGTCCAATAGCATTTAATTAACAAACATCATCTTTTCTCCAGATTCTCACTGTGCTTCAAACTTGTTTTTCTTCTTATTGATGGACTTCAATTTGATCATACAGTAAAAAGAGCCATATATTTAAAATATACTTTTTTACATATAAGGAGTTTGTTACATTTGTTTTAATTTGTTACAGTCGCATAGCAAGAATTTTCTCAAGAGAGGTGGGGTTCAATTTTGCATTTGGAATAACTAGAGGATAAAAAGTATGAATTGACATTTAAACAATAAAAATGCAACTGGATTTATTAATTTTATAAAATAGGTAGATGAATATTGAAAGCATAGAATCCAATATTAGCCTTTATGTTTAAAATAAAATATTAAAGTGTCTAATATTTCAGAAGAACAATAGATATTTAAATATTATAATATATAATTTCTTCACAAAAGAAATAATATTATATATTATTTAACAGTGTTATGAAACCCATATCAATCATGTAAAGAGCTATATATCACAATTTAAAAATTATATTGCCTTTTCTTTTCTTTCTTTTTCTTTTTTTTAATAATTCTTTAACAATATCTGTTGCTGTCACACTTATGTATCTCTGTGAATATTAAAAAGAGCAAGTCCGTTCATACTAATTTCACTTATGGAGTTTCTAAGGTAAGTATTTATGTGCCTGAAAATGGAAAGCTGTGGTTATTAGGGAGCATTGCTAAAATTTTTAATTGTTTTCTGACTGCTGGAAATAACACTGAGTTACAAGTTTTAATTGTGATGACAGAAGTCTCTAGGAGGATTATTTAGCAAAACTAGATGATGATACCAAAGAAGCTTACCATTTCCTGCTGTTTAAACACATTTGACATTATCTTCATACTGTTGCCATAGGGTCTTCGTTACTTCTAATTGAACTGAAGTTGGAAAATTGACTTTGCATTGTGGTAGGAGACAACAGAAATTCTGTATGAAATTCTCTTATTAAATAAGAAATGATCTAAGTTGGGTGCTGAAATAATTAAAAAATGAAATGTAAAGAAAAATAAGATAGTATTCCTGGACAGAAGCTGCAAGAGAATTACATTTGTGTATCTGATGGACTGCCCATCTTGGAATGGTTATATCAATACCAAGCTTATTATTCATCTTTCATATCTTAGCAAACACTGCATGAAACTTTTTGAAAGTACTTGTGTGAAAGTGTTCTATAGCTTACTCATTCCTCACAAACATTTTAAAGTTCCACAAAGATCAATGTTTTCCATTTGGAGAAACCTACCAAGAGAGAGACTCACACTAATAAATTGGTTATATGAATTTCCGGAAGAAATTCCAGCAGTTTTATTGCAGACAAGAGCTAATAAGCCTTACAGCTACCTGGTTATCACCCCATTCATATAAATAAACATAAAGAGTTTATGATTGCATGTAAGTTCAATGAAAACCATGACTAAATTGCGGTGATCTATGTATCTTGTGGGACATACCTGTTTTAAATGCCTTTTCTTTACATCTGGACAGCAATTATCAATTGATTGTTGAAGCATTAGCAACCATTTTGCTGTTTTCAAAAGAGTACATATACTTGAATGTTTCCCACAGCTATTCTAATGGACTATAAATTAGAAATATCTGAAATTAGACTATGTGCACCATAATGCACTTTTCCAGAGGGTATATTCTAGATATGTGGGACTGTGATCCTAAAAATAGTCACTCATTATAGCTATACTGCCACATTCCTGTCCTCTGAGATGATTTAAGTTTAAACCAAAGTTTTGCAAGAATCACATAATTTATCAGCTAGTTCTTTGCCTGCTAGATCATTAAGGGTATCAAATTGAAGAAAATCTTCTCTTAGAGTTTGGGTCTCTCAATCCAAATATCCTGCACAAAATACAAAATTATTTTATACTTGATATATCAGAAGTTTCTTCAGCATGAACTGAGCAACATTTGGATTCATTATATTAACTGCCCCAAAATTTCAGAATTATATACATCTATGGCTTCATTTTGCACTTGCAGGTTTAAAGATCAATCATTTCTGGCCCAGTTCATTAAATAAAGTTTGATACTAAAATATTCACTATTTGCCCTGCAGTACAGTGAGGCTAAAAATGTCCATTTTCTACAACAGCCTTATCAAAATCCAGAGAACCAAAACCCAATAGTCACATAAAATAATGGCTTTAATTATTGACACTATACTTTATATTTTAACTTCTAGTTATTACTTTTCTGCAACAGACAAGTGCACATCAATACCTTCCTGCTTTCCCTCTGAAATAGCTAAAAGATTGTCAACTTGCAGCATGAGGTTTCGTGATAATGGGTGTTTTCATGATGATTTAATTTCTTAATGGTCTTCCTCTATTTTGAAATATGCTGACTCACCATTTTCTGAGCAGTCTGATGTCACCATTATACTCCACAAGAAGATGCAAATAAAAAGACAAACCTTGCAGAAAGCACCATCTTCTGCTCTGGAATGGACTAACCATTTCCAGTGGTGCAGCCAGCTAAGCTGGAGTTTTAGTTATCTTTTGCCACTAGCTGAGAATTTAAAAAGTTGAATCCAGAACCCATCATTGGCAGAATAACTTGACATATGTTTCAGTAGTGAGCTGAAAATTTAAAGAAAGCTGATTAAGTATTGTTTTAAAAGTCATTGTTAAAAATGCTTACATAATTGATATGAATTTCAATTTAGTTATCCTGGGTTTTGAAAGGCAGACCATAATCAATCAAATTAGTTGCAATTAGTCATTGTAGGTACTTAAAACTGGGATTAAGATAATGTTTATAAATCTCAGGTTCAGTTTGGTATAATAATCTAAAAACTATACCCTGGACTAAGATTGAAATAGCATTTAGCTTGTAAAAAATACATTTATCTTAAATAAACAACTTTATTAACATATTGTTCAAAAATATTACTGCAAAAAAAAAAATTATATTTTAAAAACCAGGGTGGGACAATTGTTTACTATAATTGGGTTTACAACCACCTCTGTGGGTAACAAACATAAATAAATGATATAAAAATACCAGTTTCTGTAAACATACCTTTCCTAGAGTCGGAAATATAAAAGCCACTGCTGCACAGCTATTTCTTGACAAAGTGATGTGTAAGTCACTGTAAGCTTCAACATTTTCATTTCAGTGCACTTCAGTAGGTTTCACTTTCTTAACAAAATAAGAAGAAATTGTCCCCTGCTTTTTTATATATATATTTTTTTTCTTCCCCTGGTGGTCTGACATAATGACCATGAATTATGGACTTTGTTTTCATCATCCATCACTACTAAAGAAAAGTTAATAGAATATAAATATCTATCTACTGATAATTGTGTAGATTTCCAGTGAACAAACATTTTTGAAACAATGGCAGATCTTGTGCTTTCAGCGTTGGTGTAATATTTCTGTTTAGATTTGGCATTCAGTATCTTAAAGCAAGGTGAAAGGGATACTTAAATGTATTACAAAGCTAGCTGGTTGTTAATAATGAATAATACTACCTGTTACTAATTCCCAGAATAGGAGAAGATACAGTTTTCTACATAAAAGATGCTTGCTTCTTCAATGAAATATCATTCTCATTAATATCCTTTTGCATCAGTGGTAGTACAAGATACAGTACAGTCTCGTGATATATAAATGGATAATTATATACCCTTTTTACAGCATACAAGAACTTGAAATAAAAAATAGAAAATAAGAGGAATATGAAATAAAGAAAAAAAGGGGGAAAAGTTATAATGTATGTACATAAGTTAGTATTATTCATTCAAAGACTTTAAGCCTATTTTTCCTTTTCATTCTGACAAAGCCTATTGAAATTACCAAATGATAAATAACTATTATAATCATTTACGTCATCATCATCATCATCATCATCATCATCATCATCATCATCATCATAATTATTGTTGTTGTTGATGTTGTTGTTATACAAAGTGCAAAATAAGCCAAATATTAACTTAGGCTTCACTATACTGCAAAATAATCACATTAAAAAGAATAAAAAAAAATATTCACCTTGAAAGTGTGTAGGACCAAATGGGAAGCCTCTAACCTCCTCTAACATTGATGTATCTATGACCCTGTTTGTCCAAATGCTCAATGAGGCAGACATATCCTCTAAACAATCTATAGTTTGCAGCTAACTATTTCTGTGGTTTCCTCAATATATATTTTTTTCACTAAATTTTTCATATAGTTTCCATTCAGTTCCACTACATTGTCGTTTAATTGCAGCTCTCTTAAATAGTTTTATATAAATTTGTATTTTATTGCAATTTCTACTTTAAAGGTGAACTTTACTTTGACAAGTATAGCTATTATTTATTATTCATTTTGTTAGCTTCTTAATTTCTGAATATGCCCACAAAAAGCTTACCATTAGAGAACATTTTCTTTCTTTCTTTCTTCCTTTACTTTCCTTTTTTTTTTTTTTTCTTAATTTGATGTTTTCTTATTTCTCGTAGATTTTCTGATACCTTATTTTGATGCTTTGGAATGGTTTTCTTATTTCTTCTACATTTTCTGATATCGTATTTTTATTAAATATGCTCTGAAATATTACCTTGGAATCATAAAAAAGCATTCCTTTTTGATTTGCACCTTATTTTTAAAAACATTTACCAACTTCCATAAATTTGAGACTGTTTTCTCTAAGTCCAATTTTATATTAATATTCTGAAATTTAAGAAGATGCAATATATGTACATAATTTATACTGATGTGAGAGCTTTCATAGGTTTCAACTTCCACCATATATTTCAAATATATTTTACATTTTCAATCCAATTTCCAATGGTTGAGTGTGAAAATAACTATGAATATTGCCTTTAATTTTTTTCAGGTATCATTATTGCTTTGTTAGGGTATTTGTTATTATCATGAAGTTTTCTCTTAAAGGTTTGCATATCTATTTTATGAATGATTTTAATGAATGCCTTTATAATTCTGACAGGCCAAAATAGTGCCCTCTCAACTTTTTGTAATAGATTGCTTCTTGCTGTTATTAATAACTCTACACATTATATTAAATTTACCGAAATGTTTCAACAGATCTATAGTATCTCTGCTTTCAGTTTTTGTTAACCTTTTGAATATGTTACTTTTAATATTATCTTTATTAATAATTATATTGTATTCTATTCTATTTGGGCCTAAAGCTATAGTTTCTATCATTATTTTTGGGGGAATGAGGAAATATTCGCTTAAAACAGATTGAAAAATCAGCAATAGCTGGGCACTTTTGGAATAAAAATCATGAAACTAAACCAGAGATAAAATTACTGAAACAACTTCATAACGCAATAGAACTTTAGGAAAACACTTAGGAAAACATTTTCATTACAAAAAACAAGGATAACTTGATGAATTTCAATTTCCCTCCAATGGATGAACTCAGCAAGTTCCTAATAGAACCAACAGATGCTGCCACAAGAACATCAAGAGACCCAACCACCACGTCTAACAACAGTTAGGACAGTTGTCTACAGGCTAAAGATGGGAGGACTCACTGCCGAAACATATGTCCAGTTTTTATGTTAGTGAATGGAGTTAGTGAGAACAAAATTTTATTACATTGTTTTTATATATATACCACTCCATTGCCAACAGCTTCATAAGTACATTTAATTGAATAAAAGAAGTAATTTGCTTATGTTATAATAATATATTTGTAAATAAATTTAACAAGGACCTGGTATTCCATGTTAAGTTAGTGTCAACCACACTCTAGCTACTAACAGAGGCCTACCATGTTTGCTTGGGGGTGTGAAGTTGTGCCACATAACTCTTTGTTGTGTGTGATATACAAATTTCTGAAGGTTAAAGTGAACCTGGGAAATTCCCTCCCTCTCTCTCAGAACACAATTCTGCTATCAAACCATGCCATATTGTGTATTGTAAGAATACAGCTGAATTATATTCTAGCCTTATTTTATGATAAGGAAGTCACATTTAAAATGTAACTTAATTTAATAAATAAATAAAACACTTAATATTCAAAATAACAAATCTTATATTTTATTATTGCCATTACTGAAATCTTTTATTTAAATTCAATTTTTATAAATAAATAAAAAGATAGCAAAATAAACAAACAAAAAAGAATTGGGAAAGAAGCTAAAAATTTCCAACTTCAGCTGCTATGAATGCAGCAGTTCATCATATAAGACTTACATTCAAGTACTGCTATATCATTATGAATTTGTATAAAAAAGACAGGCATTATTGCATTTCTCAAAATTATGTAATGTTTGTTAACAGACATCAGTCTTCATATGAGCCCAAGGAAGTATTCAATGGAATTAAAATCTGACAATCTGGCAAGCAATTTCATAAGTCCATCATATATATCCATCATCCTTGAAAAGCATTATTTAATGCCATTCTTGCTTTATGGTGGACAGGAGCATCATCTTGCTGGTACCACACCCTTTTTAAGAATGTCCAATAAACAGAAAAAGAATTTTAAGGTATAAATTTATGGTTGGAAAGGGAAAGAAAAGTTCTGAAAATTAATACAAAAGGTTCAAAAAAGACTGCTGATAAAATGCCTTTATTCAGGTCTAAATTAGTTATGTTAATATTCTTTATTCAATACTGTGGCAAATAATATAAAGTAATGAATATATTGGACATAAATGCGGCATTTATGGGTTTGAACCAATTTGTCACTTACAATGTTATGCACAACATTCCTATGTTTTTAATGTAAGTCACTGGTACTTTGAGCTTAGAAGATACTTATATATGGAGACATTTCATTCAACATCTATTGAAACCAATGAAGGGTACTTTGTAAACATATAGAAAGAGAGTTCAGTGGAAGTTGCATCTGGATTGTGCCTCAAAATGAATTCAAGTTTGACTTTGGCAAATCTGAAAAGGTTGTTCCTCACAGTTGTCAACTTTTTCCCACTGTTTCTCCTTCTCCATACCTTCTTCTTCTAAACTTTGAATCATATCAGGCAAATACCTATAGCTATGCACTGTGAAAATTTTCAACAATTTGAACATCTATTCCAAGTACCAATATGGTTATGATATGGAATTCTGGTAGGTGGAGCCCAGTAACTTCTGGATACAAAAATTCTGATTTGGTGCCTTTACAAGAATCTTCTTCAGAGCTGCAATGAAATTGTTTACCTTATTGCATTCCTCCCTGACTCTTTCAAAAACATGATATAGACATGTGCAATACATGTCAAATGGTTGAGATTAGGGTACATATCTTCAGTTGTTGGAAAGTCAAAAGTGCGAGGTGTGCTTGATCAGTTACCAAAGTTTGATTTTTTTCATATTGTATGCCCTCCAGCCACATCTTCATTCATGAATCTTTGAGCAACTACATTATTGTGCAGGTATTTGTCCTTTCCAGTTGATAAATCTCAATGAGTATAGATTTCACCCTTTAACCAGATAATAGAAACACTGGTACATTCAAAATATATCTTTACAATGTATCAGTAGTTTCATCTAATATGAATCCCACTTCATGTTTCTTTAATTTTCTCAAAAACATTCTCATAAATTGACTTTATGTAATTCTTTCTCAGGGTGCTCTCATCCAGTCTGACCTTTGTGTTTATGTCTCAAGGAATGATTTAAATGGAGGATTGTTCACCTTGTGGACTGGAATTCCTGACTACATTAATGCCATGGTAAGATCTGCAGAGAACTGACTTACTGACTGCTACTTTTCAGATCCCAAATTGAAGGCATATATCAAGGTAGTTTCCTTGAGTTTTGACTCGTGGAGTTCAACATTCTTTGTATGCCTACTACTGGTTATACTAGTTTATTCTGGCTCCTTTACATAATTTTTATGCAACTGAGTTAAGTGATATTGGTCTGTACCTCTAAAGAAACACAGTGATTTGTGTTTCTTATTAATTTGTATAACTATTATCTTTTTCCATTAGAGACATCTATGATGAGTTTTCCAAATTAAATGATATACAATTAGCAGTATACTTTTACTTTTAATATTTATGTTTATTGAGAATCCTCTGTTGATTTGGTCCAGACCTACACCTTTATTCTTGTTTACTGATGCTATTTCTACTAGGAAGAAGTTTTTGTCAAATATGATAATTTTTTATCTATATGTCTGTATTCATTTTTCTAAGCATTTATTTCTCTTCATATTCTCTTTCCATATTTTGAATGCATTGATATAAAACTATAAAATAGGTCTACCATAGCTTCAGGATGTATATATTCTTTGAAATTATGTGCTCTTGGTTGAAGTTGGTCCTGGTGGTGTAGTGGTTACCATACTTGCCTCCTATACCCAAGACTGAGGGTTCGAACCCAGCCAGGACCGATGGATTTTTTTGGGCGTAAAAATCCTAAGTATGGCTTCCTTCGGAAGGAAAGTAAAGCCGTGGGTCCTGTGTCATACATTTATGGCACGAAAAAGAACCTCAAGCCTGAAAGAGAGGCCTCTGAGCAAAATTTGTTGGCCGTTTCACGCCCTGATTTGAATGGGACGCTGATAACCTGAGATGTTAAAGAGCGTCCATAAATAAAATCAATCAATCTCTTAGTTGAAAGGATTTTTCAATTCCAATTTGATCAGTTTGTTGATATATTTGTGGATTTTAGAACAAATATTTCTGTGATGAAATGCTGTTATGATATAAAGATAGATTTTCATTAGGGCATTTGTATTTATTTCTGATACGTAGTATATTTCATTTTTTATCTCTCTACCAAATTAGGATCTTTTGGTTTTTCTACTGAATTTCTATTATCATCTCTTTCTTTTTTTTTAAATTATATTATATGGAATTTTTACATTTATTAGTATAAATTATTGACCTATATAATAAATCTGTATTCATTTTATTTAGCTTTGTTAAAAATTCTATAATTTGAGTTTTTGTTTAAATGCTTCATGCCAAATTATTGTTTGTATTACTGCTTTAATTGTGATGAATCTATGTGTAATTCCTGCATTCTTAACTATCATGCTGTAATAAAGCTATATCTGATAAGAATAAAATGGTACCGAGGTTTCTGGCAAAATGTGTACATGTTAGCTTTTATTAATTTTCTGTTTGAAATTGCAGTTTACAATATGATATACCAATATTTTATGTATTTAATATATAAATATTAAGTTTAAAGAAATAAGATTTCATTTTGTTTCAAGTAGCAACTCTAAGTATATTAGCATGCAAGGAAGTGTTGCTGGATGCTACACAGACCAGATAAATTGCAAAAGGTACAACATACAACTGTGTATTTTAATTAATTTCTATAAATATATGATATTTAGGTTATCCTATATGCAGATTAAAGTAATAAAATTCTATGGCCATAAATTGTTTTTTAATAATGCTTACTTGATCTTATCTGACTGTAGAAAGAATCCATCATTTCTACTTTGGCTATCAATGCAGCTAATAAGTGATATTACTATTTGCATGCTAGAGGTACTGCTTAAAAAAGCAGCTGTTTACTAATACAATGAGGTTATTTGAGTTAAGGGCCACCTGAGCATGGCTGCTTACTAGAGAAGTGTAGCCACTAGAAACAGGAAATGGGAGATAAGAGTTGCTGCATGTAAAGTTAGTTTTTTATTTCAGTATTTATACTTTTACTGATAATAATGAGCAGTAATCTGTGTTATAAAACATATAGAAAATGATACCTCTCAGTGGAAATACATTGCTGGCATTTATATAGGAAATTCCAGTAATTAAACTAACTTTCCTTCTATAGGAACATGATTCTTGTCATTAAGAAATTCTGTCTCTTGTAACCTTTTAATATGTTGATAAACAGTTCTCTACCTGGAACAGATTGCCAGTATATTTTCTTGCAGGTTGCCATACCATTTCTCTGCAAAAATTCATTTTCACATGTGTGTTGTGCCTAAAACACCATTCATTAAGACTATATTTATGAATGCATAACTAATACAGAACACTTAACAAACAATTTACACACAGTGAAATCAATGAATAACATATGAACACACAACCTCTTGCTGGCAAATTCTCCCTCAAACTAACTACATGCTGCTACCTGCACATGTATTATACCTCCTTGACAACTGACTTCTTTCAGTATGCAGTTGCACTCTGTCAGCCCTTATCTCAGATAACCTCTGCAGAATATCAGAATCATAATAAAACAAAAGGCAGCATGGGGAACAGTGAAAGAGAACAACTCATATATGAGTCAACAAGATAATATTTTTAACTGAAAATGATCAAACTGTTGGTAGTCAATAGATGATATGCAAATATTTATTACTTTTTGGAAATATAATTAATAAGAAACCAAATATGGATAAAATGTGGTATATAAGATCGAAGTTCTTAAATATAAGCTATTGTTAAAACAAAATATAAAGAAAGAAATACATCAAATTATATACCATTTTAAAACTAAAAAAGCCTCTTATAAAGGACAGCATATCATCAAAAATTTTAAAATATTATGCAGGATATTAACCAAACCATTAGTGCATTTCATAAATTCCTATATAAACAAAGAAGTTTACCAAGATATTTTGAAAATTAGTAACATTAGATTTATATTTAACAAGGGCAGCAAGAAGGGAATAAGAAACTATAGGCCTATTATGTTAACTTTCACTGTTGCCTAAACATATGAAAAAGCACAAATTGTTAGATTATGAGATTTCTTTAACCAAGCACATTGTACTAAGCAAATCCCAACATGGTTTTAGAACATGTATATTCATGATAACAACTATAGCAGCTCTTTTTCACTCAGCTCTTCAAGGTCTTGATGATGAGACAATGGTAGGCTTGTTCCTAGGCCTAAAGGCATTCAACAATGTTATATAAAATTATTGGATAAGTTCCAAAGCATGGAATTAAGAATAAATTCTTATAATATATATAAATTAAAATAATATGTTAAAAACTGTAATAAATGCACAATAATTCATTTTAAGTATGAGAATATCATAATGCCAGCAAAATTAAACCATGAAATATGAAATAGTTATAGAATCAGTACTTTGCTCACTACTATTTTTTTATGTTAACAATGTGCCTAACCTCAGCAAGTATAAAACAATAACATATGCATAAACTGGCAAAAATAAAAATAAGATTGACTTTATAGGACCAGAACCTTTCTGCGACATTAACAAGAAAACTGCTAGAACCTCAATATATCAATGAATTAAGAAATAACATCAAATAAATCGAAAAACTTTCCCTATCAAGAGTTATTTTTTTTATTAAAATATGCAATAGCACCTTAGCTAAATACCTACTGAGTAGAATAGAAAGCAAACCAGGAAAGCTTAGAATGTGGACATTCACCATTCGGTAACACCTACGGATGTTGGGAGTCTATAAAGGAAATCCTACATGTCATCTATATGAACAGTCTGATGATACTGCAAAACACATCTTACTAAGAGTGTGAAGCTCTGAAAAGACACAAAACAAATATATTAGGATTGAATCCTTTAGAAGATGTAATTCCTAAGGTTGTAGGAAAGATCCCAAAGCTCACTAAAGCTCTATACACCTGAAACTACAAAGAGCCCTTAGTACTCAAAAGCAAAGGTATATTACTGCATACTTCAACCACTACAATCTAATCTAAACTAACATGTGCTATGATACTTAATTTTCACTTTAAGAAAGTGAGAATGTAAATTAAAATTTTTCTATTAGAGTGATTTAAAATAATGGCCTGGGTCAGAACCTGGGCTGAACCAGGCAATATTATAATATTTATGAACTTATTACTATTTAAATAAATATTTTAAATCTGTTATTGAATTAGAACCAACTATAGCAGAAAAATCACATCTGAATAAAACTAACACATTTGTTTCATCACTGGAATTAAGGTATAAATGTAATAATTAACAAATAGATAATATAAAAATTAAAACATATAAATGTTTTAGGAGCCATATTTGATGAATTTGTTTCCAAATATAATGTTGACTATATTTGTAGTAAACTGAGTATATATAGAAATTATGAAAATAAATATATATAGACAAAGAAAAAATTACCATACCTCTCTTAAGCAATTGAGGTTTGGAAAGTACTTGCAGTATAAATATGAACATGTTACAAGTTCTTCAGAAAAGATGCTTGAGATGTAGAGAATAAACAGAAATATCTGACACAGAAGTATTTTAAGGAATCGAAAATCATTTTATGTATATAAAGTCATTCTCTTTGTAGTAATAATGAGCATGGCAGATCCTAAACAAGGATTTCCACAATTATAGCACTTGCACTTAAGTATGTTATTGTTGTAAATGTAAACAAAAGAGCTATTGAATCAGATCTGCATAAACTATGTCTGAAAGTTAAAACTCAAAGTGACATGTGTAATTTCAAAATTTCTTCATATAAAACTGTTTTTATAGACTAGATGATATAAAATTGCATGTATAAAGTGAAAAATAAGTGAAACTGTTTATGGCATAAGTGGAAATAACTGTTACCTACGATGATGCTTGACATTTGAATATAAGCAAATATTATTGTTATTATTATCATATTATTATTATTAATATTATTATTATTATTATTATTATTATTATTATTTGAGCTGATTTGGTGACAGTAATTTTGCTGTTGTTGTTGTTGTTGTTGTTGTTGTTGTTATTATTATTATTATTATTATTATTATTATTATTATTATTATTATTATTTGAAAAGATCCAAACTGATGACTTCAGATCAAACTGGTATACTCTGGTCTTGTCACTTGTTACAATAACTGAAAACTGCCGAAAGTCTCTATTTCTATATTTTTATATTTTCCTGCATTGTCCCATTCTGCTCTCCTTTAGCCCTTCAATTAGTATGCTTTGCGCCATTAGGAACTGTGGAAACTGCATAGTATTTCTTAAGGCCACCTGACTGTTTTTATATGATATCCTTGTTCTTATTTTATCACAGTCTTCATCAGAGTTTTGTTCTCCAGCCACCATTATTTATGACCTCACTTCTCTCTTAAATTTGGTAAACCAATGTAAAACTGTGATAAGAGAAAAGAAAAGATCAAGTGGCTGGGTCTTAATTAACCTGCATTTAAAGTGGTGCAAAATTGCAACATGAAAATATTTCCTCTTCAGTTCCATGATGCATTTAATGGGTTTCAAATTTCCAGACAATTGCAACAAGCTACTGCTCAGAGCTGATCAATCAATTCTGTTCTAACTGCTATGTTGTAACATGCAAGGACAAAGTTAGTTTTACTGGTAGCTGTTCTTAAGGCAAGGATTCATGAATGGGAAGTTCGGAGTTCAATTTCACCAGAACCATCCTTACTGACTGAGATTTTTCCAGATTTTCCTCAGTCCTCATCAATGGCAAATTCTGGGGAAGTGTCATAAAACTTAAGTCTAGAATGCTTCCTTCTCAAAATAAAAATACTCCTTTCCCAGCTTCTCCTTTTCATTTCATGTACCACCAGAATCATTTCTTTTGGTCACTGCACTGACATCCACCACACAGTGTGTTAGTTTCCCTTTAGCAATGAGTCAATTACATTACACAGTATCTTTCTAAATTTCAAGGATCTTCTGTGGTTCATCTCTTCCAAATTCATCTTCAGTTACCCAGAAATTACCATCTACAAAAGTACACTGCTTAGTGGAACACAGCCAATTTAGTTATTTGTTGATTTTCATTATTATTCTTATTATCACATCTTGTCTTCTTAGCACACCACTGACAATTATCTTGACATCAAGGACTTCACATTTCATATAATTATGACATTCATTGTCTCCTTAATAATTTCTTCAATGCACAGTACTACTCCCAATTTTATGTTGTTTATCCCAGCATGCATGCACCACCCCACCACACCTAGATTCCGTTCCCTTAAATTAATCCTTTCCACTTGGTGCAACAGTTCACGTAGCTTGATGCCAGGGAAACACCTCACTTCATTTCATTTAAGAACTTTTGTAAAATAAGACATTTTTAAAAAATTCCGTTGGAACTCACACAGTGAAGCTTGTTAAATGTAAATTATAATTAATCTGTTGTCTAACACACTCTTATGCTTCACTTACTTTAAAACAGTTGTCGTCAAGTTGGTTGAAGATGGAGAGGATGCCTCTTCGAAACCGGTCCCAGTGCATTTTAAAGTGAGTGAAGCATAAGAGTAGATGACAGATTAATTATAATTTACCTCACTTCATGTTCTTGGTTTGCATAAAGCTGTCCTGAAAAATTTGGGATAGAATCGCCAATGATTAAGATATCCAGCATTTTTCTTCTTTCATGAGTGTTGACCTCTGGGATTGTACATTTTTCTTCATTGGTTGAACTCTCCCTTTTATTATTGTCATTCTGCACCTCTAATCTATTTCTCAAAGTCACAGCAAAACTGCTGTTCAGATGTTGTATGCAATTATTTTGATTAGCATTCAAGCATCACCTTTTGTAATGGTATTTTACTTCATTATATCCATGATTCATACTGGTTAATTTCATTTTAAGCCCCTTGTTTATCTCTTTTAATTCTGCATTTTCCTTTACCAGATCTTAAAGTTTTCTTCTCATAATGTCTTCTTTGTCTTTAATAATCAAATTTTGTTCTGTTTTCAGGATGCTGTTTTCCTTTTGGAGCAGTAGTAACTATTTTCAGTCAATTTATTTGAGTTTAGTGTCTAAGCTACGGGATATTGATGTCATCACTACTGATGATGATTACAAGAGTTTTCATGGTATATGGGTCTGATAGATAGTATATTAGAATGTATAATGCCATTTCTAGTTTTGTACTTTTTCTTGATATCTTTACTGTACAAGCCATTACTATGATGTGAGGATATTAAGATTTTATTTATACCACAGTTTCTTTTTTTCCTTCTAGATGTTCAAAATTTCTATGTTACTATGCCACTTAAAGAACAGACAAGAAAGGTTGCAGAAATTTCATTCTTCTGGTTACCTATAAGAAATGGGTTTGGATCAATATAATCTATGATGGGGCAGTGCCTTCAAGATTATTGAAGACAAAGTCAACACATGAAAGAGTGAGCTAAGCAATGTTATTGTAATTTGAGCTTATTTTGTTAGGTTAGGTATTGTTCATGGTTTGAACAAATACTAAAGTCTTGACATTTTAACAATGGCACACGTATGCAGAGTCAACATTTTGTTCAAATAAAGTAGTTCTACAAAATAAATAAAAAAACAAAAGGCATTCCAAGGACTATAATGTCTCATTTTTACATGGAAAAGTATAATAAAATGGGGGGGAAAAAAAAAGGAATAGGAACTGTTCATCGGCACAATAAACATAAAAACTCCTAATTCAGAAGAGAGCTAGAATTAGATTAAGTGTTATGGAGATTAACCTTTAATGCATTAGGCCTTAGTAAGATATAAATAAAAGCTAAAATAGAAAAAAACAAATGGTAATATATTCAACTGTATAATATAAGTCAAGAAAATATAATAATAATAATAATAATAATAATAATAATAATAATAATAATAATAATAATAATAATAATAATAATAATAATAATAATAATAATAATAATAATAATAATAATAATAATACCTTATAGCTGAGGTACAATAAATCAATTCTGTTCTCTAGAGTTTACCAAAACTAAAAAGCATATCATCTATAACATTGTGAGAAATGCAATGGATATTTCACACATATTAGGTTTACTTAATAAATTTCTGGTTGTTATAAGAATTTATATGGTAGACCAAGAAATAAAACTATACTATAGTACTTCAATGCATTTTTGAACTATGAAAACTAACTATTGCAGGACTGTTACTGCAATATGGCATCCTTAAAAGTAAAAGTAATTTAAGAGTAAATATATAGCTTTATTATTAATTGCTTTATAAAAGGAAAATTATATATCTATGAGGAAGTCGCTCAAATTTCCTAGATTTATTCCACTTACTTGGATATGTTTCAAAGGCAAATTTCCATCATCATCACACAGTGTAACCATGCTGACAATGAAGAAAATTTACCTATGAAACATGTCCAAGTAAGTGGAATAAAACAAGTGAAATTTGAGTGTCTTCCTCATAAATAATTTGTTATATGATACTATATTTCACTGTGAAAATCCCAAACTATTCAAATTTACATGAAAATTAAGCGTTTGAAGTGAATTTTATAATTTCGCTTCAAACAATTAAGCAACATTTATACATACAAACAAGCATATACATAGCTCATATATATGAGCTATTAAAATGTATGCTTTTAATTCCAGAAGTTAATAATGGAAAGTGATATACATCATTGCATTTTCTTTAATATTGTCATGTAAAGCAATACAAACTTACTGGGTGATTCAGCTTATCTTGCAGATTATGAACTTAATATAATCCTGCAATTTTTAAAAGGAATTCCTGTAAATCCCATCTGACTGCACTTGCATTAGTATGACTGATACTGCTGCTTTATTTCACTCTACCAATGTATTCTATCACAATTTTTGTCATGTTGAACTTATATAGCAGAGATCATGGGTTCAAATCTGCTTGCTGAAATGCATTGCTTCTCATTCTTATGCACATAATCTCATGAAGTTTTTGGTTTTAGAACACTCACAAATTTGCCTAATGTATTTCAGAATTCTAGTAAAAGTCACATCTATGAGAAATAAACAATCTTTAAGTGCTTCATTAGTGAACAGAAGTTCAACAGAAAGCGTCTTGACATAGTGTGTCACAGTAATAAGCATAAAAAGGAGATAAAGACAAAAGTTTCATCTGGGCATATAAATTGCATGTTTCAAAGGTATTATTGAATATTGAATACACATATTATACTTCTGTGTATTGATTTCTTTTGAATATTTTGTAAATTTTGTATTTAACCACAATAATTTGCGCTGATATGCCCTTTTTGTAAATTTAAAATGTAATATTTGATTTAAATGTTGACTTCATTGACTGCAGCACTAAGGAAGTTAAAGGAAACAATATGAAAGTAAAGAAGTGCAATATTGTAAGTAAGGGGCACCTGAATTTATAAATAATACCAAGAGAAGTGGTTCAGGCGGTAAAGCTTGGAACTCACATTTGGGAGGTCATAGGTTCAAATCCCTTACAGCTAGCCACCCTTAACTTGTTTTTTCTTTTGTGTTTTCCCCTGCTTACTTGGGTGTATTATTCTTTGCCATGAATTTTCTGATCTCCATAAAATATAATTTCATTTTGGTGGTTTTGTTATATCGTCAAAAGTGCCAGGGCAAGGTGGGCTGGTGTAGTATGATGGTGTCTTGCTCTTTGGGAAGTTTCTGACCTTCCTGAGTGGCTCAAACTACTTGGGGGGGGGAGCTCTGCAAGCATTGGGTTGTTCCATCAGGAAATGTTATAGACCCCATCAAAGTCTGTGCTTCACTACCCATGGATTCTGGTCAATCAGTGTCACACTTACCTCATTGCATTCTCCACACTGGGGTGTGGGCACAAACAGTTAGCCCTTGATCAAGGCTGAAGTAATGAAATATCCTCCTTTGACCCTAACAATTTAATCCAATTTAATTCAATAGGAATGATAAGTTATTTACCTGCTCATGTCACTAGAATTTTAATTGGAATACATAATCAAGTGAGTCATTTTTATAGGAAATATTTTCGCAAGCAAAGATAAGCCTTCCTGTTTTATCTTTCAGCATATTTCTATATTGAGCTGTTCACTAACTTGTATGTAATTAAAGAACTGCTTCATTAATACATTACCTGAAAGTGTTTGTTGTCACCAAAAGTTATTACAGATTGGCTTGTTAGATTTTTAATTTATATTATGAAATTGCTACATTTAAAAACGTCATATGTTATAAAATAGTTTTAAACACAAGGTGCAAACTGGCTTTAAAAAATTTTAACAGCTTTAATGCCCATTTTTCTATTATGGCATCTCCAATTGTGGACTGATGATACATGAGATGCAATAATAAATTCAGAAAGGAATTTTTAGGAAGAAAGTTTCCAGGCCTAAGTTTAGCATTCCTCTTGGGCATTTGCCATTGATGAGGATAGAGGAAAATCTTGAAAAGTAACCCAAATCAGGGTGAACAGTCCTGGTAGTTTTCAAATAGCTGACTTAGCAACCTTGGCCATCCAGTGAATATTTTTAATGGTTACTTACAATAATCAATAAAAATATCATATAATTTAAATATTATTGTGGTTAGATAAATTGCTTTGTATTTGAAATAAAAATTATTTATTAATTAATAATTCCTAAACTGAACATCTGAATTGGGAAATGGGGAGAATTTTACTCTGCAGAAACAAGTTTTTATACATATAACATATATTTTGCTAGAAACATTAATTTCAGCATAATAGTTTGTTAGTTATTCAGTTTTCTGAACCCATGCAAGTTAAGAATAATATTTTTGTTTTCACACAGAAAGTGAAAGTTAAATATATTTACTCACCATATGATTCATGAAATAATAATCTGCAGCATCACATGTTTGAAGAGTCTAGGACTGCCAAGTCAATTACCACCACAGTGGATTCCATTGAGAGAGACTAAATAGTCCATGTAGACCTCCACCTCATTTAATCTTCACCTCAATTTTTCAGAATAGATGAGCTACTTCTCTATAGCTACCCAATGATCTCTAAAGGGTTATTTAGATTCTATTATGAATCTAAACCTTTTGAAACAATTCCTCAGGTCTCCAAAAATCAAACCAGGAATTTTTGTTTAGCACAGACACTGAACTTTATACCACAGTGGCACTCCAGAAGCTTTATTATAAACAAAAAAGCATTGTTCTAACGAAACTTAAATGATTAATTTAAAAATACAATAATGCTTATTCAAAATTTATCTCTATATAAGTAAATACATTAATAAAATAATAAAAATGCATTAAAAGAGTTTTAAATAATATAAGCAAGAAAAACACTTAAAACTAATTAATGTTGAGATAAACATAATTTATATTACCAGAGATATATATTCATACACTTTGGCTCAGAATTATGAGGAAAAAATTAGTAAAATAAAAACATGTCATCAAGTATAATTGAAAAACTTATGTATATGCATCTGATACCTTTTACGGAAAAATATGATATAATTTCACACTCACAATTTGGTTTTCAGAAAGGCAAGACAATATATAATGCAATTTTTTCTTTTTGGGAGAAATATTTTAAATGCAAAAGGCAATAAAGAAAATGTTCTTGGGTCTATTTGTAGATCTTACTAAAGCTTTTGATATGGTTGACCATTACATCTTTTTAAAAAAACAATTGAAGCTTATGATATAAGAGGTGTAGTAAAAGATTAGTTTGCTACATATATTAAATTTAGAACTCAATTTATAGAAATAGATGGAATGCAATCTGCTCCCCTGTTGACTAAGTTTGGTGTGCCACAAGGCTCAATAATGGCACCAGTTTTATTTATAATCCACATTAGTGATCTCCCAGCATTGAGTTCACTTGTAAATATGGTTCTGTTTGCTGATGATGCAAATTTTATATTAGGAACCAAGTAAAGTTACTTTGCAATGCTATATTTGTGATGCAATGTAAAATTTAAAAAAGTTGGTATTAAATATCCATAACATAAATTTCTATAAACATTTATTAAAATTTTTTAAAGATTGTAAATCTTTAAAAAAATTTTTTTCATATGGAACTAACACAGTGAAGCTCATGTGAATTGAATCTGTCATCTTAACACTCTTCATGCTTCATGTGAAGCATGAAGAGTGTTAAGACTGCAGATTCAATTCTATAAACATGCTCTTCTTTGTGATTCATACAGCATAGAAATTTAAAATACAGCTATTAAGAACCTTAATAGTAGAACCTTTTTAGGTGTTGTAATTGACTCAAGACTTATTTTGCAATGAGCAAATTTTACTTTATGTAATAACTAAGCTAAATATCTTACATAAGGTACTTATTAAGTATCAGCTGTACTGAAGATATCTTGAGAATAGTATATTTTGGTTATGTATATTCTATATAAGCTAATGGTATACATACTTAGGAGAGCAAGTTTATCATCTATGTTTTAAGATGGCAAAAGAAAATACTAAGAATAATGCAGCAATTAACATCCCATGCTTCCAGCACCAATTTTTAAGGAATTAAATGTTCTATCATTACCATTGATATATACAGAATGAATTACCTAAAATCTGCACCACAAATATTTCTGAAATGGAAGGTGCTATTAATATGCTGCTATCACACAATAGCAGTTTAGACAAGGGCTCAAAATTGCAGCCCATACATAGTTATAATAATTATTAGAATGTTTTTTTTTAAAAAAAAGTTACATTTTTTTTAAATGGAACAATGCCTATTGACATCAAGAAAATAAAATTAAAGGAAATTAATATGTCAATAAAATTTTTTGCTGGATTCTAATGCAAATAGTTTATGAGCTATTGTAATATGAAAACTTTAAATGTATACAGATGTCTGCTCCACTTAACTGCTTAGTTAATAGGCTATGATGCTCATATGTTTACTTTTGTTATTTAGAGTGTGTGGTTGCTTTTTTTTTATTTTTTTCTGAATTTCAAAGAAAACACATGTTATATTTTGTACTTATATATTTTTATTGTGCTGTGTGTCAGCATTCTCTTAATAAAAAACAAAAGTGAAAAGAAATTCTGTGAATTCTGAAGAAGAAAAAGAGAAAGTTGGTCTTTGCAGGTTATGGTCAAAATGATGACCACCAGCTACAATATAAACTTCCAGTCTGTCATGTAATGATTATTGCACATGTTGTAGCATTTCAGCTGAAATTTCAAAGCAGACAGCTGTAATATGTCATTTCATATCTTCTAGTGTAGTTGGTATATCCTTGTAGACAGTGCCTTTTAGTGTTCCTTACAGAAAAATGACTAAAGGGGTCAAATCTGGTGAACAGGCAGGCCAACATATAGCTCCCTTTCACCCAATACAACAATTTTAAAACAATCAGTGAAGACAAGTATAGTATGTCTATTGGGATATCTTTCAGCCCACACATTAAAAGAAAGAACAGTATTCTTTCTACATTCTCCATACGTTATGTCAATTTTTTCAGCATTAGTAAATACCATCTTATATCATGTCCTATTTCAAGAACTATCATATAGTACTGGCAAGGAAGTCCCAAGGAAATGTAAAGCAAATATTTTAGTATAGTAACTAAGCAGTTAAATGGAGCAGACAACTATAGGTATTGAAAATTTTCATATTATGATAGCTTGTAAACTACTTGCAATAGAATTGTGCAAAAGAACACCATTAGCATTCTAATTTCTCCTAATTTTATTTTCTTGATATCAATAGGCATTGTTCAATTTGAAAAAATGTAACTTACACTTACTAAAAATGCACATTTTAGTAATTATTAACATCTGTGCATAGGCTGTAATTATGAGCCATTCCCTAAACTTTAATTGTGCATAAAGCAGCACTTCAAAAGCACCTCTCATTTTAGAAATATTTGCAGTGCAAATTTTAGACAATTCGTCCAGTATATTAGAAAATATTTTGTTCACAATAATAAACAGTGTTTTATAAATAATGAAGAATATAATGTGCATTTTACTGCATCACCTGGACTAATACATTTACAATATCACAAACTTACAAAAAGCTTCAAATATGTGTCACATAAAGGTACAATCCTGTATAATATGTTATAAACTCATTTAAAAGTACTTCAAGCACAAAATTTTAAAAATGTGTTAATAACCTATTGTTAAAACATAATTTTTATACTGTAGAAAAATTCTTGGAAAATAAATTATAGAGTTATATATGTATGCAATAAATTTGTACTTATGTAAATATATTTAATTTTGTGTCGGAACCAATTCAGTGAAGCAACTAATATATTCTTCATTAATTAAGAACATTTTGTATTTATGCATTAATATAAGCTGATGAAGCCCAATGTATAAACTGTACATAACTGGTGAATAAAAACCTTGAACCTTTTGATGCTGATGAAGATGACCACAGTTACACAGAGCCTACACAGCACATGTGTTCCCAAATGCTACGTTATTACCATTTGAGCTGAATGAATTCATTTTTAAGGTATAATCTATTAATTACAATGACAGAATGAAGATGGTGATGAAAAAAGGAAATATACAGTTTCACATAGAAACTACATCATATAGTTACCACAATAATTGTGTTCTCCTATGACACAAGATAAATAGTGCGTAATAATTAAATTTCAATCTCAAGTAGAAATTGGATATTAATTAATAATAAATGAAAAAGGAATCAATAAGAAAATTATAAAAAAGGAATCAATAAGAAAATTCTTATAAGATATTTCATAAAGTCTTCTGTTTGAAGATTTAAATGTTTTTTGCACATACATTCTTTGGTTTCTAATTTTAGAATTTAATAGTTTTATTGTTATGTTAATATTTAATTACTGTTATATAGCTAAATAATTATTTTAAAAGAAGAGTTTAAGCTATGGAAAGCCTGGAAAATATATGCTAAGTACAAACTGAAAATGGTCCATAGGATTGAAAGAAATGGAACACTTGACACTTACATATTCTAGAGGAGGGTTAACTGAATACTTCATAGTAGTTGTTTTGGAAACTTCACTTGAAAGCCTCAACCACTGGCTCCGGTACAGAGCTTAAAATTGTTGTTTACACTAAAAGTAAATGGGTGATATTGAACACATTATGGCTGGCACTGAGTAGTGTATAGCTTTATATTTGTTCGTTCAGTCAGCATCTGACAACAAACTGCTTCCCCATGTGTAATACAGTCATTGCAATCTATATGAATAAATAACTATACAGGGTACTTGGTACTGAAAAATGTCTAATAACATCATGAAATAGGGGAACAATATATTTTTTTCTATATTTTTATGGCTTTTAAGAACCAGATTATTTTATCTTTTAAATTTTTGGCAGTTTTACTTAATTTTTACTGATGCACATGAAAGCACAGTAGTGGCAGTGAAAATAAAAATAATCATTGTGTGTCCCTACTTTGAATTCTGTTTCCATTGGTATCTTACTCATCTCACTTACCTATCAGTTCAGGGTGAGGAGTTTTATTTTTTTACTCATTATCACAATTCCTGAGCTTTCATGCATCTATTCTGAAGAGCAGCAAATCTCGTCCTTCAATTCTTGATTTCATGATCATATTTTATTTAGTGACAGTAAAACTTTAGACTGAATTATTTAATTAATATATGATTATGTAAGTGAGTCCAGAGTCCTTAGCATCTAAAGTTACCTGGTATTCTTGTTTCAGGATTAGAGAAAACTGCAGAAAAACCTTAGCCAGATACCATGCCCAACCAGGTATTGAACCCTGGCTCTCCAAAATGTCACAGTGATGGATAGTACAGCTTTTGGTTAATAGTATATAATTTATAACAAGATTATTATTTTATGTATACAACAAACACATTTCTTTCAATTGAAGCTATATCTAATTTTATAAGCACAAACAGTTTCACATACATTTTTAAGGTTAATTTATCAAAATGCTGTAATTAATGAATAAAAAATGCAATTATGAACTCTTACACATTAACACAATGATGTGCAAGATAAATAAAGACAGAAACTATATTTACTTAGAAGTTAGTAATCATAAAGTAAAACAACTATATAAAATAAATCCATTGAAAAATAGTAACAGTTTACTGCACTTTAAAATTTCTATGTAGAATGTGTTACATGAGCCTTGTTCCCATCATCAGTTGTACACCAACTAGCATTGTTGTTGGATGATTTGGAGACATCCAGTGGTTTCCAATTAGGAGTCAAACAACTGTCCATTGATGGGAATTTGAAACTTAATATCGGTTTTTATTCTGAAAAATAAAAATCAAGGAAACCTATAACTTGTGTAGACTCATGTTGGAACTGCCACATGTATCCAGATAGTCCATCAAAAATGGTAGTTAGTCTACAGCTGATGATGGGAGTAAGGGCATTTTAAACATTTCTGCATAGAAAATATAAAGTGAAGTATAGGATCACATTTTACAGATGGTTTTATTTTATATCATAGAAACTGTTATTTTAGCCAAATCACTTTCCAAAGTTTAAAGAGATTTTTTTCTTAAATTCATAAATATTTATGATTTTTTCAGAATTAGTCTTTAACTTTTCAGCAGCAGCTAAGATTTAACAACAGTTTTAATCAGGACTATGGTGAAACTTTCACACCTGAAGTAAGGGCAGCATTTGAATACCATGGCAGCAGTAGCAACAGACAACAGTGTCAACTCTCAGAGAAATAGTGACTGTGTTTGTAAACTTTGGATACATAGTAAGTGCTCGTAAATCAAGATTAGTGATATAAATGACGATGAAAGGTGATATAAATGATGATGACAAGTTTTGCAACTCATGCCTATTGAAGAAAAAAGAAGCTAACACAGCAGCTATGATGGCTAGCCAAGCCTAAGTTATAAAACTATTGCAAAATGATTTAAGGAAGCTACAAGCAGAAAAGAAAAAACAAACAGCTCAATTAACTAATTCAGTTAAAAACCAGTATTCAGCAAATGATAACAGCTGGCAAACTGCAAGCCAACCAAGTAAGAACTGGCATCGGCGTCAACCTACTCAGCAATACATAACTTTACAAAACAAATTAAATGTGCTTCAAGGGGAACATGGTGACAAAAATCCACAGAAAAGAATAAAAGAAGTAAAACCATACATAGAGAAAAGAATATTCCAAAAGAAAATAATGATCTATGCAGACAGGTACAAAAGAGGTTGGCCAATCACATAAATAAATGAAAATCCAAGTATCTCAGGATTAGGAATGGTGAAACCAATGAGCAAATGAAAAACAGTGTAGAAAACACTGCAAGTGATTGCACAAATCTGCAAGAGGAGGATTTCATTGTTCTTGTAAGGAATGTAAAACATGTGTACAAGAATAAATCAGTGGGATTAGAAGAGCAACTTAAGAAAATACTCAGCAAATTAAGGCACACAAATGTAATAATGTGTAATATTCCACATAGACATGATCAAATTGAATTTTCTTGCATAAATAAGCAAATACGTGAAACAAACCAGAAAACTATTAACATCTGTAAACACTTTAATAATGTTTACATAATGTGTTACATGTTTAATTTGCTTACATCTATATAAGCAAATTAAAAAAAAAGCTCCATACTAGACATGACCTACATGTCAATGTGCACATAAAAGCTACATAAAAGAAAAAATAAACACCATTATTAGTGCAGAGCCAATGAAGAAGAGGGAAATCATACCATTGAACTTTCATCCTATTGAATGACCAGTGCAATCTAGGACATTAGATGCTCAAAATATGGTAAGTAAACAAATAACTATGCCATGTATGCGAGTCCCGAATTTTAAACTGATCCATCATAATGTATAATTATTAACTAATAAAACAACAAATATAGAGGTCTTATCATCTGATGAACTAACAATTTATTAGTTCTTGCCAGAGCATTGGTTAAAATAGAAATCTAATCAACACTCTAATTGCAAACTATAAACTTGCTGGTCATTTCTGTAGAAATAAATTTAATAGGTTTACAAAAGGTTTCAAAAGAAAAACATATAGAGAGATCTGCATTTGAGCTAGTGGAATATGATACAATAATGTGTTTATACATAGCTCCCAAAGAAGATTTCAACTTTCTTATAAGTGGGTTAGAGCATGCTCTTAACAAACTAAAAACATTAAATAAAAATATATGGTGACTTTAATGTTGATTTTTCAAAACACACAAACAAAAACATTACTTAACATATTTTATTTTTGCTTTGGGTTAACACTCTTAGTTTACTTTCTGGCTTGAATAATTAAAGGCAGCTCTACCAAAATTGACCAAAATTGGACTAATTTAAAGTTCAGTTACAAGGTTGAGCCATTTAATATGGGTTTCAGCAATCATAGTGCAGAAATTTTAGCCTTACCCCTGATAAAGAAATCATTTACATGTGTTAATATTAATTAGACCACAAGGATGTAATGAAAATAATTTGCAATTGTTCCTACACCTAATAAAACATTAATCCTGGCACCTACAAGTGTAAAAATCCTGATACAAAATTTGACAGTTTTTGAAATATATTTAAGTACTATTTTGAAATATTTTTCCCAATTAAATGAATAAAAATAAGTACCTTGAAAAATTAAAAATTATTGGATAACAAAAGGAATAAAAATTATCCTGTGACAAGAAAAGAAAATTATTTGAAATTTCAAAATCTCAGACAAATTCACAGAGTTGATAAAATACTTTGAAGAAGTATAAAACTATACTGAATAAAATCACTAGGCAGCAAAGAAACTCTTAAATGACAAACATATTCAGTTAGCTTCTAACAAAATAAAAGCCTCATGGAATGTTATTAAGATTCATTCCACCAGATAACATACATTTGAAAATGAAAAACTAAAAGAAAATTCATTAACCATAACACACTCAATCTCATTTGCAGAAATATTTTTACTAGCATTGTAAATAATAGGAATTATACCAAAAAAAATAATCAAGGAAAGGATGTAAGACATAAGAGTGCAATCATCCATGTACCTACAGCCCACAGATCTCAATGGGATACTAACAATTCCAAACAATATAAAGTCAAAAATCTCTGTAGGTGTACATTTTATAGATTCTAGATTTTGTAATAAAGAAAAGTGTTTATTTCATATCCAAACCTAACTCTGACATTTGTAATAGTTCTTTGAGAATTTAATTGTTCCAAAATCTCTTAAAATGGCAAAGTAAAACCACTGTACAAAAAAGGTAACAGAGAACAGGCCTCCAACTATAGACCAATTTCACTGCTATCAGGTTCAACAAGTTTTTTATGAAAAGATTTTAACATTCATTGAAAAAAATAAAATAATATCAGATTCACAATATGGTTTCAGAAAAAATAAATCTATTATGTTTTAAAGGTATTAGATAGAAAAGGGATCATCATAGGAATTTTAAATGGTGGGAATTTTCACAGTGAAAAATAGTACAATATTGTAATTTTCTCATAAAATTTACAATATACAGAGATTTTTTTTGATTTCTACAAAGCTTTCAACATTTTAAACCATGAAATTCTTTATGCTAAACTGGAGAGATTTGGCATAAGGATTCATGCTCTCAAGCAGGTAAAAACAATAATTGATATCATTGTATGATTCAGTTGAACTACACACTCTTAAAGCTTCACTTACTTTTCATAAATGTATGGAACTGGTTTCGAGAACATTTAGTTCCCATCTTCAGTCAGGCTAAGGTTCAACTGTCGGATCATTCGTTGAGCTGTGGGAATGTATATTCTGCTCTGGTGGCGATGTGATAAATTTGTAGTTTATGTTTTCATCCCCGGCAATGTCGAAGTTCATTATGCTGTCTTTGTATTTGTAGATGTAGATTTTCTCCCAGGTTGCTAATTCCGTAGGTCCTTGTACTGATTTTAATAATTTTGCTTTATTTATTATGTCATGATTTTGTGTCCAAAAATGATATGCTACTTCTGATTTCTCTATTTGCTTGTAATTTATGTTCCTGAAATGTTCCTTTACCTGTGTGCCTATATTTCTCTTTGTTTTTCTAATGTAGATTTTTTCACATTCTGCACAGTTTATTTTGTAAATACCTGATATTTCTTCTTGTGGAATACTGTCATTAACATTATCTATCAGTAAATTTTTAACATTAAATCTATTAATCGGTGCCAACCTGATATTAAAATCTTTAAGAATATTCTGAAATTTTTTTGTGGCCCATGGATGATATGTGAATTTTTTAAAAACTAGTTTATCTTTTCTTGCTGAAAGTGTTGTGGTTCCTTTGATATGTTTTTGTCTCTTGAATTTCTGCACCTTTTTATGTACTAGTTCTTTTTTAAAACCATTTTTAACTGCTGTTTCTTCTATTTGTTTGTATTCTTTAAAACATTCTTCTTTGCTAATTTGTAGGTTAACTAGCCGGTGTGTTAAGCTATTAATTACTGCATGTTTGTGCGCTGTGGGGTTAAAACTGTCTGCTTTGATGTGATTATCTGCGTGTGTATTCTTTCTCTATAATCCAAATTTAAGATTTTCTTGGCATTTCATTATTTTAATACATTTTTATGCTAAGAAAATCTTAAATTTGGAATATAGAGAAAGAATACACACGCAGATAATCACATCAAAGCAGATAGTTTTAACCCCACAGCGCACAAACATGCAGTAATTAACAGCTTAACACACTGGCTAGTTAACCTACAAATTAGCAAAGAAAAATGTTTTAAAGAATACAAACAAATAGAAGAAACAGCAGTTAAAAATGGTTTTAAAAAAGAACTAGTACATAAAAAGGTGCAGAAATTCAAGAGACAAAAACATATCAAAGAAACCACAACACTCAGCAAGAAAAGATAAACTAATTTTTAAAAAATTCACATATCATCCATGGGCCACAAAAAAATTTCAGAATATTATTAAAGATTTTAATATCAGTTTGGCACCGATTATTAGATTTATTGTTAAAAATTTACTGATAGATGATGTTAATGACAGTATTCCACAAGAAGAAAAAGTCAGGTATTTACAAAATAAACTGTGCAGAATGTGAAAAAATCTACATTGGAAAAACAAAGAGAAACATAGGCACACAGTTAAAGGAACATTTCAGGAACATAAAGTACAAGCAAATAGAGAAATCAGAAGTAGCATATCATTTTTGGACACAAAATCACGACATAATAAATAAAGCAAAATTATTAAAAGCAGTACAAGAACCTACAGAATTAGCAACCTGGGAGAAAATCTACATCTACAAATACAAAGACAGCATAATGAACTTCGACATTGCTGGGGATGAAAACATAAATTACAAATTTATCATACCGCCACCAGAGCAGAATATACATTCCCACAGCTCAATGAATGATCCGACAGTTGAACTTTAGTCTGACTGAAGATGGGAACTAAATGTTCTCGAAACCGGTTCCATACATTTACGAAAAGTAAGTGAAGCTTTAAGAGTGTGTAGTTCAACTGAATCATACAATGATATCAATTAATATGATTGGCTTTACTGTGCAAGTTCCAATTTACATTTAACGTAAAAACATATTTACATGGGAAACAACAACTGGTAGAGGTCACATATATGGATAGAGGGAAAATTAATACCATCAATCAATCAAACAAAAGGCAAAACATGGAGTACAGCAAGGCAATACTAGGTGCAGTGCTGTTTTTACATTTTATGAATAATTTGAAAAGTAACCTTTCCACCCACACTATCATTGAATGCTGATGATATAAGCATTATTATAGAATGTATGAAATGTGAGAATCTTCAACCATTTATAGCAAAATTTCATCAGAAACAAGTGATTGGTTTGCATATAACTAACTGAAAATTAACATAGAAAAGACACTGGCAGTGCATTTTCACCTTAATTAAAACAGGGGAAATATCAAAAGTGGCAGTAATTTTTAATAACTACATTGAAACAGCAAATACTATTAAATTCCTTGGATTTATAATGAAAAATGATCTAAGATGGGATAAGCACACTGAAAAGTTAATGAAAAACTTACTGTAATTGAGTATCTGTTCAGGAATTCAGCAAACAATGTAAATCTTTTTTTTTTTTGAGTATGTTTAATGCCCATTTTCACTACTGAGGCACCACAGGCAGTAATGTAAATCTTGATACACCTAGAAGTGTTTATTTTGCTTATGTTTACTCATGACCAAAGTGTGGAATCTTGCTTTGGGATAACTCTCCCCCATTCAAAAATGTATTTGTAATGCTGAAAAAAAATAATCAGAATAATAGCTGGTGCAAATCAGAAGTCTTAATGCAAACCAATTTTCTTAAAACTGAGAATCTTGTCCCTCCCCTGCATGTGTATGTGCGTGTATATATATGAGGCAACATTATTTATAAGAACTTGTAGCAAAATAATCACATATAACAAATGAAGTAATAATCAACATAATACCAGAAGAAAAGCAGATCTTCACATAATGAGAACCGACACCAGAAGATACCAAAATATTGCCACTCAAATTATTATCAAATTATACAACAAATAATCCTCAACATTAAAGTAATTGAAAAGTTAAATTTATTAACTCTTTTGTTGATTTGTTTTATTTATGGATGCTCTTTAACATCTCAGATCATTAACATCCCATTCAATTGAAACAGTCAGTAAGATTTTCTCAGAGGCCTTTTCTTGCAGGCTTAGGGTTCTTTTAAAAGCTGCAAATCTATGACATGGATTCACAGATTTGCTTCCCTTTTGAAGGACGCCATACTTAAGATTTTTACGTCTGAAACAATCCATTGACACTGGCTGGGATAGAACCACAATCTTGGGTTTACAAGGCAAGTATAGTTAGCATTTGACCAGCAGGACTGACAACTTTATTTAAAATTGCAGTAATGGCATATTTATTTGATCATTGTTTCTACTCATTAAATGAGTTTTGAATAATGGTATTTATACTGTATGAAATAAAATTTATTTTATTATAGCAATTAACTACATATGTAAATTTGTTGAAATTAATCTATTTATTTTACTTTTGATAAATTATTTTGTTCTGGGGTATTTGAACAAGTTTTAAAGATTTATTTTGCACTATGGCATAGCATATGATAACTTTGTATATTACTACTAGCTTTATATAATTTTAAATGTTATGTAAATTTAAAGTTTTTCTAACTTGTCCTATATCATCTAGCATTTTGTGCATTGTATGATTTACAAGGGCCAATAAAGAAACAAACAAGTGGCAGAAAGAAAATTTCTCACACTAGCTGATTAAAAGAACATGGTGTGAAGCATTATTTAATGAATCAATATTTTTAAATGCAGAATCATCAAATAAAGTTTATACACAGTAACCATAAAATCAGTGAACAATTATATGATGATTAAATATATTCTTTGACAATTACAGAAAATGCCACTAAAAATTTGAATAACTAGGATTCAGGGGAAGTAAATAAAAATGAGAGTGAATAAGACTATATATTTTAAGTAGACAACATATTAAATCCTGCAGAAAATCATGATGAACTATATTAAGTTTGAGCATAGCAGTTGAAAATAGTAACATAGTTTGCTTCACTTACTTTTTTAAAATCTAGGGCATATTATAAGAGCAATTGCTCCCATCATCAGCTGTAGACTAACTGATGTCCTCTGGTGACAGTAGGATAAATTTGCTCAGATAATCCAGTGTTGAAATCCTGAAGATCATGATGATGTTTTTGTTTTTGAGAATATATTTTTCATTAAGTTGCTAACTCTGCTGGAATTTTGCAGATTTTAATAATTCTGGCTCCTTTTTAATGTCATGATTCTTAGACCAAAAATGCACTGCAATTGCTGATTATTCAATTTGTTCAAATTTAATATTTTTGAAATTTTCTTTGATTCAATTACTAAATTACTGTTTGTTTTTCCTACATATATTTTAATTACAGTCCTCACAATTAATTTGACAAATTCCAGCCTTATTGTGTCTTTTGAGAGAATTTTAATAAATTCTTGCTGCTAAATTTATTCTGGGTAAACAACATAATGTTATACATATTAAATTGTAAAAAAGAAAAAATAATAAAATCTGCTTTTGGGTGGTATGTCAATTTCTTGACTTCATGTACATGACATTTTCATCTATTTTCATTAGTGTCCATGTGTTTCTGATGACTTTAATTCTCTTACATTTTGCAATTTTTGGTCAGCTAATTTGTTATTGAAATTAATTCAAAGGGCTTTATTGGTAATGTATTGGTATTCTTTTTCATACTCCCCTTTACCCAGTGAAACATTCACCAATCTATGGGTAAGACTGTTGATGACTGCTTGTTATCATGGTTTTGGGTTGTGACTATTATTTTTAAATTGCCTGTGTGAGTTGGTTTTCTATTCCTATTTCCTGGTTGGTGTTAATATCTGTGAATGCTATAGTTAAATGATATATTTCTTTACTCTCAAATACTTCTATTTAACTCATCATTATTCAAGTTTGTTTATGAAATACAGCTGAAATACTAAAGAAATAAGCTTTGTGAATATGATTTCAATGTGGTATTGTTTGTTATACATGGCAAGAGAACAGGTGATGGAATAATAATGCATTATTTTTTTAAGCCAATACACTGAGCAAGTTGAAAATGTATCTAATGGATACCAAAACATTGAAGATGCTGGTGGATTCAAACCACAGAAAGAGCAGGATTAATACAAACAATTTTAGTGCAAAATATTGAATGTTAGAAGTTTTAGGTACACTTTTTGTAAAAGTTTTGTTTTATATTTGCCCATAAAGCAATTTGGGGGAAAAAAAAAAATACCTCTTCACTGAATGCAGTTAGGCAATAGATTTCTCACATGATTAAAGCATAAAATACTTAATGCTTAACTCCCTAATTCAACTCATATGTGATAACTGCACTGAACATCTGAAAGTTCCTAGTCACATGATAGCTGCATATTTTAAGTACATTAACCATAGTTACTGAGAGAGCTATTGGCTTTACTGATGATGATTTTCTTCAATCACCACTCCCTACACAAAATTATCATACTTATGCCCACTAGATGTTAGCAGGTACTATTTATCATAAGGTCATACGTTTACCTTGTACCTGCAAATTAATTATAACTTACTAATCCCATTGTTCTTATAAAATATATGTGCTACATCTTGAGTGTAAATGGCTTTTAATATGATTGCCCCACTTTTCTTATCAAATGACCAAAAATTGGACAGTGGGAATAGTAACAACAATTTATAAAGATAAAGAAGATATTAGGAGAACTAAACAAATTATAGAGAAATTCGTTTACTTTCAATTATTGGGAAAGTTTTCACTAGAGTGTTAGCAAAATGGCTACAATAATGAACAGAGAAAGAAAGGAAAATTTCAGTATTCCAATGAGGGTTTAGGGATGATAAAACTTGAGTTGACAATATTTATATAATTAGAACATTAGTTGACAAATATCTCAGTGACAAAAGAGGTAGAATCTATTTGTTGTTTTTGAACTTAGAAAAAGCTTTCAACACAACTTCTAGGGAAGATTTTGGATCAAACTGAGAAAAAAAGAAGTAAGACACAACTTCATAAAGGTAATAAATAATATTTATAAGGAAAATGAATTTTGTATTAAATATGAAAGGGGAGGGCTACAGATAAAATATCAAACAATAGAGGTCTAAGACAAGGATGTAAATTAAGCCCAGTTCTCTTTAATCTATTTATTGATAATATTTTAGAAGAAATTAGTAAAAGTAATGTACATTTGCCAACTATAAATAACACAGAGATACCGAGTTTGCTCTTTGCACATGATCTGGTAACAGGTTCTTTAACAAGTGTAAAATTAAAATGATCACTTGAAGTAGTAGGTACATTTTGTATAAAATGGAGTCTCAAGATAAACAAAACTAAATCTACAATCTGTCTAATAATGGGAAATGGAGCAACCAAAAAAGAAAAGCATTAGCAGAAGGTAAAATGGCCATCAATGTAATCACATCTTGTGTAAACAAAATATCAAATATGCTATGAGTAGTAAAATGATTAGAGAGAATATATGGTTCAATAGTGGAGAGCAAAATGATGTTTGGAATAGAAATTTAGGGGCTAGATGGAGGATGGAAAGTGATAAATGTGAAAAATAGACTACTTTGTAGAATTGTCCTAGACTTATCCAGATCTTCACCTAATGGTATTGCTCTAATGGAACTAGGAAAATTGGGCTATAAAAGCAAGGTCATATATAGAAAGAGTGCTGAAATATTGGTATAGAATAGGGAGACTAGAAAAGGAGAATATCATCAATCAGTGCTTGGTAGTGTAAGGAAAAATTAAGGGGAGAAAAACTTGGATTACTAAAATCCAAAATGTTCTACAAGAAGTAGGTATGGGATCAATATGGTATGAGGGGGAAAGAATAGGAAAAGGACTTTGTATCGAGATAAAAACAAAAATTGAGAATATTGAAAAACAGGAAATATGGGCTAATCTTAATGTCAAAAAATTTCTGAAATTATATAGCACACTAAAAAATGTGTGGGGAAGAGAAAGATATATTGAAACCTGTAATAAGGCAGGAAGGGAAGGGACTGGCATGGTTTAGAACAGGAGTAATATATTTAAGTGGGATAAGAAATGGATATAATAAGAGGATATGTCCTATATGTGAAGAACCAGAGAGTACTTGGCATTGTACATTAGAATGTAAGCAAAGATTTGGAGGGAACAGTTCCTATTATGAAAGTGTCAAAAACTTAGCAAATGAAATAAAAGGTTGAAGAATTTTAAAACTAAAATCAGACAAAAATATTAAGAAACTTGGAAAATACATGGGCAAGATGAGACAAAAATAGTTATGGAAGTTGGGCAAGACATATGGGAATGACAATGTCCACAATTATGAAAGGAATGCACTCCATAAAGTCAAGGTGATTAAGTCAGAAATTTTAATGTTTCAATAGCAGTAAGTTTACATGTATTGAGAACATGGAAATATAAATCATTTACTTTGATTTTAACAGGTTTACTTATTTGTGAAAATTGCATGAAATTGGTTCTAAGAAATAAATCCACTGAAATGTATGCATAACTGAGTATAGTACATTATGTAGCTTGTTGAGATATTTGTAACAAACTTTAATTTCAATAGAATAGTTGAATCCAAGTCTTTCAGATATTTCAGTTGGAAATCAGTAAATAAGCAAAACTAAATGCATTTTATTGAAAATGTATAATATTTTAATTGATGTAAATTAAGAAGTTATGAAACTAGTTATGAATGTAGGGGGGAAATATAAATCTAATTGCAATGTTATTTGCTGATATAAATTTCATTCATTCAACAAGTGATGCTAATTTCTATTAAGCACATTATCCTTAATTCTACATTGTGGCACTGCCCAGTATTGATTGGTTGGGATAATTTACAAATTGAGTTCACAAAATAATTATAAAAAAGAGAACCCAGCATGCACACAAACACACACACACACACACCTGTGTATATTATGGATGACCTCTGCCTTTCACTTAGATGATCCAGATTCATTCCCACTGCTGACTATACATTAAATTTCATGGTGGCAAAGCCATATGTAAGCAGGTTTCCTCCAAATCCTCAGTTTCCCTTACAGTCATACCTTTCATTTTATGAACTGCATTATCATCCCATTCCATAGTGGAGATCTCATTAATTTGGTACATTTACTAATGCTTAATTATTTTCATAATAAAAATAATACATTATTATTGTTATCATCATCATCATCATCATCATCTTTTTTTATCATGATTATTGCCTTAATAAACATAATCATCTTCACTGTCATTATGAAAATAAATTGGCAAAATCCTTTATCTATCAGAAACTATAGTATTTTTCATGTTCTCTGACAGAAAATATAAAAATTGTACAAATGTTTAACTGTGATTGACTTCTGTATTTAATGCTGAATGAAAAATACTAAGACTCAATTTATGTGCATCATGCAAAAGTATCAAAGAGAGTTATTCCCTAAAAAAAATATATCCATCTAGATTATGGCAGCTCCAGCTCCCTAGAGATTCCAATGCTAACTATGTGAACTTCATAAAAGCATTTGTATTATACATCAGTTACAGTGGAGCATGTGTTTTGGTAGTGACACATATTATTTGCTTTGCCCCAATATGCTGCCTGGCTGTTAATTAAGCTATTATGCTGTATAACATAGAAATAAAAGATGATTATGAAAATTAAATTAGATGCACAGGTAGCTCTTTGATTGCATTAATATGCAATTTCTGTATTACAAAGGTTTTTCACAGCTGGCCTGTGTCAGTCCTGGTGGTGTAGTGGTACTTGCCTTCTAAAACCAAGATAGCGGTTTCAATCCCGGCTAAAATACATGGATTTTTTGGGCTTTAAAATCCTAAGTATGGCTTCCTTCTGAAGTGAAGTAAAGTCATGGGTCCTGTGATGTACATTTACGGCATGATAAAGAACCTCAAGCCTGAAAGAAGAGGCCTCTGAGCAAAATTTGTCGGCTGTTTCACTCCCAGAATTAAATGGGATGCTGATGACCTGAGATGTTATAGAGCGTCCATAAATAAAACAAATCAACATACAACAGATGGCCTGTAACAAAGAGAGGTTTTGGTTTGGTTATGTAATTAACTTTTCTCTTACAGTGATGTTTGATTGCATATGTTTATTATAGCAGACTTAATAATGTATTGAATTATATTTGTTCTTTGATCTTTCATTCTGTACAGTGAAGAATGTACATGAGCAACAAACTTATTCTGGAGTGTAGCACTGAATTTAACACAATAGTATTGCTCTCATCTAAGATTAGATTAATAATTATAGCAATATAAAATATCAATAGTGAATAATGCAGATAAAGAATGGTTTTAATAAATGATAAGCTTAATTTCAAATTTTATTAAAAGCTTCTGAGTCCAAATTTCAGATTAATGCAATTTATCCTCATTATTACATTGCAATTAATAAAACATATTAATACTACTTCCACTTTCATTTATAACATTAGGACATGTCAGCTGTTGACTGACTACTTGACATAGTAGCTGGAGCATGAGATACTTCTGTGGAGACATCTAATGGTTATAGTAGAAACTTACCTAGTTCATTCATGGCCAAAAATATAATTCATTCACTTTCATGTTTTTAAGAATGAAAATTTATTTCCAAGTAGCTGATTCTGTTTGGTATGAAGTTCCTTCAGCAGATTAACCTATGGTTTGATTTCATAATTTTAGATCCAAAAATGTGCTGCTACAACTAATTTATCTATTTGTTATAAATGAATATTTCTAAAATTTTTCTTTTTATAATTTCTTAAATTTTTCTTTGTTTTTCCTATGTATTTTTATTGCATTCTGCACATTCTAGTGTACAAATTCCTGATTCTGTTAGTATGGCATCTCTTAACGTGGAACATTGTACATTTTTATACACATTTGTTTCTTAAATCACCTTTATGCAAGTTTCTTGAATATCTTCTTGAATTTGCTGTGGTAAGACAAATGATATGTGAGTTTCTGAACTTGATAATTTTCTTGATGTTTCCTAATGTATAAGCATCTCTTATAGATTTTTGTCTTTTAGAACTCATTGCTCATTTTTATTATTGTGTGCTTATTTAAACCATTGGCTATTGCTGTATTATCTGTTGAAATTCTGTTTTGTACTCTTATTTCTTTGAGTGGAATGTTAACTATTCAGTGTATCAAGCTGTTGAACACAGCATACTTGTATGGAATTAGGTTATAGCTGTAATTTGTTATGTAATCACCTGAATGTGTTTCTTTCCTATAAATTACAAAGTTGAGTCTGTCTACATTGCTTATAATTTTTAACTCAAGAATGGAAGCACCCATTTTTATCGACTATCATAGTGAACCTCCTGGAATTATCTTGTGAGTTCAGGAGCATCAGAGCATATAGTGAATGTTCTTTCAGTATTATTAAAAATACATCATCCACATGAATTAAATGTACTTACGAAGCTGTTGACAATGGAGTGGTATATATAACCAATGTACTAAAATTTGTTCACAATATCTCCATTCACTTACATAAAAACTGGACATATGTTTCGGGAGTGATCCCTCCCATCAGCCTGTAGAACAACTGCTGTTAGAAGTGGCAGTTGGGTCTCTTGATGTTCTTGTGGTGCCACAAGAGTCCCAACCGCCACTTCTTACAGGTGGTCTATAGGCTGAAGATGGGAGGGATCACTCCCGAAACAAATGTCTAGTTTTTATGTAAGTGAATGGAGTTGGTGTGAACAAATTTTAGTACATTGGTTATACATCATCCACATACCTGTACCGTGTCTTCAAAATGAATGGGAAGGGATTGGTGATATGTATTTCAAAGAAATTCATGAACAAATCAACTAGAGCAGTTGGTGAACATCTGATGATGTGAGCAAGTGCTCTCAAAACATGTCCTGATTTTATATATATATATATATATATATAATAGTAGTTAGTGTTAATATGTTTTAATAAATTATAATAGAAATATCACCTTCCATTGGCTATAGCTTCCAAAAACAATCTTAATGGTTATTTCAATACAGCAGCTGTTACTGGGCATGTATTGTGTTGTTCATTTCTTAATTTGACAGTATACATAAAGTGTATTATATCCCAGGTGTTTATAATGGCACAGCATGTCTTTATGTACAATTCATATGTGTTAACTCAGTGGTGTAAGATTTATAGGACCAAATTTTTTCAGCATAGATTTGATTCTGTTACTTATGTGAATACCATACCCTTTTTTCAGAGTATTATCTAACAGGGAGGGTGGTTGTGCATTTTTTGAACAGGACTTGGCCACTGCTCACACAGCAAAGACCGCCTGTGGTGCCTCAGTAGTAAAAACAGGTGTTAAACACTACTAAAAAAAACACTGCAAATAATTTCATGAGAGCAATCCACAAAGTATTTCCAAAAGACAGGGTTATTAGTATGAATCTGTGGCCCTCTCTGTCACCAGATTTAACAATCAGTGAGTATCATCTTTGGTAAATTAAAAAAATGTCATAAATGATCAAAATAATATTTACCAGAAAATTGTCCAGATTTCTCAAAATGAATTACCAAGCAATGAATAATTTCCTAAAGAGATGTCAAACATTTTTGGAGAATATAGGCAGGCAGTTTCAACATTGCATTTGATAATTTTGGTAAGTAATGAGTCACTTAAATTAGTTTATGCATTGCTGTATGTTTTGGTTTGCTTTATTGTTTTACCCTCCCACTAGTTACCAAGACCAGGCTGGCTGGCTAACAGGCTAATGAGCAGCATACTCACTCATAGGCAAAACACTTCAGGGGAAAAACAAAAATGCTTGCATTGTACAATATAAGTGTTATTGTAAACTTATAGTTGAGATAACTGTTTCAGAACATTTTTAACACATTTTTAACATTGCTTTTGAGACACTAATCACCAATGCTTGCTGTTACTACTCTCACATGCTCTTTCAGATTATGTCTGAAAAAGACCTCTTAACAAAAATGGATTATATGCAGATTTGGGAACACAAATTTCACTCAAAGATTTTTTGCAAACTTATAAGTGAATGTCCTCCTGATATAATATCTTTGTACTTTGATATTCAGAGGGTACAACCACTCTCTAAATTAGCAATTGGTAAAAAATATTATTCCTCTGAAATACCATTCAATGCACTATGTCTTGCCAATATCAGCATTCAGAAACCAAAAATTATACATGTAATCAAACTGAAACAAGTAAAGTTCATCAAGTGTTACTTCATTTCTAGAGAAGACAAAATTTGATAATTGGGTCAACTTGATAAGATTTATGCAGACAGATACAGAGGCATAAATAAAAAAATACATGCTCTCCACATTAATTTATTTGCTTTGAAACAAAGCATTGCTAATATTTTTATAATTATCATCTTCTCTCCAGTGAAAAATATTCTTTTTTACCAGCTTGTAGCATTTTAGGCTTTGTAGAAAAGGCTGTTTAGTGGTCTGAAATTCCTACACTGAAGAATACAAGCAGATTATCAGTTTATGAGAATTGAAAAAACACAGAAAAAAAATTCAGATTATTCCTATACATTACTCTAAAGATGGAACTAACACATGTATATTTGGTGATCCCTCAAAATGATCCACAACTCTTAATAAACAAGGGTTATGATGAACCAGATGAATGAACTTTCCAATAATTGGTACGTTAGAAGTAAAGTCAGGAATCTGCTTGTTAATTTTGGGAGACAATTGGAAGGAGTTAGATAGTTTACAGTGATATTTTTCTGCACTGGACACTGATGTGGCACCTGTGTGTTAGTGAAGTAAATTTTACTGTAGTAAATTATATTAAAATATTACCATTACAACAGAGAAAAAAATAGCATGTATAGGAACTGTAGAGGAACTTAAAGAAAATATCAAGGGGGCAGATATTGGAAGAAATTTAGAGTTGATGAGTGGATGCAAATGACAATTAACGATGGCAGAAATGTGTGACTGCAAAATGACACCACTTCAAACAAATCCTATAACAACAAAGGGTAACACTCATTATGAAATAAAACTAATAGTGCATTGGTCATGGTCATAGTTGTGGTCATGGTCCTGGCTGTTGTCTGGTGTTTTTCTTTTTAATGGTGTTCAATGCTCATTTTTACTATTGAGGCATCACAACAAAGGATTTTTTTTTAAAGAAGGAAACATTCTAGGCCTAAGTTTAGGGTACCTCCCCAGCTTTTGCCATTTATGAGGACTGAGGAAAACCTGGAAAAAACTTCAGTCAGGGAGGACAGTTCTGGTGGTATTCGAATCCCAGATATCTCGCTCATGAGTCTGTGCCTTAATGACCTCAGCCACCTGTGGCAGTGTGTGTCTAGTGGCGGTATAACTAAAGAATTTAGTACAATAATATACTACCTGACATTTTTTTCTTTTTCATCTCTTTCAGTAACCAATATTTATAATATTTTAGTTTTTGTAAATTTATTTAGCCACTGTGGAACAATAATATGAATACACTTTCATGGAAATATGGCACTGAATTATCATTAAATAAGTTGCTCATGGCTCATAGAATGTCCAATGTCACCCAAAATATTATACACACAAACAAGATAATTAAATAGCATAATATTAAAATATTTTCTCATTCTACCACTTATTGCATAGTGATAGCCATTATAACAGAAAAGTAGTGAAACTTGTGCAAATTTGTATGCATAAGGTTCCTAACCTATATGTATTTATTACTATTGCAAAGATTCATGAGATCAATGTTGTTAGAAATTGTCCTCATTCTCCCTATAACAATTATCCCTTTCAATTTAAACATTATTATATGAATTAACACTTTCTTAAGACAAAATATGTGCTCTATGGATTCAGTATGAACTATATTTGTCTACAAAGAAACTCTTGTTGATTGAGGATTGCAAATATAAATAGAGTGAAATATCAGATATGTCAACATAAAGATATTATAAGGAGTTTCAGATATTTCAACTTATACACACATATGTAAGTATGTATTTATGTATGAATGTACATACATACTTATTTGTACATATGTACATACATACATACGTGTGTGTGTGTGTATACACTTAGTGAAGTTTTAAAATGAACTAATTCCATGTGTTCAAAAACAGATATACTATAACTTTATTAACTTTGTTTCTCTTGAGGTTTTTACTTCAGTTACAATAACTACTACACTTTTAGTTACATGGGTTTAAACCATTTTGTCTGCTTTAAGTTATACTCTACTGCTTGCCCAGATTTGGCTGGACAACATTTATGAATACAAAATACAAATAAGATGGGAGTTACCCTTATTATAGACTGTGAATGACCCATAGAATTGCAGAATTCTGCTGGACATTTTTCAGGCTCTCTAATACATCCCGAGATAAGAAGTTAGTCTTTTATTTTCATTATATGGTATGGTATAATTCAAAGCCTCAACAAGAACTGCAGCACTTGTTTTAAAAGTTGGTTACTCCAGGCCTATGATGTGTTTTGAGAAAATATAATTAGTGAGAAATTTAGGCTACAAACTCAAATTTGATCTGGGTTCCCCTGGTTGATACAAAGTTTCCCAACAATTTAGGCACATCAACCTATGTTTAAGGGCAGGAACTATAATGATTAAGACAGGCTTTAGCACAGAAATTTTATTTCTCTTCCCTTTGTATCCATAGTCATATAATATATGCAAAGAATTTATAGAAAATAGTAGACCAGTAATGATGCACTAAGGAAATTGCATTTTACTCTATCTTGCTCTTTTACTAAAATATTGCTTAAATATCACTGTGAAAACTTCTAAATATTTACATTTCTTAACTGATGTTGCTCTAAAAGTACCTACACAAAATTATCTAAGTTTAACCATGACAAGTTAAATACTACACAACATGAAAAACCACTGAAATCAGAACACTAATTTCTAAGCAAAAGTAAAGCAGTGACCTCAAAGTTGTATCAATACTGACAGTGGCTGAATTTAAAAACTTTTTATGGGGACTCTTTATGGTTAGTTATGTATTCAAAAGACACATGCATGAATACCTTGGATTTTATAACTGTTAAATATAATTAAGATAAAATCTACTTATTTGGTTCATTTCTGTGAAAAATACAACTCCTTTATGACACACATTTCAGAAATTATGGGGTGCATAAGTTGGTTCCATGCAATTATCTTCTAAAATGCCTCAGAGAAAAAGTCACAAGTGTTAAATAAGGAGAATGAGGCTTTTATCAAAGATGACATTTAGTGCTTTCAAGTAAATATTAGCTATGTATCTGAATTATTAAAATATAGTTAGTGAAATGGTGAAAATTTGTATGTTAAATATTAGAATATTTGTTGTAATAATAATTGTGAGCTTAGTGCTATTTAATTATATATATATATCTTTGATAAAAATTTGTTACATTAAGACATATATGGTATTCTCATTTAAAAGGTCAATAATATTTTTTGTTACACCCATCAGTATTCCCATCGGTATTAAATATTTCCCCTTTCATTCATCTGCCATTAGTTGCACACTATGTAGACTGATATTTCACTAACAAGAGCAGATGCTTTCAAAATAATTTCATAAATAATAATATATGATTACACTCAAAACATTCTACCATGCACAGGTGCAAAGCTCACTCATCCATTTGCATAGTGCAAAAAGACCAATGTGTTTAATTCGTGAGATAGTTACAATGTTTTTTCTTTCTTATATTTTTTCCCCTATGAAGAAAAATAAATTAATTCTATTTCCTTTCAGGATACAAAGTGGATTTTTGGGAAATTTGCTTCAGAAATAAAATATTAAGTTTTTTTTTTTTTAATTCTAAGAGAATACTTTATTATTAGATTTCTTATTATTTCCTGCATTTATGTATTCAACTTGTTTACACTAAACTCCACTTACTTACATAAAACTAAGACATGATATGGGAGCACTCACTCCCATCTTCAGTTGTTATCCAACCCTTTTCTTTAACCGTATGTGGTCAAATTAGTTTCTATAGACTTAACATCATTGCATGATTGTGTTGAACTAAACATTCTTATTGCTCCACTTACTTGTCTGTATATATAGAACCAGTTTCACAAACCCCTATTAGCACCATCAGCTAGAAAGTCGACTACTGGATACTTCGTTAAGTTGTGGGAATGTGTATTCTGCTCTGTTGGATGTGTGATGAACTTAAAGTTTATATTTTCATCTCCATTTCTAATTAACCTCTTCATGAGCAGATTTGAAACACACATCAACTCAGTACTCCCATTCATATATATATGTTTCCCATAGTTTACAAAAAACTCATTGATGATGCAATAAGCTTCTGAATATACAAGATAGAAACATTTCATTCACATATGAAACAGAAACAAATAACATGTTACCATTCTTGGACATCAAAATTATGAAGCGTCAAGGAAACCTGGCATTTGGAATATATAGAAAGAATACACATGCAATCACATCAAAGCTGACAGTTTTAACCCCATGATGCACAAACATGCTGTTATTAATGGTTTAATACATTGGCTAGTTAACCTACAAATTAGCAAAGAAGAATATTTCAAAGAATACAAACAAATAGAAAGCACAGAGGTTAAAAATGGTTTTAAGAATGAGATAGTACACAAAATGTACAAATATTCAAGAGGTAAATAATTATTAAAGAAACCACATTACTTTCAGCAAGAAAAGATAAGTTAATTTTTAAAATATTCACATACCATGGGCTACAAAAAAATTCAGAATATTGTTAAAGATTTTAGTAACAAATTAGCCTCTGTAAACAGATTTAATGCCAAAAATCTCCTAATAGACAATGTCAATGACAGTATTCCACAGGAGATAAAAAGCAGGTATTTACAAAATAAGTTTGCAGAATGTGAGAAAATCTACATTGGAAAAACAAAGAGAAACATAGAAACACGGTTAGAAGAATATTTCAGGAACATAAAATACAAGCAAATAGAGAAACTAGCTGCAACATTTCATTTCTGGACAGAAAACCATGACATACTGAATAAAGAAAAACTATTGATATCAGTACAAGGACCTACAGAATTAGCATCCTGGGTAAAAATCTACATATACAAACACAAAGACAGTTTAATGAATTTTGACACTTCCAGGGATGATAACACAACTTAAAGTTCATCACACCTCCACCAGAGCAGAATACACATTTTCATAACTTAATGAAGTATTCAGCAGTTGACTTTCTAGCTGTTGATGCAAATGAGGTTTTGTGAAACCAGTTCTACATTTATAAACAAGTGAAATAATGAGAGTATTTAGTTTGACTCAATCATATAATGATTTCAATTATATGATTGGCTTCACTGTATAAGTTTCAATTAACATTTCTAGTTTCTATAGACTTATTTGTCTTGTATAATTAATTAATTGTACTTACAAAGCTGTAGACAATGGAGTGGTAATATATCCTACACTTATGTATTCAACTTGTTTACACTCAACTCCACTTACATAAAACTAATGTAAGTTAGTTAGGAGCACTCACATGTTTCAGGAGCACTCACTCCCATCGACTGTTGGTCAACAACTGAAGATGGGAATGAGTGCTCCCACAACATGTTTTAGTTTTATGTCAGTACATGGAGTTTAGTGTAAACGAGTTAAATATATTGTGTAAGATAATTGTCTCCATTGTCTACAGCTTCATAGGTACAATTTATTTATTTATACAAGACAAACAAATCTGTAGAAGCAAATCAGGCCACACGTGGTTAAAAGAAAAGGTCAGTCAACAAGTGAAGATGGGAGTGAGTGTTATTGAAATATATCTTAGTTTTATGTAAGTAAGTGGAGTTTAGTATAAACAAATTGAATACATAAATGTAAGATACATTACCACTCCATTGTCTTCAGGTTCATAAGTACAATCTATTTATTCTTATTATTTATTAACTGTACCATCTCACTGGTTAGAACATTTAATTGCTTCAGCTATAAAAAGTTTGTATTATGAAGACTTTCTTCAATCCATACCTTAACTTTACCAGTCTACTCTGTTATCATTTAACAGCATACCTGTATTGGTCATATAAAATTCCCTATTTTATATTCAGTCCCTAAATTACTTTCACATTACTATAATGATGTGGAAATTAAGCATCAAGCAAAAATGTCTTAGTAATTCTGTATGATCAATATCATAATAAAGTTACCACCATATAGGAACATGCTATTTAATTTCTCTATATTTATTACAAACCCACTTTGAAATCTTATCTAAGTAATCATACTTTATCCAAACATACAAAACTATCTTGAGCGTTTCACTCTTTAAATGACTAAAATTCAGGACATGTTTCATGAACTGTCGCTCACATTGTCAACTGACATGACTAAAGGGTCATGCTGGGTTGGAGAGGCAGGTAACTGTAAGGGGCTCTGGTGCTCTATGAAAGAACTTATACAGAATGTTGTCTGCTTTCAGAATTTCAAAGTTCATAATTCTAAGCCAGAGCTCCTTACAGTTACCTGCCTCTCCAACCCAGCATGACCCTTTAGTCCTATCAGTTGATAATGTGTACAACAGTTCAAGAAACATGTCTGAATTTTAGTAATTTAAAGAGCAAAATGCTCAAGAGTGTTGAATATTTGAACCTTTTGAACCATTTTAAAATTTTAAACTTTCCTTTGGGAAAGAAGTTTTAACTGGTTATAAATAGGTTTTACACAAAGAAATTACATACGTTTTGCTGTGTTGATTCCTATTGAGTTTTACATTAACACTTTACTTAATTACTTTCACTTTCCATATTAAAAAGCAAGCAATTATTTAAATGAGTAATTGCAGGAGCAAAACATTCTAGAGTTTCTTGCTGCCTGAAGTTTCTAGCATTCATCCTTGCAGATATGTGAAATATAATTCCTTCCCCAAAAATGCATCATTCAGGCATCTTTTAAATCCAGTATCAAATGCAAAAATTTCAAATAATATGAACACAGCAGTGAATATAAAAGGGGTGAACAGTACCCAACGTCCCTTACTTAGCAAACCATGACATGCAGTTTATATAACAACTCAGATTATTGTCTATCTGTTCAAATTTGATTTTATGGCTTTTTTATTTTAATAGTTCACAAGTTAGTTTTGTGAAGATTTAAAAAAGTTGAAAAAGTTTTAAAAAAAAGCATGCTTTATTAAATACCCGCATAAGACAAAGTTTTAACACCAAAATTAATTCATGAAAATGTGGCTACTTTTTCATGTCATATAGTAAACTATCAATCTTACAAGTTTATATGTAAGAGAACAACATGTAAACATGCAACAGGTATTGGTTGGTTGCAACTGTGTGCAATCAGGAAAATGTTTGATAATGTATAAAACATGATCAAAGAAAATTTAGATTTATTACCACGCATCTAATAGAGAAAACAGGCATTTCAAAAGGCAAAATTGAAGCTATATTAACAATGAATTAGGAGGGCCTCATAAGATCTGAGTAAGATGATACCCCAAATGTTGATGCCCAAATGAGAGCAAAAGAGAATTAAATCTATAGCAATCTGTTTAATAATATTTAACTACAATCTAAACTGTTTCTGGATTGCTTTGTTGTTCTTGAAATGTAGATATACCACTTTTATCCTGAGGCTAAATTCAAAGCATTGATCATAGTCCTTCCTTTGAGCAAAATTATGGAAACAATAGTTTGAGATGCTGAAGGAATTTTAATGTTGGACTACCTGGAACATGGTCACATATTCATGGACCTCTATTATGCAAAATTAATTACTAAATTTTGTAAATGCATTAAAAGAAAAAGAGAAACAGAGAGAGAGAGAGAGAGAGAGAGAGAGAGAAAGAAGGAAGGAAGGAAAGAATGAAAAAAAAGAAAGAAAAAAAGTATGAAAGAAGGAAGGAAAGAAAGAAAGAAAGAAAGAAGAAAGAAAGAAAGAAAGAAAGAAAGAAAGAAAGAAAGAAAGAAAGAAAGAAAGAAAGAAAGAAAGAGAAACACATGATGAGTGGTACAGAATTTTTCTTCATCACAACAATACCCTAATGTTTAATAGACTCATTTTCTTGCATACATGCTGATTTCAAACTTATTACTCATCCACCATTCTCTGCCATTCTTGCTTCTGGTTTTGATTTATTTCCAATGCTGAAGAAATATATTTGTACCTCAGAATATTTGAATAAAGATATTTCTATATTAGAGCATGGGGAAATAAGTGACCTCATGTGCAAAATAAACATACTGAAAAAAAATGATTTCATATGTTAGGAACAACAAATATTATATAACCCTCAAAAATGAATAGTTTTATTAAAATTTCAGGGTGAACAATCCTTCACACAACTGGTTTTGCGGCATGCAGCCAGCCAGTGTGTTGGCAGTGCGGCTGACAGGAAGTCTGCTGTAAATACAGTACGTTTTGTTGCTATAAGTTATTTTTAACATTACATAAACACTTAAAAAGAAAAGTAAATTACTCACATATATTAAGCAGGGGGATGCTGGAATTGCCTCTCTTCATTGTTCAAGCCTTTCTGACACCTACTTAGGAAATTGCTCATTACACTCTGCAGTTCCCTTTGAGAAGTGGCAACAATTTCTTAATGAATGTTGGTTTTAAGTTCATCTAAAGTGTGTGGATTTGTTTTGTACACTTTCTCTTTTAATGCCTTCCAGGCATAAAAATTGCAGGGGGTTAAACAGGGAGAATCAGGAAATTCCCCTTGAAATAATCTCCTTAAAGCACAAGCTGATTCTGTACATAAGTATGACACACTTTCACACAATACACTGTATTGCATCACCTAACAAACACATACTACTTCTGCAAGATTTCAACTCGCACTGAAGTCTTGCACAGCAGAGGGGCAATGTACTCCTCGCCTCTGTCAATGTAGTGACATAGCGCTGTCATCGGTCCTGCAGTTGCATCAAGCATTGTTCACCCAGTATAATGACCATAATTGATTCTAATATGGCTTTGAGATATCTTTTGCAAAGATTCATTGTTAATATCAATGAAGTAATCTGAGACAGTAAATTTTTTTATATTTTATTCAATATATTAGGTTATATTAATTAACATATGGATCTCAGTGAGTATTGTCATATCAGTTCATTTCCCTTCAAAAATGTGTTTTTACAGCCAGCTGATTACAATACAGTGTCCCAAGAAGCTGAATTGTATCCTTCTGACTGAAATGCAGTAATCATCACATCAACAGCAAAGTTTTTTGAAAGAGAACAGAGAGAGAGAGAGAGAGAGAGAGACAGAGAGAAACTGTGTTTTATCAGCATTCAAATATTTTATTTATTTTAAACTTCATTTTTTACCTTAACAATTACATAGTACAAAACCTGAGAAAATTGCATTTACATTTACTTCAGGATGCAGAAGGTTAAAAAAAAATAATAATAGGAGCTAGGTCCCAAATTAAAAGGCCATTTCACCAATTTTACTAGCCTATTGAAGTTTGGTCATTTATAAGGACAGAAAGTGAGAATCTATATGTCTACTGATGGAAAATTTTAAAAACATATTTTTTATTATGCCTACTAAAATGTTAACACAAAAACAGAATAGAGCTACTTTCTTTTACTTGTATTTAGTTTGCAATAATGATTGGTATTATTTGCAAATAAGACCAATCACTAATTAAAGAGAATGAGACTGTGCATTATCTATATTTAAAGTGTCACCAAATATGTATTCACTCCCTGAGCATTAGCATTATACAGTATTAATTAATAATTATAACAATATATTAAGTATAACAGGACATTTAAGTATGAGCTCCTGCTTGATATCTAAGACATTATCATCACAACCATTTGTGAGTTTATATTTTATTTTGTACAGCTAAAACCAAAATCATGCCTGTAATTTTACTTACTCTATTGCAACCAAACACTAAATTACTTTTATAATAAACAATCCAAGTTTTAGCAACCTTTTCATAAGGAGGTTCATTTGATAATAACGTTTGCTTATGAAGCACCAATTTAACAACTAAAAAGGTAGTGTACAGCAAACTTTACTGTTTAAATAATGCTTTACCAATCCTTTCTGATTTTGATTGGGTATATAAATGAGACAGAAGGAGATAACTCAAATGCAGGATGCTCATAAACATCATGTTAAATAATACTATGAATTTGATTAAAAATAAAGAAAATTGGCAGGATGAGAAAATACAAAGTCTCAAAAATACACAGAATAATTTCTGTATGGAAAAAAAAAATCCTTGGCAAGAAATTTGAAGTAATTAAAACATGCATTTAAACCTAGAAGCACATAATGTACTGTTTATATATTAAATTATGTAATTTTCAAAATAAATGACTCACTCATAAATTGAAGATATCATACCTTCATTCCATCAAGACCAGATGGCCCCTAAAGAAGAAAAAAACAAAATGAAAGACTACAATATATGCATTGTTGAAAAAAGCACAGCATTATTTTTAAGAATAATTACAAAGAAATATACCTTGAAATATAGATGAACAGTCATGGTCATGGTGGTGGCAGCAACATTAGTATTATAAATATAATCTATGGTGTAACTCACTATTTTATCTCGCCAGAGATGTGCAGTAGGCATCATGATCAGGAGGAGTCAATACTTTCTTTTGCCATTCTTCATATATGGTAAATACACATCCACTATTGTATATTGCCACAAAGAGAATGAAAAATGCCAGCAGTAATTAGATATATTCAGTGAAATTTGCAGCTGAACATATTTACAAACATGAGTCATTGCACATAATGGGTGCAATAATATAAGTTAGGAAATGAAACAGTATTATTTTATTACATTAAGATTCCACCTGTTTCATTTTCTATTGTTTTAAGTTTTATTTATATTTTCTTTTATTATTTGCTTTTTTTTAAAAGTTGAACTAAATGATGAATGTTAGCTCCTAAATTAAACATATTGTTTTTTGTTTGTTTTTTTTTATGATAAAATAGCTTCCGATTGAAAATTAAACAGAAACTGAAGATAATATTAATATCATAAACTGTAAATAAGAGTGCTTTTAAATTTAATTTTTATAATGTTCCAAAACATTTATAAATTTGTGTAAATAAACATTCTAAAATGATTTAAACACGTATACAGAATAAATGCTGTTTGAGAATATGCAGTTGCTGACATTAAAGAAATTCTGAAGTGGCAATATAGGGCTACATTTTGAGCACTTTTTAAAGAAACCATACATGGGACAGTGTAAATAAGAGAACAAGGCAGAAGTTTTTAACATAACAAAAACTCAAATAGCATTGCATTTTTCACATTAATGAAATAACTTAACAAAATAATTATATTACATAGCTTATATAATAGAATTCTTTAAGCAATAAATAAACTGATAGTATACAGTTATTGCACAAAAATGAAACCTGCTCCCATATGTTTTTCTATGATTAACTATACAAGTAACATTGATAGAGCCCAAATATATGAAAAATGCTTTTCAACATAAAACAATCACAGAAGCTTAAAAAGCTAACGAAGGAAATAAGGACTCTCTTTCATTCAGGGAATATGAGACATAACCAGCAATGTTAAGATAAAGCATAATGGGAATGTAGCAACATGCACACAGTTTTATTTTCCAAGCAACATGTTTCTCATTACACTAAGACATAATACATTTAGACACTCTTTTTTTTTTTTCTTTTTTAAAAATGGCTACAACTCTTGTGCAAATAGCCACCATGACAGTAACCTTCATTTTATCATATCATAAAGTTATACAGTGTAATTTAACAAACAAATACACTTATGAATATTGTTATTTAAGTATGCATTTGTGATGAATTTGTTAATAGTTTTGTGGTTTTCATACCACGGCCTCAATATTAATTGCTTTGATTAGTTTTTTTACATTTTAGGCCAATTCTGGTTAGTGTAGTAAAATTTATTTGGCACAAGTTAGTGAAAACTTAACATCAATAATTCAATCATAATGTAATAAGTTCTTAAGTCTGTCAGATGTGTGTCTTATGTCAGTGGTATTGTCTTATTAATTCCATAAAAATTCACTTTTTAACTTCTTACTCAATAATCTTAACAAAATGATTTTATGAAATCAGAACAGATAGATATAGTGTCATTCAAAACTTATTTTAAAAACCATCACATATGGAATATTTTGAGTACCAAAGAAAAAACTTTATATATATTATACAGCAATTGAAAACAACACAGTTCTTCTAGACTCATTGCTATTGCTTTCAAGAAGAATTAGTTAAGGAATTAGGTTCAGTGCTAAATATATATTAATAGATGCAGTAAGTTACAACTCTTAAAAGAATTTTAACTGTTAGATCCTATATACACTTCCCTATTCTTTTATTAAAAGTACAGTATAGCATAGATACTGTTTATAAAATGAAAAATTAAAGTATGTATATATGAATCTTTTAATGTATTATACTAATGTTTTTACCTTTAGTTCATACAAAAAAAAAGTTAATTCTGCTTTAGACAGATGTGGAAAACAATGTTGCATCGCCAATAATCTATTCTGAAGATGAAATAAAATAACTTTGCCTCAACTCTTTATAACAATATTTCTGTTAACCTGTATACATTGATATAATATAATGATTAATTATAATTTAATGAATACAAGATTTATAAGAAAATCATTCACGTTCCATATGTGAGGAATTAGTGCATTATCAACAGAAGTTAACTAAATCAATTTTTTATTTCAAGTCAGTAAGTAATAATATATAAATTAAAAAAAAATGTCAATACTGTTCTTTTAGAATACTTACAATTAAATAAATTAATTATGTATACATAATTAAAGCATGCAATATTTACAAAGGAACTGAAACATATTTTAAAATATATCAAAATTTGAGATCAATGATATTTAAACACAAAATTTGCAGGAACCTTTCCTAACAATCTTTTGACATTGTATGGAAAATAATTACAATATGCCCTTAACATTAGAAAGAATCAACATGGAAACATCTACTGTGCCATTTGGTAGATATGTTAATACTTGCATTATTCACTTATGCTTATTTTGCATTTAAGTGTGTAAGCTACCAAACTGATTCTTTCTAGATTTTAATTGCTTAGTTGATTTGTTAGTATGGTAACACAGAGTTCAAGTTTGTTTGCATGAATATTCATAGCTTTACTGAATAATGTTATTTAACTGAAAAAACTGAATGATTTTTAAAGTGTCCTCAGTCATATTTATGGCATGATTATGTTTGCGAAATGAATATCATTGCAAACAAACAGCATGTCAATTATGTTATGATGAAGCCATCCCATCTGCACGTTGTTAGTTGGTGAGTATTGTTAGTGTGATGGCTAACTTGCTGTGCTTCGCTTAGCACTTGAAGGACTGGATGAGTTAGTTTTCTTTTTAAGAATGTGTAGATCTTACCATAGCCCCAGTTTTTCCCATCTCCCCTGGCCGACCTGGTTCCCCACGGAGACCCATTGGGCCCTAAGGAATTAAACATATTAATGCATATGTTAGAAACTATTTAAAAGCTAGCTCTTGAGCTACTAAGTATGGATATTTTCAACATTCTTTATTAAGCTTTGTAAGTCAAGATACTCACAGGTAATCCCATTGGCCCTGGGTCACCTTTTGTTCCTTTTTCTCCCTGTAAACAAAAAAGGGAATATTTTACAAAATGTAGAATAAGATACAGTATAAAAATACACACTTTTAATTATAATTAATTTTTTTATTCATTTTCAACTGCAAAAGAATCTGAAATATTTTTTCCAACATCATTAATCATTGTCCATGTCATCACTCAAGTTGTAAAATACATACATAGCTTTAGAACAATACTGAAATAAGTATACAAATTTTTAGGTAGTGTAAGTAATTCATATACTCAATATTTGTATTTCTACATATGTGCATTCACATCTATGTGTGTGTGTGTGTGTGTGTGTGTGATAGAGAAATATTATCTGTGTAAAGAACATGAAAATATTAGCAGAGACCATTAGATATTACTTGGGAATGGAAAAAGCTATGAATGATGAAAAAGGTTAGAGTTAAAATATCAGAATCAGTAGCTTGAAAAGAAGTGAATAATATAAATTTAGGCTCTATTTATTATGTCTGGTTAGAGACTATTAACATATATTTATACCCAGCCATGCTTTTAAAATACCCCCTAACCTTAAAGGTATATATAAAATATAGTGAACTTTTGTAACAGTGGTGTCAAATATTAACATTTTTAAAAAATTGAGTCAAAATTGTAACATACACACCACTAAAATTCAATAAAATGGAAGACTAGTTTCAGGAGCCATTGCTCCTACCATCAGTTCCTGGTCGACTGCCGGTCTCGTTGTTTGTGGTAGGTCGATTCATCTCTGGTGGAGGTTTAATGAACTTTTGTATTAGTACATCACTTGGCAGGATTTCGAAATTAAAAACTTTCTCTTTATTTTTCCAAATATAGATGTTTTCCCAGACTGTAAGTTCAGTTTTTCCTTTAATATTTTTAAGTAATTTGGGGTTTTTATTAATGTTATGTTGTTCTTTCCAAAAGTGCCAAGCTACCGCCGATTTTTCTTCTTGTTTTTGGTTTATATTCCTAATGTGTTCATTAGCTCTTGTTTTTATGCTTCTTTTGGTGTTTCCAAAATAAATTTTTTCACAATCATTACAGTTTATCTGATATATTCCTGATTTATCTTCTTCTTGTAGGTTATCTTCTTTTTGTCTTGAGTTAGGATATTTTTAATGGAATAATTATTTTTTGGAGCCAAAACAATGTTGTATCTTTTAAAAATCTTTTGAAATTTATGAAAGGCTGATGGGTGGTACGTGAATTTTTTGTATGTTCTGGTTTTCTCTTTGATGGGAGTAAGTGTAGTGGTGTCTCTAATTTTCTTTTTATTCTTTGCTCTGTCTATTTTCTTGTGCACAACTTCTTGTTTGAAGCCATTTTCTATAGCTATATCCATTATATTATTCATTTCCAGTTCATATTCCTCTTTGTCCATTGAAACATTAACCAGTCTGTATGCAAGACTATTTAAAACTGCATGTTTGTGGGGAACTGGATTATCCAGTTTTAAATAGTCTTGCATACAGACTGGTTAATGTTCCAATGGACAAAGAGGAATATGAACTGGAAATGAATAATATAATGGATATAGCTATAGAAAATGGCTTCAAACAAGAAGTTGTGCACAAGAAAATAGACAGAGCAACAGAACATACAAAAAATTCATGTACCACCCATCAGCCTTTCATAAATTTCAAAAGATTTTTAAAAGATACAACATTGTTTTGGCTCCAAAAAATAATTATTCCATTAAAAATATCCTGAACTCAAGACAAAAAGAAGATAACCTACAAGAAGAAGATAAATCAGGAATACATCAGATAAACTGTAATGATTGTGAAAAAATTTATTTTGGAAACACCAAAAGAAGCATAAAAACAAGAGCTAACAAACACATTAGGATATAAACCAAAAACAAGAAGAAAAATCGGCAGTAGCTTGGCACTTTTGGAAAGAACAACATAACATTAAAAAAACCCCAAATTACTTAAAAATATTAAAGGAAAAACTGAACTTACAGTCTGGGAAAACATCTATATTTGGAAGAATAAAGAGAAAGTTTTTAATTTCGAAATCCTGCCAAGTGATGTACTAATACAAAAGTTCATTAAACCTCCACCAGAGATGAATCGACCTACCACAAACAACGAGCCCGGCAGTCGACCAGGAACTGATAATAGGAGCAATGGCTCCCGAAACTAGTCTTCCATTTTATTGAATTTTAGTGGTGTGTATGTTACAATTTTGACTCAATTTTTTAAAAATCTTAAAATTATATTTTGCCACAACCTTTTTCTATCCAATTTACCCCATCCAGCTGCAGACTAATATCCCTGCCAGTACCCTAAATGAAAATCTTGTGTGCTAATTATGCTATGTCATTCATTCCTCAGCCCAATTTATCCAGATAACTTAAAAATATTATATCGTGAACAATTACAGGCATTCTGTTAACATTAAGTTTCCTTGCTAGTTGTCCAAATGCCCTGTGCTGTTAAAAAGATTTTGATGATATATTTAATTTAACACTTATTGATGCATTACTGGATCATGTCCTTGAAAGTTACCTCAGAGATAGAGAGATAACAGTCATAATTTTGCATAAAGCATGTACACCACTGAGTTTACATCTTACATGTTAATATTCCCTTTTCTACTTTGTTATTGTTTTTGTATTTTTTCTATTATGAATATATTTCTCTTTCTTGTTTTTCCTCTCATACCCTGTCCAGCTTGTTACTTGTTTTATTTGTCTCAATGCATTTTACCTTTGAGATTCAAAATGTAGTTTTACCACCTTCAATTGTCTTTGGTCATTGAAGAAGAACACAAGAAGTTTCAGAATATAGCAATATTTGTGTTACTATTTAACTGTTTGATTCATTTCTGCTTTACTAGTACTTGTTTTTTTTAGCTACAATGTTCCAAGAGTTACATATTTTTAATTTTTATTATATATACATAAGTTTTAATTATAAGTGACTATAATATGGACATTCTAGGCTTCTTATATATTGATATAAAAATGTTTACATTTCCATTCTATTAATATATCAAGATCTTGCTCTAAAGTATGTTTCCTGTTCTTAGAACTGAAGGAAAATAACTTGCATACATCTTACAGCATAAATGATAATGTAGCTGATGGGAAAAAGAAAAAATTATAATACAAATGAAGTACATAAATTATAGCAATATTGATCTCTTTAGGTAATTACTGAATAAAAGCAGTTAAATATAAATAAACAAATAAATAATATATCACTTTGCTGTTTAGGAAGGATTTTAACAAAGTTATTTTAATTATAATATTGAGTTGAATTTTTGACTCTGGAACTTAATTATTTATATTTCCTGGACATGTTTTAAATGCACTTGCATTTATTCCCAGCTACATTCTCAAATGTCATCATTTTATCATTACATAGTTTCATAGTTCATTCAATATAGCCACAAATGAACTTAAGATAGCCTATGAGTAAACAGAGGAGAAATAAAAATATCTCAAAACCTCAGAAGTATTACAATCAATTATCTAAAGGATACTAGAATAATTAAAATAAACTGGGGGGAAAAGACTGGAATGATCATAGGAACAAAGAGAATGGTAGTGAAACTCAAGTAGTAAATACCAGATACCAATATTAGGAAAAAGCAAGGAAAAAAGTAAGCAGAACACTCACTACAAAAAGAAAAGTATGAAACAGATTAATGAAAAGAAAACTAGCAGGTAAAAGAGCCAACAGTACAGTGTTCCTCAAAACAATGAGAAGAAAATCATTAAAAAGACAAAGTATGAGGAGGAAAAATCAGCATAATGAAAAATAAATAAACTAATAATAAAAATAAATAAGTAACAACAATAGCAGAAACCAGCAAAAAACTTCAAGATAGCAGAATTATGAAACACCAACATAAAAAACCATAAAATTTATTATGGACAGACTATACCAAAAAGAATTGAAAATGCAGATATGTGGTAAGAAAGAAAAAAATTCCAGTCAAGTTATACTAAGTGGAAAGAGTATAGATGTCATCCTTTGAATTAGAAAGAGATCTTGATTAGAACAATGAAAATAGTTATGAACACTTTTCTTCAATCTTTTATAGATTTTTACAAAAACTTTTTTTAATAAAAAAGAAGTATGGTAACTGTGCCATTTACATATAGCTACTAAAATGATGCACTGGGTGAGTGAGAGTTAAGGATGGGAGATTTGTAGTTGGAGGGCAAATGCGAAAGCTTCCTGTTGTATACTGAATGTCAAAAAGCGGCTGCATTTACATTGCACCAATTGCATTACAGGAAATGTAATGTACGTTATGGGTATTTACTCCCTAAGAGAGTTCTTTTGTGTTTTTACAGTAAAAATTTCAATGTTTAATTAAAGTGCCCTAAAAACACACATTTCAAGAGAATAAATGCTTTGTACATTTTACTCATACACAAATAATAATTTTTATTTAACCATCAATAAAAGAAAATAAAACATTTTTTTTATAATGACTTCATGGGTTTGCAATATATTTATGTTTTTACCTAATCATTGAATAAAATGAAATAAAATCATAAAGATTTTATTTAATAGTTCAGAGAATTCAATAAAAATAAAATAATTCCATTTAATTAAGCATTCAGTAAATATTGTCCTGATTGCACATGCATGTGCAAAAGTACAAGTTGTAACCAAAGCTATAACTGAACGATCAAACACTGTGTTAAAATGTGCTAGCACTCAATTTCCACAGTGCACTCACCCTCTTATATCAAATTGGTTGGAGTGTGTATGATGTCAGGCAGCATGCATCCATCTCTGTACTGTCATGCACAATCACAATATTCAACTTTGGTTAAAAATTATGATTTATGCAAAACAAAAATGTTAAATTGTGGCAAATCAAGCACTTAAGAAAGAAAGTGAATAGAACAAAGGATACTGACCAGTAGTATTATGTCATTCACTATGCTTTATCATACTTATTTCCTATCATCACCACTATCATCACTACATGGATTTCTGTTTCAACTTTCCCTCTTTGATGGCAGTGACAAATGTCTCTTTTTCTCTATGACATATACAGCAAAGCATGGTAAGATAATCTACTTTGTGACATTCTTTCCAGGTGTACAGGTTAACATTTTCTATAGTCCCTAACTTTTTCATTTGAGAAAATTTTTAGTTCTTTGAGTATATCTTCATTTTTAATATAGTTCGGGCAAGCAAATCCATTAACACTTCTTTTATCCTGGTTTCTTCTCTTTTCCTTTGTCTGAAATTCATAACCATTTATTAGAACTGGGATTACAATAATTTTATATAATTTTAAAAGTGCCTTTCCTAACCTTCTTTCTCAAATGTCTATTGTACTAGAAATATTTTGAGATTTTTATAATTTTATATTTACCTCATCATTATATTCATAGATCACATTCACATTGGCATTTAAACTGCTTAACTTGTTCTACAATTTTAACTTCCAAAATAATTTTGCTTTGTATTGGGTAGTTTCCTTAGAATGCTGTTACTAGTGTTTTAATTGTTGATATTTTTTAATTTATATGATTTGGAAATCCTATTTAATGGATACAAAGAATGCTGCAAATTATCTTCACTTTTTCCAATTATATGAGGATCATCAATGAACAGTAGAGCATTTAGCCAAGAGTTTGAGTTCAAACAAATTTTTCTATTACCATAAATTTTTCCATTTATTTAGAACATAATCAATATACATATTAAAGAGTGTAATGGATAAGCTACATCCCTGTCTTGCATCTTGGTTAACTTCAAATTCATTTGTTCATTTATTCTCTATTTCAAGTACATTAATTGTGTTTTGATATACAGATTTAGTGACTGTAATGAGGTGAAACGGATAACTTCTTTTCTCTAAGATTTTCCACAGATTTTTGTGATGAACAGTGTTAAAAGCTTTTTTGTAGTCAACAAATACAATGTGTCTCTAAACTCATTTCTCATTGTTTTTCAATTATTTGATTAATTAGGAAAACATTATCTGTATAGGATCAACCTTTTCTAAAACTGCATTGTTCCTCATAGCTATACTTCTGAGATATTTCATAGTTTGCTATTAATAAATTTTGTATATAATTTATAAGCATTATTTAATACGCTTATGCATCTATAATTTTCTGGATCACCTCCATTTTCTTTTTGAAGAATCCAAGGATTCTGTCTTTTTTTCATTCTTCTTGTATTTTACATTTTACCCAAAATTTATTTAGGAGTTTAGTTTTAAATAGTGGGAATTTTCACAGTAAAATATAGTATAATTTATCAATTTTTATCAGTAAAATTTCAATGGCTTTCTCATAAAAATATTCCAAAATTTATTTAGGAGGTTTAATAATCTGGTTTTTACCTCTTTTCCTCCATACTTGATAAGTTCTACATAAGTTCATTTTCATCTAAACCTGGAGATTTTCATTTCTTTGATAATTTAATCAATATCTGCATAATTGTTCAAAATAACACTGGGCAACAATGAAAATGTTTCGGGCTTAAAAATAGTGAATTTACATGTATTTCCATCTGCTGAAAACAAAAATCACCATAAAAATGATAGATTAGCTCTTGTTTTGAAGATAAAGTGACATTTCATTCTTTAGAGTGAAGATTTTAAATTTGGGGGAATTTTTTTTGGGAGTTGGCACACCTGTCAAATAACAAAACACAAATGCTCTTCAGCTGTTTGTAAGTCATAAACATAGATACTGTTGCTGTGACTGTGAATTACATGTAGTTTCTACTCAAATTAATGTAAAATTTCTGGTTCGCGAGTGCTTTTTTTAGTGTAAAATTTGTAAAAATGCCACGAAAATGTGTAAATATGGTGAATAACTTTTGTTATATTTGTGGTGAAATAACATTTTCCTCACAGAAACACAATCTGACGCCTCTTGTAAAGACTGCCAAGCCTCTTGTGGACCCAAAAGACGTTCTTCTTCCACCCCTGCATATCAAGCTGGGTTTGATGAAAAACTTTGTCAAAGCTATGAACTGAGAAGGACGGGCCTTTAAGTACATCAGAGAGAAATTTTCGAAATTAAGTGATGCAAAAGTTAAGGAAGGCATTTTTGTCGGACCACAAATAAGAGAACTTGTAAAGGATCCTGGAGGGGAAAGAAAAGGACGCTTGGGAAGCCTTCAAGGGTGTTGTTCATGGATTTTTAGGCAACAAAAGAGATGACAATACAAGCATTTGGTGACAGTGCTCCTGCAAAAATACCGTAACCTTAGATGCAACATGTCCCTTAAGATCCATTCTCTCCACTCCCTCCTAGACTTTTTCCCTCCTAGTTGTGGAGCTGTTAGTGATGAACATGGGGAGAGATTCCTTCAGGACATTTCTGTTATGGAACAAAGATATCAGGGCCATTGGAATGAAGTAATGCTTGCGGATTACTGTTGGTCTTTGTATAGGGATTCTGCGGAACTCCATCACAAGAGGCAAGCTAAAAGATGACGAAGTCAATAGGCCACCACAGAACTCTTAGCATGTAATTACCAGTTAAAAAAATCAAATGCACTTTCATTGTTGTTAGCGTGTATGTAATTAAAATGTATCCTTTTCTCTCAATCCGTTAATATGTAATACTTCCACCTTGTGTATATCATAGAAACTAGAGCTAATAAAAATTTTTCATTGTCATATTTGTTTTTCTCAACCCAAAATTAGTAGGAATTGCCTCATGAAGTGCTCGAAACATTCAAAAGTTATTTTTTTGTTCCCCAGTGTAATTATAGTGCAACAGTAAGTTAAACATTCTTAATAAGAGTGGATGTGAAAAGGGATAAGTTCTTAATTAAAAGTACTTTCCTCATATCCAATGTGACCACTCAGATAGAATCCAGTTACACTTCTAGGGGCCACAGTTTGTGAACTGCTGCTCCAAGATATCCCTCATGACTAGATGGAAGACTAAGAATGTTAGAATATCATGAAATACAAAATGGCTATTGTGTTTGAATAGATGTCAGATTGTTAAAGCCTGTGCATGAATTTGAAAATCAATTATTATTAAGCAGCAAAGAGAATGGAGGAGTTGCCAATAATTTCATTCTTCAAATGGGGGCTATGCCTGCAAGAAGTTTGGGATAATAACAAATCATGTTCAGAGGATTTATCACTGCCTCAGAAGACCCTTGTATTTTGCACCTTGAAGCAAGTTTTCTATTTGTTATTACATAATCTACTAAGGATCTTGAGTTTCTGCAGCCCCAAGTAAATTTATGAATATCTTTTTGCTAAAGAATGTATTTATTATTTTTAGATAATTGCCTGTGGCAAATATCTCAGATATTGTTCATTTCTATTAATATATTATTCTCCAAATGCGCCATAATGCTTGGGATAGGTTGTCTCCCCACTTTGGCCTTAAAATCACTTGTAATAATCAAATAATCATTCTTGTTATAACTTTGTGTATGATTATGTAAAGTATCATAAAATACTTCTGTATCTTCCATCCTTTCTTCTTCAGGGGCATGTACTGCAATCATCATCATATATCCTTTATAGGTATTAAAATGGATATTCAATACCCTGTCATTAATATAGGTGTAGCTGTGTATCTTAGTTCTCTACTTTTTGTCTATTAAAATCCCTAAACCACTGCTTCCTTTTTTATTTAAATCTGCTTCATTATATATCAGGTACAATAATTGAAAGGTTATGTTTCCTTGCTTTTCTTCTTTTTCAAATTCAGTTTCTTTCTTATTCACCTCTGAAAACCCATACTCCCAGTTTCAATATATCCATTATCCCTAATAGTTTGTCCTTTTTCCTGTGTTGATTGTTATCTTTGATGCCATTTGTGTAGTAATGCTGAAGATTTGGAGTAATTAAATCCACTGTAAAGAAGCTACCAACATCTTGTAGATTATGTGGTGAGACAGGGCTGCTGTCTTATGGCTTTCCCACCAGCCATCATATATATAAACACCATATGAAGGGTTACTCCTTCTGCCAAACACTTCTTGTTACTACGCTGAAACGCTGATGACCTGAGATGTTAAAGAGCATCCTTAAATAAACTACGCTGATGACCTGAGATGTTAAAGAGCGTACATAAATAAATCAAACTGCTTGTTACTGCCTTTTTTCATGTTACCCAGGACATGGCCCTTCCTTATCAATACCTGGAGAAATGGGAAGTGGAGAATGGGAATTTATAAAAGGAAATGATAAGAAGAGGATATTAGAAAGGATAATTTAGTAGTAGAGGACATGAATCATGAGCTCACCAATCCTGATTTAGGTCAGTCCATCAACCAAGATCGTGAAGGAGTATCCACTTACTACCTACCATTTTTTCATTTTCTATATATATATATATATATGTTAGATGATAACATTTAAACTCCTTTCCCCCGATATATTCCCATTATAATATCCGGAGGTTAAGTAACATTTTTAGAGGTTCAAGTATCAATAATTGGAGATTTAGGGCATGTCGTTGTGCCTTACATGAATGAACATTGTTGAAATTTTACAAATACTATTAAATAGTATTAACCAATTCTAACTACCGAAACCATACTGCCAGGAAAAATGTAAATGTGGAGTAGTTAGTACATATGTCCAATAATTAAAATAGCATTTGAACTTTGATGCATTAAAGAAGGAAAATGTTTAATTTTAAATGGCACTAGCATATATTTAGATGTGGTTTATACACAGAGTATGTCCATGCCATAGGTTAGATGGTAGCATGTCTGTTTGTCATTTGACTGGCCTGGGTTTGATCCATGGTAGGAACATATTGCCTGGATAGGTTTTTTTTTTCCAGTTTTTTCCCTTAATCTGAAAAGGTGGATATAGGTAAAAGTAGATGCTAAGGATTGCAGATTCATTTTTTTCATAATTTTATCCATTTCATTTGTCTTAAAAGGGAAACTTTATTTAAAAAATAAAAAAATAAAAATAAATAAATAAATCATACAACATATGTAATAACTATAATTTCAAATCATAATCATATAGAAAAATTTAGAGGTCATAGCTGAGACTCAAATCATGGATTTTGGACCTAAAATGCAAGAATTTCAAATCGGAATCAGACAGAAAAAAATTACAGGTCAAAACTGAGACTCAAATCATGAATCTTCAACCTATTATGTAGAAACTCTAACCATTTAGCTACACATGTTCAATTTGGCCACAATTATGAATTTCTTCCATCTCATACCATGGAGACCTCAAAATTATCTCATTACAGAGAGTTATGCCTGAGAGGTTATAGTGCAGCTGGGGTCAAATGAGTTCAAATATTGGAGTCATCCCTTAGAAATCAAAATTTCTCAAATGCGATGACTTTTCAGGTATCCAAAGTACACTCAGATAGGAGAACTTTACAGTTGTGGCCCGACAGCATTGTAGCTGAATGGTTAGAGCATCAGTAGAGTAAGCTTAAGTCCCATGGTTTGAGTCCTAGCTATCAGCCTGAATTTTTCCTCTTTCACTCAATTTGCAATATCTGTATACTATATATTTAAAATTTTATGACAATGTGTCACAAGTTACTTTACAAGCATTTAATATCATGCATAACAAAATACAGCATAGGTACTAACAGTCAGTCAGAATGAACTTAGAGAAAAATAACAATTGAAACAGCCATATATAAATTATTAAACTTAATAGAGAATGTGATTGATAAAAACAATGAAGTATTTTGGATTCCCCCCCTTCTTATAGAAAGCTTGTAATATTCTAGATCAAGAAAACTTACTCTCCAAAAGGAATTTATTTTTTAATTAATAAGTGTGTTAAATCAAATTAAACAGATAGTAAATTGATAATGCAGTTAAATTATGCATATTACAGAACATCAATTACAAACCAGGACTATGAGAAGTCGACCAAGAAGTACCTCAAGGTTTAGCCTGATAGTATATAAAATGGCTACCATTGTCACTCAAACAGTGAAGATATTATACTACTTCCCATTCATCCTAATATTTTAATAGCACAGGAACACGAATAGATATTACAGAAAAACATTGATGAGGTACTACTGATTGCTACTCTTAGTTTCAAACAAATAAACTAATAATCAATGAAAAGAAAACCACTGCCATGTCTTTGCATGCTAGGCAAAAATAAAAATAAGATTTAACCTCAAATTTGACATAATTCAACAAGCGGAACATAAAATTAAAATTAAATACTTAGAAGAGTATATAAGAAAAAATATGAAATTAAGTTCAGATATTAAAGCATTAACATCTGAGTTAAGCTCAGTCTGTGATATACTAAGCTGTCTTACAAAAGGGGGTTGAGCCCTGAAATTTATATTTTGCAAATTTCCATAAGATTTTATACTGGGGAAAAGGCAATAAAACTGAACAGATATTTAATTTGAAGAAAAAATAATCTGTCAGAATAATATGTGGTAGAAGTAAAACAATGTGTTATAGGTAAAATTACTGCCACTTGAATGTGTCTTTGTTGCAGAAATTTCCTATATTGTAAAAAAAACAGTCTAGTGGTAGAATGAACCAAGAACTTCATTAGTGCAGTACACATAATATTATTCTTGTGCTAGTTATGCAGGACAAACATTTTTAAGAATAATGTTAAGCATGCAGGAATAAAATTATACAACAAATTACCAAGAAACATAAAAAATTAGGTAACACGACATATTTTTGAAAATAATTTAAAATTCACCTTTTATCAGGTAATGAGAATATTAGGCTAATATAATCATATTAATTATAAATTTATAAAGTATTTATAACTCGTTATTCATTGTTTTATTCAGTTAAATTATATATATATATATATATATATATATTGCATATAAGTTCATGAGAGTAGGTTTAATCATTCAGAAATAAATAAGCAGTGCCTTTTTTAATGTTTATGTTATATTTTATTACTTTAGTACATACTTTAAATGATCACATGGACAAAATAAATACGATATGAAGTATTTTAGTCCAGGCAGTGACTGTATTCAATTTAATCATATTTGCTGCATATTCAAAAAATGCAGACAGTTTTTCATTATACTACCAGTTATGCTCTCTGATAAGAAATCATACATGTTCAAATAAAATGTCCATAATATATAATTTCATAAGGAATGTCCTTATTTTTAAGCTTTGCAAAACTGAATAGGGCATGTTTTCAATTTTTTCCATTATGAAAATAATTTTGGTAAAATAGGTTAGTTTTTATAGTTATTTAGAGGCCACTACCAAAGTGTGAAAAAGTACAATATCATAATGTTGAACATAGCACTCTTTATTGAACTAATTTATACTTTAAATGTATTTGAATTCAACTGTTAATCATGAGTCCTGAAAATTGTGATGCAGTACCCATTGTTCAATATTGTGCAATAATGCTATAAAATTTTAGATGTAACGGTCACAATTTCTGCTGAAGTTCACTTGTAGCAGCACACTTTGTGTTGTGTAATAGTCCATATCAGGAATTTGGAACAACGTAGAATTATTCAGAATATTAAAAATAACAAGTTTTAAATTTTCTAGAACCTTCTGGTACAATTTGGAGCTTCTCTAAAAATCCCAGTAACTTCCAGAACCTTGCAGAAACTTCTGCTACAATATTAAACTACACTTTTTTTCAATCAAATGATAAATGTTCTCCCTAGTGTGATAATGGAAGTGGTAGGTATGAGAATAGCACTATATATAGACAACCTGGTAATCTGGACATTATCACAGGAATACCAAAGATATTTCAACAAAAAAATGAATGCTGCAATTAAAAAATTATTAAAATAGTATAACACCACAATATGGTAATAAACACAACAAAGCATCATATGAGTTCTTGAAACTATGCCATTAACCACCAGAAATAAATTTAACAATTTGAAAAAAACAATATTTAAGAAAGTCAAATTACAAAGTGCCTCGGCACCCATTTTGGCATAAAACTCACATGGAAGCAGCATGCTCATATAACTGCAAATAAATTAAATAGAAGATTCATTCTTTTTAAAGACTAGTTGACTCCTCTCCCCTTTTTTGTAATGATGTTCTCATTATCATTATTTAGCCCTTTGATTGCCACTTCCAGATATACTACATATTCCTCCACATTGTTAGAGACATTGACACAAGTCTTCATCCCTTTATTTAAAAACTATATATCTTCCTTGTTGAAATTTTCTTTAGACAGGTTCATCCAGTTAACCAAAGTCTGCATCAGTCATAATTTCTTCAGATTCAATGTTGAATTTCACAAACAAGAAGCAGGTTTAGCTATGGGGAATCCATTATGACCTTTTTAGGCTGATTTATAATAAAGTCCATCCTGTTATATACCTGTAAAGTTTTAGTAAATGTGCCAATTACCCTACACCAATAAGAATTGGTTTAAAATGAAGCACTCAGAAGTTATAACAGGGGGAGCAAAAACCCTGACAATTATGCAAGTGGTAACTAATATACTATACTCTTACATAAGAAATTAACATGACTTCCTAGCAATAGTTTATGAAAATACTGCAAAAGTCTGCAAAAACTACTGAAGACTTGGTTTCAAGCAAGCAGTTGAAAGACTCAAAAACAAATATCAAATAGAAACAAACCCATAGCCCATACTTTTTTTACAATGCCCTTTAAGTGATCTTGATGTCAAAGCAGAACGGAATCTCCTAACAAGAAAAAGAAGGCAGATACAAATATTGATATTCAAAGATTGGTAGCAATAGAGAATATCCAAACTAGATATCTGGAACCAGACTAGTATACATCTATATTGATGAATTTTTGCTAGATAAAGTGGCCTCTGCAGGGGCAGGAGTATTTTTCAAACTTTTCTCTTTCCCTGTCTCTTTGGGTAGATATTCAACACAATACAATGGGAAATAAGAAACAATCAGCAAGCTTCAAAACTACCACTATTACACATACTACCTTTCAACAGAGTAGTAATCCAGAAGGTTTTCCTCTCAGCTATTCAGGCAATCAAACATAATTTAACATCCTCTAACAGACTCATAGAAATCCATAAATCTTTTAAACTTCTTCTCCATCTCAAAAAGAGATTATCTTCCAATGAACCCCTGCACATTTTGAGATAATGGACAATGAACTTGCTGACATGCTGGCAAAAAAAAACAAAAAAAAAAAACAAATCAGTCAATTCTCATCCAAAATTATATCATATATTTTGGAAAAAGAAAGAAAGAAAGAAAGAACAGGATTCTCAAACAAACTGAGATCAGCCTCAGACACAACATAAATAATGGGAAATGCTGACAAATAAGGATATTATCATTCCAGACTCCACAAGATCAGAAGCTGTGGCACTTTTCAGATATAAGGGACTTGGCTACCTAGCAAAATATCTTCACAGATTGTCCATTTTTCCAGGTGCTTACCGCATCTTATAAAATAATTTTGACACCATCATGGACAACGACCATCTCCTCTAGTGCCCAGTCATCATAAAGATAAGTGCTAAATTTTACTCCTCACTGGCAATATACTACTGTGAAGCATGAAGAAAAATGGAAAATATATATCATCAAGAGCATTAGATGCATTTACTGAATTACTCAATATGTTCTAGAACTTCCACAATAATGTAGAACCTACACTAATGTACTCAACATGTTAACACTAACTCCAATTACATAACACTAAGACATGTTTCTGAAGCTCTCACTTCCATCAGCAGCTGTTGACTGACTACTGAAATTGGTGGCTGGATCCCAAGATGATTTTGTAGTGGTCGCTGATGGTTCTAGTAGGAACTTGCCGAGTTCATCCATGGGTGGAAAATAAAAATTCATTTTGTTTTTCTGATTTTTAAAAATGAAAATCTCTTCCCAAGTGGTAGTCAAGTATCATTTAGCAATTTAGTCTCTGGTTCAATTTCATGATTTTTGGTGCAAAAATGAGCTGCTACTACTGATTTATTAATGTGTATAAAACGAAGAAAATTTCCCTTTGCTTTTATGATGTATCTCTGATCGCAATCTGTGCATTTGATTTCATAAATTTCTGCTTTCTGTTCTGTTGGTATGAGGAATTTCCCAAACAAGAAGCAGGTTTAGCTATGGGGAATCCATTATCACCTTTTTTGGCTGATTAATATATATGAGTAGTTTATAAATGCACATTACAAATCATTTCCATACATTATTAAAATCTGGCACAGATACATGAATGATATCTTTGCAATTGTTAATAAGAAACACTTGGGTAATGCTTTGAAATTGCTAAACCTTAACTAGATAGGGGAATTAAATTCACTTCTGAAACAGAACAAGACAACATAATTCCTTTCCTTGACTTAAAGGTAATAATTAGAATTTTGGAATATACAGAAAGGATATGCAGACTGAAAATTACACAAAGGCCAGTGGCTTCAATCCCATAGTACACAAACGTGCAGTTCTCAACAGCTTAGCACATAGACTCATTAACATATACATGAACGAGTTTTGATACAGCAAAGAGTATTCTCACATAATACAAATGGCAAAAATCAATGGGTATGGCCAAGAAATTGGTGACAAGAAAATCAAGAAATTCAAACAAGAGAAGAGGTTAAAACATGTTACAACATTGTCAGCAAAAAAAGAAACTACCACTCACAAGAAATTTACTCATCATCCTTCGGCCACCAAAAAATTGCAGAAAATACAATAACTCCAGTAATAATGATAGAACACCTGATGAGGAGAAACCAGGAATATATCAAATCAACTGTTCAGAATGCAACAAAGTATATATTGGCAGAACAAAAAGAAGCATTGGAATTAGACTAAAGGAACACTGGAGAAACATCAGGTACAATCAGACAGATAAATCACTGGTTGCACTTTTGGACAGATAAACATGATATAGAAATGGAAGTTAAATTATTGAAATCTGTAGATAGACCCTTAGAGCTGAGAATATTGGAAAATTTTTTATAAAAAATATGAAGATAAGGTTAAGAACTTTGAGATCCTAACAGAATACAAATTAATCCAAAATTTCATAAAATCTCCACGAGAGCTACACAAAGTCCATCCAACCAACAATGAATTCGGCAGTCAACACATGCTGATAATGAGGGCGAAGGCCCGTGAAACATGTGCTGTATAATTCACTGTTTCACTATCATGTAATAATATCTGTTTTATGGTTGTTTCAGCAACAAATATATTTTAACCCATTTATATCACATTAACATAACAGTGAAATATAAGCATACAAATCTAGAGGTAGTAACAATAAGCATGATGCTTGTATGCGATCCAATCATAAAAGAAATGTTATGAGAGACAACTCTCAAATATTAGGAATGGTATTATGTTATGCATCCATTTATAAGGAAGAGCTAACATATTAATATAAAAACAAAAGTCAAATTTGGAGGACATGAAACCTAGATATATGACAAAGAAGAAAGCTTGTGGTTCTGCATTTGTCCATTTAACCATCATACTCAGTTGTAAACAGTTTGCATAGTTAAGATACATGTTCAGTGCATAGAATTATGGGTGTATAGTGCTTTCGCTTTTTCATTTTATATTCAATATAGATATACTGTTATTAGTTAAGTTATATATAAATTTTTAACAGTTTAATGGCATTTAGCATATATTTTGACAAAGCAACTGAATAAGGACTTGAAAATCTTCTGCTACATTGGCTCTGTGAACTTGACCGATGTACTTTTCATACCCTCTGTGCATGCATGCCTGAACAATACTTTCCTGCAAAAGGTGTACATTTACTTTCTTGAAAGATAGTACATTCAACAATTTTCTCCAACATGCTATTCTGAATAAAACATACTCCAAGAATCAATTGGTGTGTAAACTTGCTTCACTTATCCCTTTACCCCTGGTAATTGGGTTACAATATTTTGTTGCCTTGTTCTAATATTTTAGCATGGGTAGCAAGAAACTCTTTTGTCCTTCTCAAGAAGACAACATACAAATGATTTTTATTATTGATTTATTTATGGACACTCTTTAACATCTCAAGTCATCAGCATCCCATTCAACTCAGGGCGCGATACGGCTGACAAATTTTGCTCAGAAGCCTCTCTTTCAGGCTTGAGGTTCTTTTTCGTGCCATAAATGTACGACATGGGACCTACGGCTTTACTTCCTTTCTGAAGGAAGTCATACTTAGGATTTTTACACCCGAAAAAATCCATCAGTCCTGGCAGGGTTCGAACCCGCGATCTTGGGTATAGGAGGCAAGTATGGTAACTACTACACCACCAGGACCAAAAACAAACCTATGGAGGTAACAAATGGGGGTGATGGTTGATTCATAAACTGCATTGTGGTATCTAAAAAAGGGTATGAATCTTCAAACATAGTCATTTTTCATGAAGGAACTCCTCACTTCCAGGATCATGGTCACTGTCTTCCACTTAGCATTCTCTTTAATTTTAGCATCTTCAAACAAATCAGTTATACTATTCCTTTTACAGTTTAATACATTTAAAATTAAATTACAAACATTTTCCTCTTCTTTTATGTAATTATCTGTGATAGTATGAAATAGATAAACTTTATATCACTGCAAATAACACTTTAATGTGTATGGAGCTATTTTTAACAGAACAAATTACTATTAAAACAAATAACCATCAAAGTTTAAGTTTTCATTAATACTGAAAATGTATACAGTAGTGGAAGTTAGAAAGACAGCTATAAAGGGGTAGGAAATGGATCTTATCAAAGACAAAATATTTTCAACTTGAATTTATTTCCAACAAATACAAACAACATTACAATTAAAATTTACATAACAATTTTGAAACCTAGTCCCCAGTTCATCAGTAGTAATCTACTGGAATATCCAAGGGACCAGACTACAATGCTAACCAATACTATATTTACCCATTCACAATCTACTCAAAAGTTGCCACTCTGATGACCTGCGCTGTTAAAGAGCGTCCATAAATAAAAAAATCAAAAGTTGCCTACCTAAACTGTTTCCATTCCTAATATATGATAACTGCAGGTTGTTGATGTATTGGAGACCAAACCATAATCAATTTCATCACTCCCATTACTAATTCTAATAATCAAATTTTTACTAATTCTTTATATCTAAACTCCCTTCTCCTGTACTATTGCTAATCTTCCTGTGTCATTTATTCCTAACTTTGCCCAAGTATTCACCAACCATTTTTTATATTTTTATCTTCTTTTATTCCTAAAATCTTCCTTATTAACATTTCTCCCTTAAATTTATTCCATTTTTCTTTCCATACCTGTAATCTCCACCACTCTGTTTGTTCACAATGTAATATACTATAGCACTCATTATTAGGTTCACCAAACATGGTACATTCATTCCAACAAAAATTTCTCATTCCTCTTAAAATTTCTTACTCCTGTTCTGACACAAACAAATCCTTCTCTCTCCAATTTATCATAAATTTCTAAGTATTCTCCCTTCCCCAAACTCTAAATTTCTCAATAAATTCTCAATAAACTCTTTTCTCCAAAACTTACAAATATTTCTTATTTCTCAATATCTTTAATTCTATCTCTTGTTTCTTTACAAAACCCCTATATCTATATTGCTTATTTACCCTACAGTTCCCAACACAATTTTTTTTAACAATATTCTGGAATTCAAGCACTCATGATTTTCCATTTAAGTTTCTCCTGTAAATCAAGATATTCCTCAACAAACTCTCCATCATTTAATATATTTATTCTACATAGATATTTCAAGATTCTTTCAATTATTCTACCTTTGCTAACTGACCTACCTAATTCTACCAAGGCTAAGTTATTGAGTGACAATCTTAGTAGTCCCAGTATTAGTTTATAAAATGATCTATTAATTAAATTCATGTTCCAGCTATCATATCCCAAAATTTCTATTCTGTACATCATTTTCCCCTCCTCCATGATGTTGTATATCCATTATATCCATTTTTATTTCTGGTATTTTTCTTAAACATGCTCTTGCAACCCACATAGACATTTTTCCTTTAGCTAATACTAGCTTTCTCTGGTCATTCCAACAACCATTAGCACTTAACCTCATTCCAAGACAATCAAATTTCTTTACTATTTCTCTTTCATGCTCATCCAACCAACATTTCTCATCCTTGCTCAATTTAAAGGTTTCTTGAAGATCATTATTTTGGATTTTTTATTGTTCACTTTTAAGCCCATTCTTTACAATAGTTATGTATAGCTTCAATTGCTTTTCTTAAACCTCCACTTGAGATAGAACCAACAACCAAATCATCAGAAAAACAATGGAACTGGTATTTCCTTATTGTTAATTACTGGTTATATATTCTCTTTTAATCCCTTCAATAATATATTCAATATTCAATAAATTAGTAAAATACCCCCAGTCTTAATCCTGATAAACTCTGCATGCACTCTGTTATCTGATCTCTTGAATATTTAACACAAAATTTATTATCTAAATAGATTGTTGTAATACATTTATAACGTTCTTACTTATTTCCTTTTTAACTTAATCCACAATGCTCGTCTATCTACAGTATCAAAAGCCTTATCCAAATCTATAATTACCATAATTGCCCTGTCTCTTTTGACACTGAAGTACGTATCAAGAATTGTTTCAATTATAAAAATATTGTCAACTGTTATTTTCCCCCTTCCGAACCCACATGGTCATTTCTTCCCCCTTTCAACCCATTCCTATAAAATGAAAATTTTTCTTATTGCTCATAACAGATATACCTCGAAAGTTGACTGTGTTATTAGCATCTCCTTTCACACCATTCTCACAAAAAAAAAAAAAAAAAAAAACCTCCATTTTATTGTAACCACACCACCCTCTTAAATTTTAACTACTAACCAAATCTGTCATCTATCATGTACCTTTGAAGCCTCAAATATAATTGCACTCATTCTCATCCCCCATTGTTTCTTCTTCACTTCTAAGAGGCTTCTATAGCTCCACCTCCTCATTTCTTGCTCAACCCTTTTCTGCTACTCGGCAAGCTTCATCAAACCCATGCTTTTAGTTATTATTCTCACTAATCCCAATTTTAATACTACTCCCTGCCCCTTTAATTCTCTGCTCTAATTTCTTTAATACTTCTAACTACACCTTAATAAATAAATTTTTGTATGTCAAGCAGCCCAGTTATTGCCACCTCCAGATCTAATTCTTTCGTAAATAACTCACATTTCTCTTCCCTCCATTTGTAAATTTTGAACTATGTCCTCAGCCCAATAGCCTTTATCTCCTTCTCCTTTACAACTTCTAAACTAGCTCTTAGCAGGAAATGACAACTCATTGTGAGAAAATTTACAATATGAAAATCCTGTAGCACATTGCTCAATACTACTGGACGTAAAATATAGTACACCACAGTGATAATTTCTATTTGCAAAAGTAAACTCTTCTACCTTATCCCTACCTCCCATAACATTTCAAATTATATGGTTATTCTCCTTATAAAATTCTAATAATTTTTTTCTTTCATTGTTATAAAATTTATCTTTACTCCTTTGTATTTATTCTCCATATCCACAATAAAAAAATGCCATCAAACTCTGTAAAAGCAACTGCTCCTCCTCTATTCTAGCGATGAGATCACCCAATAATTCTATTGTAAATATTTGTCAAAAATATACTCAATACTCTGGTTTAATTTCCTGCACAAATTTGAGTCTGAAAGTTAGCTAAAGCACTGAATTACTTTCCAAATTCTTTTCCTGTACAACTTGAGTTCTCATTCCTTTCTGACAAACACCCTAACTCTCTCTCTGTTTGATCTTTAGTTTTGCCCTTCTCACAACAAATTCCATAAAAGTGTGGTTCCAATAAAATGGAGAATTTTTTGGGGGGGGAATGGTGTGAAAGGAGATGCTAATAACCACATAGAACTATGTCAATAATTGATTTCTTCACCAAACATCTTTCCATAACTCCTGTAACATCACGTAACTTTAATACCTGATTCGAGTGACAACTTAAAACTTTCCTAATAGACCCTCTGCATTCCAATTTAACAATGACAGAGCAAATCAATTTAACAAGCCCTGTATGTTGAATCCAAACAACCAACTTCACTTTGCTTCTGGTCATTCTCACTCTTTCTCTACTGTGATTGCCTCAATCCTCCAGTGTTTTGGAGGTAGAGGATTGACACTGAACTACTTATCAAGAATTGCTTCAATTACAAAAATATTGTCAACTGTTATTTTCCCCCTCCCAAACCCACATGATCATTTCTTCCCCCTTTCAACCCACTCCTATAAAATGAAAATCTTTCTTATTGCTCATAACAGATATACCTCTAAAATTGAACCCAAACAACCAATTTCACTTTGCTTCTGGTCATTCTCACTCTTTCTCTACTGTGATTGCCTCAATCCTCTACCTCCAAAACACTGCCTGCTGGTGTTGACACCACACTAAGCCCCTCTATGTACCATATGTTAAGGCCAGCTGATGTTCCCAAGGCCTCTCTTCACATGTCCTCAATCATCTGAGCTAGTGTTAGCAGCTATTTTTTCAGTGATATCATATTAACTGTTTATATTCTCTCTCTCCCCAAAACTAAAGATGTAGCCACACTCATATTTTTCTGAGCTTCAAGGTCATTTTCCTGCTGCTGACTCATGGCCACACTTCCTTCTCTACTTCTCATGTTGCTTTGGAAGATATCCTGTTTTACACCCTCTATCCATAAGCCTATCCCTTTCACATACATTTTCAAGACTTCTTCCCTGGCCTTCTTCATAATTTTTCCATCTTGACTCAATCTCACAAGCAACTCCCAGACAAAATATACATGAAACAGCCTGAATACAGAAAAGAGTTATGTGTGTGACAACAGCATGGTTAATGTACACTCACATCTTTCAGTAACCCTATTCCTTGTTCTTTTTGCCATATTGCAAGAAAACAGTTTTTGCATAGTATTGATTCTGAGAGAAAAGTTTTCATGATGGATTTTTCAATTAAATTTTTAAAGCAAGATTTTTACTTTGCTTAATGGTATATTATAACCAATCATCTTATACATAATTTCTATGAGAACTTTGAACTCTCATGTAATGATTGATGATACTCTGCCCTTCTGAAATTTAGCCATCATCTGTTCTTGTTTATTTTTTGGTACTAAACACTGCTCAAACATTTTGCACATATCCATAAAGTATGTAAACAGTGCAATGATATAAAGATATTAAGCTTTTTGATGTTCAAAGAAATGCATTTACAAGACAAAAATTAGATATTAATTTTTTATGTCAAAGAAATATATCACAAAATATAACTGCATGGAAGAATAATTACATTTGTAAAGGATTAGGAAGATGAAGGATGCAGTTGAATCAAAACAAACTACAATATTTTGAGACTCAGGTACAGATTTAATTTTAAAATGTCCTAATTGCTGTCCTAATCTAAGAAAATGGTTACAATAGGCCAATCAAACAGAAGAACACATAAAAAAATACATTGAATTCACTAAGTTCTGATTAAATCAGGCATTTCTTGCATTTGACAACAAAATATTTAAACAGAAAGCAGGGCTAATATTTGGGCAGTCCATTAACACCTTTCCCAGCCAACCTATTCACAAGCACATCACTAAGGTTTTCCCTACATTTTTAAAGTTTGGCACAGATATGTTGATGATATATTCACCATTATAAACAAAACCATAAAGAAGATGCTTTAAAACATCTAAACCTATAGGAACCTACAATTAAGTTCACTGCCCCCCCCCCAAAAGTTGCCATTTCTAAATCTAGAGATAATAAAATGTAATAATAAACTTGAATTTGGCACCTACAGAAAGGACATACATATAGATAATTATATCAAGGCCCACAGTTTCAATCAAAGATCACATAAAGAAGCAGCACTCAACAGTATGACACAGACTAGTAAATATTATACTGAACAAAAAAATTACATGAAGGAATATGTACACATAATAGAAGCCACTAAAACAATCAGGTTCAGCAAACAGATGATTAACAAAAAAATTTGAAAATTCCAAAAACAAAAGGAAACAAATCACAACACTGAGTGATTTGGCAGAGAAAATGTTTTTTTAAAAAGTTCACTTACCGTCCATCAGTAAATAAGAAATTTCAAAAAATTTTCAAGCAGTACAATATCATCTTAGCACCTCAAACAGATACATTGTAAAAAATGTACTGAAATTAAACAAAATGGATTCCACACCCAAAGAGAAAAAATCTGGAATTCACCAGATTAATTGTTAGGATTGTGAAAAATCTGCATATGAAAAACAATGAGAAATATAGGCATTAGGTTGAAGGAACATTGGAGAAACAAGCAAATAGAAAAATCAGAAGTGGCAGTACATCTTTAGAATGAAAACCATTAAATATAAAAAAGCATCAAGTAATAAAACAGTTCAATAACCAAAGGAATTAAACATACGGGAAAAGATTTACATAAAAAAACATGGTAAACTCTTAATGAATCTTAATGAATAATGAATTTTGACACCCCAGAAGCAGACCACTCAACTTTATCGCAAGACCACTTAAGTCAACTCAGTCACATAGCAACCCAAATTCTATGAATGATCAAACAGTCATTTAACAGCTGAGGATGTAGACAAGAGTCCATGAAACATGTCCTGAGTAAATCTCCAGTAAGTGAAATCAAAAGAGTGTCTAAATAGTTTGATTCAGAAGAGGGTATTATTAATGCATGTTTCACTGTGTTAAATTTCAAATTTAATATATATTGTGTTTCTATCTGCTATTTTTCAAACAATATTAGAAAAAAAAAATCACCAGCTATACAACTTCAAATGAATAACAGATGAATATGCACATCTAAAAATTAAGTAAGCATAAGCTTAACTTGCGCATTTCTGAAAATGAAGAACAGGTTTAAGTAAAGCAGCAACCATAGAAAAAGTGTATATCATAATTGGAAGGAATGCTTAAACCTCCAAACTAAATACCAATATAATATAATGTATGTACCTACTTTATATGTACATAATTCTCTTACATTAACTTGCACATGGACATTTTGAATAAAAAATTTTATACCTTTTAGTTTCCCAGTGTGACTTATACTTTCCATTTCATATTCATTGTGGCTAACTTAACTAATATTGGCCTTGCTCTCTCAACCCTTTGTCCAATTCTCCAGGTATCTCTAATTTCCCATCCCTCCAATTTTTGCCCAATATTCCTTCAATCACTTCTTCTACTCCTTCCCATGATTTTTTCTCCCTTCTTTCTTCCATTTTAAAGATCACTATGTTCAACTTCTTGCATTCATGAGCAGCTTTCTCCATTTTAACTCTTTTGTTTTTACATTCTGCTAATTCTCCTAATTCCTCTTCAAGCCATCCAATCTTGTGATTTATTCCTTCCATGCTCTTCTCCTTTTTTTCTTCCATTCTTGCCTCCCTGCTTTTAATCTCCTTTATATCTTTGGTTATTGAATTGAACATGGCCTTTACTTCCTCCATATTTTCGGTTCCTTTCCTTCTCCATGCTTTATTTATGCTGAACCGCCTGCACCTTGCTCTTTAGAACTACAGCACGGTTTTACAGACGCTATTTCCCATCTCAGGTCATCAGCATTCCAATCATTTCAGGACGTGAAATGGCCAGCAATTTTTGCTCAGAGGCCTCTTCTACGACACAGCTTTACTTCCTTCCCAAAGGAAGCCATTCTTAGGATTTTACATCTGAAAAAAATCCATCGACCTTGGCCAGGATTGAATCTGCGATCTTCAGTTTATGAAGCAAGTATAGTAACCACTAGACCACCACTCTATAACACAGCACCCGGCTTCCCATACTCCCAAGCATTCACCTGAAGCATCCTTCCTCTCCGTGCTCATGCAAGTAATTTCCACCAATATAATATAATTCATTATTTCATGAAAATGGAGGAAGTCTGTTATAACATCCATTAGATACATCACCACCAATGGGTAACGGAAGTCCTTAAGGCACAGACTCATGAGAGGGAGGTCTGGGGACCATCCTTCCTGACTGAGGATTTTTTTCCAGGTTTTCCTCAGTCCTCATAAATGGTAAATGCCAAGAAGGTACCCTAAACTTAGGCCTGTAATGCTTTCTTCCTTTAAAAAAAAGCCTTACCCAGTTTATCATTTCATCTCAGGTATCATCAGTGTCTACCGCTTCAGTAGTTAAAATTACAATTAAACACTATGTAAAAAAAATTATAGAAACATCCTTGAAAAATACCACAGATGGGCTATGCCTAATTAAAAAATTATGTTAACTTACCAAACAACTACCATAAAATGGGGTAATACTAAACTAGCCTGTTAAAGAGCATCCATAAATAAAAATAAAAACTAAACTAGTGGTAAAACATTCTTCATCTTTACCCACCTTTAATTAATATTTAGTAGTGGATGGTGCTATATTCCTAACAAGTAGGACATTTTTGGACAATTATCTTGACCATGCAAAATAACTGCACAACAATGAAAATTTTACTATGCACACTCTGCCAATTTAAAATATCAAAGATGAGATACTGTTATTTCAGTTAATTCCATGAACCACTTACTTGTGTGCATTGAGGCTAGGAGCTCATAAACATAAGTAACAGTAACATGTAATCATTAATACGATGGCATATGTAATTATGAATGTATAATGGAGTTTCAGTTTTTAATAGTAATGAATGACATATAACATAAATGGTACACCCTTTGACAAAAATATTAGTCATCCCCAAATTCTGTCTGTCAATTAAAGAACTTCGGGGGTGCCCATAAATGATGTACTTGCAACTTGCATAAAATGAGTGAACACTGCACTGGTCAGCTGTGAGTCCACTACTGAATTCATTATTGGTTGGATGGATTTGCTATAGCTCTCACAAACATTGTATGAACTTTTGAATTAATTTGTCCTATGCTGGGATCTCAAAGTTCATAACCTTATCTTCATATTATTTTATAAAATTTTTCCCACATCTATGAATTTCAATAATATGACTTTCATTCCTATATCACATTTATCTCTCTAAAAGGGATGTGCAACAGCTGATTTATCTATCTGATTTAGCCTGATGTTGCTCCATTGTTCCTTTAGCCTGACTCCAATGCTGCTTTTTGTTATGCTAATATATACTTTGTTGCATTCTGAACAGTTGATCTTACATATTCCTGGCTTCTTCTCATTAGGTATTCTATCATTATCACCAGAGTTTTCCCATATTCTCAGCTCCAAGGGTCTATCTACAAATTTCAATAAGTTGACTTTCGTTTCTATATCATGTTTATCTGTCCAAAAGAGCAACCACTGATTTATCTATCTGATTGTACCTGATGTTTCTCCAGTGTTCCTTTAGCCTAATGCTTCTTTTTGTTGTGCCAATATATACTTTGTTGCATTCCGAACAATTGATTTGATATATTCCTGGTTTCTTCTCATCAGCTGTTCTATCATTATTACTGGAGTTGAGCAGATTATTTAGGCTGAATTTGTTCACTGGGGACAAAGTAATTCCAAACTCTGGTAGTATTTTCTGCAATTTTTGGTGGCCCAAGGATGATAAGTACATTTCTTGTAAATTGTAGTTTCTTTTTTTGCTGTCAATGTTGTAACGTGTTTTAACCTCTTCTCTTGTTTGAATTTCTTGATTTTCTTGTCTACAATTTCTTGGCCATACCCATTGGTTTATATTATACGAGAGTACTCTTCCCTATATTCAAACTCATTCATGGGTAAGTTAAGGAGTCTATGTGCTAAGCTGTTGAGAACTGCAAGTTTGTGTGCTGTGCCAATGGCCTTTACATAATTTTCAGTCTGCGTATTCTTTCTGTATATTCCAAATTTCAAATTATTGCCTGTTCTAATAATCTTTAAGTCAAGGAAAGTAATCATGTTATCTTGTTTTGTTTTAGAAGTGAATTTAATTCCCCTATTTTGTAGGTTTAACATTACGTAAAGGCAGTAGCATCACAGTTAATGTATCAAGGAAGAGTGAAAAGCATGATCACAAAGAATATTCTTGAGTTTTGTAAAGTAAACCAAAGTGAACTATTGTTAAAAGTCTCATACAATGTCATTGTAGTCTAAATCTGATTTTGTTTAGGAAGACAGGAACATTGCATTGTCAGTTATGAATTCCATTTTACTTATAGTGAATCTTCAAAATCTTTTTCTCTCTAAAGATTTGTATAATAGTTTATTCAGTAAGGATATTAACAAATTTAGCTGATGAAATGGAATCAAGTGTGATTTCAATTATATCCAAACCCCATTTCTTTCACCCCAGAGGAATTTTCCTGAAAACAACCAGCTAATAAAATTGAGCTAGCCAAGGTCCAGCAGTTCCTGAAGGAAGTGGAAGAAAAGAGCCGACACCTCATCCATAGTCATTAATCAACATTCATTGATTAATCCAAGGTTGATCAAATTCCAAACAACTTGATCAATCAAACACTCATCGAATCAACATGGTGCTAAATTAATCCCCCAGTTACTACTTCAACATGTTCTATATAATTCAATGGTAAGTGAAGAATAAGAGTATTAAATTGACTCGCTATCTACTTAAGAATCAAACTAATGCTTGATCAACACAAAAACTCACATTTTATTTTTATTCTTCAAAATTAGAGCAGGTTTCAAAGTATGGAACTTTCATTTTGAAAATAAATCATTTGTTTGCCCATACGTGGTATAAAGAGCACAAAATTTAAATTACATTATTTTAGGTTATGAATAACTTCATGGTTATTATACTATCTGAACATATTAAACTTTAAAATAACACATAATGATGCAATATCATGATATTTGTTGTTCTTTGGCATAGATTTGAAATTTCTAATGATCAAAGGTTCAAAATCTCAAGGTTGAGAGTTGAGTTTCATCAAGAATAATTGATGCAAAGAGTGCAACATGTTGCCATTAGATGTAATACAAATAATGTCAAATGTATTACTATTACAAATCTAGTTTAATTTCCCACATATAATATCCATATTCTATTCTTTTGCTTCCCTGGCTAAAACAAAAACATGCAGATATCAACAAAATGTAATTAGAGAGACAATATTATACATATATGCATATTTTTATTGTACACATAAATGCATTTTTAAGGTGTTAGGGACTGTTTAGCACATATGTGCATGCTTTTTTTTTTTTTTTTTAAGGGAAGTCAAACAAAAAAGAGTGGCAAGATTATAGCACATTGTCCATGTTGGCAACCATAATACATAAATGCATTTGCATAATCTAATGGCCACATACAAACCACATGTACTGAGAGTGCCAAAAAAATGTATACACACTTTCACAGTAGATATCTATTTAATATATTTCAAAGTTGAACCAAAAAACAACAGTAATGTATAGTAAGATATTCTGTAAACAGATGTAACTCACATACATTATGATAGCATTGCTATTTGACAGGTAAATCAACAATGAACAAATGAAGCCAAGATTATCATATAATGTTCTGTAAACAGATGTGACTCACATTGAGGAAAATGAGGAATTTTACATCCAACAGGATGATGCACCACCATATTACCACCTAGGTGTACTTATGTACCTTAATGACAATCTTCCAAGGCACTGGATAGGTCAAAGAGGTCCGATTGAGTTTCCACTGCATTCTCCAGATCTAACGCCATTGGATTTCTACCTATGGGGAACTTTAAAGGATGTTGTATACCATAGAAAATCAGGTACACTGGCAGTGCTTTGGGAAGAAATTGAAATGACATGTGCTGCAATCCCTGAGGACACTTCGCAAATGTTGCTCAATCTGTAGTTCAATGTACTCAGAAGAGTATCAATGCAGATGGTAGGCATTTTGAGCAACTGTTATAACTGTTGTAACTATAAAAGTCTAAGATGATTAGTGCTTATTGTTTCCCATTTGTGTGAATTAAGTTTTGTTATGTTAACACAGATTTTTCTTTGCTTGAAGTGTGTATATATTTTTTGGCACCCTGTGTATATAAAGGTGGGCAATAATTGGTAGTAAATTTTTAGCATTTGGCTGGTGAAATGGCTCACAACTGAGAGGGCTTGAGATTGCTCAGAGTTATGTGGAGAAGAAGATAAATAACATGCCCAAGAATAAAAGTAGTAGAAGATTTATTAAGGCACAATACAAGTTGCTTGCTGCAGCCATAAATACCTTGGAGGCACAGCATCTTCCTCTGAATGCATAATGACTACTTTAAATAAGATGGAAGAAAGCATTTAAATAGTTGGAGCAATAAGGAGGGAAGAAATAAGGCAGAAGTTCCGAGTTGATTTTCAAAAAAGTTACAGTTTGCAGCCATTACTTGCAATTTATGGCATACACAAAGGGATCATTTTTCAACAGACATATCCCCTTTAGTAGTCACATACCTAAAGTTCTGTCCTACAACGTCCTGTGATGTTTAGTGTACTTTCTTTTGTTTTAAAAGATCTATACTAACTTACTGGAGGAAAATGTAGAAAAATTTATGGTCACATTGTCGTTTATAAGTATGCTAATTAACACTGAAAACCAAAAGAACTTGTAAATAATATTACATTTAAATTGCTTTATCGTCTTTGATTTAAATCAATTTATAGAACAAATTACTTTGGTTACCTAGATTAACACAGTTTCAAAATATATTTTCCTTTCAAAGCCATAAATTCTATTATTGACCACCTGCTTGGTCTAGTGCTTAGCCTTGCTGACTGCTGGCAGGCAGGACCAAGGTTCGATTCCCAGTACCTGCTTAGAAATTTTTCTATGTTAAGGACGTCTGAAACAGAGCCCACTCAGCCTCATGAAGATAATTGGGGAACTGCCTGATGGAGTGGTGGCATCCTTTAATCTAGAAAGTGGCATTAAAGGCAACCAATGTTGTGCCAGCATGCTGATCACATGCACCCCTGCAATACTACCCTCTATTAATGAAGTTGTAAGATGGAGGTAGAGAAAGAAGAGGTCACTGAGGCAAGTCATGGCCTTACCTCAGGTTGTGTTGCCACAGAAGAAGAAGAAATATTGTTATCTGTACTGCTAAGCATGGCAAACAAATGAACATGGTATGGTTAACATATTTTCTAATTTGAAGGATGTCAAGAAAATGCTTGTGCATATGGAAACATATTTGGGCAGTTTCTAGAGAATATTTTATGCAGAGTTGGAGCAGTTTTAGTGCACAAAAATCTCGTCTCTAGTCATAAACAATTTTTGTAGCATGCAATTATCATCCCAAACAAGCTGGCCCATGAGCCACGCCAGTAAGGTAAGAGAGTTAAACCATGCAGAACGTGCATTGTTTTGAAATGAATTAAGATGTTAGGGGGATGCCCAAAAACCAACTCTTTGTCTAGGCCATGTAGGGTTGGAAACAGATTGGTGTACAACCTTCCCAGTCAAGCACTGGCATAATAGAACTCTAATCTAGCAAACCAGGGCATAAGATTTTGTACTGAGAGCCAAATGCACTGGGATGGGTAACAATTAAATGCCACTAATGGAGCACCAAGTTAAAACACACTATATGCAGCCATTCCTCTTTGCTTCAAGGCTCCTTATGGAGTGACTACATATTTCCTTGCAACTCTTGAGATTTTAATGAGTCTTAAAATCTTTTCATTTTAATAGTAACAAGGATTTTCTTGAATGTGACCTCTGAAAGGGAAGGATCTGGGAACAGGGACCCTAAAACATGTGGCTGCAGCAACAGGACCTCTCCAACTATAACTTAATCCGCTGTAGCTAAGAACACTGAGACTAAACATGGTAATAAGCTTTCAATCTTGCTCTTATCTGGGCAGCCTGACTTGCTCACTTTCGTTGCTGCAAGGAGGATATGGTATATAGGAGCAAAGAGGGAGGTTTGCCAATGGTTTACGAGAGTGGATTTGTCTCAAGAATTATCATTCTAGTAAAAAAGTTCAGCCAGAAATATGATAGAAAAACATTGTTTTCGTATTCATACAATTTCGTCACTGTATCTAAATTTCTTTCCTGTATGGTATTATGCACAATACAAGACTATTATACTTTGGTATCTCATATACTGAATGCGGGAATTCTCGAGTAGCCTTATTACCGAGAGGCCGCTCCCGATATATGAGAACCTTGTAGCAGAATTCCTGCACAGCCGCTCCCTTACAATAAAGAAAAACCCCGGCGTTTGACTGCCTTTAACTGAGACTCTGGAGAAAGGGGACAGGCTCTGGCTATGGCAGCTAAAAAAGAAGTGATGGAGGGCTAAAGAGATTGACTCTCTAAAAATTGGAAAAGAACAGATGTGGGAAAGTTAGAGCAAATGAGCCAGCTGCTAACAGGAAGGGTTCTGTTCAAGAGAATTCCAACTTCTTCAGGATCTCCAACCAGCTTTCAGCCCCTTGGGCTTTTTGAAAAGACAAATCTAAAGCAAGTGCAAGGAAGACGAAGAGGTAAACCTAAACTCTTAGTGATGCTCCAGAGATGCAGTCTGAGTTGAAAGTAGATGTTCTGGGGGCTGTTCTGGGACCTTGTTCACAAAGGCTTGGTCTGGCATTGTCAGAGTTGTTGATTTAATTTATTTATGGATGCTCTCTAACATCTCAGGTCATCAGCATCCCATTCACTTCAGGCGTGAAACGGCCGATAAATTTTGCCAAGAGGCATTTTCTTTCAGATTTGAGGTTCTCTTACGTGCCATAAATCTACAACAAGGAACCCACGGCTTTACTTCTCTTCAGAAGGAAGTTTTATGCCCCGAAAAATTCATTGACCATGGCCGGGATTGAACTCGCTATCTTGGGTCTATGAGGCAAGTATGATTACCACAAGACCATCTGGACCAACATTGTCAGAGTGAGCTCCCAGAGATGATGAATTCCTCAATTCATCAATTGCTAACTGGCCAATGGGTCCATTACCTTGCATGTTAGAATGAGAGTACAAAAACCAGGGTTCATTTCTCTGTTCTAGGGTGAAGACTTGGACGGAATATAGGCTTAAAGCAGTGAGAGTCTAAATGCACTTGCCACATAAAAATAATGTGTGTCCTGCTTCCCTGTATCTCTGTTGAACAATAAATTCATTTACCTGAACATTAAGTTACAGACCCCTGATGTGAACACTGTAGCAGGGGAGAGAAAGAAGTAGCTTAACACTACTAAATCACCTCTACCAGTGGGAGCAAACACATTTTTGGCCTGAATCAGGTAATCTCCTTCTTGAACAGTACTGTGGTCATATAAGAACAAAAGATAGAGGCTCATGCAAGTACTATTCTTTACATTATTCAGTATAATCTGTAACATTCTATTTCTGTTGTGCAAGTTTTAATTAAGTCAATTCTTTGAAGCATTATAGCAATAGAGTTCTGATACAGGAACAGTGTATTAGAGACAGGTTATTGTGGCCTTAAGTTTATGGTGCTATTTTATTTTTTTTCTTATGAGGCTGGATTTAAACCCATATAAATGTGAATATTAAAGTTATGGATGTCTGGTCTTTAGCAGCATTCCTAATAAGAAACTTGGTGGCAGCTAAGGTGATTAGTGACAGATTCTTGTCATCTACTCAGCATGTTTTTGCTATGACTTGAAAAATGCTCTACTGATTCAAGAGCTCAAGTATCATATACATTTTTGTAAAGAGAAGGACATTGATGTGCTGATTAGTGTAACTCTAAATCACATTACCTGGACTGGGAATTAATTCAAGTGGTTAGGCTCTTTCCGAGGGAGTAGATTGGATATTGTAATCCTGAACCAAGAATGTAGCTACTTTCTGTGACAAAAGTATAGAGAATGTCATTGATCTAACCTTTGCACCTTGATTTGCATAACATTAAAATGATCAGGTACTGCAGCATTACTTTGCAGCTCTCCTTATTCTGATCATAGTACTTTATGTCTAAACTTGAAGGCTAAGTTCAGGACCACTACAATAGGAAACATAAATTCACAACTGAAATCTTTTCAAAAATTATCTGGAGGTAAGACTTAGGAAGACAAGATAAATTGAAATAAGGAATGTATAAAGAATATCTTTTGAGTCAAAATATTTAGAACACTCACTGTTGGATCATTCCTAGAAATTGGGTAGGTTGGGTCAAGACAAACTGAAAAAAAACTATTACAGATCAAGTTTGAAATAATAAAATGAAAGACAAGGTAGGAACTATCCTTTCTAAGCATGATGCATTCAATGTACATCTACATCATCAAACAAGAAATTAAATGATTTCTGAAACTTAAAGAAAGAAGAGGATATATACATTTCTTGAACAGATGTATAAAAGAAAGAATATGCCTGAAATTTATTAGAAAATTGTACTGTTTAACAAAGATAGCCAGGAACAAAAAGCTACAGAAAAGAAATTCCTTGTGATGGAAAAATGTAAGCACTACAGTTTGCTGAAATAGATTTGGAGTTATATGAATTACATTTAAAAATATCAAAATCGTAAGGCTCAGGAATTTGAAAAAATACTTTGGAAAGAAATGTTTTTAAATTTACAGTTTTCATGTAAAATAGAAGGCCAACTGCCAAAAGAGAAAATTTAAAAGATTATATAAAAAAACTGGTGGATAAGAACAACATAATCTCCAAACCTAACCTTGTCATCAACCTCTCTGACAATGTTTTAACTCATAAGAACCAAAATTCCTTAACAAAAGCATATTAAAAATTCATGTGTAAGTTTTTTGTTTAATCTGCATGAGTATTTAAAGGTTATAGAGCTGGCAATAGAGAATTTTAACATAACAGACAACATTTTCATTGGTAAAAAATGGAAAAAAATACTACTGGAAATTAAAAATAACATCTTTGGCACAAGATCTTATTAAAAACTAACAAATGTTCTGAAAAATAAAGATGTGATTTACACAAAGGTTGATAAGCACAACAAAATCATTATTTTATATAAAGAAGACTATAAGCAAAGGATGCAAGATTTATTAAAAAGTGAGAAATTTGTTAAGTTAAAATAGACCCATTGAATAAATCATTAAATGCACAAGAGAAGACTTTAAAAATAGTACTCTGAATTCAAAAAACAGAATTGATATAAAATTAAGGTCCCCCACCCATCTTTAGCCAGAACATGTGGCATTCCAAAGATCCATAAACCTGGGAGAAGTATGAAGCCAATTATCAACAACTTAAATACTCCAATCTACCATTTAGCAAATTGGTTATCAATACACTTTCATTCACTACCTCTAAGTTTAAAAAACTCCATGTACTTCATTAACAAAATTAGAGACCAAAAATGACCACTGAAAAATGCACCGGTTACTTTTGATGTCAAGGCCTTGTTTCTCAGCATACCATATAATGAATGAATGGTGTTTAACGTTTGTTTTTGCTACAGAGGGACTACAGGCAATGGACACTGATGATACATGAGATGAAATGATATATTGGGAAAGGATTTCTTTCTGAGGAAGGAATTGTTCCAGGCCTAAGTTTAGGGTACCTCCCAGGCATTTGCCATTTATGAGGACTGAGGAAAACCTGGAAAAAACATCAGTCAGGGAGGACGGTCCTGGCAGGATTCCAACCCCAGACCTTCCACTCAGGAGTCTGCATCTTAACAACCTTGGCCACCTGTGGCGGTTGCATACCACCGAATAAATTATTAATTTTTTAAAGAAAATTATTATAATCAGTCAAAATAACAGAAGAATACATTGAATTCATTAAGTTGTTCCTAAATCAAGCATTTGTTACAGTTCAGGAGAAAATCTTTAAACAGAAGGCAGGACTAGTAGTGGACAGTCCATTATCTCCTTTCCCTAGCTCTCTTATTCATGAGCTATTTTGAGGTCCACATCACTAAGGCTTCCCTACATTTTTAAGGTTTGGCACAGATATGTAGATGCTATATTTACCATTATAAACAAAAAAATGAGAAGATGTCCTAAAAATTTTAAACCTGCAAGAGCGCACAATTAAGTTCACTGTTGAAATGGAAACAGATAATATGCTACCATTTTTGGATCTGAAGATAATAAAATATAATAATTAACTTGAACTTGGCATCTACAGAAAGGATACTCATACAGACAATTATATCAAAGCTCATGGTTTCAATCCTAGTTCACATAAAGAAGCAGCATTCAACAGCATAGCATACGGACTAGTAAATATACAATACAAGAATGAATATCTACATACAATAGAAACCGCTAAATCAAATGGGTTCAGCAAACAGATGATTAACAAAAAAAAAAATTTAAAAATTCCAGAAACAAAAAAGAATTAAACAAATGACAACTTTGAGTGATTTAGCAGAGGAAAAAATGTTTAAAAAGTTCACTTACCACCCATCAGCAAATAAGAAAGTTCAAAAAAATTCCAATCAGTACAATATCATCTTAGCACCTCAAAACCTATACAGTGTAAAAAAATTATTGAAATTAAACAAAACAGATTTCAAGCCCAAAGAGAATAAATCTGGTGTTTACCAGAGTAATTATAAGGATTGTGAAAAATTCTACATAGGAAAAACAAAGAGAAATATAGGGTTTAGATAGAAGGAACATTGGAGAAAAATCTGTTGCAAACAAATAGAAAAATCAGCTGTGGCAGCACATTTTTGGAATGAAAAGCATAAAGTAGAAAAAGGCATCTAGTTATTAAAAAGTGTTCAAAAACCAAAAAAAAAATTAAATATATGGGAAAGTATTTACATAAAATAAACAGGAGTCAAACTTAATGAATTTCCACATCCCAGATGCAGACATTTCTTGATTCAAGTTTATCACAAGACCACCAGAGTCAACCAACATACCTACCTACCAAACTTCTATGAATGATCCAACAGTCATTTAACAGCTGAGAATGTGGACGAGTGTCCATGAAACATGTCCTGAATAATGTCTCCAATAAGTGAAACTATAAAGAGTGCTGTTAATATTTCAATCAGAAGAGATTATTAATGTGTGTTTCACTGTGTTCAATTCCAAATTGAATTAATATTGAAATGAATATTTATCTTAAGCCAAAAGAATGGTTCAACTTTTGAAGCCAGAATTTGCATCAGTCTATTTTGGAACAGCTCTTTGTTCACATATGAGAAATACTAACCATTTTATGTTCAATAAGCAAGAGTTGCATAGTAAGATTTTTTAGCATTTTGTGTGAATAAAGTTATCTATGGTTCATATATACCAGTAGAGCAACAGGTTATAGTTTCAAATACATTAACCTCCCTTTGTTAGCTACTGTGCTTATCAGCAGCAGTAAGATAGATAAGCTTTGGTGTGTGTGTCACACACACACATTCACTTAAAACATAGTGTTTGGAAATAAATTTATCCTAGAAGTGCTAATTGGGACTTGTACAGTGAAGCAAATCATTTAGTTAAGATTATTGTATGACTGAGTCAAACAACACATTCTTATTGGCTCTACTTTTCTGACACCCTAATAATCAGGGAATTACAGTTAGCGGATTAACACTCCATCTTGAGAACAGTCCTGGGAATGGAACCTTAGCATAACATTTGTTCAAGGAATCCAGAAATGTACACAAAGCAAACTCTCCTGATTAAGCATTTTCTTGGCTATTTAACAAATTAAACAATGAAAAATTAAAAATTTCACAGGTTGATATGCAAACTGATTCAAATGTGATGGAATCCTAGAAATTGGTCCATCACATAAGCACCTATCTATGTATCTTCCTAAAACTCTCAATATGAAATAAAGAAGATATTTCATTTTAGAATGTAAATTGGAACTTACACAATGAAGCCAATTATATAATTAATATTATTGTATGATTTAGTTAAACTACACACTCTTAATGCTTCACTTACTTGTCATATATAGAACCGGTTTCAAGAACATTTGGTTCTCATCATCAGCCAGGCTAAAATTAAACTGTTGGATAATTCGTTAAACTGTGGGAATGTGTATTCTGCTCTGGTAGCAGTGTGATAAAATTGTAGTTTATGTTTTCATCCCTGGCAGTGTCGAAGTTCATTAGACTGTCTTTGTATTTTTGATGTAGATTTTCTCCCAAGTTGCTAGTTCTGTAGGTCCTTGCACTGATTTTAATAATTTAAAATAGATTTAATAGATTTAATGTTAAAAACCTACTGATAGACAATGTTAATGACAGTATTCCACAAGAGACAAAATCAGGTATTTACAAAAAAATTGTGCAGAATGTGAAAAAATTTACATTGGAAAAATAAAGAGAAACAGAGGCACACAGTTAAAGGAACATTTCAGGAACATAAAATACAAGCAAATAGAGAAATAAGCAGTAGCATATCATTTTTGGACAGAAAATTATAACATAGTGAATAAAGCAAAATTATTAAAATCAGTACAAGGACCTACAGAACTAGCAACTTGAGAGAAAATCCATGTCTACAAATAAAAAGACAGTCTAATGAACTTTGACACTGCTAGGGATGTAAACACAAACTACAAATTTATCACACTGCCACCAGAGCAGAATACATATTCCTACAGCTTAATGAATTATCCAACATTTTAGCCTAGCTGATGAATGATGAGAACCAAATGTTCTTTAAATCAGTTCTATATATTATGAAGCATTAAAAGTGTGTAGTTCAACTAAATCATGCAGTAATATCAAGATATTTCAAATTCTTATAGTGTTGTGTTTTAGAGGCCCCACAGGTGGAAATTCTTAAGGGTGGAATGAATATTCTTTCTTGGTTATAACCTCCGAATCAGGTACCACTGTAGAAAAAAAAGTGACTTGCCTCCACAGTTAAGTCCAAGTTTGGGTAACACTGGTTTCATTTGTACAACTGGATTCAAAATAGGGTAAATTTAATAAGATTATTGCATGACTGAGTTAAATTGCACACTCTTATTGGCTCCACTTACATCCCCTAACTGTGAATTCCCTGATTACAAGGTTCTCAGAACAAGATGCTTACATATAAATCTATGCAGATGATCTTTGCATCTTTATCACAGGTAAATTCATCAACAGATTCTCAGCAGTGATGCAAAGTGCTTCAAACTTTATTGAATGTTGGTGTTAAAATGTTGAATGGTGATAAAAGACAAGATTATGTATCATTTTAAGTGACAGATTATTTTTTTAACCAGGAGAAGAAGGAATGCTTTCATTGCTTAGAAAAAGTTGAAGTTAAAGTTTTCTGAAATTATCAAACATTTAGGAATGATCTTGGATGAAGGACTGAACTAGAGAACTAATAGCGTTACACGATTAAGATTGAATTATCATTAGTTTTTCATGGAGCTATGGTAATAAGATGGGACTACAACTTTAAGCTGTTTATTGGCTCTATACCACTACAGTTACACTCTATGTTCTCTTCTTTATGGGTCTTTAGTCTGATATCCTGGCTTGATAACTGAGGCACCTGTAATAAACTGAATCAAACTCAACATTAAATTTGATTAGAAATACCTGGGGTGATTTGCACTGCTCTATGTTGGCCATGAATGCCCTTAAGCCCATTGATCTTGCTGTCCAAGTAAAGGGTTATAATAAGTGCTTATTGGTTCTGGCATTTGGGAGTATGGGCCTTTGAGAATCCCAAGACCATAGCTAAATTTGTTATAGTATTTAAGATTTCTGGATTGTGTTTAGAATGCACTTGGATTTTATGAATTTTAGATATTATTTTAATCATCAGTAAAGCTGCATATCCTCTTAAGAGTAGAGTGAGGCTCTGGTCCTGGATTGCCTGAACAACCATTGTTGTTCAGATGGGTTAAGAATTTGTAAGGCCTCTGGGGTTGGAATATGTTATGTATTTTTAAGCAGATATATTTACTATACTGGATTTCTGTCAATGTGACAAAAGAATTTGCCAGGAAAATATTCCATTATTAGTCGGCCCCTGATTTGAATGAAAAAAAAAAATATATATATTATGTATATATTATTCTGAGTAGTCAGGGAAAATGTAATTTAACACATATAATAGTTAAAACATTACATATACAGAAATTTTATTTGCCATCAAAATGCTTTTACCATTTTCCATATTAAAGCATGTTTTAATATTTTTAAGTAGCTTTAGGTAATTTTTTGTGTATTTTTCAAATGTATATAGATTTTTTATTGTATGTAGTTAAGTGTGCCTTTTTATTCAAAATATAGCTCAAATAATCATCTGTATTGCTTAGAAATAGTTTATGTAGCACTTCTTCAAAAGAAGTGTCATATGCAATTAAAATACATGAGATTTCCTTATTTGGAACAGCACTTGTTTAAATATAAGCATGTGATTTTTATGTACACTTGTGTATTTGGTGAGAGAGAGAGATAAAGAGAGTTAATTCATGTATGAATTGCATCATTACATGACTAATGAATTCATAATTTCTTAATCCCCATCAGCTCTCCTTATATTTTCACCATTTTCTGTTGAATGTGTCACTTATGTTATACATTTTGTTTCATTTACTGAAATATCATAACAAAAGCTATCCACTGCATACTGCTTAACACAGTATGCTTCAAAATTTGGTGTAAATATATTTTCTTATTACAGTGATACTTTAATTTGTACAGTTTGTAAGAAAAAAGTTGCTGAAGATAAACAATCCACAGTGTAACAACATAACAAGTAAAAAAAACAAACAAAACAACAATTGGCATGCTCTTAAAAATGAGAATAAAATAAAAAAGTGTCTCCATTAGTGTTAAAAGAAATTGCATCTATACCAATTAAAAGTCATCTTCATTAAAAAAAAATATGTAAAGTGTTTGTGTGCATGAACATTCTAATCTATGGAAGCTCATCAATTCCAAATTATGCAATTTCTTTGAATGCCATAGTGGACATACCAGCCCATATGAATGAACACTGCATAAAAATGATTTGATATAAAATTATTAAATTGAATAAATGAATGTGTCAATGGAAGGAAATTTTCATATCAGTTGATGAATCAACTGTTGCAGAGGAATGTTATGTACCTAATTGTTCTGGTAGGAAATCTAAAAACATATATCCCAGCTCCCTCCCGGCATAGAGGTTTTGGAGGTGGTCAACCACTTTCAAATATACAAATTGTTTTCATAAGTCCATGCAACTCCCCTGACCTAATGGAATGCAGGATGACAACATGCTCCTCCTCCTAATTGATGCACAACCTTACAATATGGTAAAGGTAGTGAACTCTATTAAGTCATTTTACAATAGGATAATCAATATTAATTGTGTAGCCCATTGAATTTCAGAGGAGGTTAACATCAAACTTCCCAGAGTAGATGAACTTATTTCCACAGTAAAGAAAAGCTTCCTGAAAGCTCCATCCCTAAATAAATAATTTGAAAACAAAGTACCAGACATAGCTTTGCCAATGGACCTGTTTTAATACATTGAAATAAATAATTTGAAAACAAAGTACCAGACATAGCTTTGCCAATGGACCTGTTTTAATACACTGAGGTACATGGTGTAGTGCTGGCATAATTGCATGTGACAAATTTTCAGGTATTAAATGAAACAGTGAAATTTTCTGATAATGAAGATTCTAAGACAAACCAGAAAAAAGCCTCTGTCAGGGAGGATGGTTCTGGCAGGAATTGAACCCTAGACCTAAAACTTAATGAGTCATGACTTCATGACCTCCACCACCCATGGCAGTCTTCCTAGTAGCATTTATCAATTGAATACTACACTAAAAATTTACAAAGATTTGTCATAAACACAGTTCATTAATATTAGTCTTAGATAATTTTATTACAAATTAATATTTTGTTTTGTACATTTGTTACATTTTTGGCTCATTTTCATGCCATTTTAAGGAAATTGTATAGGTAAAATTTTTTGGAAATTTTAAGGACATAATATCCAGGCCCTGTTATTAGTATTTGTTCTGATGCCAAGCTAACCTCTGGTTACTGTGTGATGTCAAAGTTACATATAGGCTATCATAGTTGTGCCAATGTCTGCTGGAATAAATCTCCTGTAACTACTCAGTATTCTTCAATTGGATATTTCAGCAAGCTGGAATTAAAGGTAATGAGAAAGGTATGAATGACAAGATTGTTGGTCCTTAGACCATGCTTGAGATTACCAAACAATGGTCAGTCCTGGTGGTGTAGTGGTTACCATACTTGCCTCCTACACCCAAGAATGCGGGTTCGAACCCGGCCAAGATAGATGGATTTTTTCGGGCGTAAAAATCCTAAGTATGGCTTCCTTCAGAAGGGAAGTAAAGCCTTGGGTCCTGTGTCGTACATTTACAGCAAGAAAAAGAACCTCAAGCCTGAAAGAGAGGCCTCTGAGCAAAATTAGTTGGCCGTTTCACGCCCTGAGTTGAATGGGATGCTGATGACCTGAGATGTTAAAGAGCATCCATAAATAAATCATTCAAAAAAAAAAAAAAACCAAACAATGCATCAGAAGAGAGAGAAATGTTTGGGCTGCTTAAAATGTCCTTATGTCCTAGAATAGCATCCAAGCTACGAATTCTATAAAAGGCTCAAAAATTATTAAATGGAGACATATTTCATCCTTAAATAGGTACAAGATTAGGGCTTTGGTGGGCTTAATTTATAATTCTAAGTGCACTAGATCTGGTGTCCAGAAGAAAACTTCAATGTAGTTATGTGTTACTATGAAGATCTAGCATCTGATTTGCCAGATTTGGGAGCTATAAGAAAAGGTGGCCTAAAAGACTTACCTTCTTTGTGAATTCAATGGATCTCAGGTATTACTCTTAGATTGCAATACAATAGACCATTTGAGGCATAAGTGCAGCAGTCTCTTTAGTTTAGGGCCTGAAATCTATATTGTTTGTCATTTATTCACTTATTTTTCATTGAATGATTCATTCATTCATTCATTCAAAGTGTTAGGGAAAGCAATACTTTCATGATGTAAAATAAATTACCTACTCTAACACTGCTGGGATAGATGGGGTTGAATGCACGCCATTACAAAAATGCAACTATAATGGAAACTTAAAAAGATATACATAAATCAGCTTTATAGCTATGCATACATCACTGCAATAAAACCTAAATGTGAAAACAAATATTTATACAGTTGCAAGAAAAATTTTTAAGATTTATTAGCTTGCTTACAGGTTCGCCTTTGGTTCCATCCATGCCCCTATCTCCTTTAATTCCAGGTGGACCTTGAAGACCAGGTATACCTGCTGGACCTGGAGGTCCAGGTGGTCCTACTACCTGAAGTAAAAAAAAAATTAATGCACATATTTAAGATAATGGCAGATGCTACCTAATAAATTATATAATTATAAAATAATTCTATATTTAAAATTGTAAGTTTTTTACTGACAAATAATTTTCATTATTACAAAGCTATTAATTACTCTCCTCCTTGCTAATATAAATAAAATTTATATATAGATACTTTAAAGACTACATACAGCACATAATATAGACATGTTACTATTACCTTATATTTTGGTAGGCGCATTATTGCAGATTTACAAATGTAATTAAACTCATATATGCAATACCATATTAGTTATAATATAGGTTTTAAGCATAACTTTGAGAATAAAACAGGCTCCAAGTTCCAAACTGTGTGATAACAAAAAAAAAAAAATTTATAATGAGCTAGACAAATTAAAAATTATTGTAAAATAAAAGAACAAACAAACCTTTGCAATATTAATAAATGAATATATTTTAATTATGTACGATGGATAGGTTTGTTTATTTCTACACAATAAATTAAAGTACAGAATAATAAGGAGACTACAAGTCTTGAGATAAGTCTGATTTGCTGAAGATATATGTTGTACCTATACAATTAGAATCATTTATGCATTCCTTTCTCAATTTATAGGTGAACAACCCCAAATTTTATCACATATCTTTGTATTCTTAATGCCTGAGATTTTATTCATACTCATAAGTGGAACTTGGCAAAAATGGTGCTCTCTGAATTATATAAGATGATTGAGAAACATTATGTTGAAGGATTTCACAGTCATAGTTGCTCATCTTCAAATGTTCTTGAGGCTTAAGCCATGTTTATTTATTTGGCTTATTTACAGATGCTCTTTAACATCTCAGGCCTTTAGTGTCCCATTGAATTCAGGGCATGAAATGACTGATTAGTTTTGCTCAAAGGCCTTTCAGAATTGAGGTCTTCTACATTCCGTAAATTTATAATATAAGACCCATGGCTTTACTTCCCTTCAGAAGGAAGCCATACTTAAGATTGTTATGCATGGAAAAGTCCATCAAACCTGACCAGAAATGAACCACCAATATTGGGTCTATAAGGCAAGTATGCTTAAGAAATGTGTAAGGAAAATAAAAGCCTCTGATGTTTTGAGGCTATTCAAAGCCCTCTCCTTAGAAAGTGCCTGAAGGCTGAGTACTGTTGTTCGAGCAGCAAGTGTGATGTCAGTTTAGGAGCAGGAAAAGGAAAAGTTGCCAAATGGTTGCAAAGAGTCCAAGAAGGAAATGGTCATTTTGTCTTGGAATGGAGCAAATAATGATTTCCCTGTGTTGCTGATCCTCAAGCTGCCCTCTCTGTTAGCATTGTTTAGAAGATTCCAAATATGTTGGTAATCAGCAAAACATAAAAGTAATTATTGGCTCCATTCCAAGACAAGATTGTCACATTCAATCTCCAACTACCTGGCTAACTTAACCAATTTTCCCCCTTCCTTCCTTTGACACTGGCACTGCACTAACTGGTGGAACACTACCACTCAGTTTTCAGTCATCTCCCTGAGGAATAGGTTTGCAATAGCCTCAAAACATAGAAAACAAGTATGATTAAAGATGATTTTCTATTTAATTTTTAAAAGTTTAATGATAGAAGCAATAGCTAGTTGTGATGGTGAATTTTAATATAAGCAATGCTTTCATTTCTACTGTATTTGTAATTTTATTAAGCAAATAACATTACAATTAAATTTACATTTTCCTCCCTACCTTTAAAACTAGTTTCATAACTTCATAATTTACATAAATTAAGAAATGATACATTTTCAATACATTGTCATTTAGTTTTGTTTACTGCTTTTGCTTATAACTGATTACTGAACCCTTATCTTTGGCTCATCAGCAATTTTCTACTGGGATATCCGGAATATTTGGGTTCAACTATTATATTGAAATTTAAATTTATTACAAATATATCTCAACAAACTACATAACATGCTACACTCAAATATACATCAACAATTCATTATAAAATAAGAGCTACAAATAAAATAATAATATCATTTATTTCCTTTAGATATTTTCTTCCTAGAGTTGCTTGTTAACAGTCTGATCCTAATACACACAACTTAGGGTTATTACTGTATTGATGACCATTATATTTATTACTGTATTATCTTATTCTGTTTATACTTATCTGGCTTATTGTACTACTAAGGTACATTTCTCTCTATCTTTCTCCTCTTAATGATTCTTATTCACTTCTCCCTAACTTTGACTAAATAGTTCCCTATCATTTTTATATTCTTCTCTTCTTTCACAGTTAAAATCTTTCTAATTAATATTTTGGCATCTAAATTCTTTAATTTTTGTTGCCAAGCCTGTTCTCTACATAGCTTTATTTGCTTGCAGAATAATGAATGATGAAAATCCATATTTGTTTCTGCCCACATTGGACCTTTTTTTTACATCTTTATCTTATCTTAGCTCTTTTAAATTCATAACTCTAATTCTAGCCCATAAAAACCCTTCCTGACCCACCTTATCACATAGGTCTGTATATTTTTTCCTACCCCACCCTATTTTTAAATCCCTATAAAGTCTCAATGATCTCTTTTCTTTCATACTAAACATTTCTTGCCTTTTAATATCTTCCAATCTTAGGTTTACTTCTTCCCAGAATCCTCTGTTTTGATATTCCCTATCCATAAGTTTCCCATACCTGTCTGTTGCAAAAATTCCTGCACTTTGAGATACCATGATCCTTTACACTTAAATTTCTCTTGGATACTGAAATATTCTTTAGTAATATCACTCTCTTCCAATGTGGTAATTTGGTATATGTATTTCATAATTTTTGTAATATTTTTTATCTTGGTGGAATGCCTACCTAATTCAAGCTGTGCTACACCATTTGGCACTGCTATAAGCAGACCTAAGATCTGAATTGAATCTGTCATCTTCACTGTGTTAGTTCCATATGAAAACTTTTTTAAAGATTTACAATTTAAACAACAAAAACAAAAAAAAAAGACCTAAGATCTGTTCACAAAAACTTCTATTTATTTTATCAACATCTTTCCATGCATCCTCTACACCCCATATTTTTGCCCCATATAGCATTTTTACTTCTACTAGAGCTGTGTAAATTCTTTCCAGCCAATTTACTGTTATGTCTGAAATTTTTCTTAAACATGGTCTTATAACACTCACAGGTGATTTTCCTTTTGCTATTGCCATTTTTTTCTGTTCATTCCAACTTCCATTAGAACTTAATCTTATCCCTAAATAATTAAATTTCCTTACCATCTCTATTTCTCTCCCATTTAACTGCCATTTCTCATCCTTTTTCAATTTATAACCTCTTTTAAAAACCATGATCTTTGATTTCTTTTCATTTAATTTCAATCCCTATTTGTTACAAAAAGTATTCAGTACCTCAATTGTCCTCCTGAATCCTCTACTAGATCTAAATGCAATTAATAATTAATCTCTGAAAAGCAACCCTGGTATATCTTGATTATTTATTACTGGTAAATGTACCTTTTCTTTTTGAGTCTTATCCAGAATGCCATCAACATAGAGATTGAAAAGTATTGGACTTAATTTATAGCCTTGCCTTATTCCAGTTTTAATTTCCATACAATCTGTTATTTTATTACCTGAAATTTTGACACAAAACAGGTTCTTAATATATATATTTTGTGTTAGTTTTATAAACGTATTACTTACTCCTTTCCTTGTTCATTTTAACCACAATGCTTCTATATTTATAGCATCAAATGCCTTCTCAAAGTCTATAAATACCATGTAAACACCTCCCTTTAATTTATTCATTTTCGTCTCTGTTATGAACACATTATCTGATGTGCTTCTCCCTGCTCTTATCCCTCTTTGGAACTATGATAATTTCTTCTCCTTCTCAACCCATTTCTATAATTTACTTGCTAGAATCCTGATTAGAATCTTTCCTAAAATGGAAAAATTACTTATACTCAAATAATTAGCTGAATTTTTACATCACCCTTCCCTTTATATATGAATGCCATCAAGCTCATTCTCCACATCTTGGGTATCTCCCTTACTTCCATTATTTTATTAAACAATTTAACCACTGTTTTTCTCCTAGTAACTTTTTTAGTCCAAAACTTCCTAAATTCCCCTGGAATACCATCAATACCATTTGCTTTCTTCATCTTGAACCTCTTAATTTGATCATAGAATTCTTCCTATGTAATTTTCACATTTAAGTCATTAATAACTTCTGATTTCCTAGGAAACCTATTTCTGCTCTAATCCCATTTCTGTACAAACTTTTAACCAATGACCATTTTCCTTGTATCATGAATTTTTGCTGCATCATTCAACATTTAACTTATATTTTTACCCCCTCCCTCCTTTTGTCCACGATAAGGCACCTATATCTCCACCTAAGTACTAAGAAATTTTCTCTTTGCTCTTTTTCTCCTGACTGTCCTCTTAACTCTTGAATTTCTCTTTTCTTTGCCATTTGACAATCTTTATGAAATCTTTTTCTTTTGTTATCATCATAAACTCCAGCTTACATATTATCTCCCCCCAATTTCTAATTTCTGGACCACCTGCTTTACTTTATCTGCATTTATTAGGCTTTCTATTCCTGCTTGTAAAAGTTTATCTCTTTCCAAATTCAGCTCTTTACAATATGAGTTGTATTTCTTTTCTCTCCATTTATATACCCCAATACATCTACAGCTCCCTCTACAGTTTCAGGAAATGATTATAATCACCTTGTTCAAATTTATGAAAGCATCTTGCCATGGCTTGATAAAAACAGATTAGTTATTAATGATGGTGAAAACAACAAGTTTTCATAATAAGGTACATTAAAATATTTATTTGTCTTATATTGTACTTAACAGCAATAAAAGTATGCATGTATTTGTTGCAAAAGTTTTAGGATTATGGATAAGTCAAAATTTAAACTGAGTTTTGTACATTGAAAACATTATAAAAAAAATTAAGCAAGCTTTGCTATACATTAAAAGTGTTAAAAAATATGTGGATATCATAGCTTATTTTGCTTATTTTCATTCAGTTCTAAAATATGGCATTAAATTTTGGGATAATTCTTAATTATCACATAATGTTTTTTAGTTATAAAAGAGCCATTAATCTCATAGTAAACATCCCAAGCTATTTTAGCTGCAAATTCTATGTAAAAGAATTAAAAATGAGCTTCCATATTTATAAATCTACAGTGTCCTTTTGTATGTTATAACTTCAATAAATAGTTTCAAAACTAACTCAATAAATCCTGCATTTAATACAAGAGGTAGATCAAAATTATCTGCAGTTAGTCACAATAAATCACTTTATAAACACTCCTTTACATATACAAACAAATCTATAATATTCCATTCCATACAAAAGAGTCACAGTCTTATACTAAATTTAAAAAAAAAGGTTTATAAATTTTTCATTTAACATTTTTTTTATTCTGTAGAATAATTTCCAGATAGTTTTATAAAATAACAGTAACTAGAAAAGCAGAAAAGGATAAAACACTAAGAAAAATCATAGATTTGTAATCGCTATATGTCAAATTAATAGAGTTCCTCTATGGCAAGAAGACAAGTCAAATAGCTAGCCTTCTTATAAACTTTTTCTATGCAAAGTTTAAAATTATAAATTTTTTAACTATTGAGTTCACTGTATAACTTTCAGGCCATTTAATTTACCTTGTGCTTCCACGATAATGTTTATATTCTTCTGGAGGTGTGCCAATTGGGCATATCACTTCTTCTGAGTAAATATGTTTTATTAGCAATAGAAGATATGCCAGGAGATAAGCAACAACAATATTCCACTTTTAATCACTGGCATTTAATACTTTTTTGTTCTTCTTGAAAATTTATCCATACACATACACACATATTTTTAAGTACGTTCATTTATACTTGTAATACATTTTATTATATTATCAAAGTGATATTTCATTATTTTGCAGTGCCAAATATGCATGTAAAGATATAACTGGATGGAATAAAGAGATTGAGATTTATTTTATTTTTACTGACTTCACTTTCTCCAGCTGTGGAGCATATTCTTTTGTCTTGTAGGAAGAAATTCTGAATGTAAATTCAGCTGATCTTACTGGTTGGCCTTTGAGTCCATTCATTTCAAACCATTGTCCAAGAATCACAATATTCGGGTGTAGCTTTTGCTCTGTAGACTAGAACTCCACCCATCTGACATTCATCAACATATCCTACAGGTAGCTGCATGGAAAAATGTGCAGAAATGCTAAGTATAATTAATTGCAAGATTTTCCTGATAGAAATAGGGACTGATGCTTGTGCTCAAGTGATATACTATGATGATTGGCATTTCCGGGGTTAACAACTGTCAGATAGACAATGGAGAGAAATTCTTGATCATCAACTATCTGATCTTGCAACTATTTTAAAAATTTAAGACAATATTGGAAATTGTTTTTTCTCCTCTGTTGAAGCTGCAGGCTACAGAGATGGAAATTGTGTCATTCAATGTGAATATAATTTGTGGCATATGCCAATGGTCATGTAAGTGTCTTGAACTCTAAAGAAATTGCTCTCAGACACTTGAACATTCCACAGCATGTATCATCATTGAGCATACTTGATTGTTCAATGGTGTTTATCATCTGTTTTTACAATTGTGGCATCACAGGAAGTGGACACTAATGATACATAGGAAGGATAAAATGATAAACTGGGAAATAAATTTTGGCAACAAAGCAATCCATGATTTGTAATGATGACCTGACTGAACAGGAGAAACAATTTTATGGGATTCGTGGCTCCTGTGGGCATATACTCTTAACATTTTGTTTGTTCAGTTTCTCTTCAAATATGAAAATTTTCTCATCCTTGGATATTTTTGTGTCTTTTGTTGCATGCCTGAGGAAAATGTTCTTTTCTCCCTCTGGTTTGACCAATTTCAGTGTTAAACTGGTGGCAGCTCACGCCTTTGTTGGATGGTTGTTCACAAAATAGGAACACAAACGGTTCCTTAGACACTGATTGCCATATAACAATGTTAACATATAAATTTAAAAGGCCTTTACAAATTAAAAGATGTCCATACTGATGAAATAAATCAAGTAAAAAAGGATTTACCAAAATTCATTTATCCACATTCATTTAATAACAACTACTTATCCAGCATCAAATCACTATGGTAATGGCAGTCATTATTCCAATGAGTGTAATATTTATCTTATTACTGCAATGAATGCAGTGATGAACTAAAATAGCTACTTACATACAAACAAAAGCTTCTCATTTATGATATCACTTACTTCCTTACTTTCACATCATTTTACATATCACTCATTTACCAATTCATAATTCACCTTTGATTTACTTCGTAGAAGTGATGAAAAACTTATTTAAGAACCTGATTCAATATCTAAAAGTAAACTATCTTCAGAACTTCTCATTTTCGAATACATTTCCTTCCTCACAGATTTACTTCCATTCTGTTTAATTATATATAAACTATTATCATGAACAAATTAATATCATTACTGTTATTTCCAAACCAACCACAATTTATGGAATACTAAATAAATGAAAAATAATCTGATTTAAGAAGTTATTATTGTCCAAACATGGATAAAATATTGTATGCAAATCAGCTACCACCTCATTCTGTAAACACACTCAAGCTGTAATGAAGCCATATCCCACAGTTGCATAAATAACTAACTATTATAGAATCCAACCTTATCACTGATATGAAAGTTGGTCCTGGTGGTGTAGTGGTAACCATACATGCCTTCTAAACCCAAGGTCATGGGTTCAAACCCAGCCAGGATCGATGGATTTTTTCGAGCGTAAAAATTCTAAGTATGTCTTTCTTCACAAGGGAAGTAAAGACATGGGTCGCATGTCATACATTTATGGCACAAAAAATAACCTCAAGCCTGAAGGAAGAGGCCTCTGAGCAAAATTTTTCTGCTGTTTCACACCCGGAATTGAATGGGATGCTTATGACCTGAGGTGTTAAAGAGCATCCTTAAATAAAACAAATAAAATAAAAAACTGATGAGAAAGTTGAAGCCCTGAATTTATTTGTACAAAAGTCCATGCTCTTGGTTTTAAGTCTTACAAGAACTGAGTATTTTAGTTAATGCATTCTGCATAACTATTTTCTATTAACATCATATATCTACTGAATGAACACTGACTTAATCTGAATAATTCAATCTACTCAATATTGATTTAACCTAATTAATTCAATCTACTCAATATATTTCTATAACTATTTTCTATGAATCACAGTGATACACAAGCACACACTTCCATATAGAAACTTCAAGTGATGCTTACTGAATTAAGATTTTTTATGAAAAAAACACACACCCAAATTTGTATGAAAAGAGATAGCAAAACATGAGGGAGAAAGAGAGTGATCCAAAGGCAAAAGATGATCTTTCTTTCTATACAAAACTGTCTTGAAGGTGCATATAGCTTCATTCTTTTGGCTATTCACAAATAGGAAAGATTGAAATATGCTCTTTGCCTAGATGTAATAATTTTTAAAGCTCACATCTCACTGAAAAAATACTTATAAAGAGATGAAAATGTTATATGATATTACATTTTCTGTTCATAGAATGCAATAATTTGATTAATTAAATGGGTATTTTATGTCCTGATGCTTCTAGATGCTCACCTACTCCTGTGCTCATATAAAAATATTGTGCCTGGCTCCAATGATAAGCTAAAAGTCTTACATCTTTATTCAGAACCTTTGATGCATTGTTTTTCATTAAGTTCATCATATATATCATCAATTTATTTTTGGATAGGATCCCTTTAAATCCATTCTCATATCTTTTTCACCACTGCTAGGGATTCAAAAACTAATAGATCTCTCTCTGTCCTCCTCCAAATGTCTGAGTTTTTTGCATTGCTTGATGGTGTGATAAATTAAATCTTAAGCTTATTCCTGGTAGTTTCAGCAGCTTGAATATGGTGCTTGATGAATACTTGTACTACTCCATCTCACAATTTCAGTGTATATCTACTGACTGACATTGCTATTTATTACTCTTCACTATCCCTTACAACTTATCACAGACAATGAACCACTGGATGTGTTTTGTTTGTTGTTGATTCTGTGGTCAGGTGTAACAGAGCTTAAGATAAAAGTAATTAGTGTCATGACTACAGGTATGAAGGTTTTCTCTGAGATAAAATATTATTTATTTTGAGAATGTTTAACCTATTTTAGTCATATCTATCATAGTCTGTAAGTAACGCTGAAATAGATAGAAAAAAATTCATCATAATAATTAACGCAGAGTGATCAAAGTTTTAAAACCAAAAATATGGACATTTTAATTTCTATAGACTTCAGGAAAATTTTGGACACGCCATCATAATAAAAGTTTATAATAATTACTGGAATTAACATTTTAACATGCTATTACACATTTGGACTTTGTTATAATAATTCACTACAAAGATAACTTATTCTTATATTTAGAATTTGAATATGTGTCTGTGTATGCATTATAATCATTATTATTAACATATTTATCTTAGAAATTATTTCTTTCATAACTGCTTGGACTTAGAGTTTCACTCATACTATGCTATTCAAGAAACATTCCTAAAGTGTATTTTTATCATGATCAGCACCTTCACAATATCAACAGTAAAATGTTTTCATTTGTTCTCAGAGAACTCATAAATGAAAAATGTCTTACCATTGCTGCATTTATACCTGGAATTTCCATAAACTCAACTATTGTATGAATTAAATTGAATTGTTATTTCTTCAAATTTAAAATTACCTTGTGCAGAAACAATATTGTTAAAATAGAAACTCACAATTTATGCAGTTCAAACAATTACATTTTAAGAAATTAAACAATTAATTTAAACATACCAGATTTTCTATTATTTCTTATGAAAATTCTGTCTTTATAGTTCCTGAAGACAGTACTTTTCCCCTTAACTATAATTTTTAAACTACCATTAACAATTCTACTTCTTAATCTACTTATAGATATAATCTATACTTAATATTTGCTTTACCTGTCCAGATCTCTTTACACCTGAACACAACACAACCATTGTAGCATAAGTCTCTTTTCTGGAACACTTTGAAAGCTTCACACCATCTTCAGCATTTTATTCCTTCTATTTTTTTATTATTAGCATTTAGCACATTATTTATAATACTGGCTTAACTAAAGACTTAATCTTGATTAATATCATTTTATATTTTGCTGTCATCTTCACTGATGACTTAAGCTAAGTTAGTAGATTTTCAACTTAATTCAGTGGTATGCTTTACATGGAAGTGGTAATCCATTTATTCAAATATTTGGGAAAAGTATAATAGAATAAGATTGATAAGTCTAAAAAGTATTCTTCATCTTTCAGATATGACTATTTTAAAGCTTGGTAATTGTTAGTCTTGCTATTCATGAATTTCTCTCTGAGGAATTCCTATTCTTCTGCCACTTCAGATTCTAAAATTAATTCTTTTAAATTTTCATTATTACTCCAGAGAATATTTTAGTTAGCTTTAAATGAAATGGCACCAATTTAAGTAATGCTGTTGAAAAATTACTTTAAGAGTGTAGGATATTTGTCTTGTGACAGAAAATATTTCAGTCCATCGAACAGAATAATAATACTATTCTCAACTGAGAGAAAAGATAACCACCCGGTTTTTACACCATTAAAAATATGCTTATATTCTATTTCCATAATTTCACACAAAATCTTTAATTCCTATTCTCTTACAGTGCAATATGGAAATATTGAAGTATTTTATTTATACCCAATGTCAATGGGCAAATGTTAGCAAATGTTGTCTGAACAGTGTTTTTCAATGCAATGAATATTTTTCTTTTTAATTCTTTTTGGAATCGAGAAAATACTGATGTTCAGAACTAACTCCTCTATTTATCAAAGTTGATATCACAGCTATTACCAGGAAATCAATCATTTTCTTAGTCAACTGGTACTTCTGCAAAATAATTTGAATTGCAAGTACCTCTGCTGTTTCAGCAGTTATGTTCTGAATGTTGATTACTTCAATTTGAATGCCTTTATTTCTGAAAAGTACCTGAAAATAACTGACACCAACTTCATATGTTCATGGTTTGATGAATCTCTCATTACTGATAAATATTAGATTCTTTCAATGACGTGGCTATTTCTTGCCTTGCAAAAGCACTAACACATTTATACTAAAAATGATTTGGATTTCACTTATCCATGTACATTTATTTTCAAATAAACTTCTCACTTATGCAGATGTGGATCCACTGACCATAAGAAAAGATTATGTTTTGCTGCAAGCAATGCAAATAATGCTTCTTGAATAACACATTTGGTTGCTTCTTGAGTTGCCAGAAGTTTATTTTTAACAGTCATAGTACTTTCTGATTTCTTATAAAAAATGAAATTACATTTAGACTTGAACTGCTAGCATCAGCTGTCACTTTGGTTTTCTGCACCTTTAAATGCTGCCTTATATCAGAATGACCTCAATGATCAATGGATTGTTGTTGTTGTTGTTGTTGTAGATTTGGTTTATTTACAGATGCTCTTTAACATCTCAGGTCATCAGCATCCCATTCAATTCATTGTGTGAAATGGCTGATAAATTTTGCTCAGAGGCCTCTTCTTTCAGGTTTGAGGTTCTTTTACATGCAGTAAATCTATGACATGGGACCAATGGCTTTACTTCCCTTCTGAAGGAAGCAATACTTAGAATTTTTATACCTTAAAAAATTCATCAATTCTGGCCTGGATCAAACTCATGATCTTGGGTTTAGGAGGCAAGTAAGTTTACCACTATACCATCAGAACCAACAGTATGATCAATGGAAAAAACTAAATGAACACATAATGAATAATATCTTATTCACTCTTTCAGGAAGGGATATTTCACTTTTAAATCTCTACTGGGACTGCACCTTCTTTTTTGTCCTTATGGAAACTCAAGATGGAATATTATTACTTGTAATATTTGTTTTTGTTCCAATGCTAGCCCATTGTCTCATAAACTTGTGGGCATTCCCCCATTGGTATGGCAGTAGAGTACCAGACTTCTAAGACCAGGAATCCCATAGGGCACTGCTATGTTGTCCTAGTAGAGGTGAAGGTGATATGATTTTCATGCACAGGGGGGTCCTTAAACCTATGAATGGATGATTGAAATGAATATCAAAATATGTAGATATTTTACTAATAAAAATAAATTACTTCTATAAACATAATGGCTTCTACCATAAGCTACTATTATTACTATTTTATTTCATAAGAAGACTTTACGTGTAAGTAGCAATGCTGCCATACTGCAATAATAAAAATATCAAAATTCAACATATTGCAAAGAAAAGTGCATTCAAAATAACTATAATCACCAGCAGAGCCATAAATGTATTTATGTTATAGAAAATATATATCAATGTTACAATATAAGTGGAAGCAGTTCCATAAATTTAAAAAAGGGTTACAAAAATGAGATTAAGGTTGGTAAAACATTTAGTACTCAATTAATGTTTACTAGGACAACTGGACAAGGAACCAAAATAAGGAGCAATCTCATTAAAAATGGGACATTTATTCATACTTAATTAACACATTTATCTCTCATATTATTTTCAAGTACCATGCTACAGAGCTTTCACATAAAAACTATTCTGCACTTGCAGTGTTTGATTCTCGGTGGCTGGGCAAGTCGCACAGCTTGCTGCCAATGGGATTCAAAACACAGCATGTGCGGGATAATTTTTACGTGAAAGCCCTGTATTTCAATTCTTAAGTTTGTGCAGAAACTTGTAAAATTTGAGTCCCTCAGCAGTCAATATACTAAATAATTTAAATACTAATTTATCATGTTAATTTAAAACTTGCACTCCATTTTTTTGTAAGCATGTTAAATTGCATATTTATTCATAAGTAAAACTCAAGCTATTTTACACTCAATTATAAAGAGAGATCCTATCAAACCTGGTCAGCTTAGCAGTTCTCTGTTTGGTTGTGCTACATAATGAACAAGAAACACAATAACCACACATACCTAATCCTATTCTATACACTATGCTTACCATGATTAATAATAATAATATACTCATATAAACAACAAAAACATCTTTGTTCTCTCATTTATTTGAACATAGACAGGGTTGTTGTTTATTTTATCAGGCTGTATCCTTTTATGAGACAATTTTTCCCACTGTGCATAATTGGAAGCTTGTTGACAATCTTATATGAACTGTCCCTTCCTTAAGCTCCAAGGAGAAAGAAGAAATGTTGAGCAGGCATACATTTCCTAAAATAGCATATCAAAAACAAAATATCTCCAAGTTTTTTAAGAAAGTTCATTAAACACAATGACAATAGCACCATATACTAATAAAACAAAAGGAAGGCACTGATATGTTAATATAACAAACACTGCAAAACTCTTGGCCTGTTAGATATGGTTTACAACTGGAATTACCCAAAATATTATGGCATAAAATTTGGAAAAATCTAGAGGATAAACTATGCACAAAATTAAACTTTAAAATGAGAAATAAAACATTTAAACTAAAGAAAAATTTAGCACATTGTGCAATAAACAAAAAGGAAACCATTATCAAACTCAAAAATTTGGCACAGGCAATGTAATTAATCTATCTGGACACTCCTTCAATAACCCAGAACTACAGTATTTGAATAAAGGTTTAAAAACTTGCATTGACTTCTCTAACGAAGTGGAAGATTTCATAGCAGATATAGATGTTGCTACTATGGGTTTTGGAAGAATAACAAAAGTCTACAATCAAAAACAAGTGTGGACAGATATTATTAAATTAAATACGGCAGTATGGTAATAACTGTCGCCATTATCATCATCATCGTCATCATTATCGACACAATAAATGCATACTTAGCATCACTTGTCAATAAAAAAGTTATGTATATAAAAGCAGATAGAAGGAACAAGTAAGTGATTCTAAATTAAGATGACTACAATACTTAAATGGTGAGCCTACTAGTTAGTATGGAACATATAGTAATAATGCATGATCCTTTGAATGTGTCAAAGCTTTCAACTCCACCTTTGGGCAGATCCAAACCTTGTCAGATATTGATAAATTAAAGCTAAAAATTAACAACCCTATGCTTCCTAGGGTTTGCAAACCAAGCAAATCATGCAACCAATAATTAATAAAAGAAATGCTGTAGACTACAATTTAGCAAAATTGTTGATAAAATAAAATTTGGAACTTTGAAACAAGCTGAAGGCAAAAGCATCAGGAATTCCTACCATTAGTAGAAAAAATTAACAATACAGTGATTTTGCCTGATGATTCCCTCGTCTCTTTTGATGTTGCATCTTTGTTCATAAGCACCCTAAAACAAAGGCTGCTTCTTATTCTAAAGAAATGGCTTAAGCGTACTAACAAATTTGAAGATAAAATTGAGATTACACCAATCTTACAACATTGTGCATAGACCAAACCTTCTTCACTTTCAATGGAAAAATTTATCAACAAAATTCTGGTTTGGTTATGAGTAATTCCCTCATTCTACTCCTGGAAAAATTATTCATGAGTAGTAAAATTACACATTATAAAAGCATTTCCATATACCTTCAAAACATGGGTTCATTATGTAGATGATATATTAGCAATAGCACAAAAAGTCAAACAAAGGATGTCTTAAAATTACTAAATCAGCAAGATCAAAGCATTAAGCTTATTGTGTAAATTGAAAAAGAAGAATGTTTGCTTTTTTGGACCTTAAAAATATACAGAAGAAACAACATGATTTCATTTGGTATATGCTGGGAATCTACCCATACAAATAACTACATAAAGAATAATAGCTTCAACCTTAGACCACATACAAGACCACATAGATTAGTCTACATCCCTCTCAGCAAAGAGAAATATACAGCAGAATATAAGTACATGAACAATACTGCCCCCAACAATGGATTCAACAGTCTTTAGTAGATAATAAGATCAGACACTTAAAAAGACTTAAGATGTGAAAGATACCATCACTCCCTTCATGATAAGGATCATAAGTTTAGCAAAAATCACATACCATCCATGGGAAAAAGTGCATTTATGAACATTTTTAAAAATATTTGGTATTGTGTTGACTGAAAAAAATTAATTTAACATCAGGAACAAAACCATAAAGGAGGTTATCCTGTCTAGGAGGCAGGAGTGCACCAGATAAATTGTTTGGATTATGATCAAATATACATAGGCAGAACAATAAGAAACTTAAAGACAAGGCCAAATGAATACTTCAGAAATGTAAGATATAAACAGGAGAATAAATATGCAGTTACAGATCATTTTTGAATGTATAACCATAACTTCATGAAAGAAACCCAGTTATTGAAAGCTAGCAACAATCCCAAGGAATTAGCAATGTGGGATAAGATTTCCATTTTAAAACATGAGTATCATATTATGAACATTGACATTCCTCCAATGGACTTCTTGTTTCACTTTATATTGGAACCACCAGATGTCATATAATCACCTACCAGTTTTAGTTTTAGCTGGTTCCCAGAGGAGAATGTGCTCTTGAAACCTTTCTGATGGATTAATCAGGTGGTGAAGTATAAAGCCAATGAATACCAACTTCTTTATATGTATAATCAATGTACTTTATTGTTTCTAACCTCTTATTAAGTTTCCAGTTTCCTAAGCAGTTTGGGAAATATACTTTTTCAATGTTTTGTTAGCTTCATGATACTAAAGGGAGAAAGTTTAGTTTGCAGATAATAATTGGTGCTCGTTAATGACAAAGGAGTATTTTATGTCACTGAGTATAGTTGTGAGCTTTTTGCATTAATGAATAAAAATACTTTCTGAGTTTTTGAACGACCAAAGTACATGTAAAACTAGTTTAACCTTCCTCTATGAAATGATTTTAGACTACCATGTATGCAAGGAAATGACAATCTATGGTATTTCTGGTGATGATTCGTTATCTTAACCAGTCTTTTTAGCACACATAAAACCTTCTGCTGTGAAATTTGGGAAAGTTTCAGAATCATTATTTTGGTCTTGGAGTTTCTGCTTTATTTAATTAGTTTGCATTACACTTGATTAAAACATCCTTCTCTGGTCTCTATGGAGTTTCAGTAAGAGACAGGGAAAAGCAATACTCAAATAATCATTAGCAATGGTAGAAAAGTTGAGGAAGCAAGAGTTTCAAGTGATGGCATAAATGTTATTCTTGTAGGGACACCACTGTTGTTTTGATATCTCTTCCTTTTGTTCATGCTTCTTAAACAAGCAATTACTTTAAACCCCTTTTCAACATATTGACAGCAACTCACCTAATAAATTCAGAATAACTTTCTTCATTTTCCCTTTTGGTTACATACGCATCCAGATTGGAGGCCACAACCTGTGGTGCATCAGTAGTAAAAATGGGTGTTAAACACCATTAAAAAATAAAATAGAAAAGAGAGGCCAAAATTTCTATGCACTCATGGCTGGTAGGTAATATTTGGAAAAGAAGATCTAAAAATAGTTAAAGAGGACAATAGTTTCTACTTTGGAATATATAGGAAACCAATTTATACAGATAATAACAATGAAAACAATAGCTTCAATACCAAACCCCAACAATAAGCAGTCACAAACACCCTACAAAACAAATTGGTGAATGTCCCACTTGGTAAAGGAGACTAAAATCAGAATACCAATACATCATTAATACAGCATAATGATTTTAATTAAGAATTACATGGAAAAAAAATCTAAATATAAAAGAACTAAAGCCATCAAAAACACAAGCACACTTATGAAAATGGATGAAAATATCAAATACAAGAAGTTCACATAACACCCAAAGGATATAAATAAATTTTTTAAATATTTAAAGAGCATAACATTATGTTAGTTCCCCAGAATAAATTTAGAATTAAAAATTTGTTAACCCACTTTAAAAAGATGCAGAGCCAAATTGCAAATAGTCTGGAATTTATCAAATTATTTGCAAAGATTGTAATCAGATATATAGACAGAATGAAGAGGAATTTAGAAATTCAAACTAAGGAATATTTCAGAAATATTAAATATAAACAAATGGAATGATCAGTAATTTCAGCACAATTCTGATTAAAAAATCATGACATTAAAAAGGAGCCAAAATTGTTATAAACTACCAAGAATACAACAAAGCTAGAAACTTCGGAAAAAAAATTTATTCAAAAAAATATGTTGTCATGAATTTAGAGATCCCACCACGGGAGAACTTATCCTGCCATCTCTAGGGAATGTTAGTTTATTTTCAGCTGAGGATGAGAGTGCATGCTCTTGAAATGTCTCCTGTGTTTTAAACATGTAAGTGACACATAATAATGTTACTATTACCGACAGCTAATCTCATTAATAAATAATATTTGGAATGCAATGAACCATGTGAAATAAGGGTATGTGTATGGCAAGAGTGGAAAAAATTTCAGAGGGTGGGTAGGTGGGTGGGTAGGTGGGTAGGTGGGTGGGTAGGTGGGTAGGTTGGTAGGTTGGTGGGTGGGTGGGTGTGTGGGTGGGTAGGTGGGTGGGTGGGTAGGTAGGTAGGTAGGTGGGTGGGTGGGTAGGTAGGTAGGTAGGTAGGTAGGTCAGTAGGTAGGTAGGTCGGTAGGTAGGTAAGTAGGTAGGTGGGTAGGTGGGTAGGTGGTTAGGTGGGTAGGTTGGTGGGTGGGTGGGTGGGTAGGTAGGTAGGTAGGTAGGTAGGTAGGTAGGTAGGTAGGTAGGTAGGTAGGTAGGTAGGTAGGTAGGTAGGTAGGTAGGTAGGTAGGTAGGTATGTGTGGTTCCAAGGTAAAACACAGAGGTCTGTGTTCACTCAATGGTTTTTGCATTTGGGACGGTACCTAGAGTCTAAACCGACCCGCCAGTTAACGGCCGCAGGCGATAATGTCGCAGGTAGGTAGGTAGGTAGGTAGGTAGGTAGGTAGGTAGGTAGGTAGGTAGGTAGGTAGGTAGGTAGGTATACACACACACACCTTCTTGCCTTAGAAGAACTGCAAAAGTTTTAAATATAGCCAGAGATAATCTGTGTCCATCTAAGTGGTTTTTCCCTTTTCATATTGCTTTAGCTATTGTTATTTTAGTTACATTGATCATAGAATTATTTTATTTTATTTCCATTTATATTACATACATAACTTTTAATTTGTGGGAGTTTTTTCATAATGAAATGTAGCATTAAATTGTATATGTGGCTAAATATTACTCACATTTCACTCTTTGCAAACACTTACTCGGAAATGTTTCAAAAGCTGTTGCCTTCATGCTCAGCATGGAGAATGTGGTCTGCAGATGTCATTCTGTACCATTTTACAAACTTGAGAGGAGTTCATTCTGCTTTCAAAGATTAAACTTAACAACCACGTCTTTATTCTTATATATAATAAATATTCCCATACTGTTAGATCTATTGACTTTTGTATTGCTTTTAGAAACATACTTCCTTTTTGGAATTCATGGTTTTCAAACTAAAAATGAGATGCTATTTTGGATTTTTCTGTCTATTTATATTTGACACTTCTCCTGTGTTTATTGAAACAATCTGTAATATTTCATTTAGTTTTGCCTATATATTTCTTCTTGCAGTCATTGCCGTTGATTTCATATATGCCTGCATGTTTACTGGAAAGAATTTCATCCTTTATGTTGGTGTTCAGGTGGTTCTTTAAGCTGTGTTGGGATCAAAGCAATGTTATATAATTTTTTACGTATTTTTTTAAAATTGTAGTATGCCCAAAGGTGATAGATAAACTTCCTATATAAGTGCTCTGGCCTTTCAACATGGCAGTGTTGTTTAATCACAGAAGAGCACTTAGAAGTTTACCTACCACCATTGTGCATACCAAAAATTTCAAATATTAAAAAATTATAATATTGTTTTGTCCTCAGTACACAAACACAACTTAAAGAACCTCCCAAACACCAACATAAATGATAGAATTCCTCCCAGCAAACAAGCAGATATACATATCAACTGCAATGGTTGCAACAAGAAATGTATAGGCAAAACTAAAAGAAATATTATGGTTTGTTTCAAGGAGCACATGAGAAACAACAAATATAAACATGGAAAAATAAGTAATAGCACATCATTTTTGGTCCAGAAATAACCAAAACTGCTAAAAGCAATACTGAAGCTAATAGACCTAACAGTTTGAGAAAATTTATTCATATACAAGTATACAGACAAGATGATTAATTTTGATCTACAGAATGAACCTGCAGATCCTGGAAATTGACAATGAATCCATGATAATAGAGGCAAGAGCCTTCAAAACATGCCTAAGAAGTGTTTGGAAATTAGTGAAATTTGAAGGATATTTAACCAAATATACTAGTTAATTAATGATATGTTTGGAAGATTTTAAGTGCTAGGAGTTTTGAACATTAACTTATAATGTAATCTTTGGTGCACATTACATTCCCACTAAATATGAGAAAATAATATTCCATTTATCTTTTCTGTTTTCCATTTATCATCATAACAATTAACATGAATTACTATTAATTATCTCTTCTGAGTATTCTAAATATCCTACTCAGAAGAGATTATTAATGGGTGTTTCACTGTGTTTCATTCCAAATTAAATTAATATTTAAATTATACTATTAATTGTTTGGTAAGTACATGACTTTTTTGTATTCCTTATTTTAAAATTAATTTTTCAGTATATATGAAGCTACTGTTTTCTGTATGTAGTCACAAAGTAAGTTGTTTCAGATAAATTACTTCTTTTACTAAGTTTGCATAGATTCATTAGCAAGGAAAGGAAAACTACTCACACATATACAATGATCAAAACTGGCTCAACATATGAACAGTTTGCTAGTGCAGTAGGAAAAATCTTAATTCGGGAAACTTGAAGTAAAACTTTTCAGGCATTTACTTTTAAATATATTTTACTGCAAAACAATTAGTTACAGTTGCAACTCTTTGGGAACACTTTCAACATTCACAGTGAAAGAAGTGGCTAAAATTTCAACCTGAGATTCTAAATGTTCTAACTCCTGGAATCAAAATCTGATAGTTCACTTAGCATTTTAGTATATTCCTCAAACTCTATCATGTCTAGATATTGATTATTAAAAAAATATTCTTTTAATATGAGATTGTGTCCTAGATGTTCTCCCCACAATAAGAGTTTTCATTTAAATGTGCTTACTCAATCATTGAATTGTGTGGAGATTTGTTCTTTATTTAGAGAGTACCCTGAGCTGTCAATTCACTTGAATTAGGCCATCTAGCAAACTTGAAAACTGACTTACCAATAACAATTTCTCATTTAAATGACCAAAAATTTTTCATTAAAACTTACGCCCCTGATTTATTCAGAATCTCTATATATAATGAGGCATTAACTGACTGATGAATTGTACTAAAATTGATTAAATATCTTCACATAAACTCCACTTATTATGCAACATTAGGACATGTTTTGGGGACAATCGCTCTCATCATCAGCTGTTGACCAATTACTCAATTTGGTGATTGATTAATAAGGTACTTCTGTGGCAGTCCCTGATGGTTCAAATAGGAACTTGCTGAGTTCATCCATGAGAGGAATATCAAAATTCATTTAGTTTTATCTATTTTTCAGGATGAAACATATTTTCCCAATAGATAGCTTTATTGGGTTGTGAAGTTCTTTCACCAGCTTACCCCCTGGTTCATTTTCATGATTTTGCAACGAAAAGTGAGTTGCCACAACTGATTTACCAAATTGTTGAAAACGAATATCCTTAATTTACAACAAGTTATTTAAAATTATGTTGGCACCAATGCAGTGAAGCTAGATAAAATATAAATGATTATCCAATACTGCCATCTCATAAACTTTATTGCTTCATCTTTAAAATATGGTGAAACCAGTTTCGAAGAGAATCCTCTCCATCCTTGATCCTTAAATTGTTCTTAAGACTACTATATGCATTTTCTATTAACACTAAATGTGTGCAATAAATATCAACTGCTTAACACCTGGCATATCTATAAATAACTAATAAAAGGTGTAGAGTTCAAGGTTTTTATCACTGATTATGTACAGTTTGTACATTTGGCTTCATTAATTAATATTAACACATTACTATAAAATAATTATATATATATATTTATTTTATAATTTTATATACATAATACATGTGTACACATATATATACATGTGTGTACTTACATAAATACATTATGTCTAAATACACATACACACATATGTTGAGGATGGAGAGGATTCTCTTCGAAACCGGTCCCACTATATTTTAAAAGTAAATGAAGCACTAGAGTGTATGAGATGACAGTATTGGATAATCATTTATAGAATGTTCTTAATTTTTTCCTTTATCCAAATTTCTGTATTTTTTATTAAAATCAGCATTTTTAATTTCATAAATTCCTGTTTTCTGTTCTATTGTTATGGTGTTTTTACTGTGAAAATTAGTAAATTTTTGATATTATATTTGTTATTTGGGGTTAACTTTATGCCATGTTCTTTGAATATCCTATTGAATTTGTGATAAGTTGGATGATATGTGAAACTTTTGAATTTATGTCTTTCCTTGATTTCCTTTAATGTGGAAACCTATCTTATAGAATTTTGGTTTTTAAATATATTGATAATTTTTGTTAAATTGTGTCTTTGCTGAAACCATTGAATATTGCTGTATTGATTATCTATTGGTATTCTGTTTCTGTGAGTTATATATTAACTATTCTGTGTGCCAAGCTGTAGAACACTGCATATTTGCATGGGATAGGGCTATGACTATTATTTGTATGTAATTTTTTAAGTGTGTCTCTTTTCTATTGATTCCAAAGTTCAGTCTGTCTGGATTTCTTATAATTCTTAAATCTAAGAATAGAAGCCACCAATTTTTCTCCTCTTCCACTGTAAACAGTAAAGAGTAATTTTGTAAATTAAGGAGTTTCAGAGCATCTATTAATGTTTTTTCTGTATTATTTCAACTATGTCAATCACACACCTATTTCATATCTTGAAAATTAAGGGAAGGCTCTGGTGATATGAATTTCAAAGGAGCTCATGAATAAATCTGCTGGAAACAGAGATAGAGGTTTGCTCGACCAGAAACTTGTTGGAAAAATTTGTGGTTAAAATAAAAAATATTACTGAATGCATATCTTAGTTAGTTTTAGTATGCCTTCTATTTCTTCCATTTGTAAATAAGGACGTTAACCATTTCCTTAACATTTACATAAGATTTTCTATTGGAATGCTGTGAAATAAGTATTTTATGTCAAAAGATACCAATTTGTCTCCATTATAATTCTGATATTTTGAACTTTTTCAACTAAATCAAATGAATTTTTAATGCCTAACCTTTGAGATGTTTTAAAAGAGTTGAAATTGTCATTTAATATTTTTCTATTTTGTATGTGGGTAAATTGATATTGTTAATTATTAGTCTCATACTGTTATTGCTTTTATGGATTTTATGAAGTGCATAAAGTCTTGGTACTACTGAATTGCTTTGTGTGACTCTCTGCCTTTTAGTTGTGGATAATATTTTAACTTCCTTCGGTGCTTTGGTTAAATTTTTATTGTGAGGATTCTTTTTGATTGGTTTGTAGTCTACTCCTTTTAGCAAAATTTCTACTCTGTTTATGTAATCACTTTTGCCCAAAACAGCTATTTTATTTCCTTTGTCTGCCTTTATATATATCAACAGTTTATCATTTAGCTCTTTTAATATACTTCTGTAATTTCTGTATTTCTTCTGATATTTTAGATTATCTGGAATTTTGAGGCATTTCATTTTAACTAAAGTTTTTCTTCTTAGTTTAAGTGGTGGATGGCTATATCAATATCCATGATGTATGTAATCTAGAAAAATATAATTAACTGTTCTTTCCTCTTTCCTTACTTACACAAATGTTTAATTTTTAAAAAGTTACTGTTGCAACCGACAAATTTTGCGCAACTGATTTTTTGCCATTTTATTCATATATGAACACCCTATCACCATGTATATTTAAATATATTGTAGTTCTGAATTTTAAAGGAGATAATTAAATCCAAAACATGAAAAATAAATTTTTCTTTTGGTTAAGACAACGTTGCTATTTTAAAGCTATTACATGTTGTGCTATTAATCAGTTCTGCACAATATGCACTCTATATCTGGAAAGTTTTGAGAGCCATTTGCTATTCTTACATATGATCAGGTTCATGTCTGGGTTGTTTTCTGCTCATGGAAGCACTGAAACATCTTAATCAGTAAAAACTGTATTATTTGTTTGGCTTTGTGACACAATGACCCATTGTGCATGAAGATATTTGAGTTTCCTTCACACCAGTCTAAGGTAGAAGTTGGGTCTGAAAAACTTATAAGTACTGAACTTGTCTCATGGTACCCTCAACAATGTAAAATTTTCAAGTGTGGACAGACATAAAACTTCAGACCATCATCTGTGTCACGTGTTTTACACTGAGGATGAAGCTCTTCTTCAGGTGTCCTCTGAACATATTGCTGCTTTCTTCAATGACTTTGAATGTGAATTCATCACTGAAGCATGGAAAGCATGACTACGAGCAGCTATACAAAATTAAGAGTAACTAGTACCAAGTAATATCTACAGTCCATAAAGATGATCCATAAGCACATAAAATAATTCATTCTGGTTATTAAATTATCTGTGGCATAAGATGCAACAGAGTGCAGTACATTAATTATTGTAATATGATTCAAAATACCTTTTTCAAGTTATCAGAAAATCGTTCTTTAAGTCCCTTTGCCCAGTTGAGCCTATCTGGAGTGAGCTTTCCCAATCTTCTTGGCCCAAGTCTTTAAGCTGCCATCAAAAAGAGTTTTCCTGATGAGTCTAGCCACTCAAGTATTCCTCAGCTTTCCCCTAATAGCTTTTTGGTTTTTATATGCTTCTGTCATCAGTTTTCTTACTCCTCTAGGGCTGAACTTATTTTTTTGACCACATTTACCCTTCAGCTATGCCTGGTATATCTTATTGCTTTGACCTGGTTTTTTTTTTTTTTTTTTTTTTGTGTGTGTGTGTATTTCTGCAGTCATTATTTTAGTAATTCCAGTTTTTCTGGTGACAAATCACATTTCTTCCCCATAACCTCAAATTTCTTTGAATGCTAAATTTTACTAGCTCTCTTGTATTCCAATAAGTAAATATAGCTTTAAATGCTTGAATACAATGTATAAAAGCCTGCTAATAAAATAAAACTGAAGTTACTAAAGATAAACCTTTAAATATCCATGAAACTACATAAATATACAGAAAAAATTCATTCTTACAGCAGCTGACAGTCAACTGCAACAGTTATATCAACATTAGTAACAAAACATCCTACAAATTATCTTAAAATGTCACTGAATGATCCTTACATGTTACATGCAATTTTATCTCTCATACTGAGTAATGCTGAAAATATGTTAACTTTTATGATTGAAATTCAGTTTAGTTTAATAATTCGGCCACCCCTATAGGTTACATAAGATGTAAATGAATTAGTGAAAACCTACAGAGTAATGGTTTAAATATACAACCATATCTATACTTTCCTTGGAAAATTTGTTGTCTCAAATGGCCTTAATGGCTTTGCTAGAAGGAATATTTTGAAACTAAGATGTATGACCAGCCAATAAACATTATAGTTTTACATATTTTTACTCATAATACATGCTTTATACTGTTCTATAAAGATATTATCATCCATTAATAATGCTGTCACTGTAAATAATATTTTCATAATATTGTGATAATCATAACACAAACCAAGCATTGCTGCAAAATACAAGATAATACTGTACTGTTTTGACACCTGGCTACTCCTTCCACTTCAGTAAAATTGCGATCTTATATTTTCCATTAAGCATGCCCTCCCATTAGGAACCTCCTCTCATCCCGCAGTTGAAGATGCATGGACCAATTAATAATCTGTTGTGAACTTTCTTCAGAGCCTCAATGACTACGCTTTTACAACATACAATTTGGTGCACCATTTTCCAATTCCAATTGCCCTAAAGCACCCAATTTTCAAGTACTTAGCATTCACTAGTACCTATCTGGGTACACTAACACTCACATTTCAGGATACAGTTTTATGTTGTGGCTCTTTAGCTTGTTGGATGAGAACGAAAAGACGATATAAATTTGAGGAATTTGCTAATTATGAGCAAGTATTGCAATAATGCAGGGGTCGGGGCTTACTGGATGGATGATTCAGGCAAATAAAGATTTAAAGACAATATACAGGGCTTTCATATAAAAAACTATCCCACTTGTAGGGGAAAGAGTAGGGAGTAGCGCTTGCAGCTGACAGGATTCAAAACATCGCACTGCAAATGTGGGATAGTTTTTACATGAAAGCCCTGTAAAGTTTTGCTTGTAACTCACTATAATTTTCAGGTTATAGCCATTTTTTGAACAAACAATGCAATGTAATTTACAAACACTCTCACTTATGTAATATTATATATTCTTGCTAAATATGGAAGTAAATATTTTTCTCCCCATTTAACTAATTTGGTATAGAGAGAATTAACTGGTGTAGCACAGACACAGGCAACTTATACATAAATTCCAAACATGTTCCCCAGATTATAGAAATGTTAATGAATTAGATTTGTTTTTAGTAATTTTTTAAATTATAGATCATTATTTTGTAATTTTTGGTGCCATTATTTTTTTTCTTATTATTTTTAAGTTAGTTTTTATATTTCTGTCATTAAATAATTGGTTTTTGTGAATTTATACTTACTGAATACTTTTGGAACTTTAAATAAGCATGCATGTTGAAATATCAGAAGTTCCATAAACTCATTTTGAATCTGAAAGATAAAGTAACTCTTATATTAAGATCATTGTGTGATTGAGTTGAACTAACAATCTTTTAATTAATGAATATCATTGTATGATTCAGTTGAACTACACACTCTTAAAGCTTCACTTACTTTTCATAAATGTATGGAACTGGTTTCGAGAACATTTATGAAAAGTAATTGAAGCTTTAAGAGTGTGTAGTTCAACTGAATCATACAATGATATTCATTAATATGATTGGCTTCACTGTGTTAAGTTCCAATTTTACATTTAAGTAACAATCTTTTGTTCCACTTACTTGTTTAAATATGCAGGACCGGTTCCATGGACCCTAAGTTCATATGTCAGCCCGTAGTCAACTGGAGGATAAACCATTATGCTGTGGAAATGTGTAATCTGCTCTGGTGATGTTATGAATCTAAATTTAATGTTTTCATTATCGAAAGTGTCAAAAGTTCATTAAACTGTCAAATACAAACAGCTTGAGAAATCAGCAGTAGCATATCATTTCTGGACAGAAAATCATGACATACTGAATAAAACAAAATTATTATAATCAGTGCAAAGACCTATAGAAGTAGTAACATGGGAGAAAATCTACATTTACAAGTACAAATGAACTTTGACAGTTCCAGTGATGAAAACGTAAACTTCAGGTTCATCACACCTCTAACAGAGCAGATTATACATTCCCACAGCATAATGGTTTATTCTCCAGTCCACTAGGGGCTGACGATAGGAACAAAGAGTTCGTGGAACCAGTCCTACATACTTATTTTTTTTTTTTGAGTAGTGTTTAACGCCCGTTTTTACTACAGAGGCACCACAGGCGGTCCTACATACTTAAACAAGTAAGTGGAGCAAAAGAATGTTAGTTCGACTCATTGACACAATGATCTTAATATGTGATTTGCTTCACTGTGCAATGTTCCAATTAATAATTTTAGTTAAAGTAACTCTTGAAAAGATTATTGATATGGTTAGAGTAAAAGAAGATGTGTTAAAAATATTCTGGTAATATTGGTATCTGGAAAAATGAAATGTTTCTTGACAATAATTCACCTTATAAAGTTTTATTTCATTACTAAGTTGTTGAAGGATGAAGATTTTAGTAAGACTGGCAATGAAGAGAAAGGTACATACAATGATTAAGAGCACTTAAGTATGCTCCCAGTGCATCTGTAGATGTTACAATAAGTTTTGCAATATACAAGAATCTACTGCCAACAGTTAATTCTCCTTTTCCTTCAAGGATATTTGTATATGCATGGTTACCATAACCTACATTATGCAGGACAAGATGAAAATTGAAGCCTATTCACCATACACATAAATAGAAGCACAACAATAGATGGTATTACTAGTACACTAGAGCATCCTTTTGAATCAAAAGTATCTAAATGGCTGCTTTTCTATTCCACACAAGCATGAATGAGAGTCAACTTCCATCACTTAGTGGCCTAGTCCAAGAAAGCACTGGTTAATTGTGACAATGTCCAAAATTGAACTGCATGCAAAAATATTACTCACATTAATATTTCTGTTTTGTCTACCATATATATCTGAAAACAGCATTACTTCCATTTCATTATCAGAAAACTAAAAGCACATGATGTCAAATTATAATAATTTTTCCTTATGCTTCCTTCCACACCTAAAGTTGTGGCTTATTTTGTGATAAATTAAAAACTTTCTAGTTGCACACAGAGATAGTATTTTATAAAACTAAAATCAGGCATAGAACTTTGACAAAAGCCCATTCACCTTTCCTGTTCATTTCCATTTTTTTTTTTTTTTCATTTCTTAAGAAAAGTCTTTCTTCTTAATGTGCTGATTTTGTTCTTTCTAAATATTTTGACCAATTTAAGATATTCTTTCTAGATCTATTAAAACTTCTGTTAAAGTGTCCATTAAATTATTGATAGAATAATCACAACTTATTAGATATACCCTTGTTTATAACATTCTTTCTAATACATAATTTTGATATAATTATGTTATTATGATATGATATGAATCAGCCAACAGAACAAGGACAAAATTTCATGGAGTTAGATTTTTCAGAAGATAGAAAAAACTTCATTTTTATACCAGTAGGTCAAAAGGAATCAAAATTTGTATTCCTGTAGATGATAATGTAACTATGTGTCTGATAATGGATGCATAGATATTTTATAATCATGTAATTAATAATTAAGAGTAAAGGCATTGGACTTACACTCTTAATAGATTCAGTTATACAGAAGAACTCACTGAATAAATATTAATTGATGCAAATTATAAGGAAATTACTTATAAGTATATAAATGTTATTTAAAAAAGTGGCGCTTTTCCGTTAAGCGTGTGCACACCTTTTCCGACAGAAGTGTAAAAAAATAATGCTATACTGAACAAGCCCACCAGTGACTGGACAAGGTCACATACTTCTGGCTATCATATTCTTGCAATGATTTCCTGTAACTTTATTTGAAATAATTTTACCACTGGCACTTACATATTACAGGCCTTCTTCTCTCCTTTTTTTACATTACACATGCCCATAAACTCTCATTTCTTTCTCTTTGTCTTGGAGAACAACCTGACTCTGACACTGACATTTACAGTAGCAAATAATCTTTAAAGCCATATAGTGAACAGATGGCAGACAGGTTTCATAAAACTATTGCCAGTCAATATAATAAAGCCCAAAGTTCAGGAAATCAGACCTTATTCCATTGTTTGAAATGTTCCACTTTCTATATTATGGTAACAGACAAGGGCATCAAACATTTTTACATTGTATAATGTGTGCCTTGCCATTGGGTATTTTACACATACACACACATACAAAATTATTTTCTTTAAAATTTGGATTTTGGCACTTATTCCACTTATTGACTTGTTCATATAGTTTGAACTTCTGAATTATAATTTCTAATAGGCTTTTGCAGTTGAAGTTAAGCATGTTACTATTAACTTATGCCATGTAAATGGTGTACTAAAAAAGTAAAAAACTGATATATTGAAGATCTTACAGTTTCCTTGTCAAGGAGTTATGACCTAAATGTTATGATGCTAATATGCAATATCAAATTCTCCATAGAAGTGGGAGAGAGAGGTTGTGACTTCTTAGCCTTAGCACACTACCAGAAGAAGTTATCAATATTTGTTCTTGGATGGATCCAAGAGTGTGGACTAGATGTTGTGCATTTTTATACTGACATCTCTGTTGATATTGTTATTATTACTTTTTATTATTTTTTAATTTTGCTCAAAATGTCAACAGATGTGACAGCGTGAAATTTGATAACATCTGGTGGATGCTGTTGGAATTGGTCCAAGAACAAGTATTATCACCTCTCATTGCATTATGAAACCAACTTGGCATTTGATAACAACACCGTTCCAAACATCTCTGTGGAGCATTTGATACCGTTCATTGATAATGCAGCTTTCAAGTCATAACCCCGTGGTGGGGAGGGCTGTAAGGTTCTTGAAACATTAGTTTGTTTTTTTTAAACTGTTTTAATCTCCATCTATGTGGCATAAGCCAAAATTTTTAGATCTGAATTCTCAGTTAAATATAGGTTCTTTCCTGGAATGTGATAGAATTCGGAATCTCCAAATATGCTTTATTATTTCCTTCTCCTCATCTTTTATGCATTTCAGCACAGGTTCACTGTGAATTATTTTTATTTTTTTAACTTTGATTCTTTGGACTTGATAGGTGACATAGTTCACATGTATACTATTCATTACTGCCTATTATGTCTTCCTTTATGTTTTTTTCATTCTTACATTAATTTTTCTTTACATTATATGATGATGTTTCATAATGTCACAATTTGATTCCATAGATTCTGTGTGTTCTGCAGTCTGACTTTTGATATTCACATTTTAAATAATAGTTTGCTTATCATTAGAATTTGCAATCTATTTATAATAAATTGTTAATGCCATAATATAACCCCATTCTAACCTATAGAAGTAAGTAGGAATATAACACTTCAACTTATGTATTCACTTTTTTACACTTACTCCATTCACTTACACAAAGTAAGACGCGTTTCGAGAGAATCTCTCCCATCTTCAGTTGCTTACTGAACTGCCGTTACTCGAAACTGTAGCTGGACAAATGGATGTTCCTGTGGTGGCCTCTGTTGGTTGAAGTAGGAAGTTGCTGAGCTCGTCTATGGGAGGAAACTCAAAATTCATTAGGTTTTCTCTATTTTTTAATATGAAAAATTTTTCCCAAGTGGATAACTCAATGGGCTGTGAAGATGTTTCAGCAGTTTAATTCCTGGTTTTATTTCATGGTTTTTGGTCCAAAAGTGAGCTGCTACTGCTGATTTTTCCACCTGTTTAAACCGAATATTTCTAAAATGTTCTTTCCTCCAAATTTCCAAATTTCTTTTTGTTTTGCCTATGTAGCTCTGTTCACAATCTGCACATTTTATTTCATAATTCTTGATTTTTGTTCTGGTGGTATGGAGTCTTTTACTGTGCAACCTAATAAATTCTTGATGTTGTATCTGTTCTTTGGGGCTAACATTATTCCATGTTCTTTGAAGATTTTCTTGAACTTGTTGTGGTAAATTGGATGGTAGATGAAACTTTTGAATTTGTATTCTTTTTTTGTGTTTTTCAGTGTGGAGACTTCCCTTATCCCTTTTTGTCTTTTAGATTTATTGATAATTTTTATCATTGTGTCATTGTTGAAATCATTCATTATAGCTGTCTGTATTATTTGTTTGTATTCCATTTTGTACTCTGCTTCTGTGAGTGTATTTTGTGTAAGTGAATGGAGTAAAGTGTAAAAAAGTGAATACAGAAGTTGAAGTTATATTGCCACTCCATTGTCAACAGCTTCTTAAGTACAATATTTAGAAATATAACACATTTATAATCTGGAGGTATGAGATATATCACATGAGATACAGGGTCACTAATATATATGCTGGCCCTATGTGTGTATCTGTATGGCTTTAACTTAAGTACTTTGACATTTCTTGCAGAAGATGGAGAAATGTTTGTTGTTCAAGTTAAGTGATTTTTTTTTAGTAAATGCAACAAATTGACTATGATTTCATCCAATTTTTCCTCTATTAACATGTAAACTTTTTGGAAAATATTTTGACTGAAACTGTACCTGTTCTTTTACATTTATTCATTTTTAGGTTTAGTCTTTGTATAGCACTTTTTGAAGGGGCACTGCATGGAAAAATTCAATAAACCTCTATTTGAGTATAAGGAGCAGAATTTGTTCCCTCACATTCAAATGCTGCACCTTTTTAAACAAACATGTCACCAACAGGACAGCTTCACTGAGACTAGTATGTAATATGCATATATTCCTGTCTCATATGGCATTAGTCACAAGTTTTTGAATGATTCTGAGATCATGGATGTTGATTTTCTAATGACGTTACTTATATCTTAAAAGTTTTAAATGTAGTATTGACCCATCAGATAATTTCAATTACATTTTATATTTCAGTAATATATTAACAAATCAAAATAATAGAATAATGTAGTTATTGACACTTTCTTATAGATACTGACACTTTTGACATAGTTGTTGACATCATAGTACGAGTATTTCACTTACTGTATGCAATTAAGTACTTAACATAAGCTTCAACAACATAAACTGGCAAAATTTGAAATTTTCTTGCAGTATTAGGCAAATAATATTTACAGGTACAAGGAAACAAAAAAGAAATGATGAAAAACCTATATGTGATTATTTAGAAGGCCATTTAATAATTTTAATAAATGGAACTGATAGAACTTGGTGGCAGATTTGGCAAGCATATGTCATGAAATAATTTTTTACAAAACTCACATTCTCTACTTTTATTCTTACACTTGGAGAGGTTTAAACAGCAAGTGTTTTCTTCAGAGTTTTGTATTCTTTAATTTTTGTTTAACAGTTTTGTGGTTTCAGTTATGGTGTCATCAGAGAAAAGCTGCTTCTTGAATGATTTAATCCTGCATTGTTTACTTTCATTTAGCTGATCCTCAGTTCTGCCCTTATTTATTGTTTGTCTCTGAACAATTTTATTTGCTTTTTGGTTCATTTTATCAATTTCATTTCTTTCCTGTTTAGATTCTTTTCTTTTTTTCCAATTGTTCCTTCTCTAATACAAACTTCTTTTCTTGTTATATATTTTGTGATTCTTTCCATTTATTTGATGCTCAAAAGGCATTCTTTCAGTATTCCTCTCTCTCTCTCTCTCTCTCTCTCTCTCTCTTCCTCATGAATGGGTAACTAGCCTTTCATGAATACCTTGAAGCACTGATTGACTTTGATGGTATTGCGTTTGTGAAATATTATTCATAAAATTATTATTTACATAATTTCCACTTGAGTTAGGTTGATTTATTATTTCTTTTCCACATAAGATTTTTGTCTGTGGCCATAGAAATATGCTTTCCTCTTCATACATCAAACCTTATCTCACCATGTTTTCCTGCATTAGTAACTGACTTTCAACCTCTTCAGTCTCATTTACATGAATACATTCCAGTTCTGTTCACATTCTGTTCAACATTTTGTGATTCTTTGTTCTCCCAGAGATTCAAATTTCAATAGCATAGCATATTTTCACCAATAATTTCCTTGAATCTGTAAAGTGTAAATGCAGGGTCAGAAGCTCATAAACATTTGCAACAGGTAGCTCATCTATCTTTGATTTCCCCATCTTTTTACCTCCAAAATATTTTTAGCATTATTATTCCAAGATACTGACAGCAGATCATGAAACTGTTCTTGAGCATGTAAGGCTTGATTTTTCTCTGAACCACATTTTATTTGCAAACACTTTCTTTGTCAATGCTCCTGATGGATATTTTGTTTTGCTATTTTAACACACCTGACCTCCATTCACACTTAAATGGGTAGAAAGCAGGTATGTCTTGAGGTTTTAAAGTAAAACTACTTAAATCTTACAACACATTAAAACACTCTTGACGTTCCACTTTTTTTAAAAAAACTGGGACATGTTTCGTGAGACCTTGCTCACATTGTCATTCATGAACAACTAATGAATCAATTTAAATTGGTGGTATAAGTGACTGTGAGTGCTCTAGTGGTCTATTGATGAACCTACACTAAATGTGTCTGCTTCTGGGATATCAAAACATTTTGTATAAGTTCATCAATAGACCACCAGAGCACTCACAGTCACTTACACTGCCAATTTAGATTGATCCTTCAGTTGTTCATGGTTGAAAATGTGAGCAAGGTCTCATGAAACATGTCCAATTTTTTTAAAAAAAGCGGAATGTCAAGAGTGTTTTAATGTGTTCACATGATTTTAAGTAGTTTTACTTTTAATCTACCTAAGATTTTAAGATTGTTTCACTGTGTTGATTCCTACATTCATCATTAATATCTTGAGGTTGCTTATAGGGCAATCAGAATCATCTTTAATTCTGGACAGTGTTTACTTAACTGGTATGAGAGATGTGTTTTATGCCCATTCACAAATAGAATATTGGGAATTTTTTATTGTTACTGACAAGATATGGAGAGAATGCACTTTCCAATATATTTCTTGAATAACTCAGATTTATCCATCATCATTGATTCCTACACCTTCACCCCTTTATTACTTATTTCAATATTTTTTGCTGACATTTATAAGGATAAATAACCACACATGGGGTGGCTTTTCCTGCAGCAGAAAAGGTAAACAAAAGGTATAATGTATGACTTTACCACATCTTGATCAATTTGAAAAAAATATGTTGCTCCCTTAATTGCAAGAATGTTTGTCATCTTCAGCCAAATTCGAAAATTAAAAAAACATAATAATTTAAATTTTAAAATTAAAAATTGCATGACAGATCATCAAGGATACTCATTGAATATTTCAATTTTAAATAGTTTTCTGTTTCAGAAAAACATTTCCTCATATCAGGTTCTCTTACACAAGCAATAAGAGAAGTAACAGCATCCCCTAGTCCTCTCAGTTATTTCTTGATGATACAAGAAGATCTAAAACACATTAACCTTAATGTAATCATGTACTTTTGTAATATTTTATTATATAGGGAAAGGAAAGAAACTTTTAGTTTAAGATAATTTGTTTTAAAGTGAAAGTGCCTTGTACCAGTCAATTCTGGAACAAATGCCTTTTAATAAATTTGGATGTGGATTCCGTAATAAAAATTCCTGAATGTTGCTTTGAACATCCTCCATTCCCTTAGGAAACCTCTTCTTGGTGCATTCTATGATCTGTCTGCAAAATAAATAAATAAACAAATAAAATAAAATTGCGCGAATTTGTTTGTCAAAAAGAATAGCATTAATGTAAGGTAATACTTTTCCCCTACTTGACCATAAATGGCTGATAATTTTGATAAATCTTATTATTTTATTTTAATGAGTTTTGGTCTAAATACACTAATATTTTGCTTGATAAGCATACCCTCTTCATTTTTGTTCAAAATTGGCAGTGGACCATAATGCTTCAAAAGAACAGTATTGATTTAAATTATTCATGTTACTAGATCAAATTTCTAAGTATTAGACAATTGTTGACACTTAAAAAACAGCATTGACATCCAGTGACACTTTTAAGAAATTAAGTTAGCAGCTTTAATACCAACAATAGTGCTTTTCAGGAATATTCTTTATAATGCTATTAGAATTTGATTCTAAATACATTTACCTAAAAACACAGATATTGACATACAGTGTCAATAATTGAAATGCATCTTCATGAACATCACAACTGTTTCCAATGGAAGAAAAACATTAAAATACTCTATAAATGCAGTTTTAAATTAAAAAATATTAAAATATTAATTTAGATTATTTCTTACCTTATTAAAATACTTGCATACACACGTGGAAATGCAATGCTAGTTCTTAAGATAATCATTATAATATGCATTCATTCATTCGTTCATCCATCATCATCATCATCATCATCATCAAAAGATCTGCAAAGGTTGAAAATTATTAAACAGTATGACCAGCTAAAAAAAAAAAAAACTATGGGCATACTCTTAAGAAAGAAGTATATCATCATACATGAAAAAGCGCTCTTTATACTTTTAATGAGCAATTTGTAATATCAAGAAGAATTAAGTGTACACAAAAGTGTATATAGGGTACAAGGTACAGTTATTAACAGGTACAAACCACATATGAAACAAAAATTATTCGGATTGTTCATACACTGCAGTCTTGGTATTCCACAGCATGAAGCCAGCTTATTGTTAGTTCCCTGGCACTTTATACACAGCACAAAGAAAAATTGAAATACTAAACCAAACATAAAATACTAATGAATTTTATATGATGTCTTTGTGGTTTTAGACTAGAACACAATCACTTCCTGTTATTCTGGCCGCATATTAATAAGCTACAGTCACATTAGAAACTTTAAACACATAGCAGGGGAGTTGATAAGAAAGTAAATAAGTGATGCTTTGCTATGCATTTTGCTTATATTCTATTTAAACATTTATATATATTTTGTGTGTGCTAAAGTTATTAATATTTTACAATAAGCATTATCACTGCAACATAGCATATAATCAATAGAATATGAAATCATAAAAAATCTGTATGTATTATAAAAACACTGATGTCACTTTCAAAATCAGCAAGCGTTTTCCATATAAATTGTCCATTTTCACCAAGACAGCAATATCATACCAGGCCAATGTTATCCATTCAAATATTAATATCCTTTATATTTGTATATATAGATCTCCTGATGGTAATGCCAACTTATTTCTTAAGAAATAAGATACATTATTAAACATTATAAAAAATGAGCAGAAGCATACAATCATATGTGATGACTTTAATATAAAACTTTCTGATAGAGTACAGCATTAAACACAAACTTCTCTTAATAGCCTAGTCATACAATTTAGTGCCAGTTGTAGATCATCGAACCCATATAACAAACTCCATTAAAACCTGCCTAAATCACATCTATATTAATTGTATGCTAGAAGATATTTTCAATAAGTAACATAGATGCAGCAGTATCAGATCATAATACAATATTTCTCACTTTTCATTCATTATACCCTACAAAACAATAATCATGTGAAGTTCAAGTATTTAAGAAGCAAGGACATAGTTGGCCTAATTTAAAAATTGTTGATGTAGTTGTACAAAATAATAGGCTCCTTGATACTGTGATCCATAATTACAATGTAGCATTTCTGGATAAAACTTTTCTATTCCTATCCAATTCAAAAAGAAAAAAGAAACCTGGATTACAAAAGGATTTTAATATTGTGTAAGAAAAGGCATTTATATAGAGAAATCAATGATACCACAATTAATCTAAATTTTAAAATTATTCTAAACATTATTGTAATAAATATTGTACTTACGAAGCTGTTGACAATGGAGTGGTAATATATCATAAACTTAGGTATTTATTTTTTACTTTGAGCTCCATTTACTCTTAAAATAAGATGCATTTTGGAAGAATCTCTCCCATCTTTAGTAGCTCACTGAACCGCCGTTACTCAAAAGGAAGTAACGTTTTGAGTAACAGCAGTTCAGTGAGCAATTATACTATATACTATACTATATCATTATAGTATACTATATACTATATACTATACTATATACTATATACTACATATACATATACTATATCATTATAGTATTCTAGACAAAGTTATTGCAAAAGCAAAAAAGCTAAAAAATAATAGTATTATAAAATAAAGTAAAAATAAAGGCAAAGTAATATGGGATATAGTTAGAAGAGAAACGAATAGTACTGAGAACACTACTAATAAAATTATATTACCTTCAAAAAATTTTATTACCAAATCAAAATAAAATGTATTTCTATTTTTAACAAATATTTTGCTCATATAGCTACCAGGTTAATTGAAAAAATCAAACTACATAAAAAGATATTACTGTATCTCCCACTGTTACTAATCATGACTCATTATACTTGCATTTCGTAACTGAAAATGAGATGGTAAAATTTATTAACAGCCTTAAGAGTAAATGATGCAATGGCTATGATGTAATTCCAGACCTTTTTGTAAAGCAATGTGCAGAATATCTTGTTAAATCTCTGTCTAGTATTTGTAACACTTTATTTTCAATTGGTTGTTTCCCCAATGCAATAAAAGTACTAAAAATTAAACCAATATTTAAAAAAGGAGGTAAACAAAAATTGAAAATTGCAGATCAATATCTTTATTGTATGTTTTTTCAAAAATAATTGAAAAACATATGTATAAGCATTTGGTACCTTTTCTGAAAAAATATGACTTAATTTCACACTTACAATTTGGTTTTCAAGAAGTCAGGCAAATAAAAATTGTAATATTTTCATTTTTGGGAAATATCTTAAATGTAAAAGACAATAAAGAAAAATGTTCTAGGTCTATTTGTAGATCTTACTGAGGCTTTTGATGTACTGTTCCATAATACCTTGTCAAAAAAAAATGTAAGCTTATGGTATAACAGATATAGTAAATGAGTAGCTTGTTACATATCTTAGAACCCAATTTATAGAATTAGATGGAATGCAATCTGCTCCCCTGTTGATTCAGTCTGGCGCACAACAAGGCTGAATATGGCACCAATTGAAGCAAAAATAATTGGCTTTGACCCCCAAATAAATCATTATTAGCAGATTAATTAATGCCATGTAATTTCTATATTCAAATCATAATTTGAGTGTAATATTTATTTTACTTACCATGATTATAAAGTTATATTTATTACATGTACCATGGTAGCACGTTTATATTTATTTCATGTATCATGATAGCAGGGTTATATTTATTTCATGTATCATGACACCAGGGTTATATTTATTTCATGTACCATGATTGCAATGTCATATTTTTTAGCATAATCCTGACCAGAGTGTGAATAAACCCAAAGCCATAAAGCCTGACCTGGTTGAGGGACAGAAACTTGCTCTTTGTTAGTACAATATATTTGTACAGCTGGCTCAGACAAACTGGACCTGCACTGCTATTTCCTGGAGGATTTGTAAAGCTGTGTTCATGATGAAGAGGGTTCTTTTGTATAAGTCAGAGAGTTTTTGCTTTGTTGTATTTGATGAGAGGATAGAGCAACAAAATGGGTGATGCAAGATGGGGGAGAAATTAGGCCATCTAACTTTTCAGTCCCAGTTAATGGTAGGAGATTCTGTGCAACATGCTGGAAGTAATGTAGTCATTGTATCCAACAAGAAGATGAGAAAGGTTCTATATAGATATTTTAACCAATAGGAGCTATTAAATATGAAAAGATCTTCAAGAGTTTTCAAGAAACACATTTTAAAGCAAAAGGTAGCGTCAGAAGATGGACGGACTGTGATGTTTACTTAAGCTCATAATTTTGGGGCTCAACACACTTAACACACTGAACTCTCACTCTTTATCTCATTAACTCAGTAAGTTCATTGCATCATTGAATCAGTGCATCACTTAAGTTTCAGTTCAGCTGTTGGGCAGTCCAAGCCAGTGAATCAAGGTTAATTTAGTGTAGATCCATGCAGTCAAAAAGATTATTCAGTTAGTTACTTACATATTCAAATGTTAGTGAAGTTAGTTGATTAGTTAGTGCATCAGTACATCAGCAGATAATCATTACAGAGTGTGATTATTAGTTGGATGGGAGCTGCTTTTTTGTATTACTAGTTGAGGCACTATTATATACTTGCTACTATTTACACCAGCATCATTATCAATCCTAGCAGAAAACATTAATGTTAGTTGGAGATGTTCAATGAAAGAATAATTGCATGTTGAACATTGCTAGTGAACTCATTAGGGAACTTTAAAAATCAGTGCAAAAGTGGTACACAGAGCGCAATAAATCCTCTACACAGTAACAGCAACTCCTTCATTTATATAGACAGTGAACAATAAATTGAATCCCAACACTCAACACAGTAAATCAAATTATTCTTGTTAACATACTTGTCTCCTTTCCCTGTGGTCTTCGGATTACAAAAATTCCAACAGAAGAAGAGTTAGCTGAAGGCACCTGTAAGTCAGCTGATAATCATTAGGAGAGGAAGAAAAGAAGCATATCATTATCCCTGAGATTAGGACCACCAACCACACAATTAATCAATCATCAATTAATATCTCAATTTCCCCTACTATTTATTGATTACAGCTGCACAGTTTTATTAATAATCTCCCATTAACTTCACCTTCAAATATGATTTTGTTTGCTAATGAAGCCAATCTTATGTTTAGGAACCCAAGTAAAGTTATTTTGCAATCCAATATCAGTGATGCAATGGAAAATTTAAATGAAGTTAACCTTAAATATTGACAAGACTAACTTCATCAATTTTCTTTTTAGGTGTTATAATTGGCTAAGAATTCTCTCGGAATGAACATGTTTTTCGCTTGTGTAATAAATTAAGCCAAATGTATTATGCAATGCACATTAAGTAGGAGCTGTGTTAAAGATATTTTGAGATTAGTATATTTTGTTTATGCATATTCTATATTAGCTATTGGTATACCCTTTTGGAGAGCAGTGATTTCATAATCTATGGTTTTTAAATGGCAAAAGGAAATATTAGAATAATGCAGCAATTACCATCTCATACTCCCAGTAAACCAATTTTTAAGGATTAAATGTTCTATCATAACCATATATATAAAATAAGACTGTATCTTTTATTTACAATAATAAATGGCTTTTCAGCAATATTGAAGATTATCTTTATATTATACTAGATCAGCTGGTCTAATAAATTTTGAATATCAAAAAAGCATCGATCATGTATCACATTAAAAGCGCAAACCAGTATAATAAATTACTAAACTCATTTAAAAGTACTTAAAGCACAGAATTTAAAAATGTGTTAAAAACCTATTGTTAAAGCAATTTCTAGGCCATAGAGGAACTCTTGGAAATTAAATTATAGAGTTAGATACATATATATGTATATAATAAATTTGTGCTTATGTATTAATACAAACTGATGAAGCCAAATGTATAAACTGTACATAATTGATGAATAAAAACCTTTAACCTTGAACCTTACAAACATTTGTAGATAAAAGTCAATACTAATGTATTAAAGAGATATAGCTCTTCAATCTAAAGAAAACCTTATGCTGAGCTGCTGACAGTGGAAGTGATTATCATTAAAAAACAGCTAATATTGTGGCTATCCCTAAGGTAGTGAGTTGACATAGTTGCATCACTTTCTGAAAAGAAGGCAGTACCATGACCAAATGGTTAGATGGCTTGCCTCCCTCTGAGGTGGCATAGGTAGGACCCTAGTGGCCACAGTGGGATCTGTGCTTTATGAAGTGATAACTGGACAGATTTTCTCGGGGTTTTCCAGTTCCCCTAGCCATTAATTCCATCATTGTTCCATCAAGACGCCATCTATCCATATTGAAACCGAAGATGCAACCTCCCGAAAATAGAGTAGTAAATCTGTCAAAAGCAACTTTTAATAGAGAAGAAATCCAGCTCCTCAACAAAGATTTAAACACATGTATAGACTTCTCCAAAACCATAGAAAACTGTGTAGCAGATATCAAAATAGCATGCCATCCATTAAAAGACATAGATAAACACATAATAAAAAATAACTGTAGCAGAATTTTAGAAAAACTAAAGACGAACAAACAGAGCAAAACCAACAACTACCAAAGTATCATTAAAAATCTTAAATCAAAACCCGTGGTGTATACAAAACCAGATGAAGGTAACACAATCGCAATCATAGATGAAGAGGATTATATACATAGAGTAGAAAACTTATTAAAAGGATCAGATTACATTACATTAGATAAGAATTCTCTAAGTTCACAAGTAAATAACTTCAACAAAATTTTGAAAGAAATAAAAACAATACCAGATGCCCAAAAGCAAAAAATAATGACAAACAACCCCATTCCCCTCAGACTCTATGCGCTCCCAAAAATCCATAAGACTGACAATAGTATGAGACCAATAGTCAACCAAATAAATTCCCCCACTTATGAATTAGCTAAGTGCCTCAATCAGAAATTTTCTTCACTCCCCAAATTCAATAGCCTAAATGTTAAACATTCTTATGAATTGGTAGAGAAAACCAAACATACCTCCATTTCTACAGAGGATGAGTTAGTTTTGTTTGATGTAAAATCTTTATTCTCGAGCATCCCCAAAGAAAAGCTATTAACACTCTTAAAAAAATGACTCATCAATATTGGTTTATAAAATGAAGAAACAGAAGACATTATTAAATTGATGAACCTATGTATCCAACAGTTTCAATAGTAAAATATACCAAAAAATCACAGGTCTAGCAATGGGAAACCCATTATCACCAACATTAGCAGAATTATACATGGGATCATTTGAAACACATATCATCAAAACCTTTCCTTGGATATTTGGAACCTGGCATAGATACGTAGACGACATATTTGCTATAGTACTGTAGAAACACTTAGGTGATTCCCTCAAACTACTCAATTTACAAGACAAATCTGTTAAATTCACTATAGAAATTGAGAAAGATGGATGGCTTCCATTCTTAGATTTAAAACTAATCAGAAAAGAGAATAATATACAGTTTGGAATATATCGTAAACCGACACATGCAGATAATTACATAAAAAAGAATGGATTCAACCCATTACCATACCAATATGCAGTAATCAATAGTTTGATGTTTAGACTGGTCAAAATCCTGCTCAATGCCACAGAATACAAGAATGAGTTTTAATACATCATGAACACAGCCATAAACAATAACTTTAACACCTCAACCATAATAAAAAGGATCAACAAATACAAACTCCAGAAAATCACAAGAGAGACATCAACTCTAGAAGTAATTAAAGACCCTACAAGAAATTGAAAATTCACATACAACCCACAACTGCACTACAAATTCGAAAAGGTTTTCAAAAAATTCAATATAAAGCTAGCCCCAATCAACAGATACAATATCAAGAACCTCTTAAGCTCAAAATTAAAAGACAAGATACCCATAGAAAAGAAATCCAGAATATGTACCATAGAATGTTTAGACATAATTTGACACACATAGGAAAATCCAAGAGAAATCTGACAATCCGGAAGAAAGATCATTTTAGAAACATCAAATTTAAACAGACGGAAAAATCGGCAGTGGCACGTCATTATTAGAGCTAAAATCATGAAATAAACCCAAAGATAGATCTTTTAAAAGAAATAAAGAACCCATTTAAATTGGCTGCCTGGGAGAATATTTTCATCTTAAAATATATAAAATCGCTAGGAATTTTGACCTTCAGCTGTGGGATCACCTTTCTAGATTTATTTCAGATCCACCAGGGATCCCACAGTTTGCACAGCAACTTGTAAGGGACCAACACGAGCATCAGAAACCACTGGGTCAACAGCTGAGGATGGGAACGCTGGTTTCCAAAACATTGTTCCAACTTAGGAAAATATAGTGAGTGAAGTGTGTAAAGAAGTTACCCATAGTGTATCATTTTAAACATTACTTTTAATTATAATAAATGGGAACAGTGCCTTCCGCAATTCCATAATACACTGACTCATGAAAATTCATTCCAATTTAATTCGCTCAGCCCCCAGTCTCCGGTTCATCAGCAGTTACCTACTGGAATATCTAGGGACGAGGCTCTGATCCAACCAAAAACAATACACAACATTTAAAGTAATTTATACACTGAATACAATATTAAGTTATATTTCTTACAATACTATACATCCCTTCTTCTTCTTTTTTTTTAATTAAATCCATTTGGCCAAATTTCCATTCTTGAAAGTTGCTTTTCCTTAGGACCTTATCCACACTAACATCCTGGTTATTGGTGTACAAGGATCCTGTTTAACTAATACTAGATAACTAGTCCCATACCCCTACCTTATTCATTTCATCCTCCTTTCACTATCTGACAATACTATTCTTAAGCACATTTCCTAAGTATTTTACATCCATAACCATTTTATCTTACCTTACCTATTTATTTTCACAGTTACTTAATGTTTTCATCTGATTTTAAATTTAAAAATTCTTCTACCACTTATTTCGTCTGGTAGGTTTCCCACTTTCATGATAGAAACTGTTCCCTTCAAAACTTGGTTTGCTTACATTCTAGTATACAATGCCAAGTACAATCTGATTCTTCACACATAGGACATTTCCCCTTAGTGTATCCATTTTTTAATCTGCTTAAATATTTTACTCCTGTTCTACACCATGCCAATCCTACCTTCCTACCTTATCACAAATTTCAATATATCTTTCTCTTCCCCACACATTTTATAGTGTACTGTATAATTTCAGAGATTTTTTGGTGATAAGATGTGCCCACATTTCCCATTTTCCTATATCCTCAATTCTTATTGTCATCTCTTTCCAAAATCCTTTACCAAATCTTTCTCCCTCATACCTTACTATTCCCAAGCCTGCTTGTTGTAGTACATTTTGGATTTTAGATAGCCAAGTTTCTCTCCCCTTAATTTTACCTTGTGCTGCCAAACACTGATTAATAATATTCTCCTCCTCCTCTAGTCTCCCTATTCTATACCAATATTTCCATACTATTTCCATTAGGGCAACCTTGTTAGGTGAAGATCTAGGTAAGCCTAGAACAGTTCTATAAAATAATCTATTTATCATATTTATCCCTTTCCATCCTTCATCTAGTCCCTAAATTTCTATTCCATATATTATTCTGCTCTCCAATACTGAGCCATATATTCTTTCTAACCATTTTACTTGCATATTTGGTATTTTGTTTACACAAGATCTGAGTAATACTTATGGCTACTTTTCCTTCTGCTGCTGCTTTCCATTTTTGATTGCTCTATTTCCTATTGCTAGACAAACTAACACCTAAATAATCAATTTTCTTGACAACTTCAATTTCTGTGTCCTCCCACCATCATTTTTCCTGTTTTTTTAATTTGAAACCTTTTTTCATCACCATAATCATAGAATTGTTTTTATTTATCTTAAGCCCCCATTCTCTACAAAATGTGCCTATAGTTTCTAATGATCATTTTAATCCTACACTTGTTAAAAAACCTGTTACAAAATATCATCTGCAAAGAGCAGACCCGGTATCTCTATATTATTTATAATTGGCAAATGTACATTACCTTTGCTAATTTCTTTTAGAACATCATCAATAAATAGTTTGAAGAGAACTGGTCATAATTTACATCCTTGTCTTAGATCTACATTGTTTGATATTTTTTCTGCAACCCTCCCTCTTTCATATTTCATATAAAATTCGTTTTTCTTTGTAAATTTTCTGAAGTACCTTTATAAAATTCTGGCTTACTCCTTTCTTTCTCAGTTTAATCCAAAGTGCTTCTCTAGAAATTGTGAAAAAAGCTTTTTCCAATCCAGGAACAACAAATAGATTCTACCTCTTTTGTTACTAAGATATTTATCAACTAATGTTCTTGTTGTCAATGTTCTTTTACGTTTCCTGAAGCCCTATTGAAATGCTGAATTTTTTTTTCTTTCTTCACCCACTCTTGTAATTTTTTTGTTTACACTCCAGTGAAAACTTTCCTAATAATTGAAAGTAAACTAATTCCTCTATAATTTCCTAATATCACCTTCACTTTTATAAATTGGTGTAACAATTCCCAATCTGCAATTTTTTGGTATTTTTCCTTCTTCAAAAATTAAGTTCAGAACCACCACAGTATTTTTAACCTATTAATGTCTCCTACCCAAGCTTTCTAACATTCCCCTGGTATTCCATCCATTCCACATGCTTTGTTATGTCTTAACATTTAAATTTTTTCCAAAACTTCACTTGAAATAATTTTGCTATCTAACAAGTCTATTTTCCATTTACTATCAATATTCAAAGTATCTTGAATAACCAAAGTTTTTTACTCCTAAAAGACTCTGGAAAAACTTATACCACTCTGTTGGTGGTACCACATAATCCCCTTCTTTTCTTTTGCATATTTTAACTATCATTGCCCAAAATGCCTTGTTGTCATTCTTTTTTGCTGCCTCGTTTAATTTCTGACTTTGTTTCTCTTCCCACTCTTCCTTTTTACCTCTACTAAACACCTGTATCCCCATGTTTCTACAAGGTAATTGCCCTATCTGTCTTCTCTCTGTTTGTCTTCAGCATTTTAGCTACCTCTGTACCCTTCTTCTTGTATGTACACATTCTTTATCTTACCAGCTATCATTCACTTTTAACCTTCCCTTCAACACTTTCATTTTGTTTCCTGCTTTTTAATTGCCTCCTCTATACATAGAAACTTTAGTAATCAAATATTAGACTGCCAAGAACTTCACCCAATGGTGTTGCACAAGCTGAATTAGGAAGAATAGGTTCCAAAGGGGAAAATACTGGAAAGAATAATGAAATGCTGGTTTAGATTAAGAAAGTTGAACTAAATATTTTACATCAGTACCTGATTGTTCAGGAATGAACTAATCAAGGATAAACTTGGATTATTAAGAATAAGAAAAATTTGGATAAAACTGGTTTGGAAGAAATGTAGAGAAATAGAGAATAACTATAAAATGGTTTCTGAAGAGTAATTAAATTAACAATTGAAAATAACAAAAGGTAAGAAATATTTTGTAGTTTCAATTTCAAACCATTGTTGAAAATATATTGAAAACTTTAAATGGTTTGGTCTAGAGAATGCTATGTGCAACAAAGTAGCAAGAGAAGGCTTTGCATGAGCTAGAACAGGGTTCTAAAATTGAAAGCTCTTAGAACAAAAGAAAATTTAAATAAATGCCCACTTTATAATCTACAAGATAATGATTGGCACATAATTGTAGAATGTGAAGAAACCAAGATTTTTAGAGAGAATCTAGGAATAAATAAAAGTCTAATTTACCAAGGAGTGTTATGGAGAAAAAGATGGTGAATATGAACTCAAAAAGAGATATATTCAAAATAGAAAATTATTTAGATAAAATAAGAACAAAATGATTGAGAAAAATCAGCAATTAAGATTAAAGTGACATAAAAAGATTATTAGGTATTAGATTTAAGGAAAAATAGGGCCCATTAGCTTGATAAGCTCCGTGTTTGAGAATATTGGGCCCCCATGTAACTTGCAACTTAGTATAGTGATTTATAATTTGTTTACATATTAGGGTTATAAAATTTTTGCCAGAGTTAGTGCCATCTGGAATTGCCAAAGGTAACAATCTTATTTATTTCATTTTAATTGGATTTCATGAGTTCATTTTGTCATAAATTACTTGTATGTAGATATGTGAAAAATAAATTCATATACAAGGTCTTTCAGAATTTAATTGCACAAACTCCAAGGATGATAGAGGGAGTGTAGTCAAATATTTGGAGATAGAGAGACCTATAGCATTTGGGGCCAAAGTTGAAAATTATATGGATGTTATGGTATTGGATGTTAGAAGTGAAAGTCATATTAAAGTCAAGTAAGTCTTTAATTTATCATTCAAAATTTTCATTTCTGCTCTCTTAGTGGGAAACCTAATTAGTAGTAGTTAAGAACTATTGCCAAAGATGTGGGGATTGCTCTTTTGGTAATAATTTGCTTGCAGTAAAGGTGTAATGCATGTTTGATAATGTAAGCTAATCAGAAGGTAATCCACTGTATGTTTAGCTCAGTCAGCATGGTGTAAGATCACAAATAAAACAAAGCTAGTTTAAGTCCCATGGTCCATTCCCCCTTTCCCAATATATCCATACAATTTGCATAAATTCAGTTTATGGTTTTTAGGTCTAATGATAAAACTTTTCACTTTCATGTATGAAAATGTACTCTATTGAATTTTCTACTCAATAAGAGTTAAGGCAACATATTATCATAAAACTGCATATGCTCAAAGGTGGGCAGCATTAACATCTGAAGGCTGATAGCCTACTACTCCTAGTGTTAATTGTGAGAGAAATAGGCTTTAGAGAAGACAGTAAAGCATCACAAGCATGAATTGGTGCCCATATTTGTTTATGTAATCTAAGTTTATGATAGGTAGCTATTCACTACATATTTAACTCAGTCAACGTGGTGCAGGCTTCCTAAGAAAAACAAAGCCAGTTCAAGTACCCTGCCTCCTTTTTTTTTTATAACATGGTCAGTGTACATAATTTGCAGTTTATAATTGTTTGACTTACTGTATGCACATGCCTAAGTGTGTGCAGTAGATGCATATGCTGAAGGCACACAGCTCACTACTCCTACAGTTAATTGTCAGAGAAAGACAGATGTGTAGAAATTAAAGGTAAGCCAGCTGTAAAGGTAGAATCAAAAGCAAATGAGTTAATAGAAAAAATAAAACAATATTACATAAACTTGGACATGGTTTTAAATATTAAAAAGACAGCCTGGATAATCTTTGAATTAAAAAAAATATAGTTTAAAAAGTATAAAATTGGAAATAGACGGGGAAAAAATACCAGAGATTCAATACACAAATTTTTTAGGAGTTTTAATAGCTAAACAGTTAAAAGTAGTATATAACTCATATAAAAATAAGATAATGGTGTATATATAATAAGACAAGTGAGGAAAATTATGGATGATAATACACTTACACAGGTGTATTATGCTTTTATTTATTCACACATAAAATATGGAATAATATTATGGGGAAATATTATAACAACTGAAGTTGATAAGGTCTTTAAATTACAAAAAAGAACAATTAGAATAATAGGTAATGTAAATAGAAGACACATATATAGATTGAAGTTCAAACAATTTGAGTTATATAATTTTTCTCATATATACATTTATGAGACAATAAAACATATTGTACAGGAAAAAATGTTGGTATTCATAGATATAATCTAAGAAATAAGGATAACTTTTTAGGCCAGTAATTAGAGGAACATAAAGCAGATGCTGTGTAAAAAGTATGGGAAAAGAACTTTATAACAACTTACCTGCAAAAATATAAGTAATTAAAAATGCTGATTTAATTATGAAAGTAATAAAGAGGTACCTGATAGTAAATGCATTTTATAGTCTTGAGAAACTTAAGTGTGGGGCTATAAAGCAAGAATGGTAAATAATTTGTACATGTAAAAATTGTATTTGTAAATAATTATCATATTTGATGAATTCACAACTTGTATATGTTTTCATGGATCTAATAAATTGAAATTGAAATCTCTGCAGAGATGTTGGTGGTCACCAGTTTCAACATTTTCTGCAGATGGTTAATCCATTCAAAGCAAGAAAGAGGCAATGCTGATATGACCAACAATTTGAATAGCATCTTCATACAAAAGCACTATCTTCATGAAAACAAAGAGGTTTTCCACAAAAAGTGTTTTGTTCTTATTGTTGAATGTTTCTTTCACTCAGAAGTGAAAAATATTATTTTCATTTTCCTTTATTATAATTTATTCATTTTATTAGTATCCTTCCTTTATTATAATTTATTCCATAAAAGCTTAATTTTTCTATTATAATTTAATGGTTAGCTCAATCATATGATGCCTTAGTTAGGTCACAGAAAATGCTGCCAAAATGCATTTTATTATTTAGTTCTCATATAATTTCATTTGCAAGTTTAAAAGCTGCATTCTCTGTAGATATGCCTTTTCTGAAACCAAATTGTTCTTATGCCACAATATTTTGCTTTCAAGATAATTATACAATTGTTATACATTACTTTTTCAAATATTTTGAGAAAGTTGTTAAAAGTGATAAGGATCTGTAATTGCAAACCTCATGCTTATTCCCTTTTTTAAACAATGGTTTAACAATGAGTACTTAAGACTTTCTGGAAAATACCAAATTACAGAGATTCATTAGATGAATAAATAAATACCTGAGTAGTATACTTGTGTCAATGAGCTTGCTTTTAAAATTTTACTTGTAATTTAATCATATCATGATAAACTTTTTGTTTCATATGAGTTAATCATTTTAGATATTTCTAGTGGTGTTGCCCTGTTAAAGTTAAATTCTGGAATGTTATTCAAATTGGTTGTCTTTGATGTATCTAATATATCTTCTTATATTTCCATTATTTATATATAAATTTTTAGTAATATTTTAAATATGTTGTTAAATAACTTCACAAATTACTTTATCTACTATTATTAGTGTAATTGGATGTTGATGGTTTGAGTTTTTGCCTAATTGGCTTTTTACAATAGGCCAGGTGGTTCTTATTTTTTTTTATCAGACTTCTTAATTAGTTTTTGGTGCTTTTATACTTTTTAAGCAATTTACAATGTTGTTTATACTGTTCTTTTAAGCTTAAGTTATTAATACATCCTGTATCAATTTAAAGCTTTTGTATCTGTTTACAATAGGTTTTAATTCCTATATTAATCCAATTGATATTACTTTGGTTATAGTTTTCTTTCTTTCTTTCTTTCTTTCTTGTTTCTTTTCTTTTCTTTTTTTTTTTTTTGGTATCCTGACAAGGAAACATGATCAAAACATTATGAAAACCATTAGAAAATGAAATTTTCTATCTATAACAGAATACTAATATATTTCATTCCATGATTAACATTATAGTTTTAGTGAAATTATTTAGATTTTCTTTTTTTTATGATTTTGAACGTGTACTACTTTATAGGCTTTATGATTGTATCCTTAATAAGTATTACTTGGGCAACATGGTGAGATAAACCATTAACAATATATATAAAACAAAATAAATTTTCAAGATAAGTATATAAAATGATATATTTTTGAAAGCTGATTTCTTCGGAAGCATGGTACTAAAAACTCTATAAGCAGTTTTGAATAGTGGGAATTTTCACAGTGGAATATAGTATAATATAACAAATTATTATTGAGGAAATGATTCAAATTTCACTAATTTTGTTACACTTACTTGGATATGTTTCAAAGGCTGTTGCCTTTATCTTCAGAATGGTTGGAATCAGAATGGAACCAGACAGGAACATGCTGAAGATGAAGGCAACAGACTTTGAAACATGTCCAAGTAAGTGGAACCAAATTTGTGAAATTTGAATGATTTCGTCAATAATAATCTGTTATATTAAAAAATCTATGTTTACATCACTGCAAATTACACTTGGTTACAAATGAAAACGTTTTTTCTGCAGTATGATTAAAAATAGGTGACTTTTACTAATTTTGATGTGCAGAATTCAGAAATGCATTCTGTTTTTCTGTAGCATATCATTTTGGCAATATGACAATGTTCAATGTAAATATAATTGTGAAATTTGCAAAAATATTATACACTCATATACAGCTTTTAAAGAAAATAAAGAATAACAACATGAAAGCATACCTGAATTTGAGAATGTATATTAGTTATCTTGTGTATCCCTTTATTTTCCCCCTGGAACTGCAGTGAATGTGAATTTCTCGAGTGTTCTCTAGTAGGTTTGTTGCATGCAAGACACCAGCAGAAATCAGTCATCATATTCCTAATGTCCCTGATAATGTCATTCTACATCTTTCAAGTCCTGGTGAAACCTTCCACCTTGCTCTTCACTGACAGCTCCTAAATTTGATACGTAGTAGTCAAGATGTGACTTGAGGAAATGAAGCTTCAAACTCATATTACAGCCAAGCAGTCTGAAAATTTCCAGCATATTTCTGACAATTTCTTTGTATTCAGGGTCTTTCACATTGCCCAGAAATTTCTTAACAACCTCTCTGAATCCATTCCATGCACCTTTTTCAATTTCATTAATATAGCTGGTAAAATTAACATCTTTCATCAATTTCCTTATCTGTGGCCCCTCTCTGATTTTAGCCTGTGACAATGATGGAAACTTTGTGCATAAGTACTGGAAGCAAGGGCAACTTTTGTCAAGTGCTTTCACGAATTGTTTCATTATGCCAAGTTTTATGTGTAAAGGAGGGAGTAGAATTTTTTGCCAATTAACAAGAGGCACATTAATAACAATTTTTGATCCAGATTCCATTTGCTGCCTCTCAAGTCAATGGTCAGTTTCCCAATGTTTGTCCCTCACCCTGCTATCCCATTTGCAAAGAAAACAAGGGAATTTTGTGTATCCTCCCTGTTGTCCTAGTAACAGACCAATGACCTTCAAGTCACCACCTATTTGCCATTCATGGTCATGGTACATAATTTTCTCAAGGACACACTTCAGAGTTTCATAAGATTCTATAAGGTTCATTGAATGTGTAAGCAGTATTGAAACTAACTCATTACCATTATGAAGCAACACCACCTTAAGACTTTGTTTGGAAGAAACAATAAAAAGATGCCAGTTACTTCGCTGATATGCTTCCCTGCCCAACTGTTGAACAAGATTACACTCATCCACACAAAACACAAGTTGATCTTCTTTTGTGTAGTGCTTGTGGAACTGTATTTCTCGATTCCTATACAATGAAAATGTAATGCCAGATGATAACAATTTCATCTCCTGTAGTCTTGAGCCCAGTATTCACATTTTTGTTTTGTGAGGCCTAAATTCCTCACTAAATAATTTAACTCAAATTGATTAAATGTTATGGTGAGTTGTCAAAATCTTTTGGATCAGAAACCAACTCATTGTCTGAAGTCACAGAGCTGCTTTCAGATTCACTAAAATTGAGGTCTGCTAGTGGTGTAAGTATGAGTAGTTTGGGTCCATGAGGAATAGGCCATGTAGCTGAGTGCAGATTTCTGCCTTATTTTTTTTTTTTTTTTTTTTTTTTGGTTGAAGCCAGCAACTTTGCACATGCAAAAAAGTAACAAGCATAGTGATTCTGCTGCTTTCTCTATATTAATGATTTGGCAAATGGCATTGCTTTCTGTTTTCCTTCATACCAATAATGTATTCCCTCAACACAACTGTTATATACAATATGAGGCCAAACAATTTATCCTGATCACCAACTTTCTCTTTGAAATATGAGTAATATAGTTTCTTTGTTTGTGAATCTATTTTACATACCTTTCTATTAAACATGTAACACCCACAACATCCACAAATGCAACAAAACTTCTGAGAACTTTGTAGACACTGTCTCCTGCATAATGCTGATATACAAGTAACACTTAAACTTTTATTTTAGCACTAAAAATATAGAAGACGAACGTACATATTAACACATGTTTTCAGCTCAACTGAAGTTGAGATCTATGCTAGCTGCAAATGTAAACATAAATAACTCACACCTGACCCATAGAACAAAACTGATAAGTGCTGGGAATATAAACATAAACATCTGGGTGATAAGAAAGGATGGAAGTGAGTCAATTAGGAAGAAAATCAACAACATATTTAGAATAACATAATTAAACATAGCAGTAAGCTGTATAAACTGAATGAATTTAGCACCATAGATATATATGCACATATAAAAACTAGCTGTGATAGCCAAAAATGGACTTCAATTTTGAATAAAGTCACATACTTTCACTTATACTGCAGAATCAATGTTGACCAGTGTTATTAGCTATCGATTTGGTATGTATAAAGAATATATAGCAATGTCAAGATGTTTTATGAATGTTTCAGAATTTTCTGATGAAGAATGGTATAATGCTATCACAACTGTATTTGTTTCTTCTATGTGAACTGCACACATTTCAATATCTTCTTCAAAACAAAACTCAGATAAATCTAATGATTTATATGATATATCTTATCTGGTATACATGCATTGTCCACCAGCATCTAAATTTTTCCTTGAGTACTCTAAGCCTAGAAAATATCCAATTAACAATAAGAAAGAAAATTCTGGTTGTCTGAGTTAGTGTTCAGATGTGCAAATAATATTTAAATTTACCATTTCAACACTTTCTAACAGGTAAGAGTTCCTTAGTTTTATTTCTTTATGCTTTTAATATTTTGATTGAATACTGTAAGATTTTATTGCCATTAGTTCTATGCATAGCCAAGTCCATGTATAGCTGAGGATGCAATAGCTGATTTGTGTGAGCAGGATAAGCAGCAGTATGATGAAGAGATATGAATTCATATTTATTGAGTCAAGTGTGGT